>CM065591.1:130609520-131809520 GCA_033119425.1 Bufotes viridis
TAGGATACTTGTGCATATTTTGAATGTTGAAAAATTTCTCTCTATTTGAAAACCGCATATAAACCGCACTAAAATCGCATGGTGGGTTTGATGCGTTTTTTGATACACTTGATGGCCCCAGAATAGATATACAATTGTATGTAACGTTATTTAAATTGGGAACTGCTATCAGTAATTTTGGACCTTTTATGATTTATATGCCGGACTTTTTATAGAATATGAAGTTTTGCCGAATAATTGTCAGTTGATTTTAAGTGTAATTAAGCACGTATATAATAAATGTAATAATCGCTAGCTGATTTTAAATGTAGTAAAGAATGTTTATGCCAGATGTATGTATTAATGTGTCTTATGCTATTGGATTCAATTATTGGCTTTGGGGACAGCCATCCGAATATTGCCAGTGGACCAGTTTTCTTGTATATTTATTTATTTATTTATTTATTTATTTATTTATTCAGGATATATTCCAAGGATTCCATGCCGTTTTTTTAGGATAACCGTGACCCCTATTTATGCGGGTGAATAATGGGGGGACATTAACCACTGAGGAAGGGTTCAGAGTAGTAACCCCGAAACGCGTTTGGTATTATCCCCCCTGATCCGAACTAGGAACACCTACTCTTCACCCACAGGGTTAGGAGTGGGCATTGGCCTCTGATGCTTCCTCGTCCACACGCAGGAACGGCACCATACACGGTGAAACATTGAATATTCACCCACGTGTAGCAGAAGCCGCGGGCGCGAAAGTAAAGTACGTGATAGCCCTTGAGACTGGAATACTTCGCTCCATACCAGGGACACCGGGTCGAGAGCAGAAGTACCCAGACATAACAACCTACCCCAGTAAGACTGTTACTTTATGCGAATATTACAGGCAGGGCCGGGCCGACACAGAGGCTGGGGAGGCTCCAGCCTCAGGGCGCTCCAGCCTCAGGGCGCAGGCCGGGGTCGGCGAGAGGGAGAGGGACTGACAGGGGGGAACCGCTCAGCGCTCCCTCCTGTCATTCCCTGAGCCGGGCCCCGTCAGAGCGCTCCTCTCACCTCCATTATGCTGCTTCAGGCCTCCAGCATCAGGCCCCGCTGCCTCTGGCTCTAACTAGAAACAGAGTAAACAGGTGGGCGGAGCCTAACGGACCTCCGTTAGGCTCCGCCCACCTGCTAATGTGAGGCAGCGCCGGGGCCTGATCCCAGAAGCCTGGAGCAGTGACCATAATGGAGGTGAGAGGAGCGCTCTGACGACCCGGCATGTAAGTACAGTGAAAATGCCGGGCCCCCTTTCATTAAGTCTGTGACAACATGGGGGGCAAAAGAGCACTGAAAAAGATGAGGGGAGAATGACAGGGGCAGAAAAAGCATGACAAGAAGAGGGGATTATGACAAGAGGGGGCATGACAAATTACTATGTGGGGGCACTGCTGTGTGGTTGAGGGGGGTGTGGGGACATTACTGTGTGGGGGGCAGTGTGGCAGACATTACTGTGTGGGGCGCAGTGTGGCGGACATTACTGTGTGGGGAGCAGTGTGGTGGACATTACTGTGTGGGGGCAGTGTGGCGGACATTACTGTGTGGGGGCAGTGTGGCGGACATTACTGTGTGGGGGGCAGTGTGGCGGACATTACTGTGTGGGGCGCAGTGTGGCGGACATTACTGTGTGGGGGGCAGTGTGGCGGACATTACTGTGTTGGGGGCAGTGTGGCGGACATTACTGTGTGGCGGACATTACTGTGTGGGGGGCAGTGTGGCGGACATTACTGTGTGGGGAGGCAGTGTGGCGGACATTACTGTGTGGGGGGCAGTGTGGCGGACATTACTGTGTGGGGGCAGTGTGGCGGACATTACTGTGTGGGGGGCAGTGTGGCGGACATTACTGTGTGGTTGAGGGCAGTGTGGCGGACATTACTGTGTGGGGGCAGTGTGGCGGACATTACTGTGTGGGGGCAGTGTGGCGGACATTACTGTGTGGGGCGCAGTGTGGCGGACATTACTGTGTGGGGCGCAGTGTGGCGGACATTACTGTGTGGGGAGCAGTGTGGCGGACATTACTGTGTGGGGGCAGTGTGGCGGACATTACTGTGTGGGGGCAGTGTGGCGAGACATTACTGTGTGGGGGGGCAGTGTGGCGGACATTACTGTGTGGGGGCAGTGTGGCGGACATTACTGTGTGGCGGACATTACTGTGTAGGGGGCAGTGTGGCGGACATTACTGTGTGGGGGGCAGTGTGGAGAACATTACTGTGTGGGGGGCAGTGTGGAGGACATTACTGTGTGGGGGGCAGTGTGGCGGACATTACTGTGTGGGGGGCAGTGTGGCGGACATTACTGTGTGGGGGCAGTGTGGCGGACATTACTGTGTGGGGGCAGTGTGGCGGACATTACTGTGTGGGGGGCAGTGTGGCGGACATTACTGTGTGGGGGGCAGTGTGGCGGACATTACTGTGTGGGGGCAGTGTGGCGGACATTACTGTGTGGGGGCAGTGTGGCGGACATTACTGTGTGGGGGGCAGTGTGGCGGACATTACTGTGTGGGGGACACTACAGTGTGGGGTGGCATTATACAAAAGCTCTGCAGATGTAACTCCCATGTATTGGGTCACCACAATTTGGGTGGTCATTCACTAAATGAACCCTATTATGGGGAGAATCTGTGGATGACACATATTTGTCCCACAGACACCTCCCACCCCCAAAAACAGGGTTAATTTACTGAATGACCACCAATAAAAGAGGTGGGGGTCACATATGCTATTTCATAATGACAGCAGGGCCCAGTGCAGTGACTGTATTCTACTACCCCTCATCCCCCTGCTCACTGGATATAATCTTATTAACTATATAACTGTAGTAAATCACTACAGTTATATAGTTAAGATTATATACAGTGTCGAGGGGAGTGGTAGAATACAGTCACTGCACGGCGCTTGCTGGCGCTGTCATCAAAAAAGCAGATACAACCCCACAGCCTCACCCCTTGTATTGGGGGTCATTCCTACATGGACCCTGTTATGGGGAGGGGGGATCTGTGATTCCCCAATAACAGTGTCATCCATCACAGATCCCCCATAGCAGTGTCATCCACAAGTTGGAGGGGGGGGGGGGCGCACTTGGGCAGCTCAGCCTCTGTTGGTGGTGGACCTTGTCCCAGCCCTGATTACAGGAGTTAGTCTACCTTGTGATCACCATCAGTGAATAATCCCGCGGGATGCCGCCGGCAGGATTTGAATAGCGGGACACCACTATAACAAGAGGAGATATTGATTATGCGGACACTCTTTTCTCTTTCCTAGGACACCATATTTTTGGAGAATACTTACCCCTTTTGAAAACTGGCATGACCTATTTTTGACTTTGGTATTTGGACTTGAGTGGACTATTCATTAATTTATTTTTATACTATATTTATTCTACATATGGATTTAAGTGAATTATTTATTTATTTATGGCTATATCCGAATACTGGCAATTCTAAATCAGCGTATGCACTATTATCATTACTGTGATTATACCTGTGAGGTTTTAATACTTACCTTTTACTAATTACCTCGTTTGAGTACCAATAGAGAATTTGATTTTAATAACACATTTAAATAAATACATATTGGTTCCCAATATTTAGAAAGTGCCCTGCTATCATTTAATATTTCCAATAAAATACATTGCACAACATGAATAGTGCAATGTACCAATTTTAGAAGTAATGAAAAGATGGCTTATTATAGTGCCTTTGTGGGACTATTAAACAGTTAAATAAGTATTAAAAGTTTTATTAAATAAAAAAATCCAAGTAAATATAAAGTACCCTTTTTCATAAAAAAAACTCCTGCAAAGGAAAAAGCCATAACAAAATCTCCTTTATATATTTGGTATCACTGGGTGTATAATGGCTCGCACTACATAATTGTCATGTTATTTATCCTGTACAGTAAACGGCATAAAAAATGCCAGAATTGCTGAATTATGCTTATTCACCACAAAAAAAAAAAAAAAACACGTAAAAAAGCATTAAACACAGCTAAATTTATAACAAAACTTTTGTGGCAGTATTGCTATGTTTTCCAATCCCCCCAGAAAGAGTTAATAAAAGTTAATTAGTAAGTTAAGTATAATCCCAAATGGCACCATTAAAAACTACAACTTGTCCTGCAAGAAACAAAGCCCTCATGCAACTACATAGGCAGAAAAATAAAAAAAGGTATAGCTCTTGGCAGGAGATGAAAAAATGAAAAAAAAAATAATAATAATTTGGTCATTAATAGTGTTGAGCGAACAGTTCGAGCATAGTTCAGGTTCGTACCGAATTTTGGGGTGTCCGGGACACGGACCCGAACCCGGACATTTTCAAAAAAGTTCTGGTTCGGGTTCGTTGTTCGGCGATTACTTCCCACTTTCTGAAGGGCTGCACAGCAGCCAATCAGCTAGCGTTTTACTTCTTGCCCTAAGAGCCCATCACAGCCATGCCTACTAATGGCATGGCTGTGATTGGCCAAGTGCAGCATGTGACCCAGCCTCTATTTAAGCTGGAGTCACGTAGCGCTGCTCGTCACACTGCTCTGATTAGTGTAGGGAGAGGACGCAGCTTCTGTGAGGGCGAGATTAGGCAGGTTAAAGTCAGCAACAGCACCTAATGAACGGATCGATCTACAGCTGTGAATGATTGGACTTCTGCTAGTTACTTGCTCACTGGTTTTTAGGCTGCACAGAGCGTTTTTCTGTCACTTATTTTCTGGGGTGATCGGCGGCCATTTTGTGACTTGTGGTACACCAGAACAAGCTGCCACCAAGTCCATCAATCCATCAATACTAGTTTTTTTTTGCTATATCCTACATCAGGGGCTTGGTTGTGCTAATTGTCACCCCTAGAAACTCAGGATAGCAATTTCTATATTTTATTAAGGGGTTAAATACAATTGCCCAAATACCAATCCCCTAAATCTGGTGTTCCAGCTTTGGCTAGCCAAGTATAATACTGTCTGCTGTCTGGCAAAGGATAGATTATTTTATGTGGTGAAATTAAATTGCCAAAATAGCAATACCATAAATCTGTGGTTTCATCTGTGGCTGGCCAAGTATAATAGTGTCCGCCAAAACATATATTTTGTTCTGGGGTGAAATTCAATTGCCAAAATAGCAATACTCTGAATCTGGTGTCCCAGCTGTTGCAGGCCAAGATTCATAGTGTCCGCCAAAACATATATATTTTGTTCTGGGGTGAAATTCAATTGCCAAAATAGCAATACCATAAATCAGTGGTTTCAGCTGTGGCTGGCAAAATATAATAGTGTACGCCAAAACATATATTTTGTTCTGGGGTGAAAATCAATTGCCAAAATAGCAATACCATAAATCAGTGGTTTCAGCTGTGGCTGGCAAAGTATAATAGTGTCCGCCAAAACATATATTTTGTTCTGGGGTGAAATTCAATTGCCAAAATAGAAATACCCTGAATCTGGTGTCCCAGCTGTGGCTGGCAAAGTATAATAGTGTCCGCCAAAACATATATTTTGTTCTGGGGTTAAATTCAATTGCCAAAATAGCAATACCCTGAATCTAGTGTCCCAGCTGTTGCAGGCCAAGATTCATAGTGTCCACCAAAACATATATTTTGTTCTGGGGTGAAATTCAATTGCCAAAATAGCAATACCATAAATCAGTGGTTTCAGCTGTGGCTGGCAAAATATACTAGTGTACGCCAAAACATATATTTTGTTCTGGGGTGAAATTCAATTGCCAAAATAGCAATACCCTGAATCTGGTGTCCCAGCTGTTTTAGGGCTGCAGGCCAAGATTCATAGTGTCCGCCAAAACATATATTTTGTTCTGGGGTGAAATTCAATTGCCAAAATAGCAATACCATAAATCAGTGGTTTCAGCTGTGGCTGGCAAAGTATAATAGTGTCCGCCAAAACATATATTTTGTTCTGGGGTAAAATTCATTTGCCAAAATAGCAATACCATAAATCAGTGGTTTCAGCTGTGGCTGGCAAAGTATAATAGTGTCCGCCAAAACATATATTTTGTTCTGGGGTGAAATTCAATTGCCAAAATAGCAATACAATGAATCTGGTGTCCCAGCTGTTGCAGGCCAAGATTCGTAGTGTCCGCCAAAACATATATTTTGTTCTGGGGTGAAATTCAATTGCCAAAATAGCAATACCATAAATACGTGGTTTCAGCTGTGGCTGGCAAAGTATAATAGTGTCCGCCAAAACATATATTTTGTTCTGGGGTGAAATTCAATTGCCAAATTAGCAATACCCTGAATCTAGTGTGATACCTTTCATCCAGGGCCTAAATACTAGCCCTAAAAGAGATATTCCCCTAAATCAGTGGTTACTGCTGTGCCTGGATTAGTGTAATACGTTACATAAATAAATAGGCAGATAGTGTTAGGTGCCTGTAAAAAAAGGCCTGAATTTGAAATCA
The DNA here is from genome assembly GCA_033119425.1 of Bufotes viridis. NCBI lineage: Eukaryota > Metazoa > Chordata > Amphibia > Anura > Bufonidae > Bufotes > Bufotes viridis. Next base: position 130,615,944 of record CM065591.1, read on the forward strand.
ATACATTGGGCCAAATATTTTTTTCCTTATTGTGGTGCTTGGTGAACGGTAACAATGAGGAAAACATCTAGTAAGGGACGCGGACGCGGTCGTGGTGGTGTTAGTGTACCCTCTTGTGCTGGGAGAGGACGTGGCCATTCTGCCACAGCCACACGTCCTAGTGAACCAACTACCTCAGGTTCCAGTACCCGCCAGTATTTACAGCGATATTTGGTGGGGCCCAATGCCATTCTAAGGATGGTAAGACCTGAGCAGGTACAGGCGCTAGTCAATTGGGTGGCCGACAGTGGATCCAGCATGTTCACAACATAATCTCCCACCCAGTCTTCTGCAGAATGCGCACAGGTGGCACCTGAAAACCAAGCCCATCAGTCTGTCACATCACCCCCATGCATATCAGGGAAACTGTCTGAGCCTCAAGTTATGCAGCAGTCTCTTATGCTGTTTGAAGACTCTGCTGGCAGGGTTTCCCAAGGGAATCCACCTAGCCCTTCCCCAGTGGTGGAAGACATAGAATGCTCTGATGCACAACCACTGATGTTTCCTGATGATGAGGACATACCACCTCATCGGAGTCCGCACGTCTCTAATGATGACGAAACACAGGTGCCAACTGTTGCGTCTTTCTGCAGTGTGCAGACCGAACAGGAGGTCAGGGAGGAAGACTGTGTGGAAGACGATGCAGGGGACGATGAGGTCCTAGACCCCACATGGAATGAAGGTCGTGCCACTGACTTTCATAGTTCAGAGGAAGAGGCAGTGGTGAGACCGAGCCAACAGCGTAGCAAAAGAGAGAGCAGGGCGCAAAAGCAGAACAGCCGCCGCCAAGAGAGTTCGCCTGCTACTGGCGACCGCCACCAGGGACCGAGCACCCCAAAGGCAGCTTCAAGGAGTTCCCTGGCATGGCACTTCTTTAAACAATGTGCTGACGACAAGACCCGAGTGGTTTGCACGCTGTGCCATCAGAGCCTAAAGCGAGGCATTAACGTTCTGAACCTTAGCACAACCTGCATGACCAGGCATTTACATGCAAAGCATGAACTGCAGTGGAGTAAACACCTTAAAAGCAAGGAACTCACTCTGGCTCCCCCTGCACCCTCTTCTGCTGCTGCCTCGGCCTCTTCCTCCGCCTCGGGAGGAATGTTGGCACCTGACGCCCACCAAACAGAGGATGTGCCACCGACAACACCACCTGCGTCACCAAGCATCTCCACCATGTCACACGGCAGCGTTCAGCTCTCCATCTCACAAACCTTGGAGAGAAAGCTTAAATTCCCACCTAGCCACCCTCGAGCCCTGGGCCTGAATGCCAGCATTTCTAAACTACTGGCCTTTGAAATGCTGTCATTCAGGCTGGTGGACACAGACAGCTTCAAACAGCTGATGTCCATGGCTGTCCCACAGTATGTTGTTCCCAGCCGCCACTACTTCTCCAAGACAGCCGTGCCTTCCCTGCACAACCAAGTATCCGATAAAATCAAGTGTGCTCTGCGCAACGCCATCTGTGGCAAGGTCCACCTAACCACAGATACATGGACCAGTAAGCACGGCCAGGGACGCTATATCTCCCTAACTGCACACTGGGTAAATGTAGTGGCGGCTGGGCCGCAGGCGGATAGTTCCTTGGCGCACGTCCTTCCGCTGTCAAGGATCGCATGGCATCATTCTTTGCCTCCTGTAGCCTCCTCCTCCTACTCGGCTTCCTCCTCCTCTGCTTCAACCAGCTCATCCAGTCAGCCACACACCTTCACCACCAACTTCAGCACAGCCCGGGGTAAACATCAGCAGGCCATTCTGAAACTCATATGTTTGGGGGACAGGCCCCACACTGCTCAGGAGTTGTGGCGGGGTATTGAACAACAGACCGACGAGTGGTTTCTGCCGGTGGGCCTCAAGCCCGGCCTGGTGGTGTGCGATAATGGGACTAGCAGCTCTGGGACTAGCCGGTTTGACGCACATCCCTTGCCTGGCGCATGTGCTGAATTTGGTGGTGCAGAAGTTTATTCACAACTACCCCGACATGTCAGAGCTGCTGCATAAAGTGAGGGCCGTCTGTGCTCGCTTCCGGCGTTCACATCCTGCCACTGCTTTCCTGTCTGCGCTACAGTGGAACTTCGGCCTTACCGCTCACCGCCTCATATGTGATTTGCCCACCAGTTGGAACTCCACCTTGCACATGCTGGAGAGACTGTGCGAGCAGCAGCAAGCCATAGTGGAGTTTTAGCTGCAGCACGCACGCGTCAGTTGCACTGCGGAACAGCACCACTTCACCACCAATGATTGGGCCTTCATGCGAGACCTGTGTGCCCTGTTGCGCTGTTTTGAGTACTCCACCAACATGGCCAGTGGCGATGACATCTGCGTTACAATACCACTTCTATTAGTGATGATCGAATATGCCCATATTCGAATTCGCGATATTTCGCGAATATTTCGTAAAATATTCGCGATATATTCGCAAATTCGAATATTCGTATTCGTCATCATTTAATCGCCATCTTTTTTTTATAAAATCGCGTATAATCGCATGGCAAAAAGATCGCAAAACACTTTAACTTTCATGGCCGGGATGGTCAAGTCAATCAATGCGCAGGAAGAATAGCACGTGTGAAAGAAATCGCATCGCTTAATAAAAATCGCATTACGAAAAATCGCAAAAACACTTTAACTTTCATGGCCGGGATGGTCAAGTCAATCAATGCGCAGGAAGAATAGCACGTGTGAAATAAATCGCATCGCTTAATAAAAATCGCATTACGGAAAAATCGCATAAAGGCAATATTTCAATTTTCAAGTCAATGCGCAGGCATGTCAGCAAGTGTTAGATATTCGCATCGCTGTCAAAAAAATCGCATTACGGAAAATCGCAAAAAAGGCAGGATTTTGGCTATGGTTTTGAACTGAAGTTCATGAACTTATTGTGTATCATCTAATTTAACCAACGCGAATATTCGCAATATCGAATTTATGGCATGATATTCGAAAAAATCGCGAAATCGCGAATATGCAATATTCGCGTGAAATATTCGCATCGCGAATATTCGCGCCCAACACTAACTTCTATGTCTCCTTGAGAAAATGCTTAGGGCGATGATGGAAGAGGAGGTGGCCCAGGAGGAAGATGAGGGGTCATTTTTAGCAATTTCAGGCCAGTCTGTTAGAAGTGGCTCAGAGGGAGGTTTTTTGCAACAGCAGAGGCCAGGTACAAATGTGGCCAGCCAGGGCCCACTACTGGAGGACGAGGAGGATGAGGTGGAGGAGGATTAGGATGAAGCAGGTTCACAGCGGGGTGGCACCCGACACAGATCAGGCCCAGGGGCGTAACTATAGGGGAAGCAGGGGAAGCGGTTACATACAGTGGCAGTATAGACAGTGCAGAAAATGGATGGAACAGCTGCCGGGCCTGGTCTTAGAGAGCAATCTTTACTAGCCACAGGAAAGGGGGCGGCATGAAAGGAAGGGGTTGTGAAAAACTTACTGGGGGAGGGGGCCCCATTCAAAAATTTGCTGTGGGGCCCAGTCATTTCTAGTTACGCCAATGATCAGGCCCATCACTGGTGCGTGGCTGGGGGCATACGGAGGACGATGACGATACGCCTCCCACAGAGGACAGCTTGTCCTTACCTCTGGGGAGCCTGGCACACATGAGCGACTACATGCTGCAGTGCCTGCGCAACGACAGCAGAGTTGCCCACATTTTAACGTGTGCGGACTACTGGGTTGCCACCCTGCTGGATCCCCGGTACAAAGACAATGTGCCCACCTTACTTCCTGCACTGGAGCGTGATAGGAAGATGTGCGAGTACAAGAGCACGCTGGTAGAGGTGCTCCTGAGAGCATTCCCAAATGTCACAGGGGAACAGGTGGAAGCCCAAGGCGAAGGCAGAGGAGGAGCAAGAGGTCGCCAACGCAGCTGTGTCACGGTCAGCTCCTCTGAGGGCAGGGTTAGCATGGCAGAAATGTGGAAAAGTTTTGTCTCCACGCCACAGCTAACTGCACCACCACCTGATACGGAACGTGTTAGCAGGAGGCAGCATTTCACTAACATGGTTGAACAGTACGTCTGCACACCCTTCCATGTACTAACTGATGGTTCGGCTCCATTCAACTTCTGGGTCTTCAAATTGTCCACGTGGCCAGAGTTAGCATTTTATGCTTTGGAAGTGCTGGCCTGCCCTGCGGCCAGCGTTTTGTCTGAACGTGTATTCAGCACGGCAGGGGGCGTCATTACTGATAAACACAGCCGTCTGTCCACAGCCAATGTGGACAAGCTGACGTTCATAAAAATGAACCAGGCATGGATCCCACAGGACCTTTGCCTCTCTTGTGCAGAATAGACATTTATAACTGCCTCCCTCTCAACCATGTATTCTTGTACTCCGGGGCACTATTTATTGAATCCTCATTTTTTTAACTTCACCATTATCTTGCGGTGCAACCCAAAGTTGAATGAACCACTCCTCTGTCTGGGTGGTGGGGCCGAAATAACTGAGAGTGGCCTTCTCCGGTAGTGGTTGATATGACGCATGATTCCTTGCTGTGGGACCTCTCTCCTCTGTCTGGGTGCTGGGCTGAAATAACTGAATGTGGCCTTCTCCGGTGGTGGGTGATATGACGCATGATTCCTTGCTGTGGGACCTCTCTCCTCTGTCTGGGTGCTGGGCCTCAATAACTGAGAGTGGCCATCTCCGGTGGTGGTTGATATTACGCATGATTCCTTGCTGTGGGACCTCTCTCCTCTGTCTGGGTGCTGGGCCGAAATAACTGAGAGTAGCCTTCTCCGGTGGTGGGTGATATGACGCATGATTTCTTGCTGTGGGACCTCTCTCCAATTGATATTGGTTAAATTTTATTTATTTTATTTTATTTTAATTCATTTCCCTATCCACATTTGTTTGCAGGGGATTTACCTACATTTTGCTGCCTTTGTCAGCCCTCTAGCCATTCCTGGACTTTTTACAGACTTTTTAGTGCCTAAAAGTTCGGGTCCCCATTGACCCCATTGGTTCGGGATAAAGTTCGGGTCGAGTTCGTATCCCGAACCCGAACATTTTCGAAAAGTTCGGCCAAACTTCCCGAACCCGAACTTCCAGGTGTTCGCTCATCTCTAGTCATTAAGGCCCAAGACAGGCTGGTCACTAAGGGGTTAAATAACTTGCTTTAATCCCTTTAATGGGGGATATATATTGTACCTTATCTCGCAGTTGCATTGTATCGTGTAAAAGTAATACTAGTAGCAACCAATATAGTTGTATTTGCTGTGGTCAGATTTGCAAATCAAGAAAAAAAAAACACAAAACAAAAATGATGATCTATCTGAGCAAAATAAATAAATGAGCTGGCTATTGTTCGGATCTACCAACATATGTGGCCAATTTTTACATTTTGGGAAAAGGGCTTGAAAGAGGACCTTTCTCCCATTCCAGACATTAAGTATCTGGCAGTATAGGGCAGCCAGGGGGCAAAACAAGGCTCACCTTCTCCCTGTTGCGATTGGCCAGCTTCAGCCAGGGAGAAGGAAACACCCCCTGAGAAACACATTCGTCTCCTACTCCCTGTACCGATGGTATGGATTAGCTTACAGGTCAAGAAACCAGAATGGGGGGTGTCGTGGTCAGAGCAGCCCGTCATAAAAAAAAACAAGCAATATCACATCTCCTTAAGATGCCCTACACTTCTAAGTACTTATTATGTCAGGACTGGTGAAAGGTCCTTTTTAAAGCTATACACAATTTTAAATGACAAATTATATGTACCATGATGAATTTTATTGTCCCCTTAGATCAGGGATGCCAAACCTGCAGTCCCCCAGCTGTTGCAAACCTACGATTTAACCTAGGGATAAATTTCTAAAATGCAACTATTGTTAGGTGTGAAAATTTTGAGGGTGTTTTTAACCCATTGATCTTAAATTTAAATTAAATGATTCCTTTTGTGCTACACCAAAATTGATACGCAATAAAGATGTAGAAGACGTTTAAAAAATAGTCAGATGTTTTTGAAATTGTGACCATGACCTGTTCTGACATACAGAGAATTCCTAGTAATTAAATAACTAATAGGTCAGGATCCCCAGTCTCCCAAATGTGAAATACGGTAATTTGAATGATAGCAATGTTTTTGCACAGTGTGCTAATCCTGGTTGTGTTTTTAAGCCACTATAAACTATATACATGCTGAAGCATGCATTATAAAAATAGAATACATTTTATTGTCAGTCCCCAGTTACAAATAAAGCACATGTAGTAATCGTTAACACATGTGCTGTGTTTTAACGAAAGCACATCACAGACAGATAAAAAAGCAGCATAGTCTTTAAAAATCACACATTTGCACCTGACTTTGTTGTGTAATATGCCTCAATCACTTCTCAAAAAGTTTTTTTTGTTTTTTAAAATAAACTTACAGATGCTAAGGAACTTTCCAAATGGCAGAAATGTGCTTAGGTTTTTACTATAAACTGTTTTGCAGACCCTTTCTTTGTAGGCTTCACAGGAGATTTACTATAAAACATGTTCGGTTTATTCCATTATTTTATATGGTCAAAGTATGTCATGTCAAGCTGTCAAGATCACATTTTGACAAGAACAGCACTTGCACAAATGTTTTCTTATTGTTGGAAGCACGCATATGATGTATCTATTACACCCCCAGTCAGAGAAATAAGATAAGAATAGTCAACTATTTAGAAATATCCACAGTAATTTAAAAAACATCCCTGGTGTCTAACTCCTTGAAGATGACGGAATGAAAATTTTGATACATGAGATGTTTGGACATTCAAATAGGACTACATGCAAAAATCGTCAATACACAATTTAAACTAAAATGTCCTTAATGTCATTGCAGGCCATTGACAGCTAATTTGTTAATAAGTCAAACATTTGTTGCCTCTTAATTTCCTAATTTACTTCTACTTTTGGAGTTCAATTTCTCTGTTCCAAAATGTCTACATAGACCTAGAGCTAAGTGGTAAAATTCTGGCTGCTTGAAGGCACTATCAAGGGGAGCTTAGTAGCTACATATCTGTATACTTTCCATATATAAATAGTCAAAATAGTAGAGGAAACATACTCTGCAAGTAGTGTAAAGGTGCTCAGTGGAGAATAGCACAGCAATTAATAAATGGAAAGCCATGAAACTCATCAGTTTATTGATCCACAATCATTGAATAATATAAGTTGATCTGTAACTTGGTATAGTATTAATGCAGTGGAAAGATGTTGACACTTTGGTCCAAGAAGGCACTGATTATTACCAAAATGTCACCATCTGTACAGTCACTGTGATAATACTATACCAACTTACCAATCAATTTAAATGGTTCAATGACTGTGGATTAATAAATTGTACCCTAATTGTATCTAAATATGAGAAGTACTGTGGGTTTCCATTTATTGATTACCATTAGAGATGAGCGAAGTTATCAGATAATTTGATTTGGCTGCTTCACCAAAGTTCACAAAGAAATTTGATTTGTTACGAATTACTTCGTCATGAATCTCATTCCATTGTATGTAGTGGCTTCAATGACGGGAAACGGTGAATGCGCCGCCCCCATCATTAAACCCCACAGATGGTGTGTGCAACGCTGATCGCGGCATCTGACACTCACATTGAGGCCTTTTAGTGGTTATTGAGGGGTTAAAAACAAAAAATACATACTCATCTCATCCATTTGCTTTCGTAGAGACCGTCATGGCAATCTTGGTTGAAGAAGACATGCCAAATCTCTTGTGCGCTAACGTAATGACTAGAGATGAGCGAATCAAAGCTGACGAGGTGGAATTCGTTTAGAATTTCAGGAAACATTCTATTCGCAATGAATGCTAATTTCCTCGCGCTTCGTGGTAATGAATCGTAATTTTTTCTAACATGGCGGCTACAATGGCGGCTACACGTGTGAGGACATGGGGCAAGGAACTCTGGGAAGGCAGGATGATCCATAATGCCATGCATGCAGCTAATCAGCAGCCAGCCAGCCCAGTGATGTCACAGCCCTATAAATACGGCGGCCATCTTAGATTCTGCCATTCACAATCATACTTTGTTCAGGGACAGACGTGTATGCAGGTGCTAGGGAGAGTGAAAGAAAAACTAATTGTTAAAAAAAAAAAAGGAAAGAAGCGATTTACTAGTGCAGGGAAAGGATAGTGAGAGGAATCATTTCACAGGCAGGGACATAAGTGTGCAGATGCTGGGAGAGTCATAGGAAAATCCTCATTGTGAAAAAAAGTGATTTACTAGTGCAGGGAAAGGATAGTGAGAGGAATCATTTCACAGGCAAGGAGAGACATGTGCAGATGCTAGGGAGAGTCATAGGAAAATCCTCATTGTAGAAAAAAGCGATTTACAAGTGCAGGGAAACATTACTTAGGGATCCAGATAGTCTCATAATACTGCTCTGTCATTCCAGCAATTAGTTATTGGGGTGCAAGTGCTATGTTGCAAAGCTATTAGTGGCTTTTATCTGTGGAAAAAGATAAATATATACGCAGGTCACTTATGTTGTTATTTGCACTAAAATCATTTGCAGTCATTTCTGGTGAAAGAGTTTAGAGCGGTATTTCAGTAATACACGAAACATTTAAATGCACTGCACTTTTGCAGTGATTTCTGTTGAAAGCGTATAGAGGCTTATTTCATAAAAAAAGAAAAATATATATGTACTGCACTGTTGCAGTTATTTCTGGTGAAAGCGTATAGGCTCGTATTTGAGTACTAGATAGCTCATACAGGCTGTTGTAGCCAAAACAAGCTGGCATCACCTTATTTCAAACAATAAATATCAATGTTGGGGACGCTTATTGTAAAAAGAAAACTAAAAATCTTTATTGGATAATTAATTATAAAATAGGGGAAAGACTTGTAAACTAAACAATCCGACACTACACATTTGTTCTTATGCTAGTATGATATGGGTAATGACCAATCACCGCCTCATGCTAAGCTTGAAATCACTTGCACCACCATATCTTCCTGGGGTATGTAAATTTACCAATTCAAATGTGATAGTGGCGTACAGAAATAGGTGCACACTGCACCCCTCGGCACTCGATGATGCCTAATTTACCCCACAATCTTGATTGCTGGAATCTATCTAGGTTAGGGTACCCTGTCCTCCTGCACTCAATCGCTGCTTTGCATTACTACAGCTGGATTGCCACTAGAGTACCCCCCTGGTCAGTAAGGGGTTGATTTGACTGTCCCTGTTGCTAAACTGCTATACTGTGTCTATGCTCAATATCCCTGGTCCTGGCCCAACGCATTTCTTTGAATAGTCATCAGGAGCCTTCCTATACTAGCATAGCATTAATTTGTTAAAGAGCAGCAGCGCGCGCCCTCCCACGTGTTTTGGAGGCAACGCTCTGGCATTTGTGCGGCCGTGAAGCGTATTTCAGTACTACAAGAAAAATATACACGCACTTCACTCTTTAATTCTTTTCTGGTTAACGCATATAGTGGCCATTTTACATCCAACAAGAAATATATATTCTGGGGTCAGTTCTGCAGTTATTTCTGGTGAAAGGGCATAGGGCTGTATTACAGTAAAAAAAAGAAATATATATTCGCACTGCACTGTTGCAGTGATTTCTGTTATAAGAGTATAGGGGCTTATTTAATTAAAAACAGAAAAATATATTCGCAGTGCACTGTTGCAGTTATTTCTTGTGAAAGCGTATAGACTGGTATTTCAGTACTACAAGAAAAATATATTCGCACTTCACTCTTTAATTGTTTTCTGATTAAAGCGTATAGTGGCCTTTTTCCGTCCAACAAGAAATATATATTCTTAGGTCTCTTCTAGTGATGAGCGAGCACCAAAATATTCGAGTGATCGACCCGAACACATTGCTATGGTCGTGTCCTCGGCCGAACACCCGAGTATTATGGAAGTCAATGGGAGACAACCAGGCACCCCCTCCTCTGAAGAGGGGAGGGTGCCTTGTCCATAGGAAAAGGTCAGAAAGTACAGAAACACCACAAAAATTGATCAGGAACAGCATGGGGATGATGTCTGGATGCATCTTGGACTCCCAGGTTGCTGTTGGGAACCATGTTTTCCAAGTTGTAAGCTACTTTTACAGACTGACAAAAAAACGCACAAAACCTCCCCCCAAAAAAAAATCAATTTCACACAAAAAATTGTTAGGAAACATTTTTTCCTGTATATTCAATTGTATATAAAGTGCAAGTGCTGCCAAAAATTACATGCTAGAGGCACTTTGAAACAGACTCAAATTGTGGTATAATTGTTCAGGTAGTGGGACCCCTACACTCATAAAGCCTATGCCAAAAATTACAAGGAACTGGCACTGCAATACACCCTTTGTTACACATAAAGGATGGCATTATACACTCCCTTGAAAAATTATCATTGATGGCCTGCTGGTGACCCTCAAAGACATTAGGGGCGAGGGCCTGCTTCTGAGCTTTGCAAAAAAAGATAGGCGAGTGCCTGCTGCTTAGATGACCATTGAAAAAATGATGGGCGAGTGCCTACTGTTGAGCTGACCCTGTAAAATATTGCACGTAAGGGCCTGCTGCTGAGCTGACCCTGTAAAATATTGCATGTGAGGGCTTGCTGCTGAGCTGACCCCGTTTAATATTGTAGTTGAGGGCCTGCAGGTGAGCTGACCCTCCCTGAAGAGAGACATAAGGAGATCTTGTGCACTGATCCCAAACTCTTCAGCATCCACAGTCAGAAGAAGTTGACAGTGGGGAAGGGCAATTAGTGTTTCAGGAGGTGGATGATATGGATGAGACACAGTTGGCAATGAGTGAGGGTCTTGTTAGGTCAACACAAGTCAGGAGGATGACCAGAGTGAAGAAGTGAAGAAGTGGAAGAGGAGAAGGGGGACGATGACATCACTGACCCAACCTGGAAAGGTGGCAAGCCAAGCGAGGACAGCAGGACAGAGGGGGAGGGATCCATAGCACCGCAACAGGCTGGAAGAGGCTGTGGGGTGGCAAAAGGGAGAAGGTGGACAACACCAAATAGGCCAGCAACTGTTCCAAATCTCCCTTGCCAAGTGGTAGGTGTTCCGCAGTCTTGCGCTTTTTCGAGAAAGGTGGGGACAATAAAAGAATTACAATTTGTTAACTGTAACTATGCTATACAAAAATAAGAACTCATAAATAAACAAATAACCATAACTGTATATTACATCCTATTCATTAACTCTAACTCAAACCATAACAAAAAAAAATTAAAACCCGGGAACATAATGGGGGAAGACAGTACACTGGAGGCAAAATTAGTAGGGGTTGTGAACAAAATGAACTTCACCACCACCGGCATGACCTGCCACATGGAATCAAAGCACCCTAACAGGTGGCCCGAACCCATGGGTCCACAAACAGTGTCTGTGGGTCACACCACTGCCTTTTCTTCCTCCCCTGTGTTATGTGCTGGGCTGGCCAATCCTCTGTCCTAGACACAGGCCTGGATGACTCCCGCTCTGCAACTGGGCTTTCACAAGCACCATCAGCTAGCACACCCACGTCTGTGTCCAAGCACAGCGTACAGATGTCCTTCCTTACCCCAGGCCTTTGAACGTAAGCCACCCACCCACAGGCCATAGCACTAAATGCGAAGTTTTCACAATTTCTTGCCATGGAAATGTTGCCATTTAGGCCTGTGGACACTGAGGCTTCCCTCAGCCTCATGGCGTTGGCTGTCCTTCGTTACTTAGTCCCCAGCCGCCACTAATTTTCTCTGTGTGCAGTCCCTGCATTACACCGGCAATTGTGTCATGTAACATCTCCCGTCCCGTGACCAACGCAGTTATTGTAAAGTTCAACTTAACGATGGACACATGGACAAGTGCTTTTGGCCAAGGATGATACATTTCCTTGGCAGCACACTGGGTGAACCTTGTGGAAGCCAGTAACGAGTCGTACCCTGGGATGGCTTGGTGCTACCGACGCCAAGGATTGCGGCTCCTACTTCCATCAGAATTTCTGCCACCACCTACATTAGTGGCTGCAACCCCCCCACCACCACCATCACCCTTCTCCTCCTCTGCCTCCACCTCCTCCTTGACTGCAAACTCAGAATTCTCATCTTGCAGCAGCAGTCAACCATCAGTCAGAAGCTGGAAGCAGTGTGGGCATGGCAGTTGGGAAGCTAGTTTCAAGCCGTGCTGAAACTCATTTGCTTGGGTGACAAGTATAAGGGACCCGGTTGGTTGTGTCTGATGATGGCCATAACTTGTTGGCAGCTTTGTAGCACGGCAAGCTCACACACATGGCAATCATACAGCATATATGTACCATGCACAACAAACATCCCAAACTTATACATTAAGATATATATAAAAACAAATGAGAGTGGAGGTAAACTAATGGCATGGCATGTTTAAGAACTCATAAATAACCAAGTAACCATAACATATTTTACAGCATAGTCATAAACTAAAACTCAAACAATAACAACTCAAACACTGGTACATAACAGGGCCAGCCCTCAGGCAAGCACGGCCCTCATCGGGCAGAATGACAACTCTGCTCAGTGACCACAGCAAAACGTCGGGAAATTGTCCCTCAAAAACCTGTCCCAATAATATAATCCTAATCACTGGGCATAAAACAACCTCTGCCCAGTGAAGAAGGCAAACTTTTAAATGAGACAAATGCTGATATGGTCATGTGGATCCCTCCTTAATGTCCGAGATCCGGCCATACCATGCCTAGCCCACGTGTTTTCAACTTTCTCCAAACCTATCCCAATTTGCCTGAGATACTGGTGAAGGGTGTGCCATGTGTGTGCCCATTTCAGAAAGCTATCTACAGCTGCCGACAGTCTGGCAACGCTGCTGCAGCACTTGTATTTGCACTTGTATTTGCAACCGTTGTGCGATGTGAGCACGCGCTTGAATTCCACATTACACATGTTGGCCATGCTTTGTGAGCAGCAGAATGCAGTAGTGGAATACCAGCTGCAACTTGGTCTAGTATGTCTGATCTCTGTGAGGTTTTACGCAACTTTGAAGGATAAACACAGATGGTGAGTGGCGATGGCGCTATTATCAGCCAAATTATCCCACTTCTGTGTCTAATGAAATGCTGACTGCTAACAATGAAAGGTAAAGGGTTGGTGGCACAGGAGGCTTATGTGATCTATTGATGAAATAAAGAATAAAAAACACCAGAAGTGTGTGATACGGCTGGGGGAGGTTATAGGTCATTGGGTGTCTTGAGCTATATCCCTCTGACCACCTCCTCAGTGAAGTAAGTTTTTAATCTAACTTATTTATTCATTGATTGTTTTTATCATTATTCTTGAATTTTACGGGTTGAGAATTGGGTGGTATCGTGTCCTACATACACGGTCTCAACCCCCCGCCCTCAGTAAATAAGGAACCACATGGATTAGGCACCTTATACTGGTGGTACACCGACCCTTTACCTATCATTATTAGACAGAGTAGCATTTAACACGTCTTACCACCTTAGGCTTCCCTCCACTCCTTTTAGCATCACCATGTCAGCACACCTTTTCTTTCCCCTTTGAACCAAATTTTTACCACTTTTCCTTTAGCGCCCTGCTGTTGTTGTCACTCAAAAAGAAAAAAACTCTATTTTGGTTTTATTCTTTGATCAACATATTCTCTTTTTGGGCAGGAGAGGAGGAAGAAGATAAGGAGATTGAGAGAGTCATCCTCTTGATGAGGACAGCAAAGTCTTGTCTGTTGGGACTCTGACACACATGGCTGACTTGGTGTTATGCTGCCTTTCCTGTGACCCTTGCATTCTACGCATTTTGCACAACAGCGATTACTGGTTGTTCAGTTCACCCTTCTCGACCCCTGCTACAAAGAGAACTTCTCATCTCTAATTCATGTGGTGGGGAGGACTAGCAAAATGATGCAATACCAGAAGGTCTTTCTTTAAAAATTGCTCAATAAATTTCCATCTGACAATGCTGACGGCAGAGTACGTAGTTCCTTGCGCAACCCAGGAGGGAAGATGAGGGGAACACACAGCAGCTCCAACAGAGGCAGGACAACACTCTCCAAGGTCTGGGACAGTTTCATGACACACTGCCAGCACCCTCACCTTGATGCTCGGCCTAGTGTCACAAGAATGGAAAAAAATGTGGAAGATGGTGAAGGAATACATAGCAGACCCTGTCAGTGTCCTCAGTGATCCCTCTGTGCCTTACAACTACTGGGTGTCCAAACAGGCACTATACAGCTATAGCTAAATGATAAGGAACATGGAAGATATACTATGGTGGACTGCAGTATTCAGGGTTAGTGATGAGCGAGCATGTTTGGCCGAGTATTGTTTTGACTCGAGCATCGCTATGCTTGGCGCTCGGCTTTACCACGTGTATTCGTCGTGCATTCCTCGAGTCTCATCGCCGCACGTTTGGCGCCTTCTAAGAATCCAGTCAAGGTCCAGGTAAGTAATTCCCCTCAGTGTAAGGCCATTGCAATGTTAGCTGTAAGCCTTACACTGATTGGCTGGCCGGAACACGTGATACCATTTCATATAGGAGCTGAGGTCCGGTGCTCGGCTCATTCAGCGCCAGGGAGAACAGACAGTAGGCAGGGACAGATAGCGTTTTGCTCTAAAATTACTGATTTTACTCCAAAAACCTTATTAAAAGACCTAACAGTCCTTTTAGGACTAGAGTGTGTGTTTGACAGCAGTGTAGCACCTTTTTTTTTTCTTTTTATAAGGGGGCTAATTCAGCACTATCAGGGACAGGCGTCACCAGGAAAGGACAGATACATGCAGGGCTTGAAAATCGCTTTGATAACTTCTAAAAAACTGAAAGATTTCCGATTATTGACATCTACAATACGCCATCATTAAGCAGTGTGTTGGGCAGATATTATCAAAAGGGGCTTATTCACTACAGTGTTTTTTGGTACTGAGATATACACTGCACCACTATAAATCAGTGTGTTGGGCAGACATTATTAAAAGGGGCTTATTCACTACAGTGTTTTTTGGTACTGAGATATACACTGCACCACTATAAATCAGTGTGTTGGGCAGACATTATTAAAAGGGGCTTATTCACTCCAATGTTCCTGCTACCAAGATATACAGTGTACCATCAGAGAAATTATTTGTTCTGGGGAAATTAACCTAACTTGTGCGACATCTGTGTGTGCGTTCAATCCGCAACTGTTATATTAATTACTCCAGCAGAGAGTGATTTATATTTTAGCCATAGTTAACGAGTTTTGGGCACATCTGTGTGTGCGTTTAGGCCGCAACCATATAAACAGTATTCCAGCAGAAAATACATTTTATTTGGGACAAATTTGTATCCAGTATAGAACTACATCTGAATACAGTGTGTATTGTAAAAATTACATTATCTCTGGCCTAGTGTAGTGCCGAAATATTGTCTTTCTCTGGCTCCTGTTCATTACAGCAAGCCAATACAGTGTGTACTTTAAAAATTTAATTATCTCTGGGCTAGTGTGGTGCCAAAAAATTGTATTTCTCTGTCTCCTATACATTACAGAAAGAAAATACAGCGTGTACTGTAAAAATTACATCATCTCTGGGCTAGTGTAGTGCCGAAAATATGTATTTTTTTGTATCCAGTACTGTCCTGCATCAGAAAACTGTGTCTTTAGCAGACAGTAAAACAATCTGTGCCACATCTATAGAAAAAACCATTAATATGAAGAATGCGAGCACACGGGGGGGGGGGGGAGTGGGCGTGATGCAGATGGTGCAAGCAGAGGCCGTGTCCCTGGGCGTGATGCTAATGGTGCAAGCAGAGGACGTGACCATGGGTGTGATTCTGATGGTGCAAGCAGAGGCTATGGTCCTGGGCGTGATGCTGATGGTGCAAGCAGAGGCCGTGGCCCTGGGCGTAATGCTGAGGGTGCAAGCAAAGGCTGGGGCCCTGGGCGCAATGAAACTGTGCCTGCTGCCAGTGCACCAGAAAAAACAAAAAAATCCACCTTACCCAGCATCTTATCAAACTTAGCGGGGCGGCGCAGGACAACACTGTCCAAGTCGAACCAGTGCGAACAGATGGTCGGTTGGATTGTAGAAGATAATGCTTCCAGTCGGTTAAGCACAACCCTCTCTTCCACAAAGTCCAGTCTCTGTAGCCAAGAGTCTGGTCAACCGAATCCTCACTCTGATCCTCTTCCCTCCCACCATGTCACGTCTGGGCAAGCAAGTGATCCCACACTCGGATATTCACATGACCTCTTTTCATCGCCAGTACTTGGTTTGGCTCTCGCCAAGTACACTTGAAGAGGTACCTGAGATATTGTGCCCTGATTCCCAACCTCTTGAGCCTTCACAGTCCCAAGAATAAAGCATGGATGGATGATGATGAGACACAGTTGCCAATCACAGAGGCGGTGGTTAAGTCAAGTCAGGAGGATGAGCAGAGTGAGGAAGTGGAAGACGAGGGAGGAGGTGGTGGACAATGAGGTCACTGACCCAACATGGTTAGGTGAAAAGCCGAGCGAGGACAGCAGTACACAGGGGGAGGGATCCGTAGCACCGCAACAGTCTAGAAGAGGCAGTGGGGTGGCAAAAGAGAGACGTCGGCCCACTCCAAACAGGCTCGCAACCGTTACACCGAGCACCCCCATGCTTAAATCTACCTTGACAAGGGGTAGGTGTTCCGCAGTATGACACTTTTTTGAGGAAAGCGCAGACGACAAAAGAGTGGTAGTTTGTAAACTGTGCCATACCAAAATGAGCCAGGGCGTTAACACTAGCAACCTCACTACCACCAGCATGATTCACCACATGGCAGCCAAGCACCCTAATAAGTAGGCCGATCCCCCTCGCCCTGCGCCTGGACCTTCGCATGAACCGTCAGCAACAACATCCACTTCCCTGTCCCAGCGCAGCCTCCAAATGTCGATAACACAGGCATTTGAACGCAAGCGCAAATACCCACCCACAGGCCATATCACTAAATGCGCAACTTTCAAAATTACTGGCCCTTGAAATGTTGCCATTTAGGCTTGTGGACACAGAGGCCTGATGTCGGCCGCTGGCTCTCGGTAAGCAGTCGCCAGCCACGTGCCCTGGCCAACGCACTTACTGGGAAGGTCCACCTCACCACGGACACATGGACAAGTGCTGTTGGCCAGGGATGCTACATTTCCCTAACCGGGTGAATATTGTGGAGTCAGACACTGGCATGGCACAGGTACTACCCACACCCAGGATTGTGGGCCCTACGTCCATCAGGGTCTACGCCAGCAGTTATGTTACTGGCTCAAACCCCTACTTCTCCTCCTCCACTGCCTCCTCCTCCACTTCCATCTCCAACAGCAGTCAGCCATCAGTCGCTAGCTGGAAGCAGTGTAGCACTGCTGTGGGTTAGCGTCAACAGGCCATGCTGAAGCTTATCTGCTTAGGGGACAAACAGCACACCGCCGCAGAGCTGTGGTAGGGTAAAAGGGACCAGACCGAGCCGTGGCTCTCGCCACTCAACCTACAAACTGGCATGGTTGTGTCCGACAATGGCCGTAACTTGGTGGCGGCTTTGGAGCTTGGCAACCTGACACACATTCCATGCATAGCCCACGTCTTAAACTTAGTGGCTCAGCGGTCTATCAAAGCCTACCCCAATTTGCAGGAGCTACTAGTGAAGGCATGCCGTTTGTGTGCTCATTTCCGAAAGTCGTCCACAGCTTCAGCCGGTCTGTCAACGCTGCAGCAGCGCTTGTGGCTTCCAGCTCACCAACTGTTGTGCGACGTGAGCACGTGATGGAACTCTATGTGCTACATGTTGGCCAGGCTTTGTGAGCAGCAGAGGGCAGTTGTGGAATACCAGCTGCAACATGGTCGTCGTGTTTTCAGTCAACTGCCACTATTCACAAGCGAGGTGTGGGCATTGATGTCAGACCTATGTGAGGGTTTAAAAAACTTTGATGAATCCACACAGATGTTTAGTGGATATAACTCTATTATCAGCATAACCATCCCACTGCTGTATCTACTCAAACGATCGCTTCTCACAATTAAGGAGGATACTTTGAATGTGGCCGACGAGGTAATAGGGGAGGAGATGACAAAGGGTGATAGCCAGACTTCCTCTAGTTGGTCTTCTCAGTGCAAATTGGGCCATAAAGAGGAGGAGGAGGTGCTGGAGACACTTGCCTCTGCTACAGAGGCTAGTACCCATGGAACTTTAATTCCATCTGTTCAGCGTGGATGGGCAGACGAGGACGAGGAGAAGGATTAAGGTATGGAGAGTCATCCTGAAGTTGACATCGACATCTTGCCCGTTGGTACTCTGGCACACATGGCTGACTTCATGTTAGGCTGCCTTTCCTGTGACCCATCGCGTTATACGCATTTTAGGTAACACAGATTACTGGGTGTTCACCCTTCTCGACCCCCTCTACAAATAGAACTTCTCATCTCTGATTCATTTGGTGGAGGGGACGAGTAAAATGGTGCAATACCAGAAGGTACTTGTTGACAGATTGCTCCAAAATTTTCCATCTGACAATGCGGCCGCCATAGTCCGTACTTCCTTAGGCAACTGAGGAAGGGAGACAAGGGGAACACACAGTAGTTCCAACAGAGGTAGGGCAACACTTTCCAAGGCATGGGACAGTTTCATGACACCCTCCAGCAACCTCACCCTGAATCGCGGCCTAGTGCTAATAGGATGGAAAAGTTTTGAAAGATGGTGAAGGAATACATTGCAAACCGAGTCAGCATCCTAAATGATCTCAGTGCCTTACAATTACTGGGTGTACAAGCTAGACACATGGCGCGAACTTGCGCTCTACGCCTTGGAGGTGATGGCCTGCCCTGCCACCAGCATATTGTCTGAGCGTGTATTTAGTGCTGCTGGTGGCATTATAATAGATGAGCGTATCCGCTTGTCCACTGACAATGCTGACAGGTTGACTCAGATAATAATGAACGAGATCTGGATTGCTCCTGACTTCTCCACTCCACCAGAGGAAAGCTGAGCTAATGAGAAACAAAAACGCAATTTAAATGTATGCTTTATAATGTACTCAATCCACAAGATTCAGATGCACCCTTTTCACCGCCAAAAAAGGGTATATGTTTGAATCTTGTTTTCTTCTTCTCCACCTCCTCTTCCATACAGAATATATATGCACTCACTACAATGTTTTGTATGGTTCACTAGGCTTTATAAGGTCTGCTCACCTATATCCCTTAACTGCAATATTTTATGGGGTTCACTAGGCTTCAGGCCCTTACCTCCAATGCTTTATACCATCTGCTGACCTGTAGGCCATCACTGCAATGATTTATGGGTTTCGCTAGGCTTCAGGCCCTCACCTCCAATGGATTATAGGGTCTGCTCACCTGTAGCCCATCACTGCAATATTTTATGGGGTTCATTAGGCTTTAGGCCCTCACCTCCATTGCTTTATACCATCTGCTCACCTGTAGGCCATCACTGCAATGATTTATGGGGTTCGCTAGGCTTCAGGCCCTCACCTCCAATGCTTTATATGGTCTGCTCACCTGTAGCCCATCACTGCAATATTTTATGTGGTTCACTAGGCTTAAAGCACTCACCTCCCATGCTTTATACCGTCTGCTGACCTGTAGGCCATCACTGCAATGATTTATGGGGTTCACTAGGCTTCAGGCCCTTACCTCCAATGCTTTATACCATCTGCTCACCTGTAGGCCATCACTGCAATGATTTATGGGGTTTGCTAGGCTTCAGGCCCTACCTCCAATTTTTTATAAGGTCTGCTCACCTGTTGCCCATCACTGCAATATTCTATGGGGTTCATTAGGCTTTAGGCCCTTACCTCCAATGCTTTATACTGTCTGCTCACCTCTAGGCCATCACTGCAATGATTTATAGGGTTCGCTAGGCTTCAGGCCCTCACCTGTAATGTTTTATACGGTCTGCTCACCTGTAGGCCATCACTGCAATGTTTTATGGGGTTTGCTAACCTTCAGGCCCTCACCACAATTTTTTATTGGGTCCGCTCACCTTCAGGCCCTCAACTATAATGTTTTAGAGGGTAACCAGCACGCCATTGCTCCAAATGTTTTTGAGGGTCACCAGTAGGCCATCAATGATAATCTGTCAAAGGTGTGTATGATGCCCTCCTTTATCTGTAATAAAGGGTGTATTGGAGTGCCGGTTGATGAGTGCAGCAGTGTACCTGAACAATTGTAGCACCATGTGAATGAGGCCCTCCTTTATGTGATATACAGGCTGTATCGGAGTGCTTATTCCTTGGAATTTTTGGCAGCATTTGCACTGTATATACAATTGAATATCCAGGAAAGACTGTTTCCTAACAATTTTACCTCAAAAAATGTATTTTTTTTTAGGGGGGGGGATTTGGGGGGGGCATTTTTTCGCTATGTAAAATTGGCGGACAACTGGGACAATATGGTTCCCAGCAGGACATTGGAGTCCAAGATGTACCCAGACATGGTCTCCATGCTGTTCCAGATACATTTTGGTGGTGTTTCTGTCACTTTCTGACCTTTTCCAATGGACCAGGCACCCTCCCCTCATCTGAGCAGGGGGTGCCTGGTTGTCTCCCATTGACTTCCATTATACACGGGTGCTCGGCCGAGCACACGAATATCGCTATGTCATCGGACTGAGTACCCGAACACTTTGGTGCTCGCTCATCACTATTCAGGGTAAATTACCATGTGGGCACTTTGTGATAAATAAGGGGGTTTTGGGTTACAGTTTTTACACAGTCTATAAAAGGTTCACCATCAACATCACTGTTTTAGAGAGTTAACGCACCTGCGGGCCCTCAGCTACATTATTTTACTCATGTTCATTGCGCCCAGTGCCACGGCCTGTGTGTGCACCATCAGCACCACGGCCACTTATACGTTCCTTACTGGCTGCATTCTTCATATTAAATGTAATATATGCTTAAAAGTATGTCACACATACAGTAGCGTAGGATTTGTATGTGTATGCACCAATAAATTAAAAGAGGTATTTGGGATGCGCACACTTTACACATGCAGCCCTGATAATGTCACAGAGTCTTCGGATAAAGTACAGTATATGTCATTGATATGTATGAAATACAAACACGCTAGATGTTGCACAAATAATGTACATTTCCCCAAAATACACTGTTTTCAACAGTTATACAGTGTTTGACACAGAGAGGCACATGCGGTGGACAGTAGATGTTGCACAAATAATATAATTTTTCTCAAAATACACTGGTTTCACCTGTGGTACAGTATTTGACTAAGCGAGCCACATGCGGTGGACAGTAGATGATCTACAAATAATGGACATTTCCAGAAAATACTCTGGTTTCACCTGTGGTACAGTATTTGACACTAGATTAAGCCCAGATTATTTAGTTTTATATGTCACATAAACCCCCAGAATATGGACAGTATATTATGCCCAGGTTAATGTAATTTGAAATGCAGAAACTGTTTGGGGAGGCCGGACAGTATGTCACATAAATCCACAGAATATGGACACTGTTAGACCCAGATTAGATACACTGTTTGCTGATCTAGGACTGTATTTTTTACACAAGGCCACACACTATGGTCACTAGATGTGAGCCAGATTATTAAAGACACAGTGTGCGGATGATGTACACAATATGTCACTAATAGGTACAAAGAAAAAAATATCTTGCTGCTGTGAAACACACCCAGTAGTCATTAAAAGGCATTGTGGGGTCTTTGAAAATCTTTTGGTATCAAATACAGCAAATTTCTCCCCCTGCACTATCTGTCCTTTCCTTAGCACGGTTGTCCCTGACACTGCTGTTAAATATATTGTTGATCTAAAACACACACACACACAGTAGTCCTTAAAAGGACTTTTGGATCTTTGAAAAGCTTTCTCTAACTAAAATCGCAGAAATTCGCTCTCTGTTCTGTCTTTCCCTTCCTACTCTATGCTCTCCCTGACTAAGTCTGAGCCGAACATGCGTCATCGGGTGCTATATAACCTCCGATGACGCGTTCCGGCCAGCCAATCACTGTAATACCAGCAGCTAACATGGCTACTGGCATTACAGTGAGGGCAATACTTACCTGCACCTTTATTGGCTGCCTAAAACCCGCAAAACGTGCAGGGCGGAGACTCGAGCATTTCGCTCGAGCACATGCGGTACTCAGCCCAGTACCGTCATGTGCCGAGCATAATGATGCTCGAGACGAATCGGTACTCAGCCGAGCATGCTCGCTCATATATAGTCACTTCTGCAGTTATTTCTGTTGAAAGCGTGTAGGCTCGTATTTCAGTAACTACAAGAAAAATATATACGCACTGTACTCTTTAATTTTTTTCTGGTCAAAGTGTATAGTGGCCAATTTCAGTGCAACACAAAATATATATTCTCAATGCACTGCTGCAGTGATTTATATTCAAAACAAATAGGGCATTATTTCAGTACTTTAAGAAACAGCAGAGTAAGCAGTAGTACTTTTAGGTCACAGCAGAGTAAGCAGTAGTTGCAGTGAGAGGCATGAGCTCCTGGTGTAATCTACCGGTTGTATCTTGACCAGCAACTCAGCAGTTATTGATTGATTAATTCGGTCATCCACGTGATCCCAAGTGACATCAGACACCCCCAGCCAACTGTTGGTGTGGTTCGTCAGACACAACCCTTAGTTGGCATGGCCTGGAAGAAGGCCCTGTGCCCTCACCTGTCCTCAACCTGCCTCTGGCCTTTTCTGTTTCATCTCTGTGAGAAGTACTACATGCAGTGGGCTCAGCTACTAGGGAACAGTCAGCAGCTACTGCCCAGCCAAGATGTGGAGGAGACATCCGCAGCTTCCTGCGCTAGGTGGGCAACTAGTGATGAGGAGAGTGGCATGGAAGCTTGTGTTCTGAGTAGTCAGGCTCCTGACCCAGAGGCCGTCGAGGAGGACATCAGTGATGTGCAGACACTACTCGAGGATTATGAAGCCGATCGCACTTTGAATCTGGGAGAAAAAGGGGCTTTGTCAACATGGGGAGAAGAGGGTGGCAGAGCCAGCAAGTCGCTAGCGTGACCGGGAGTCAGCAAGGTGGCAGCAGTGGGAGGTCAGGAGCCAAACGGGCACGGGGTACACCAACCGCTTTGCAGTAGCCTACATGCCCGGAAAGGAGTGGGGTATGGGTTCACAGAAGCAACAGCGTTAGCAGTCAGCCAGTGAGTAGTGTTGGTGGGAAAATAAGGTACTCGGCGGTGTTGCAGTTTTTTGTGAAGCCGCCGGAGGAGATCAACATGGCCATATGTAGAATATGTGGGCAGAAGGTGAAGCGTGGCCAACGTTGGCATCACGGCCCTGCGTCAACATATGCAGCATCACCATCAAGTGGCCTGGGAGAATCGTGGCTCCGATGTGGTGGCCCAGCCTGCCGCAGCTACCATTACATCACAGTGGCATACACCCAGTTTCAGACAGTCAAGGCTCCACCGCCTCAGCCAAAAGGGAGCTGTCTGTCAATCCCATCTTCTTCTGGTCCAGATGCTCCTGCTCCTACTCCTTGTCAGTCATTTCGTCAGCAATCGATCACCAAAGCGATTGACAAGAGACAACAGTATGCATGCATGTATCCAACGGCGCAGAAGCTAACCATGCTCCTGTCCATGTTGCTGGTGTTTCAGTCCCTCCCTTTCCAAGTGGTAGACTCTGCACCTTTCAGAGAACTGATGGCTTTTGCCGAGCCGAGGTGGAGAGTCCCAAGCCGTTATTTCTTTGCAAAAAAGGCAGTACCAACCCTGCACACACATGTAGAACAGAAGGTGGGCCAGTCCATGAGCCTGTCGTTGTTTGCCAAAGTGCACGGCAGCACTGATTTGTGGAGCTGTAACTACAGTCAGGGACAATACATGTCCTTTACGGCCCACTGGGTGAATGTTGTTCCTGCACAGCCACACCAGCAACTTGGACAGGTCACAACGCTTCCACCTTCACGTTGTCACGCCATGGGTACTGCGACAATGTCCACCTCTGCCTCCTCATTCTCCACCATGTCCTCAGACTCCACTGCAGGGACAAGTCACAGTGCCCCTCCAGCATATGACATGTGCAGGGTTCAGCAGTGTCACGCTGTTCTGCACCTGGTTTGTCTTGGCAAACGGAGTCAGACAGGGGAGGAACTGCTCCGTGTGATGCATCAAGAAATTGAATCATGGCTTTCTCCGCGACAACTGAAAATCGGAAACATGCTGACCAACAACGGGAAGAACATAGTGTCGGCGCTGCATCAAAGAATGCTGAGCCATGCACCCTGCATGGCACATGTGTTCAATCTGGTTGTCAAGCGGTTCCTGAAGTCTTCCACCCATCTGCAAGACATCCTAAAAATGACCAGTAAACTTTGCATGCACTTCAGCCACTCGTACACTACAAAGCACACCCTTCTTGAACTGCAGCGGCAGAACGGCAGAACGGCATCCCCCAGCATAGGCTGATATGTGACATTTCCACCCATTGGAATTCCACCCTCCATAAGTTGGACCGCCTATACGAACAGAGAAAGGCCATCAACGATTTCTTGATGATCCAAGAGGATAGGAGTACTCCCATGTGTAACTTCGATGTCAGCCGGTGGCAGCTCATGCGTGACACCTGCCATTTGCTCAGGCCCTTTGAGGATGTCACGTTATTTGTCAGTTACCGGGACTATGGTATGAATGATGTCATTCCACTGCTTCATGTCCTGGAACAGATGGTGGTAACAATGGCTGGTCAGGGGACAGGAGATGTGGCGCCTCGATCTCACGGCCACATAAGCCCTGTGGGTGCTGAACTGGAAGAGGAGAAGGAGGGGGAGGAAGACATTGGAGCACAGGCAATGTGTAGCCAAATGGGTGGTTTATCTACTCAGCTGACAGGACAGGAGGAGCAGGAGCAGCCAGAGGAGCTACAGGGTGATGAGTAGTGATGAGCGGCAGGGGCAATATTCGAATTCGCGATATTTTGCGAATATTTGGGCAAATATTCGCCATATATTCGAAAATTCAAAAATTCGCAAATTCGTAATCTCCAGACATTATTTTCTTGTTTGCGAAAATTCTCATATTTTTTTCAAAATTAGCATAAACATTTGCATAAATCAGCATAAAAATTTGCATAAACTGGCATTTAAAAGATGCATTTTAAATACCATCTTATGCAAATTTTTATGCAAATTTATGCGAATATTCGCAATTGCGAATATATTTTACGATATTCTAAATATTCGCAAATTCTCGAAGTGCTGATATTCGCGATTAAAATTCGCAATTCAAAAATTCGTGATCAACACTGGTGATGAGGAAGAGGAGGCAGAGGACCCAGACACACCGTGGAACTATGCAGTGGAGATGGAAGCAGGGAGTCCCTCCCAGTCACTTTCACAAATGGCACGATGCATGCTCACTTGCTTGCGTAGTGACCGCCGAATTGTCACTGTTCGGAAGAGGGATGACTTCTAGCTCTCCACCTTGTTGGACCTCGCTACCGGTCCAGAATGTGGGCCTTTCTTACACCCACCAAGAGGGAGGACAAACTGAACTACTACAGAGACATCCTATGTAGTCAGTTGACCACTGCCTATCTGCGCCATCGTCCATCCTCTCGCAGGTCCTACTGGGGGCCCCCTCTGCGCTAATGTTCCACTGCCATGGCTGCTGGGGAGGGGTGAGGTGGCAGGAGCAGTACAAGCTCCATCAGCAGCAGCCTGAGTCTACAGTTGCTGATGAGTAGCTTTCTTCACCCGCATAGTGAAGAAATTACTCACCAGAAGCAACAGCAGGTAGACCTGGAGCAGGACCTGAAACAGCAGGTGGTGGCATACTTGGACTGCGCCCTGCCACCCCATATTGAAGATCTGCTGGACTACTAGGTAGCCAAACTGGATTTGTGGCCGCAACTAGCAGAGTTTGCCCTGGAAAAGCTGTCCTGCCCGGCTAGAGACTGACCTTTGTCAAGATAAATCAGGTGTGGATCAGCCAGGATTTCCAACCACCAATGGAGTACTGTGTACAGTTCTGGGCTCCTGTGAACAAGGCAGACATAGCAGAGCTAGAAAGGGTTCAGAGGAGGGCAACTAAAGTAATAACTGGAATGGGGCAACTACAGTACCCTGAAAGGGTATCAAAATTAGGGTTATTCACTTTAGAAAAAAGACGACTGAGGGGAGATATTATAACTATGTATAAATATATCAGGGGTCAGTACAGAGATCTCTCCCATCATCTATTTATCCACAGGACTGTGACTGTGACAAGGGGACATCCTCTGCGTCTGGAGGAAAAAAAGTTTGTACATAAACATAGAAGAGGGTTCTTTACGGTAAGAGCAGTGAGACTATGGAACTCTCTGCCTGAGGAGGTGGTGATGGTGAGTACAATAAAGGAATTCAAGAGGGGACTGGATGTATTTCTGGAGCGTAATAATATTTCAGGCTATAGCTACTAGAGATAGGTCGTTGATCCAGGGAGTTGTTCTGACTGCCTGATTGGAGTCGGGAAGGAATTTTTTCCCCTTAAGTGGGGAAAATTGGCTCTACCTCACAGGGGTTTTTTGCCTTCCTCTGGATCAACTTGCAGGAAACAGGTCGAACTGGATGGACAAATGTCTTTTTTCGGCCTTATATACTATGTTACTATGTTACTATGTTAATTCCTGACGCGTCAGACTAGATCATCCATGGTTCCACACCAACACTTACATACAAGTGACCCGGTTTCTTCAGACTACCTGCCTCAGACAGCTACTACTTTGATGCTACAACCCGTCTGATGCAACACATTTGATGTCAGGTGTCCCTTATTTCAGCTACCTTCATCAGTGGGTACTGGTATTGCCACTCACCGCCCCACTCTGTTTCCGGGTCACTTTATAGTCTCTTGATGCTGCTGCCATCTCCAAACTATGTCATCTTGCCGCTCTGTGGTCTCCTCATGCTGCTGCCATATCCAAACTATGTGACCTTGCCTATGCTGCTGCCATCTCCAGACTCGGTCATTGTGCCACTCTCTGGCCTACTCATGCTACTGCTACCTCCACACTCTTTCATTGTGCCACTCTGTGGCCTACTTATACTGCTGACACCTCCGGACTCTGTCATTGTGCCGCTCTGTGGTATTCTTATGCTGCTACCACCTCCATAATCTGTCATTGTGCTGCTCTGTGGTTGTCTCATGCTGTTGCAACCTCCAGACTCAGTCAGTGTTCCTCTTGGTGGCCTTCTCATACTGCTGCCACCACCAGACTCTGTCATTGTGCCACTCGTTGGCCTTCTCCTAATGCTGCTGCTGCTGCCGCACCTACAGACTCTGTCATTGTACCACTCGGTGGCCTCCTCATACTTCTTCCACCTCCAGACCCTTTCATTGGGCCACTCTGTGGTCTCCTCATGCTGCTTTTAACTAACCAAAATGTCATAGGTCCACTCTGTGGACTTCTCATGCTGTTCCCACCCTCCCTACTTCATGACTGGGCTTCTATTTTGGCTTTCGGCCTTGCTGACATCATCATTTATTTGACACTTCTTCTGATCTGTCAGAAGGAGGGAAAAACGAGACGCACAATGGATGCTGTCAGTGTAGCAGCTTTAAGGCCTATATGGTCCCATCAGAATTGGCTTATGATTTGGTAGCCAAGAGCAGGAGTGGGTAGAAAGCACAGCAGACATGCAAATATTCCATTCATTTGTCATCTCTGTTTTAGATCCACTCTGTTTTAGATCCACTCTTTTGAGTGAAGGCGTGTGCTCCACAGACAGAATCCGTTTTTTTGTGGGTTATTGCTCTGACGGTGTAGAGGAAGGCCAAAATAATCGGTGATGTCAACACAAACTTACTACTGACACCCTTTTCACTCTGTCAGGGGGGTTCTACTTGTATAAGCGTTTAATAGAACAGGTTCTGTAGACATCTATGTGGAATTAGCTGATGAGAGTGTAAAAGGAGTGCGCTACTTCATGACGCTAAAATCTACATGTAAGGCTGAGTTGATACTTGAGTTATTTGGTCAGTTTTGGCCCGTGACCGCCCAAATAAGTGAAGTATGCAGTGATTCTGAAAGCGACGCCTGTCATCTGCATGTCATATGGACTCACAGTATTATTTCACTACCAAAGCAGACTCCCTATGCGTGATACTGCAAAGCACAGTGTTCTACACCACTATAAAGGCTCTCAGCAGCCAGTAAATAGCCGTTTTTAACGTAATTAGCCGAAAATATATTCAGATCAAACGGAATTTTCCCGGAAAAATTAGGCGAACCGTTGAATCAAATTTTTGAAAAAATTCGCTCATCTCTAGTAATGGTGTCACCGCATTTGGCCAGCGTGATGACATGGTGACGTCACACGTCCGCGCAAGAGAGATTTCCTGAGTTTTCTTCAATTAAGATGGCCTCCCCGGCCTCTCCACAAGCAAATGAGGTGAGTATGTATTTTTTTGTTTTTTAATGCCAATTCAGGAAAAATGTATTTGCTATCCCGAAGTGCAAGGAAGTTCTGCTTTGCGACGAATCAAATTTTTACTGAAATTCGGATTGAAGTCCACTTCAGATACTTTGTTTCGCTCAACACAAATTACCATACATAAAAAGTATGAATTAACTTTTCAAGCCTCCTTTAATGGTGGATGCAGGCAGACTGTCTATGAATAAAAAACAATGTCCCAAAGATTAAAGAAGTTTTTACAGAAATGAATCAGCACATAATGTTAGCCTTAAAATTACACAATAATAAAAGGAGGAGATTAAATTGAATCCCTTTAAGACCCTGTTATTCATTTTGTACTCCCTGCCTCCCAGAGCCATCATGCTATGTAGTCAGAAGCTGTAAAAAAAAGATTCAAATGGGATGGAACTGGAAAAAATTGCAATTTCTCTATTGTTTTATAGGTTTTGCTTTTATCACATTCTCTATGCAGTAAATACTGTATCCTTGTCATCATATTTAACTTCATCTTCTCCTGCTAAGACTCCTCCTCCTCTTTGTCCTTGGCTCCATTGTGAGACATTCATAATGTAATATGTAGCCTTGAAAAAAACTTTTGTCGAAAAGCAATTCGCTTGTAATATTTAGTAGAGTTGGGGACAATGTGGCCACTACTTGCGATTGTTGCTGTGTGGCAAGGTGCATGCCATGGTGGACACCTGGAGCACCAGTTACGGGCAGAGAGAGTACATGTCTTTCATGGCCCACTATGTCCATATTTTTTGCAGTAGAGGCAAGACAGCACTCCAGCAACTCCAGGCCAGGTCCTTTAACCCCCCCCCCCCCCCACCACCACCACCACCACCACCACCATTGTGTCGGCCTGCCACACCAGGAACTTATCCACCTTCTCCTCTAAGCACACGCTTCCATCCCTTACTAACAGCAGTAGGGAACGACGTTGTTCCCACTCCCCCTCTTTTCTATGACGTGTCAATTCAAGCATTGCCATGCAGTTTTGGAGCTGATCGTCCAGTTGCCAAAGTGCATGAAGCAGAAAACAGCTCTCTGTCTGTCACCCAGCCAACTCCAACTGAGTAGGGTGGTCAGCGACAATGGCTGCAATATTATGGATGTCCTGAACCTGGGTGAAATAACACATGCTCCCTGCATGGTGCACATCATCAACTTAGTTGTGCATTAATAGTGTTGATTGCGAATATTCTAATCGCGAATATCGACAATTCGCAAAAATCTTGAATATTCTAGTTTTTTTTTTCATCAGTACTACTGCTTCTTACTTGTGAGCCAATGAGAAGGCTGCAATATATTTGTCTAAGCTTAGCCACATCCCTAGCAACCAATAGGAAAGTTGCCTACCCCTTTACTATATAGGAATCTCCCCAGCAGCCATTTTCAGCTTTTTTTTTGCAATTCTGAGAGAGAGAGCAGTGACATGTGCTTTCATCTGGATCCTTATTTAATTACATTAGATAGTTAGTTAGCTCATATATATAATACAGATAGTTAGTGGTAGAAAGTCAGTGTAGGTTAGATAGGGATATAGTGTAGCTGATTCCAGTGCAGGGTATTAGGCAGTATGATAGGAATTACTGTGCTGTGATAGGGATTAATGTCTCTGTTAGACATAGTGCTGTGATGTCACGACAATACTTAGTGCACCAAACAGTAATAAATACTCAGACCTGATAAAATGTGAAGTTGCATGTATTGTGCAAAAAATATGCGCATCATTAGTGCCAATTTGCGCAATCGTGAAAATAATGACTGGAGATCGTGAATTCTAGAATTCGCTAATTTATTACGAATATTATGCGAAAAATGTGTGAAATATTGCGAAAACAAATATTGCCTATGCTGCTCATCACTATTATGCAACACTTCCAAAATAAGTACATTGGCCTGCTCAAGTTGCTGACAATGTCCAGGAGACTGTCTACACATTTCATCCATTCTTACATTTCAAGGAATGTTCTCCTGGACTTGCAGCAACAGAACAGTCAGCCGCTACACCGCTTATTCCTTGACATTGCAACTCGCTGGAATTTAACATTGCACATGCTAATGCATCTGTATGACTGACAGAAAGTCATGAATGATTTTATCATGCACAAGACTGTTTCAGTAGGGAGAATGTGCTGTTTCGAGGTCAGGCAGTGTCAGCTGATCCGAGATGCCTGTCTGGTGCGGAGACACCTGGCAGGTGCTGAAGCTCTTCAAAGAAGCCAGAATGTTTGTCAGCAGGGACAACTGCAGCATGAACGATCTCAACCCCCTCATATTTATCTTAAAACAGAT
Organism: Bufotes viridis; assembly: GCA_033119425.1. Classification (NCBI taxonomy): domain Eukaryota; kingdom Metazoa; phylum Chordata; class Amphibia; order Anura; family Bufonidae; genus Bufotes; species Bufotes viridis. The sequence goes on from CM065591.1 coordinate 130,646,608, forward strand.
GCTGATGCTCATGCAGCAGGGGATCATGGCAGAAGAAGAACAGCTAATGCATCTTGTGCCCGCCTTGCAGCTGTTGGGGACCCACAAGGAGAAAGTGCCATGGAGGAGAAGGATGAAGAGTTGCCACTGAAAGGGGAGGAGGATATTGAGGTGGAGGAGCAAGAGGATGATGATGATAGCACTGACCAGGACACCCAATCGCCTTAGTGGTGTGTGAAGCCAGAAAGAACTAGCCCCTCAGGCACACTGGCCAGAATAGTGAGCTACATGCTCACTTACTTAAATGCATATTATTCACATCAAGCAATCTTAAGATTACTGAATAGCCATGCTTTTAGACTCTTGGTCTCTAATCAAAATAAGGTTATGTTTTCCTCAGTCTGAAAGGAATGCAAAATTACATTATTATGCTGTGTACACAGGGAAACACTGTGTACGCAGTTTGCTGAAGCTTTCGGCGAGCTGACGCCTGCCACCAGCCTGTCTGAAAGGGATGCCCGTCTCTACCTCCTACAGAGTTACTAACTGCAAACTGCTGCAAGCTGCAGAAGCCACAGCAGCGCTAGCAGCAGCAGTAGTCAATTTGGTCTTCTGAACATGGTAGAGCAGTTTCTTTTTCTTTACCTGCCGCACCAGATGCATACCCTGTTTCCTGACCTCATTGACTTCTGGCCAGGCAGACTAGAACAGTGTTCTGAACTGGCCCAGTATGTTTTATGTCTTCTTTCTTGCCCAGCCTCCAGTGTCATCTCAGAGATGCTTTTTACCGCTGCAGGGGATCAAAAGGGACCAAGTTATCCTCTGCCATTGTCCAAAACATCATTTTTGTTGAAATGAACCAAGCCTAGATTCAGGAGGGTGTTTGTATTCCCCTGGCTGAGGCCAGTGAATAGATCTGGCCTTGCTGATCGTGCCCCATTTTGCCACTGTTGCTGTCTGCAACCTACCATTATGGTGTCTGCCTACCTTCATGTTATGTATGGCTGTTGCTGCCACTATCATGCCGCTGCTGCCTGCCAACATATACTATATGGCCAAAGCTTCTACTCCTCGTTGCTAATCCCTACTGTCACCACCTTTAATGCTAAGCATCTGCTACTACTACTACTACTAACACTACTACTACTAATACCCATTGGCAGCTGATCTATTGCCTTGTATGTTCCATGCTATGTGCCTTTGATACCCAACCCTTTCCACATCCACACTGCAGTGCTGCAGCTCCCAATTAGAAGGGAGTTTTTTTTTGTAGGGTCTTTTAAAACAAGCACATTTTTCTTCTGGCAATTAACACTTGTTGTGTATCTCATGGGCAGGCATTCTAACCCCATCACGGCATCATTTTAATATACAAATACAAATACAAGCCACACTTTTCAGATTTTTATTTATTAAACATTTTGAAAACCATGTATCATTTTCTTTTCACTTTACACATACTTGATACCTTGTGTTGGTCTATCACACAAAATCCATGTAAGTTTGTGGGTGTAACATGATAAAATGTTGAAAAGTTTAAGGGACATGAATACTTTTTCAAGACATTGTATAAATCTTGGTGAAGAAAAGAACAAAATGGTTTGCTTGGGCAGGAAAAATAAAAGTTATTGGGACAGATTTATCAAAACCGGTGTAAAAGAAAATTAGCTTAGTTTCTTTTAGCAACCAATCAGATTCCACCTTTCATTGTTTTAAAGCTCCTGTCACGAGGGTGTCAGGAGCCACGTCTGACTCCGTTATACCCGGGGTCAGGAAGTTGCAGTGGGTGGCTGCTCGCTCTATGTCTAAAGATCACGCTGTTACTTAATGGTAGCTTTCTGTGTTTGCCTCGCAATCCTTTTTGTCTCACTCAGGGATCCGTTGCTTCTTCTCCTCAGCTGTTTCTTGTCCGTCACTCCCAACCTCCTTATATTCCCCCTTCCCACTTCTCTGGTTGCCAGATATAGAGTGTCCTGCCTGGACTTCTATACTGACCCACTGGAGCTGTGTAGCTGTTGTTCCTGGTTGTCATACCAGAGCATTACCCTCCGGATCCCTGTTTTGTTGTCCGCTGTTGTCGCCCATCTGGGCTTTTATGTTTTGTCTGTATCGTCTGTCCTCTCCATGGTGTTTTCCTTTAGTGTTAGTGGTGAGGATTAGTGCTCCCACCGCCCTATTCACTACTTAGGGCTCAGCTGAAAGGGTTCTGTCATCAGATTTTACCCCCTCAAGTATAGCATATGTATATGTCCGTACTGATGAGTAGATTCTTTAGATGCCATTAATATATTCCATTCTGGCTCTATTTATTCATAGATTAGATTTTTGTAATATGTAAATTACTCACATAAGGTGCCCAAGGGGAGGTCCTTTAATACACCCTGTACACCTTGTATTGAAGGGCCGCCCCTTGGGCACCTTATGTGAGTCATTTACATATTACAAAAATCTAATTTATGAATAAATAGAGCCACAATGGAATATATTAATGGCATCTAAAGAATATATTCATCAGGACGGACATGTACATATGCTTTACTTGAGGGGGTAAAATCTGATGACAGAATCCCTTTAAGGAAAGCCAGGGTTTAGGCACGTGATCGGCGTACGGGTGAAGAACCCGTCTAGGGCCGTCAGGGCCGTCAGGTGCCAGCTTTTAGGTGAGTTAGGGGTCACCACCTTTCCCTCTCCCTTGGACAGGGCTTCCCCTTTTCCCTCCCTTTGCGTCACACGTCTGTGATCGGTACGCCGGTCGTGATATTATATCTGGCCCTTATTTTTTTGTAGGTAGGGAAAATACCTCTCTCTTCAGCACTTTCTGCCTTTTTAGAATACAGTATGGATTCTATTGCTGCTTTGACAAAGCAACTTCAAGGCCTGTCTTTGGAGGTGGCAGGATTGAAGGCATCGGTCCTCCAGCAGCAGCAATTGCAGCAGAACGCAAGCCCAGCGGTTGCTATGGGTAACCAGGTTGCTCCGGAACACAACGTTGTTCCTCCTGACAGATTTTCTGGGGGAAGGGACAAATTTGTAACATTCCGTGAGGCCTGTAAGTTATAATTTAAGCTGCGCCCCTACTCCTCTGGTAATGAAGAACAGCGGGTGGGGATTGTTATTTCCCTGCTACAGGGGGACCCGCAATCCTGGGCATTCTCTTTACCCACTGATTCCCAGGCTCTCTGGTCATTGGATGCATTTTTTGGGGCCTTGGGTCTCATATATGATGACACTGACCAAGTCGCCCTGGCTGAGTCGAAGTTACGGAGACTCTTACAGGGAGATCGGCCAGCAGAGGAGTATTGCTCAGAGTTCTGTAGGTGGGCTACGGATACTCAGTGGAACGATCCGGCTCTCAGCAGTCAGTTCTGCTCTGGTTTATCCGAAAGAGTTAACAATGCGCTTGCGCTGTATGAGACCCCCTTTTCCCTTGATGCTGTTATGTCCCTTTCTATCAGAATAGATAGACGTCTTAGGAACAGAATGAAAAATCCTGAGCAATTAGTAACCCCTTCCAAGCAGCAGCTAGTCTGTACGGACCTAGCCGAACCTATGCAGCTAGGAGGAACTACTCATCAGGTCTGCCCTCCTGAGGCTCGCCGTAGGCATGGGGTTTGTTTTTTCTGTGGGGGGAGGAATCATTTCATTAATGTCTGTCCTTCCATACCCAAAAACAAATGACCAGATAACCACCCGAGACCCATACCCTCTTCCTCTCATTCCTGACCTGTTTAATCAGATTGCGGGTGCTAGGTGGTTCTCTAAACTTGATCTTAGGGGGGCCTACAATCTGATTTGTATCAGAGAAGGGGATGAGTGGAAGACAGCTTTTAACACCCCTGAGGGGCATTATGAAAATCTAGTCCACCTTTCATTGTTTTAGAGCTCCCGTCACGAGGGTGTCAGGAGCCACGTCTGACTCCGTTATCCGACCAATGCTCCTGCTGTCTTCCAACATTTCGTTAATGATATTTGTAGTCATCTTATCGGCAGGTTTGTGGTGATATAACCTAGATGATATTTTAATTTATTCGTCTGATCTAAAAACACACGAGGTACATGTCAGACAGGTACTGCAGGTCCTACGGACGATTAAATTATATGCGAAAATTGAAAAGTGTGTCTTCGCCGTTCAGGAGATACAGTTCCTGGGATATCTATTATCTGCTTCAGGTTTCCGTATGGATCCTGGAAAGGTCCAGGCAATTTTAGATTGGGATCTTCCTGAGAACCTTAAAGCACTGCAACTGTTCTTGGGTTTCGCAAATTTCTATAGAAAGTTTATTAAAAACTATTCTGTGATTGTCAGACCCCTTACTGACATGACTAGGAAGGGGACTGATTTTTCTAAATGGTCTGACGCCACAAAAATTGCATTTTCCTCTCTAAAGGAGAGGTTTACCTCGGCACCTGTACAAATCCTAACGAATGTCTCCCAGCCTTTTATTGTTGAAGTAGATGCGTCAGAGGTGGGAGTGGGGGCTGTACTGTCTCAGGGTCCGTCTCCTGGCAAATGGCGTCCTTGCTTTTCTAAAAAACTATCTGCAGCGGAAAGGAACTATGATATTGGCAATAGGGAACTATTAGTTATTAAATTAGCGGTTTGAGGAATGGCGTCACTTTTTAGAGGGGGCAATTGACCCTGTCACAGTGATTACAGACCACAAAAACCTTCTGTACCTCGAATCAGCTAAGCGTCTCACCCCTAGACACCCCTGGTATTTTTTACCAGGTTTAACTTCATCAATTCATCACCTATTGTCCTGGGGCAAAAAATACCAAGGCAGATGCATTATCTCGTAGTTTCCCTGGTGGGAGTAATGTGGGTGATCCGGTACCCATTCTACAAAGAGGAGTGGTTGTCTCTGCTGTACACTCAGTTCTGGAGGGGAAGGTGTTAGAGGCCCAGGGGGACGCCCCAGTCTCTTGCCCCTCAGAGAAATTGTTTGTACCTTAAACCTGCATCTTGAATTATTAAAGGAACATAATTCGGCACTTGCTGGGCACCCGGGTAGTAAAGCAACCTTGGAGCTACTGTCTCGTTGTTTTTGGTGGCCGAGGTTGCATCAGGATGTAATGGATTTTGTGTCTACTTGTTCTACTTGTGCACGTGCTAAAGTCTATCATACACGTCCAGCAGGGTCTTTATTGCCACTTGTCATTCCCAAAAGACCATGGACACATCTGTCAATGGATTTCATCACTGACTTACCTTTGTCTGCGGGTAAAACAGTTATCTTGGTAGTAGTGGACAGGTTTAGCAAAATGGTACACTTTATTGCGTTACCCGCACTACCTAATGCTAAGACTCTAGCTCAGGTATTCATCAGTGAAATCGTGAAACTTCATGGGGTCCCTTCTGATGTTGTTTCGGATCGGGGAACCCAGTTTATTTCTAAGTTTTGGAAAGCTTTTTCTTCCCGTTTGGGGGTACACTTGTCCTTTTCCTCAGCTTTCCATCCTCAATCGAATGGACAGACTGAGCGTACCAACCAAAACCTTGAGACATACCTAAGGTGTTTTGTGTCTGAAAACCAAGAGGAGTGGTCATCATACTTACCGTTAGCTGAGTTTGCTATAAATAATCGCCGTCAGGAATCCACTGGCAAGTCAACATTTCTTGGTGCATATGGTTTTCATCCCCAATTCTGTACTTACAAAGAAGTAGGGTCATCAGGGGTTCCCGAAGAGGAACGGTTTTCGTCATCACTTTTATCTGTATGGCTAAAGGTGCAAGCTAACTTGAAAAATATGGGGGGTAAATATAAATGCATGGCTGATAAGAAACGTTTGCCAGGTCCGGACCTAGGAGTGAATGACTATGTGTGGTTGTCTACTAGAAATATTAAGTTAAAGGTTCCCTCTTTGAAACTGGGTCCTAGGTTCATTGGTCCTTACAAAATAGTAGCCATCATTAACCCCGTGGCTTTTCGCCTGGAGCTACCTCAGAATTTTAAAATCCATAACGTCTTCCATAAGTCGTTACACAAAAGGTATGTTGCACCTCTAGAACCGTCACCGCTACCACCCCCTCCTGTAATTGTTGATGGTAATCTGGAGTTTCAAATATCCAAAATTGTTGATTCTCATCGGGTCCGCTGCTCTCTTCAATATCTGGTGCATTGGAGGGGTTATGGTCCTGAGGAAAGAATGTGGGTACCAGTGTCAGAGGTAAATGCCAACAGGTTAGTTCGGGGTTTTCATGCCTATCATCCTGAGACACCTGGTCCTGAGTGTCCGGAGGCCCCTCGTACAAAGGGGGTACTGTCACGAGGGTGTCAGGAGCCACGTCTGACTCCGTTATACCCGGGGTCAGGAAGTCACAGCGGGTGGCTGCGCGCTCTATGTCTAAAGATCGCGCTGTTACTTAATGGTAGCTTTATGTGTTTGCCTCGCAATACTTTTTGTCTCACTCAGGGATCCGTAGCTTCTTCTCCTCAGCTGTTTCTTGTCCGTCACTCCCAACCTCCTTATATTCCCCCTTCCCTCTTCTGTGGTTGCCAGATATAGAGCTTTCTGCCTGGACTTCTATACTGACCCACTGGAGCTGTGTAGCTGTTGTTCCTGGTTACCCTCCGGATCCCTGTTGGGCTTTTGTTGTCCGCTGGGCTTTTATGTTTTGTCTGTATTGTCTGTCCTCTCCCTGGTGTTTTCCTTTAGTGTTAGTGGTGAGGACTAGTGCTCCCACCGCCCTATTGACTACTTAGGGCTCAGTTTAAGGAAAGCCAGGGTTTAGGCACGTGATCGGCGTACGGGTGAAGAACCCGTCTAGGGATGTCAGGGCCGTCAGGTGCCAGCTTCTAGGAAAGTTAGGGGTCACCACCTTTCCCTCTCCCTTGATTAGGGCTTCCGCTTTTCCCTCCCTTTGTGTCACACGTCTGTGATCGGTACGCCGGTCGTGATAGCTCCTTTGAAAAATGAAAGGTGGAATCTGAAGCCACTTTTCCTTCACACCAGTTTTGATAAATCTTTCCCATTGCCTTGGTTTTAAAAAAGTGAAACTTCCCCTAAATTAAACCTTTAGTTAAAACTTTAAACATAAAGTAAAATTGTACAAGAAAACAAAAAAATTTAAAATTTAAATTAAAATCTCTAGACATGTGCCTGTCCTTGGCTTATATTATTTTGCTATGTGTACATAACCTAATAGTGTAGACTATTAGGAAATTATAGTGAAAACACTGTGCTTTATATCATGGAAAAGGTGTGAAGAGGTAACAATCACCAGACTCTTCATTCCGTAGTGGCAAAACTGGACACGATAATAGCTGGTCCATTTTGATATTTGCTATTAGGTTGGCTTTATTCTATGTAAGCTATTGATACTTACGTTTCTCAATGGACATTACCTTACCTACTGTAGTATTGACTCTTCTTTAGGATATATTCTATTTCTTTTTTATATATGAAAAAATATGGTTGCAATAAAAATCTATAAAAGACATTAAAATATTTTTTAAGTTTATTTAATACATATAGGGATCATATTTTAGGATTTACAAAATTGTGTTTAAGGCCTGAATCATGAATAGATTTCTGTTATTTTGAAAATCAGATACCAGGTGAAAAAAAACAACATAGTAGTGTAACATTACCACTTTACAAAGCGTTGGTGCGGCCTCAGCTGGAATATGCAGTTCAGTTCTGGGCACAAGTCCATAGAAAGGATGCACTGCAGTTGGAAAAAGTACAGAGGAATGCGACTAAACTGATAAGGGGCATGGAGGATCTTAGTTATGAAGAAAGATTAAAATAATTGAATTTATTTAGTCTTGAGAAGAGACGTCTAAGGGGGAACATGATTAACCTATACAAAGATATAAATGGGCCATACAAAAAATACGGTGAAAAACTGTTTCATGTAAAATGCCCTCAAAAGACAAGGGGGCACTGCCTCCGACTAGAGAAGAAAAAGTTCAGTCTCCAGAAGCGTCAAAGCTTCTTTACTGTAAGAATTGTGAATCTTTGGAATAGACTTCCTCAGGACGTGGTCACAGCAGGAACTGTGGACAGTTTTAAAAAGGGTTTAGATGAATTCTTAAAAGTAAACAACATTAATGCTTATGAAAATGTGTAGAAATCTGAGTCTCACTTCCTTCTGAGATTCGCGTCCCCACCTATCCTTTGGTTGAACTTGATGGACTTATGTCTTTTTTCAACCATATCAACTATGTAACTACGTAACAAATGTAAACCGAAAGTCAACACTTGGGAATTTTTACATGTGTTAAAGATCATATGTGGAGGTTTGACAGCAAATTGTTTAGTTAAGCTGATCATCCTAGTAAATTCCTGTGATCCTTATGTCTTATCCAGGGGGAAATATCAACATTTTTCATTTCCACTAATAGAGATTCCAGCATCCATTAAATGTACTACCTGAGAAAAATCTCCAGACATATCAGTTTTCAGGAAACAACAGGGCAGACTATTATAAATTCAACTAGTGTATTTTGGATGTAGGACATTGCTCTTTTTGTTGCAATGATGGAAAGGTGGTGGAAATTTTCAAGACCAGGTTATATGAGCCTTTAAATCTCATTATTTTTCCCTTGCTTAATATTAGTTTTCTGCAAAGATGCAATTGAATATTTATGACTATGTATGCATTATATAAATATCCCATCCTAGAATTACAGTAGAATGTGGGCTGCTTATAGAAACTCCAAATTGAAATACAATGTACAGTACCAAATATCCAGGCAGATTGATGGCAAAGACATTGCAAATATGCATTATGCAAATACATTAGTACAGTTCTCACACACATGAACAAAACATAATTAACAATACCATATTACTGAAAGTTTTAAGGAAAAAAATAAATTATACTAAGCTGTATGTTCGCTGCCATAACATGTTTTATTTCTTGGTTATTGTTCGTTTTTCTAATTCCTTCTAGTGCAGCTTCTTGTTATTGTATATTTCAGCCTGCATCTGTCTGTAATTTATGCATTGCATACATTACTAGAAGATGTTGCTTTTGCATCACATTAATAACTACTGAAAGCAAAACTTATAGTCTGAGTCTAAAATAAATCATTTGCTATAAAGTCATCTGTTGAGATATGTCCTGGAATGCACCTAGAGACCAAACAGTCTTCATAAATGCCTTCCATGCTACAGAAGTGCTGATTGCAATTATAATTATTAATGTCCCACTTTTCTTGTTTAGACAGCTTACTACTGAGGGGAGACACAAAAAAGATCTCCTTTCCATGAATGGGGTTGCTCCTCCCCAAGGTTTTTCAGAGGCAATGCAATTATATGACTTGGTTTGGAGTGGGTTCATGTTTCTATGCTAATAACATCAAAAATAATTCAGGAAATACATTGAGTGAGTTGTACTCTTTGCCTTATTATAATGTCCACTTCCAGGTCCCCATTGACTGTAGTCTGGAGGTGATCTGGCCACTTTCTGGCATGAATGCCAAGTTTTGGCCAGACAAAAAACATTGCATCCAATTGTTTTTGGTCCAGCCAACAGCCAGCATTTGTGCTCGATCAGGCAGCTTCCCGGAGATGTGAACATGGCTTTATGCTGTCTCACTCTGTTAGCACTTCCTCGGCATCTCCGCTGAGAAGCAGAGAAGATGCTTGAGCTTCAAAAGCAGCTGACTTGCTACACCATGGGTCCCATGTGCATACCTGAAGAACCAGAGATAGGCAAGACTGAACGTGTGTCAATTTCAGCACATTTACTGAGGCGAACACAGAAAAAAAGTTCAATAAAGAGAACAGGTGGCACAAAACTAAGATTGCTACTGGAATGTCTAGGGACAAAAACATTTTTTAAGTAAATGTAAATGCAAATAAAAAGGATTAAACGCATGAGCTGAATTTAACTCTAAATGATATTCCTTAATGGACAATTCTTTTTTTAAATTTATAACTAGAGATATGCAAAGCTTTAAAAAAAATTAATTAGGCCAATTCGCTGAACTTTGCTGAACAAGAAATTTGATTTGTTACAAATTACTTTGTCACAAATAGTGATAAAGCAAGTACGGTAAACCTAGGCCACTCTGCCCAATCATATTCATCCCACTTGGTGCCCTGATCTCAGTGTGAAAGCTTGGAAGTTAAACTGCAGGAAGAGTGCAGGGAGAGTGTATTGCCTTGTGTATTACATTCTAGTGCACCCACATTCATAATTAATCCATTCTGTAGGTACTGTGCCATCAGAATTTCAGGCAGGTGTAATTTATCACCGTCTATATCACTGTACAGTGCACTAAGATTCATAGGTAGTGCAGCACCAATAAAGTAGTGGAGAATAAAAATTGCTTTTTAATCCCTTCTGTTAGCTTTAGATTTACTGTGTTTCAATATTACAGGTCAATGTTAGTGTCAGGTCTAATTTAATGCCATGGCCTTAACCATGCAGTTTCCTAGGATTCAAGTAGTGGCCCCATGACAGAATGGGGAGGGGGTCAGAAGCAGTGGCAGTAAAACTCTGTTCACATCACTGTTTACTTTAATGTCTTCTGAACTGTCAGAAGAACATAAAACTTAAAAAAAAAAGATGACACTGACACTGCTATTGGCCCCCTTCCCCACTCTGTTTGGGGAGACTATGTCCCTGTTTGTCCGTGTTAACATCACCGTTTATTTTTCTGTTCATCTCATCCATCAGAAGAACAGAAAAATATATGTGTTACTATTATATTTGTATTTTGAGCATCTATAAAGCCTCTTACAGACAGTTAGGCCTTATTAACACAGTCAGTGTTTGGTCAGTGATTTCCATCCGCAATTTTGAGCCAAAACCAGGTGCAGCTCTAAACACAGAACAGGTGCAGATCTTTCCCTTCTACCTCATGTCTGTGGAGGCCCCAATCCTGGTTTTGGCTCACAATCACTGATGGGAATCACAGACCAAAACACCGACGTGTGAATGAGGCCTTAGTATTTCATCAATATTTGCAAGTGAAAAACAATAGTGGGTCCAAAACAGAGATAAAATGAAATAAAATGTAATAGAAATATTTGCATCTCTTCTGTGTATTAGACTCACTTTTCATTTGCAAATACCAATTGCAAAATACTGCAAAATATCGACCGTGTGAAAGAGGCTTTATGCTCAATTTGCATCCGTTCTGGCCATTGGCCATGTCTGAAATCAGTTTTTCTAACAAAGAAAAAAGTCGTGCATGTAGGACTTTTATGGCCTCTTTCATATGGTCAGTATTTACTCAGTATTTTGCATCAGTGTTTGATCACTATTTGTAAGACAAAAAACCAGGAGGAGTTCAAAAACAGAGATAAAATGTAATGGAAATTTTTTAATCTCTTCTGTGTATTGAACCAACTTCTGCTTTTGGCTTACAAATACTGATCAAATACTGACAATGAGAAAGAGGCCTTACGGATGCTCTAAATGGACATATTTTACTGTTCTTCTGATGGATGAGAAGAACAGAAAAATAAATGGTGATGTTAACACGGACAAACAAGGTCTCCCCAAACAGAGTGGGAAAGGGGGCCGACAGCAGTGTCTGTAACAGGGACACTGTGGCCCCATAACAGAGCAAGGATGGCAGCCAACAGCAGTGGCAGTTACAGGAACAATAGTAGCTCCATAACAGAGCGAAGATGGGTGCCAACAGCAGTGGCAGTAACAGGGACAATAGTTGTTCCATGACAGAGTGGGGAGGGGATGCAGCAGCAGTGGCATAAAGCACAAGATGGTGGCAGTTCACAGTAGAAGCAGACCCCAAATTTAACATGTACATATCAGTAGACCAATAAGTCCCATTGTAGGAATAGAAGTACAGGCAGTAGGTGGGTGGCAGCATCAGAATATTGGCAGCAGCATGGGGCCAGAAGTAACAGCCCATTTTGCAGAATAATCCAGTGTGGCAGCACACTACAGTATAATCATTAGTGGCATAATTATCTATTCTGTTGCATCGGGAACCAGCACCTGGAAATTCTGGTTTATCCACACCTGATTCATCTTTATTAAGGGTACTCAATATTTGGAAGTTCTCCTTGGTGTAACTATGTCCCCCACCACACTAAGCACCCACTATGATGCCAGACTACTGGCCGTACAGGAAAGCATGTCCATGTAAAACTTGGCCAGTTGGGGCCACACTTTAAGTTTGCATGCCCAGTAGTCCAGGGGATCTTGCATCATGGATGACAGGGTGCAGTCCAAGTATGCCACCACCTGCCAGTTCATGTTCTGCTGCATGTCCTGCTGCTTTTGGGTGGTTTCTTCAGCGGCTGAAGAAAACTGCCAATCAGAGACTCCAGACGAAAGTTGCTACATATGGAGCTGGTGCTGCTCCTGCCCCTCCTCCCCTCCATCAGTCATGCCAGTGGAGCATGAGAGCAGAGGTTCCCCCCGGTTGTAGGCAGTGACCAACAGCTGTCACTACTAGTGTTGAGCGCGAATATTCGAAAAGCGAATTTTTTTAGCGAATATCGGCACTTCGCTAATTCGCGAATATTTCGAATATAGCGCTATAAATTCGCTATTTCGAATATTCGTTTTTTTTTTTTTTTTTTTTAGTTTTATTTTTTTCTTTCCTACTTCCCAAAAGTAGTTCTTACCTGTCCTGAGGATTCCTGGCTTCCTGGCTGCTCTAGTCAGTGCCCGTTGCCGCTTCTGCCGACTTCCGTGCTCATGTGGAGCGTCCCCATCCATGGGAGAATCTCCATATACTAAAATGTACTGTCGGATTTGAGGAATTACGTTGAAATCGCAATGCGATTAATTCAAGTTATATTAATCGCATTGCGATTACAACTTAGCACTGCTATCTTACATAGGCTAGAATTAACGAATATGGAGTATAGCTATGCACTAGCAGTGCTAAGTTGAAATCGCAATGCTGAATACTTTAAGTTAAATTAATCGCATTGCGATTTCAACTTAGCACTGCTGCTATATTCCATATTCGTTAACCGTTAATTCTAGCAAGCTGACCCATTATAAACCCAGCTCTAAGTTGAAATCGCAATGCGATTAATATAACTTGAATTAATCGCATTGCGATTTCAGCGTAATTACTCAAATCCGACAGTACATTTTGGTATATGGAGACGTTCCCATGGTGATGGGGACGCTCCATGAGCACAGAAGTTATGGTTGGCTTGGTAGAATTAGCGAATAGCGAATATGACGAATGTATTCGTCATATTCCTCAAAACGAAGATAACGAAGTATTCTACATCTTCGTTTTAGCTACCTATTCGTCTCGTCATCGTCAACTTAGCTATTCGCTAATTCTAGCAATCAAATAGGAAGGTTGACTTACCAGACAGCTGTGTTAAATTCGCTATGCGATTTTTTTATATTTTTTTAATACAATAATTATATTACTTGATAAAATTATTATAAGTATTCTATTTATTAAAATAAATAAATAAATAAAAAATCGCATACCGAATTTAACACAGCTGTCTCTATAGTCAACCTTCCTATTTGATTGCTAGAATTAGCGAAGTTGACGAATAGGTAGCTAAAACGAAGATGTAGAATACTTCGTTATCTTCGTTTTGAGGAATAGACGAATACATTCGTCATATTCGTCATCCTCGCTAATTCTAGATATGAAACCAATAGGAAAGTAGCCTTAAGTACAAATCGCAATATGCGATTATTTAAATCGCATGTTAATCGCGATAACTAGAAAAAATGACGAATATTCGATTTCGACGAATATGAAACGAATATTCATTCGAATATTCGCGAATTTCGTCGAAATCGAATATGGCACCTGCCGCTCATCACTAGTCACTACATAAACATGAGAGCATGCATCTGGCATTTTGCCTTTGCAGCTCAAGGAGGGTGTATTTTGCATTGTAAGAAGTGGCTGAAGTGCATGCACAGTATCCTGGCCATTTTTAACAGATCTTGCAGTTCAGTGGAAGACTTGAGGAACCAGGTGACAACAAGATTGGTTTCTATCTCCAGTTGGCGAGGAGACAGCCAGTGTTCAATTTATTTATTGATGATGCCTAGAAGTTCCTACATAGTGTGGCTCCATTTACCAAGGCTGATCAGGTACAGAACTTTGTGACAACACCTAGCTTTTTATAGGTGATATGCTGGAGGACCACTGTGAACTGTGACCAGAGGGAGGGTGAGAACAAGGTGGAGGATGAGGAGACAGAAATCCCAGCATTATAATGCGGAGGCAGCATTGCCATCAACTGGCCAAGTTGTTGGTCTGCCTGGTACAGAACCACATTTACCCAGTGGGCTGTGAACAACAAATACTGTCCTTGACAAATCCATACATCGGCACTGGTGTTAACTCTTTCAGACACCAAGAGGCCAAACAACTAGCCCACCATCTGCTCAACATGCTTCAAGACTGGTAAACTTTTTTTTTTTTAAATAATGTTGGCTTGGAACTCTCCATCTTGGGTGGAGAAAAGCCATCAGTTCTCTGAAATGTGCAGAGTCAACTACATGGAAAGGGGAGGACTGTTGTTCAAGCAACTTGACCAGATGCACGTTCAACTTCTGCATCATTGGATGAGTGCACGCATACTGTTGTCTGTTTGCAATCGCCTCAGTGATTGATTGCTGTTAAAACAAGTGGCGAGGAGGAGGAGCATCAGGAGCAATAGATATTGAAGTTGATGGCAAGGAATGACAGCTTCCTTCTGCTAACGCTGTCGAGCTCTGGCTGCTGGAAATCGGTGTGGGAGGGTAACACCACACTGAGCATAGGAGGAAAGGGGGAAACAGGGAATCAGGCCTGAGAACTAGGGAAGGAAGATAGACACTTCCTAGTGAAAACCTCAACCAAAATCCGGACTGACTACCAATATGAACAGACCCCAATGGTAGGTGAGTTCATACACAGGAATACCTAGAGTCCTATCTAGCCCTATAGGACCCTGGTGCTAATGGCAGTGACGAGACTATCTGTTCCTCCAAAAGGAAGGACAAACATGAGTCTACTTAAGGCCTAAAACAAACAATAGGGAAATGCGACACACAGAACCCAAACAAAATACAAAAGGGAAAGGAAAAGACAACTTCAAAGAGGCTATGGAAGCACCAGGAACTCAGCCAAGATCCAACCACAAACAATCCACAAGCACAGAAGCCACACAGGATAGTGGGAGAAGCAACTATAAATAAGGAAGGTTAAATGACCACATAAGCAACACCTGGAGGCAATAGGTGTGGCCTCACAAACAACACAGACACCTATTGATCCACAAGGAAAACCTGTCAGATCAAACCACGTGTTGCCAGTCTCACTGATCTCCTGCCACTCACTGTCGCCGGGACATCCGTATTTCTCTATACGTCCGTGACAAGGCCACTTTATGGTGACACTCCATATGTTTACATAGGGCCATTTTGCCAGTAGTAACCCACACATCCTGCATACCACCATCCGAATGTCCCCCAGTGACTTAGTGAAAAATTCCCACAGTGATGAGTATTTTTTCTTCTATGGTCTGCAAGTGTGTTCTTCAAAGGTAGTCTCCCAGGTAGCAGATGGTACCCCTCCCCCATTTGGTTGCAGATCTCCCTGTCTCACAGGTACGCTTTCACCCTGCTTTCTCACGGGCCTGCTTCCACCCTACTCTCTCATGGGCATGCAACCACCCTTGCCCCTGATGATGATGATACCCCCTCTTCACCTGGCTCTCCCGTGCGATCGGCTGCATCATCATTTACATCTGTTTGGTCAATTGGACTGTCATCATTGGTTGTTGCACGCCTAGAGGAGCCCACAGAAGACCTCTCCTCCAAGTCTGTGCTGGACTGTAACTACCGACTGTCCACACAAAGCTCTTCATCACTGAAAAGCATAGCAGAGCCAGTTCAGGACAGGTGACGGCACAGAGGCAGTTTCTGGGCCATGCCAACTAAGCGTGGTGTAAGAGGAACCAACCGATTCCTGGCTGTGTGCATCTGTTGTCACTTGAGATGTTGTTGAAGAGTGAGTCAACCATTCCAGTACAGCTGGATTGTTGGTCAAAACACGACCACTGGATGACATAGGCAGCTCTGACCTGCTGCATCAGCTGGTACCAAACCCCCGCTTCTGCTACCTATGCTGGCTACAGTAACATTTTTAACCATCTGAGCACCGCCTAATGCATGGATGCGTCTGGCGGGCGGTCCTCTTTCTCTGGGTCGACGCATCGGCGCGTCATCTCGTCGGATGCGAGATTTCGCTGATGCCGCCGCGCATGCGCACTGCGCGGTGGTAAAAAGATCAAGAAGGAGTTCAAGAAGGAGTCACCAGCCTGCCAGCCAATGATCATGGCATCCGGAACGAAGGGAAAAAACAGCACCCACACCGAACGAATCAAATCCACAGTGTTGAAGTAGCTGCAATAATTAAACACACATAGTGCAATACGATTTTTAAAAGAAGCTAGTCGCTATTTATTGCACTTACAAGATGGATGGTCGAAACAAATTCATAACAAATCCTTGTGCAGGGATCACATCAACGCCCGACCCGGGTTTCGCTCCTTCCAAGCTTCGTCAGGGGCTAAAGTGTATCCCATCTGGGGACACCCCTCTCATTATATAGTGTGGGTCTCAGCTGGTAACTGATTACCATTAGCTGCCTGGTTAATACCAAAGGTCGATGCGATTGAACCATCGATTAAAAACAAAATATTGCACATACAAATCTAATAAAAACATAAACAAATTCATCATTATAACATTCCTATTTTAAAATAAGTGTCGGGAAAAAGAAAATATATTTCCCGTATAAACACAAGTTTTCCTTTTTCCAAAATTCACTGGCTGTACAGCCAGATCGGCCCTGACATCTTAGTACATTCAATCATCGCTTTCTTATACAGTTCATCACATTATTCACAGTGTATCATACTCATTTTGAGGACCTTCTATTCAAAAAGTTCGCTTGCGTCGGGCTGGAGGAGGGTGGAACTATTTTTCAAGGACCTTTCATTCATGAAAAAGGTTCCACCAATCAGCGTCTACACACCTTAGAAACCCCACCTAACTCTGATCCCTTCCATTGGATGGAACCGATGTGGGCGGGGAACCAGACTGGGTCACGAGTTAGTATTCACCAATAGAAGCATCATTGTTTGAAGAACGGAGCTAGAGGAAAGGTCAGTCTTACAATTGTAACATTCTACTGATAGATGTACCTGGATACAATTAGGGAAGTTAAAGGATTATGTGAGGTTTATGTAAGAGAGATACATTCGAACTAGACGAGGCAGGGTTTCAAATCAAATTCAATATTGAGACCGGAAGGTTGAAGGGTGCCCAGACGATAGATCCATTCCACTTCTTTACGATCTATCTGGGCAACCTTATCCCCCCTCTCCAGTGTGGCTTCACCGATTCAACCCCCATGAACTTGAGGCCCCTGGGGTCCTGTTGGTGTTTAGTTTTAAAGTGGGCGGATACACTGTGGGTCATCAAGCCCTTACGGATGTTGCGGATATGCTCTTGTATCCGCGTCTTCAGTTTTCTTAAGGTTCGGCCCACATATTGTGTCCCACAGGGACATTCTAGGACATATATCAGTCCTTCCTTCTCACAGGAACAATCCCCTTTAACTTATATATTTGTCCATTAGTCCGGGAGGCTATTGTCTCCGTTCTAGTTTCTCGATTTTCCCTACTGCGGTTTTTGCACGGTCCACAGAAACCGCACCAGGTGAAGCGATTAGGTTCTGTTCTTTTGAAGGCATTACTCGGGGAATGGCACTGCGTACCAACCTGTTGCCTATAGTTGGAGCCTTCCTATACACAAAATCGGGTCGGGGGAAGGACCAGACCCAGTACAGGAGTCATTCGTTAGTGTTTTCCAGTTCTTCTTAACTGCCTGTTTTAGAAAACCTGCCATTTGGTTATAGCCTGTGAAAAACGTAAATCTCCCATCTTTTTGTTATTGCTATGTCCAGCCTTAGTGCCCCTATCTCCTTTCTCCATTCTCTTGTCTCTCACTTTGGATATAGTGTTCTTTAACATTTCCTCTCCATATCCTTTCTCAAGGAAACGGTTTTTAGGACCCGGCTTTGTTCTTCAAAGTCGGAGTCTCTCATGCAGTTGCGGGAAATTCTGCCAAATTGTCCTAATGGTACATTTTCTAGCCAGGGTTTAAAGTGACAGCTCCTCAGATCTATATAGGAGTTGACATCAGTGTCCTTAAAATGTGTTTTAGTGTAAAACTGGCTGTCCTTAATTTCTATACACAAATCCAGGAAGACAATGCTTTTCTCACTTATCTCCCGGTAAATTTAAGGTTCCATTCTACAGAATTCAGGTTGGTAATGAAGGTGCGGAGGCCTTCCTCCTCTCCCTCCCAAATTAAGAGACAATCATCTATGTACCTTCTCCAGAGGGTAAGAATACCCCCGGAGAAGGCACACCGATTTTAGGGGTGATGTGTTGGTCTTCCCAATACCCCATATAAATGTTGGCGAAACTAGGGCGAATTTCGCCCCATCGCCGTCCCGACTAACTGCAGGTAGTAGGAGTCTTGGTACCAAAAGAAATTGTGTTCCAAGCAATACTCCAAACATTGTAAAATGAATTGGCCCTGTCGTTGCGACATTTGAGGGTCTTTCTCCAATCTATCTTTCACGGCTTCTAATCCAATGGATTTAGGTATAATAGTATACAGGGATGCAACGTCAACAGTTGCCATCCAGGTATTCTTCTTGCAGTGTCCCAAGTTTTTATGAGTTCCAGGACACTACCAGTGTCTCTGAGATAGGAGGGGTTTTGTCTGGCATATACTTGTAGAAAATGATCGATATATTCAGTAACCCTACATGTAAGGGAATTTAATCCCGAGACGATGGGACGCCCTGGGGATTAATAAGCTGTTTATGAATTTTTGGAAGATGGTATATAACCGGGGTCACCGGATGATTAACGGTGAGATATTCCATTTCCCTCTTGTTTAGAATGCCATTTTTAGACCTTTTTTAAAATAGCTTCTAATTTATTCCTGAAATCATTAGTGGGGTTACCCTTCAATCTCTTATATGTACTTTCATCTGATACCAATCTGGTCATCTCTCTTTCATAATCCCTCTTATTCAAAATAACCACCCCCTTTGTCAGCAGGTTTGATTATGATATTGGGGTTATCCTGTAATGCCTTCAGGGCATGATGCTCTTCAACAGTTAAGTTTTTAGAATATTTTTGTTTGTCTATTTTTTCCAGCTCTTTCAATAAACCTCTCCTGAATGCTTCTATGCAGTCATTGTCACTATTCTTGGGATAAAACTTAGATTTTTCTTTCAGGCCAGTGTGTGTTATATCGTTGTTCACCTCACTATTCTTAATCTCAACAGATGGGTTATTGATGAAATACTTGGCGATATTAATTTTGCGGATGTATTTATGGATATCAACAAAAGTCTCAAATTTGTTCAACCCTTTTGAGGGGCAAATTTCAGACCCTTGGACAGAACCTTTGCCTCGGATTCAGTAATTGGGTGTGAACTCAGGTTGAAGATCCCCCTTATGTCCCCTTCAGCTTCTTTTCTTTTGGACTCATTCTTTCTCCCCCGTCCTCGTTGGCCTCTACTAGTCCCCTTTTTGTTGGTGTCCTCCCCAATCCCTCTCTGATCGATTCTCTCATCTGTACCCCCCTTATGGTCTGGTGTGGAAAATTCTGAACACTTAACTGTTGAAGAGCATCATGCCCTGAAGGCATTACAGGATAACCCCAATATCATAATCAAACCTGCTGACAAAGGGGGGGGGGTGGTTATTTTGAATAAGAGGGATTATGAAAGAGAGATGACCAGATTGGTATCAGATGAAAGTACATATAAGAGATTGAAGGGTAACCCCACTAATGATTTCAGGAATAAATTAGAAGCTATTTTAAAAAAAGGTCTAAAAAATGGCATTCTAAACAAGAGGGAAATGGAATATCTCACCGTTAATCATCCGGTGACCCCGGTTATATACCATCTTCCAAAAATTCATAAACAGCTTATTAATCCCCCAGGGCGTCCCATCGTCTCGGGATTAAATTCCCTTACATGTAGGGTTACTGAATATATCGATCATTTTCTACAAGTATATGCCAGACAAAACCCCTCCTATCTCAGAGACACTGGTAGTGTCCTGGAACTCATAAAAACTTGGGACACTGCAAGAAGAATACCTGGATGGCAACTGTTGACGTTGCATCCCTGTATACTATTATACCTAAATCCATTGGATTAGAAGCCGTGAAAGATAGATTGGAGAAAGACCCTCAAATGTCGCAACGACAGGGCCAATTCATTTTACAATGTTTGGAGTATTGCTTGGAACACAATTTCTTTTGGTACCAAGACTCCTACTACCTGCAGTTAGTCGGGACGGCGATGGGGCGAAATTCGCCCCTAGTTTCGCCAACATTTATATGGGGTATTGGGAAGACCAACACATCACCCCTAAAATCGGTGTGCCTTCTCCGGGGGTATTCTTACCCTCTGGAGAAGGTACATAGATGATTGTCTCTTAATTTGGGAGGGAGAGGAGGAAGGCCTCCGCACCTTCATTACCAACCTGAATTCTGTAGAATGGAACCTTAAATTTACCGGGAGATAAGTGAGAAAAGCATTGTCTTCCTGGATTTGTGTATAGAAATTAAGGACAGCCAGTTTTACACTAAAACACATTTTAAGGACACTGATGTCAACTCCTATATAGATCTGAGGAGCTGTCACTTTAAACCCTGGCTAGAAAATGTACCATTAGGACAATTTGGCAGAATTTCCCGCAACTGCATGAGAGACTCCGACTTTGAAGAACAAAGCCGGGTCCTAAAAACCGTTTCCTTGAGAAAGGATATGGAGAGGAAATGTTAAAGAACACTATATCCAAAGTGAGAGACAAGAGAATGGAGAAAGGAGATAGGGGCACTAAGGCTGGACATAGCAATAACAAAAAGATGGGAGATTTACGTTTTCACAGGCTATAACCAAATGGCAGGTTTTCTAAAACAGGCAGTTAAGAAGAACTGGAAAACACTAACGAATGACCCTGTACTGGGTCTGGTCCTTCCCCCGACCCGATTTTGTGTATAGGAAGGCTCCAACTATAGGCAACAGGTTGGTACGCAGTGCCATTCCCCGAGTAATGCCTTCAAAAGAACAGAACCTAATCGCTTCACCTGGTGCGGTTTCTGTGGACCGTGCAAAACCGCAGTAGGGAAAATCGAGAAACTAGAACGGAGACAATAGCCTCCCGGACTAATGGACAAATATATAAGTTAAAGGGGATTGTTCCTGTGAGAAGGAAGGACTGATATATGTCCTAGAATGTCCCTGTGGGACACAATATGTGGGCCGAACCTTAAGAAAACTGAAGACGCGGATACAAGAGCATATCCGCAACATCCGTAAGGGCTTGATGACCCACAGTGTATCCGCCCACTTTAAAACTAAACACCAACAGGACCCCAGGGGCCTCAAGTTCATGGGGGTTGAATCGGTGAAGCCACACTGGAGAGGGGGATAAGGTTGCCCAGATAGATCGTAAAGAAGTGGAATGGATCTATCGTCTGGGCACCCTTCAACCTTCCGGTCTCAATATTGAATTTGATTTGAAACCCTGCCTCGTCTAGTTCGAATGTATCTCTCTTACATAAACCTCACATAATCCTTTAACTTCCCTAATTGTATCCAGGTACATCTATCAGTAGAATGTTACAATTGTAAGACTGACCTTTCCTCTAGCTCCGTTCTTCAAACAATGATGCTTCTATTGGTGAATACTAACTCGTGACCCAGTCTGGTTCCCCGCCCACATCGGTTCCATCCAATGGAAGGGATCAGAGTTAGGGTGGGGTTTCTAAGGTGTGTAGACGCTGATTGGTGGAACCTTTTTCATGAATGAAAGGTCCTTGAAAAATAGTTCCACCCTCCTCCAGCCCGACGCAAGCGAACTTTTTGAATAGAAGGTCCTCAAAATGAGTATGATACACTGTGAATAATGTGATGAACTGTATAAGAAAGCGATGATTGAATGTACTAAGATGTCAGGCCGATCTGGCTGTACAGCCAGTGAATTTTGGAAAAAGGAAAACTTGTGTTTATACGGGAAATATATTTTCTTTTTCCCGACACTTATTTTAAAATAGGAATGTTATAATGATGAATTTGTTTATGTTTTTATTAGATTTGTATGTGCAATATTTTGTTTTTAATCGATGGTTCAATCGCATCGACCTTTGGTATTAACCAGGCAGCTAATGGTAATCAGTTACCAGCTGAGACCCACACTATATAATGAGAGGGGTGTCCCCAGATGGGATACACTTTAGCCCCTGACGAAGCTTGGAAGGAGCGAAACCCGGGTCGGGCGTTGATGTGATCCCTGCACAAGGATTTGTTATGAATTTGTTTCGACCATCCATCTTGTAAGTGCAATAAATAGCGACTAGCTTCTTTTAAAAATCGTATTGCACTATGTGTGTTTAATTATTGCAGCTACTTCAACACTGTGGATTTGATTCGTTCGGTGTGGGTGCTGTTTTTTCCCTTCATTCCGGAAGCTGTGGCCCTGTGAATCCTTGGAACTCCCCCATTGAAAGCAGCGCGGTTCCAAACTTTTTGACTCAGACTGTAAAAGTGTTAACTGCTTCCCACAACACATACAGGAACCTGCAGCAGCAAGGAAGAGGACTGCCCTGAGCGTGTCTGGTACTTTTTCTTTTATCAATGATCATGGCAGGCTGATGATTTTTAAAAAAAATGAATCACAAGCCATCTAACACATTATATTTATAAATATAATGTGTTAAATGGCTTCTGTGCCCTCTCCTGGGTCCTTTTCGTCGGTTGGACCCAGGAGAGAGCACATCTCTACAGTGAGTACACCAAGCACCACACTTCAGGCCCTGATCACCCCCCATCACCCCAATTAACCCCTTGATCACCCCTTTCAATCACCTGTCAATCACTAGTGAAAGGAAAAAGGTGATCAGTGTAAACTGTCACTTTTTTTTCACTAGTATTGACTGTTAGGTTTAGTTTAGTTTAGGCCCCTTTGGTAGGTAGTTAGCTTCCGTTAGCGCCCAGCCCACCGCACCGCAGTTACTGATTCGCTGATTAGCGTAGCGCTAATCAGCATTTGTACTTTTATAGTATCTGTAAGTGATCAGAACTGATCAGAGTCAGATCTATAATAGTATTAGTGTCACCTTAGTCCCACCCAAAACGCAGTGTTTGCCCGCTCAGGCCTGATCGTTCGCCCACGCCCACCCCGCCGCAGTGACAATTTTTTTTTTTTTATCACTGCACAATCACTTCACAAGTGTGGCCCTCTTCAGGCATTTGTTCCTAAAACAGATTGGCTGCTGTGGCACCGTGCGACCTAGTCACCGGGGCTTCCCCCAACGGCTCGTTACCACCCGTCTTGCAAAGGGGGAGAGGGCTGCATTGTGTAACGAAGAACTGCTCGCGGTGAAATGGAGAGACAAGTGTGACGTTTACATGCTCTCCTCCATTCACGCAGACACGACAATCCAAATTGAACGGGCAACCAGTGTCGTTGAAAAGCCCCTCTCAGTCCACAACTATAACCTCCACATGGGAGGGGTGGACTTCAATGACCAGATGTTGGCCCCGTATTTGATTTCCCGACGCAGCAGACGCTAGTATAAGAAGGTGTCTGTATATTTAATTCAATTGGCTCTATATAATAGTTTTGTTCTCTACAGTAAGGCTGGGAGAACAGGATCCTTCCTCAAATTTCAGGAAGAGATCATCGAGAACCTCCTGTATCCAGGAGGTTCCGTGGCCCCAACCACCAGTGTAGTGAGCCGTCTACACGAGCGACATTTCCCCAATGTCGTTGCTGCGTACCTCAAACCAACCGCCACTCCGAAAAAGATGTCGTGTCTGTAGCAGGAGTGGAATAAGGCGTGACACCCGCTATTTCTGTCCTGACTGTCCTGACCACCCTGCCCTATGCCTAGGGGAGTGTTTCCGGAAGTACCACACTCAGGTATACTTACGCTGGGTTCAGACCTGATCGTTTCTGAGACGCGTTTTTGTCGCGCGTTTTACGCGCGTTTAGTGTGCGTTTTGGCAATAGTAAACGCGTGTTTTACGCGTGTTTGTATGATTGACTGCAGTGTTGTCCAATGACCAAATATCCCTGTCTATATGAAGTTTGGCCTTTCCAGCATGTTGCAAATTCATAAACGCGCGTTCGAACGCGCGTTTTCGGTGTCAAAAATGCGCAAAATACAAGCGTTCCGCGTTCCTATTGAAGTCTATGGGCCAAAATGCGCGACAAACGCCCCAAAAAAAGCTCAAGTACTTGTTTATGCGTCGGGCGATTTTCAGCGCGTTCGAACGCGCTGCAAAACGCGAAAATGTGAACCAGTCCCATAGGGAAGCATTTGTTTGCATCGGTTATGCGTTTTACAGCGCGTTCGAACGCGCTGTAAAACGCGAAAATGTGAACCAGTCCCATAGGGAAGCATTGGTTTCCATCGGTTATGCGTTTTACAGCGCGTTCGAACGCGCTGTAAAACGCGAAAATGTGAACAAGTCCCATAGGGAAGCATTGGTTTGCATCGGTTATGCGTTTTACAGCGCGTTCGAACCCGCTGTAAAACGCGCAAGTGTGAACTGAGGGTTAGAGACATAGGGACAGCACAACACAGGTAGTTTTTCCACTCAGGCTCTAGGGTCTCTCAGGATACTAGGTTTTGAGAGACCCTAACACACAGGGGTGCTGGTGTGCTACTGCAGATATGTGAAACGGTAGAAACCTCTCCTTTCACTTGGGATAAAGTGCATAATGTACTTCGCACCATCTCTGTGTGATTTACACTTTACACATTGTCCCATGGGAAAGGAGAGGTTTCTGCTAGGAAAATAAAGAGTGAAATGGTAAAAAAATAAAATTAAACAGGTAGCAAGAAAAAAAAATCTTGAGTTAGTTCAGGTTTTAAAAGTTTTATGATGTTCAGGTTTATAAAAAAAAGTTTTATGTTCAGGTTTTATAAAGTTTGTAACGTTCAAGTTTATGAGCCTGCTGCCTGTTTTTTCTTTTGTCTTTTTTTTTTCCCCCCTAACCACCCTTTATTTTCCAGGTAGACCAACGGACCAACCGACGAAAACGCTGCAGCACTGATGTGCATTCTGAGAGAACCATTGCGCTGCTGTCAGAAGACACGTGAAGTCGGTGTATGCGGCGCTGCAAGACGAGATTTCTCCTCTGCAGTACAGGTACGTTTGCCCAGGCATATGAGCTGAGGAGAGGTGTTGGAGTTCATATGCTTTGGCAAACACTTTGTATCAAAAATCTGGCAAAGATGTCTTCCTCCACAACGATCGATTGATCGATATGAATGGAGAAATCACGTTTGCCAGGACATAGGAGCTGAAGTGGGTATGGATGATTGGGCGGAGCCCCTATGTCCTGGCAATCGCCAGGCCCCTCTTTTTTTTCTTGCATATTTTTTGGCAGAGATTTTTTCATCCACATCGATCGAAGCGAATGAAGAAATCTGTGCCGTTCATTTTTTCTTTCAGCCCAGAGGCTGAACGGAAAAAAAATCTCATTACCTGTATGCTCAATATAAGGAGAATAGCAGAAACTCCTAATGCTGGCCATACATGTAATGATCGCGGAGACCCTCAAATGCCAGAGCAGTACAAAAACTTCACCTGTGACCCCATTTTGGAAAGAAGACACCCCAAGGTATTCGCTGAGGGGCATATTGAGTCCATGAAAGATTGAACTTTTTGTCACAAGTTAGCGGAAAGAGAGACTTTGTGAGAAAAAACAAAGAAAATCAAATTCTGCTAATTTGTGCCAAAAAAAAAACTTCTATCAACTCGCCACGCCCCTCACAAAATACCTTGGGGTGTCTTCCTTCTAAAATGGGGTCACATTTGGGGTATTTTTACTGCCCTGGCATTTTAGGGGCCCTAAAGCGTGAGAAGAAAAATGCTTAAAAATGCCATCCTAAAAGGTACTCATTGGAATTAGGGCCCCTTTGCGCATCTTGGCTGCAAAAAAGTGGCACACATGTGGTATCACCGTACTCAGGAGAAGTGGGGCAATGTGTTTTGGGGTGTGTTTTTACATATACCCATGCTGGGTGTGAAAAATATCTCTGTAAATTGACAACGTTGTATAAAAAAAAGTAAAAAGTTGTCATTTACAGAGATATTTTTCACACACAGTATGGGTATATGTAAAAATACACCCCAAAACACATTGCCCTACTTCTCCCGAGTACGGCGATACCACATGTGTGTCATTTTTTTGCAGCCAAGATGCGCAAAGGGGCCATAAATCCAATGAGTGCCTTTAGGAATTTAACAGGACATTTTTAAGCATTTGGATTCCAAACCACTTCTCACGTTTAGGGGCCCCTAAAATGCCAGGGCAGTAAAAATACCCCACAAGTGACCCCATTTTAGAAAGCAGACACCCCAAGGTATTCTGTGAGGGGTATGATGAGTTCATGTAAAATTTTATTTTTTGTCACAAGTTAGAGGAATATGAGACTTTGTAAAAAAAAAAAAAATATCCATTTCTGCTAACTTGTGACAAAAAATAAAAACTTCCATGAACTCACTATTCCCATCAGCGAATACCTTAGGGTGTCTACTTTCCGGAATGGGGTCACTTGTGTGGTAATTTTACTGTCCTGGCATTTTAGGGGTCCCTAAAGCGTGAGAAGTAGTTTGGAATCCAAATGCGTAAAATTGCCCTGTGAAATCCTAAAGGTACTCATTGGTTTTAGGGCCCCTTTGCGCATCTTGGCTGCAAAAAAATGGCACACATGTGGTATCGCCGTACTCAGGAGAAGTAGGGCAATGTGTTTTGGGGTCTGTTTTTACATATACCCATGCTGGGTGTGAAAAATATCTCTGTAAATTGACAACTTTGAATAATAAAAAGTAAAAAGTTAAAAAGTTGTCATTTACAGAGATATTTTTCACACCCAGCATGGGTATATGTAAAAATACACCCCAAAACACATTTCCCTACTTCTCTCGAGTATGTCGATACCACATGTGTGCCACTTTTTTGCAGCCAAGATGCGCAAAGGGGCCCTAAATCCAATGAGTACCTTTAGGATTTCACTGGGCATTTTTACGCATTTGGATTCTCACGCTTTAGGGGCCCCTAAAATGCCAGGGCAGTAAAAATACCCCACAAGTGACCCCATTTTTATTTTTTGTCACAAGTTAGCAGAAAATGAAATTTTTTGAAAACAAAAATCCATTTCCGCTAACTTGTGACAAAAAATAAAAACTTCCATGAACTCACTATGCCCCTCAGTAAATACCTTAGGGTGTCTACTTTCCGAAATGGGGTCATTTATGGGGTGTTTCTACTGTCTGGGCATTGTAGTACCTCAGGAAACAGGACAGGTGCTCAGAAAGTCAAGTCAATTCACTTTTTTGCACCATAGTTTGTAAACGCTATAACTTTTACCCAAACCAATAAATATACACTTATTGCATTTTTTTAAATCAAAGACATGTAGAACAATAAATTTAGAGAAAAATTTATAGAGAAATGTAGTTTTATTTGACAAATTTTCCAACAGAAAGTGAAAAATGTCATTTTTTTCAAAATTTTGTCAAAAAAAGTAAAATATCAAAAAAAGTAAAAATGTCGGCAAGAATTAAATAGCACCAAATGAAAGCTCTATTAGTGAGAAGAAAAGGAGGTAAAATTCATTTGGGTGGTAAGTTGTATGGCTGAACAATAAACGGTGAAAGTACTGTAGTGCAGAATTGTAAAAAGTGGCCTGGTCATTAAGGGTGTTTAAGCTAGGGGGGCTGAGGTGGTTAATACTGCCCATTCCCTTGGAGGGCCCAGGCAGCTGGATGTTGGCCATAGTGTATAGTAACTGTACCAATAATGTTAAGGATTAACTAAGAATGTGTCAGGCGTTGAACAAGATGCAGGTGGCGATATATTAGACCGCCTTTTAATTCTGATTATGACGTATAGTAAGTCTGTATGTAAAATAAAAGACTAACTAAGAATGTGTAAACCATTAGAAAACGTGGTGTGGTGTTAAACAGGCAGGATATGCTCAAACCCATATGCAGTTGTGCATATATATAGGGGAGCATATCCTGCACTTGTAGTCCGTTGCTGATGGCAATCAACAGCAAAAAAATACATACAATGTAAGATGCCAGCAACGAAGTACAAGTACCACAATAACCATCCTACATAAGGTAACGATTATGTGGATGAGGAGAACAATCAAAAACTTAATAATAGCAAAGACAGGTGCACTCTACGGTACTACTAAACCCTCACACTGATGTTAAAATTGAGAGGTTAGTTCGACATATCCTACTAGGAGAACATGTCTTAAGCTCGGGCACCGCGCTAAGGTCTCTCAAGTAGCCCGAGGCCCTACCACTCAGCTTCCTGTGCCATATGGGCGATACAAGGGGCCGGTGGGCGAATTACGGGAGGATAAGGCCTGACTCACAAACAGCTTCCCAGTAACCTCCAGCATGTAGCCATGCTTGCTATGGGAGGTGGGAGGTGCCTGTGAGCCCCACCTGAGACTGGCTGATATGGCCCATGGCCTAACAGGTGCACTTAAATGTAGCCTGTAGATGAAAAGCAGGCACATTTAAATTGGAGTTTATACACCTCCAAACATAAGAATATACAAACCATTAGAAAATGTGGTGTGGTGTTAAACAGGCAGGATATGCTCAAACCCATATGCAGTTGTGCATATATATAGGGGAGCATATCCTGCACTTGTAGTCCGTTGCTGATGGCAATCAACAGCAAAAAAATACATACAATGTAAGATGCCAGCAACGGACTACAAGTACCACAATAACCATCCTACATAAGGTAACGATTATGTAGATGAGGAGAACAATCAAAAACTTAACAATAGCAAAGACAGGTGCACTCTGCGGTACTACTAAACCCTCACACTGATGTTAAAATTGAGAGGTTAGTTCGACATATCCTACTAGGAGAACATGTCTTAAGCTCGGGCACCGCGCTAAGGTCTCTCAAGTAGCCCGAGACCCTACCACTCAGCTTACCTGTGCCATATGGGCGATACAAGGGGCCAGTGGGCGAATTACGGGAGGATAAGGCCTGACTCACAAACAGCTTCCCAGTAACCTCCAGCATGTAGCCATGCTTGCTATGGGAGGTGGGAGGTGCCTGTGAGCCCCACCCGAGACTGGCTGATATGGCCCATGGCCTAACAGGTGCACCTAAATATAGCCTGTAGATGAAAAGCAGGCACATTTAAATTGGAGTTTATACACCTCCAAACATAAGAATATACAAACCATTAGAAAACGTGGTGTGGTAGTTAAACAGGCAGGATATGCTCAAACCCATATGCAGTTGTGCATATATATAGGGGAGCATATCCTGCACTTGTAGTCCTTTGCTGATGGCAATCAACAGCAAAAAATGCATACAATGGAAGATGCCAGCAACGGACTACAAGTACCACAATAACCATCCTACAGAAGGTAACGATTATGTGGATGTGGAGAACAATCAAAAACGTAACAATAGCAAAGACAAGTGCACTCTGCGGTAATACTAAACCCTCACACTGATGTTAAAATTGAGAGGTTAGTTCGACATATCCTACTAGGAGAACATGTCTTAAGCTCGGGCACCGCGCTAAGGTCTATCAAGTAGCCCGAGACCCTACCACTCAGCTTCCTGTGCCATATGGGCGATACAAGGGGCCGGTGGGCGAATTACGGGAGGATAAGGCCTGACTCACAAACAGCTTCCCAGTAACCTCCAGCATGTAGCCATGCTTGCTATGGGAGGTGGGAGGTGCCTGTGAGCCCCACCCGAGACTGGCTGATATGGCCCATGGCCTAACAGGTGCACTTAAATGTAGCCTGTAGATGAAAAGCAGGCACATTTAAATTGGAGTTTATACACCTCCAAACATAAGAATATACAAACCATTAGAAAATGTGGTGTGGTGTTAAACAGGCAGGATATGCTCAAACCCATATGCAGTTGTGCATATATATAGGGGAGCATATCCTGCACTTGTAGTCCGTTGCTGATGGCAATCAACAGCAAAAAAATACATACAATGTAAGATGCCAGCAACGGAGTACAAGTACCACAAAACCATCCTACATAAGGTAACGATTATGTAGATGAGGAGAACAATCAAAAACTTAATAAAAGCAAAGACAGGTGCACTCTGCGGTACTACTAAACCCTCACACTGATGTTAAAATTGAGAGGTTAGTTCGACATATCCTACTAGGAGAACATGTCTTAAGCTCGGGCACCGCGCTAAGGTCTATCAAGTAGCCCGAGACCCTACCACTCAGCTTCCTGTGCCATATGGGCGATACAAGGGGCCGGTGGGCGAATTACGGGAGGATAAGGCCTGACTCACAAACAGCTTCCCAGTAACCTCCAGCATGTAGCCATGCTTGCTATGGGAGGTGGGAGGTGCCTGTGAGCCCCACCCGAGACTGGCTGATATGGCCCATGGCCTAACAGGTGCACCTAAATATAGCCTGTAGATGAAAAGCAGGCACATTTAAATTGGAGTTTATACACCTCCAAACATAAGAATATACAAACCATTAGAAAACGTGGTGTGGTGTTAAACAGGCAGGATATGCTCAAACCCATATGCAGTTGTGCATATATATAGGGGAGCATATCCTGCACTTGTAGTCCTTTGCTGATGGCAATCAACAGCAAAAAAATGCATACAATGGAAGATGCCAGCAACGGACTACAAGTACCACAATAACCATCCTACATAAGGTAACGATTATGTGGATGTGGAGAACAATCAAAAACGTAACAATAGCAAAGACAAGTGCACTCTGCGGTAATACTAAACCCTCACACTGATGTTAAAATTGAGAGGTTAGTTCGACATATCCTACTAGGAGAACATGTCTTAAGCTCGGGCACCGCGCCAAGGTCTCTCAAGTAGCACGAGGCCCTACCACTCACCTACCTGTGCCGTAAGGGCGATACCAGGGGCCGGTGGGCGAATCACGGCAGTATAAGGCCTGACTCACAAACAGCTTCCCAGTAACTTCCAGCATGTAGCCATGCTTGCAATGGGAGGTGCCTATGAACCCCACCCGAGACTGGCTGATATGACCCAGGGCCTAACAGGTGCACCTAAATGTAGCCTGTAGATGAAAAGCAGGCACATTTAAATTGGAGTTCATACACCTCCAAACATAAGAATATACAAACCATATGAGAAGGCAGTGGATGTGGCGGTGTAGATGGAAGCGGCGGTGGAGGAGGAGGAGGTAGCCAATTTTTTTTATTTTATTTTGGTAGACCATAAAACATTGTGGAATATATAACAGAACAAAGAGAAAGTGTGCTGGAGTATAACATCAGTTGTGTGAGGCTGGTATACATGTCAATTCTGCACAGGGTACGGACAAGTCCTGTGGGATCCATGCCTGGTTCATTTTAATGAAAGTGAGCTTGGCTACATTGGCTGTGGACAGGCGGCTGCGTTTAGACAATACACTAGCTGCAGGGCAGGCTAGCACCTCCAAGGTGTAAAGCGCAAGCTCAGGCCATGTGCCCAATTTGGAGACCCAGAAGTTGAATGGGGCAGACCCATCAGTCAGTATGCGTAGGCGTGTGTACACATACTGCTCCACCATATTGCTGAAATGCTGCCTCTTGCTAAGATGTTGCATATTAGCTGGTGGTGTTGGCTGTTGTGGTGACAAAGCTTTTCCACATTTTGGCCATGCTAACCTAGCCGTCTGAGGTGCTGGCGGTGACCCAGCTGCGTTGGCGGCTTCTTTCTCCTCCTCCTCTGCCTTTAACTTGTGCTTCCACTGAGCCTCCGCTGTAAGGTGGGAATGCCATCAGCAGCGTGTCTACCAGCATGTGCTTGTAGTTGCACATCTTCTGATCACGCTCCAGTAAGGGAATTAAGGACTGCACGATGTCGTTGTAATGGTTATCCAGCAGGGTGGCCACCCAGTAATCAGCACAAGTTAGAATGTGGGCAACTATGCTGTCGTTGCGCAAGCACTGCAGCATGTAGTCGCTCATGTGTGCCAGGCTGCCCAGAGGCAACGACAAGCTGTCCTCTGTGGGAGGTGTATCGTCTGTGTACTTGGAATTCCCCCAGCCATGCTGGAGTGATGGCCCTGAGCTGCTTTGGGTGCCACCATGCTGTGAACATGGTTCCTCCTCATCCTCCCCCTCCTCCTCATAATCCAAAACTGTGCCCTGGCTGGAAAATTGTGTACCTGGCCTATGTTGATGCAGAAACCCACCCTCTGAGCCACTTGTGAATGACTGTCCTGATAGCTGTGGAAATGATCCCTCTTCCTCCTGTGCCACATCCTCTTCCATCATCGCCCAAAGAGTTTTTTCAAGGAGACATATAAGTGGGATAGTAACGCTGAGAATGGCATCATTGGCACTGGTCATGTTGGTGGAGTAGTCGAAAGAGGGCAAAAAGGCACACAGGTCTCGCATGGAGGTCCACTCAGTGGTGGTGAAGTAGTGCTGTTCCGCAGAGCGATTCACCCATGCGTGCTGCAGCTTAAACTCATCTATCGCCTGCTGCTGCTCGCACAGTCTCTCCAGCATTTGAAAGGTGGAGTTCCACCTTGTTGGCACGTCGCATATGAGGCGGTGAGCGGGAAGGTTGACGTTACGCTGCAGCGCAGACAGGTGAGCAGCAGCAGAGTGAGAACGCTGAAAGCGCGCACAGATGGCCCGCCCTTTCTGCAGCAGCTCTGACATATCAGGGTAGTTTTTCAGGATTTTCTGCACCACCAAATTCAGCACATGTGCCAGGCAAGGGATGTGCATTAAACCGGCTAGGCCCAGAGCTGCTATGAAATGTTGCCCATTATCACACACCACCAGGCCAGGCTTGAGGCTCAGTGGCACCAACCACTCATCGGTCTGTCTGAGCTGACCGGATGAGGAGGTGTTAGAGGAGGAAGAAGAGGAGGAGGAGGAGGCAACAGGAGGCAAAGAGAAATCCCCTGCAATCCTTGGTGGCGGAATGATATGCGCCAAACAGCTATTCCCTTCAGGCCCAGCCACCACTACATTTTCCCAGTGTGCTGTTAGAGAGATATAACGTCCCTGCCCATGCTTACTGATCCACGTATCGGTAGTTATTTGGACCTTGCCACAGATGGCGTTGCGCAGTGCACAACTAATTTTGTCCGTCACTAGCTTGTGCAGGTAAGGGATGGCTCGCCTGGAAAAGTAGTGGCGGCTGGAAACGACATACTGTGGGAAAGCCAAGGCCATAAGGTTTTTAAAACTCTCCGACTCCACCAGACAGAATGACAGCATTTTAAAGGCCAGGAATTTTGAAATGCTGGCATTCAGGGCCAGGGATTGTGGGTGGGTTGGGGGGTACTTCCTGTTTCGCTCCATTGTTTGAAAGATGGACAGTTGAATGCTGCCATGGGATATTGCGGTGCTGCGGACACACAGAGGATGTGTCTTGCTGACACATCCTCTGTTTGCAGAGTGGCCGTTGCCACTGTCACTCCAGAGGTGGAGGAAGAGGACGAGACTGCAGCAGAAGAGGGAGCAGGAGGAGCCTGAGACCTTTCTTGGCTTTGGAGGTGTTTACTCCACTGCAGCTCGTGCTTTCCACTCAGATGCCTGGTCATGCAGGTTGTGCTCAGGTTTAGAACGTTTATGTCTCGCTTCAGGCTCTGATTGCACAGCGTGCAAACCACTCATGTCTTGTCATCTGCACATTGTGTGAAGAGCTGACACACCAGGGATCTCCTTGGAGCTGGTTTTGTTATGCTCGGTCCCTGCGTGCAGTGGGCAGTTGCAGGCATACTGTCTAGGGGATGGCTCCTCTTCTTTTGCACCCTGTTACCTCTTTTGCTATGCTGGTGGCTCTGTGCGACCACCGCCTCTCCCTCCTAACTGCAGAGGTCACTTGCATGACCTTGATTCCATGAGCGGGTCTAGGACCTCATCGTCCTCCACATCATCTTCCACCCAGTCTTCACCCCTGCCCTCCTTGTCGGTTTGCACACTGCAGAAAGCTGCAGCAGTTGGCATCTCTGTTTGGTCATCATCAGAGACATGCTGCGGTGGTCTTCCCATGTCCTCATTCTCAAACATAAGTGGTTGGGCATCGGTGCACTGAATCTCTTCCACTTCTGGTTGGCTAGGTGGATGGCCCTGGGAAACCATTCCAGCAGAGTCATCAAAAGCATAAGAGATTGCTGAATGACTTGGGGCTCAGACTGCTTGGCTGATTTGCAAGGGGTGAGGTGCTAGATAGATGCAGGGGCCAACTCTGAGCTTTCAGCAGTGGACCAGGTGGTAGACAATATGAAGATACTGGAGGCAGTATCAGCCACCCAATCTACTAGCGACTGTACTTGTTCTGGCCCCACCATTCGTAGAGCGGTATTCGGGCCTACTAAATAACGCTGAGAGCTATGTCGTCTACGCGCACCTGAGTAAGGTGTTTCATTTAGGCGTGTAGCTGACACAGATCGACCACGTCCTCTCCCTGAAACAGGAGCTCCACTAACACCAGCAGCACCACGACCAGGGCCATGTCCTTTATGTGACGTTTTCCTCATTATTAGCGTTCACCCACCAAACTAACAAATGGTTTATCTCAGGTGACAATTTAACTGCCAATAGTCAACAATTAAGTTCACTACCAGTAAGGCAGTGCCGGTGTCATAAATAGAATAAATTTATTTATGTCACACAACAGCGCAATGGGGCAATTCAATACAATTACTTCACAAAAAATTTGAATTTTCCAACCAACAATGTAACAGCCGAAGTTAACGGTTTAATTGGACTGTCAGAAATGCAGCCTAGGATAAAAATGTGCTATCTAGCACAAAAACAGTTTTTTTTGCAAACAACATTGTAAATGCAGTTTTATTGGAATATCAGAATTGTAGCATAGGATCCTAATTAGAGTTGAGCGAACACCTGGATGTTCGGGTTCGAGAAGTTAGGCCGACCTTCCTGAAAATGTTCGGGTTCGGGATCCGAACTCGACCCGAACTTCATCCCGGACCCGATCCCCATTGAAGTCAATGGGGACCCGAACTTTTGGGCACTCAAAAGGCTGTAAAATAGTCCAGGAAAGTGCTAGAGTGCTGCAAAAGGCAGCAAAATGTAGGTAAATCCCCCTCAAACAAATGTGGATAGGGTAATGAATTAAAATAACATAAAATAAAAAAAAATTAAGCAATATCAATTGGAGAGAGGTCCCATTGCAGAGAATCAGGCTTCAAGTCACCCACCAAAGGAGTAGGCCACTTTCATTTATTTAGGGCCCAGCACCCAGACAGAGGGCAGAGGTCGCAAAGCAGAGAATCAGGCGTCATGTCATCCACCAATGAAGAAGGCCACTTTTCGATAATTAGGCCCCTGGCACCCAGACGGAGGAGAGAGGTCGCATAGCAGAGAATTAGGCTTCATGTCACCCAGCAATAGAGAAGGCCACTTCCAAATATTTAGCCCACGGCACCCAGACAGAGGACAGAGGTCGGATAGCAGAGAATCAGTTGTCATGTCACCCACTAATGGAGAAGGCCACTTTCATTTATTCAGGCCCCAGCACCCAGTCAGAGGACAGAGGTCGCAAAGCAGAGAATCAGGCGTCATGTCACCCACCAATGGAGAAGGCCACTTTTCGATAATTAGGCCCCTGGCACCCAGATGGAGGAGAGAGGTCTCATAGCAGAGAATCAGGCGTCATGTCACCCACCAATGGAGAAAGCTACTTTCATTTATTTAGGCCCCAGCACCCAGACAGAGGACAGAGGTCACATAGCAGAGAATCAGGCATCATGTCACCCACCAATGGAGAAGGCCACTTTCATTTATTTAGGCCCCAGCACCCAGACAGAGAACAGAGGTCTAATAACAGAGAATCAGGCGTCATGTCACCCACCAATGGAAAAGGACACTTTCATTTATTTAGGCTAAGCACCCAGACAGAGGACAGAGGTCGCATAGCAGAGAATCAGGCGTCATGTCACCTACCAATGGAGAAGGCCACTTTTTTCGATAATTAGGCCCCTGGCACCCAGACGGAGGGGAGAGGTCGCATAGCAGAGAATCAGGCTTCATGTCACCCTCCAATGGAGACAGCAACTTTTCGATAATTAGGCCCCTGGCACCCAGACGGAGGAGAGAGGTCGCATAGCAGAGAATCAGGCGTCATGTCACCCACCAATGGAGAAGGCCACTTTTCGATAATTAGGCCCCTTGCACCCAGACGGAGGAGAAAGGTCGCATAGCAAAGAATCAGGCATCATGTCACCCACCAATGGAGAAGGCCACTTTTCGATAATTAGGCCCCTGGCACCCAGACGGAGGAGAGAGGTCGCATACCAGAGAATCAGGCGTCATGTCACCCACCAATGGAGAAGGGCACTTTCATTTATTTAGGCCCCAGCACCCAGACAGAGGACAGAGGTCGCATAGCAGAGAATCAGGCGTCATGTCACCCACCAATGGAGAAGGCCACTTTTCGATAATTAGGCCCCTGGCACCCAGACGGAGGAGAGAGGTCGCATAGCAGAGAATCAGGCTTCATGTCACCCAGCATAAGAGAAGGCCACTTCCAGATATTTATCCCACGGCACCCAGACAGAGGACAGAGGTCGGATAGCAGAGAATCAGTTGTCATGTCACCCACCAATGGAGAAGGCCACTTTCATTTATTCAGGCCCCAGCACCCAGTCAGAGGACAGAGGTCGCAAAGCAGAGAATCAGGCGTCATGTCACCCACCAATGGAGAAGGCCACTTTTCGATAATTAGGCCCCTGGCACCCAGATGGAGGAGAGAGGTCTCATAGCAGAGAATCAGGCGTCATGTCACCCACCAATGGAGAAAGCTACTTTCATTTATTTAGAGCACCCAGACAGAGGACAGGGTCCAGAGCAGAGAATCAGCACATGTCACTGGAAGGCCACTTTCATTTAGGCAACCGAAGAGATCAGGTCATACATAGTCAGCGTCATGTCACCAATGGAGAAGGCCACTTTCATTTATTTAGGCCCCAGCACCCAGACAGAGAACAGAGGTCGCATAACAGAGAATCAGGCGTCATGTCACCCACCAATGGAAAAGGCCACTTTCATTTATATTAGGCCTAAGCACCCAGACAGAGGACAGAGGTCGCATAGCAGAGAATCAGGCGTCATGTCACCTACCAATGGAGACAGGCCACTTTTTCGATAATTAGGCCCCTGGCACCCAGACGGAGGGAGAGGTCGCATAGCAGAGAATCAGGCTTCATGTCACCCTCCAATGGAGACAGCAACTTTTCGATATTTAGGCCCCTAGCACCC
This sequence comes from Bufotes viridis, assembly GCA_033119425.1. NCBI lineage: Eukaryota > Metazoa > Chordata > Amphibia > Anura > Bufonidae > Bufotes > Bufotes viridis. Next base: position 130,683,875 of record CM065591.1, read on the forward strand.
AGACGGAGGAGAGAGGTCGCATAGCAGAGAATCAGGCATCATGTCACCCACCAATGGAGAAGGCCACTTTTCGATAATTAGGCCCCTAGCACCCAGACGGAGGAGAGAGGTCGCATAACAGAGAATCAGGCGTCATGTCACCCACCAATGGAGAAGGCCACTTTCGATTTATTTAGGCCCTGAGCACCCAGACAGAGGACAGAGGTCGCATAGCAGAGAATCAGGCGTCATGTCACCTACCAATGGAGAAGGCCACTTTTTCGATAATTAGGCCCTGGCACCCAGACAGAGGACAGAGGTCGCATAGCAGAGAATCAGGCGTCATGTCACCCACCAATGGAGACAGGCCACTTTTCGATATTTAGGCCCCTGGCACCCAGACGGAGGAGAGAGGTCGCATAGCAGAGAATCAGGCTTCATGTCACCCAGCAATAGAGAAGGCCACTTTCAGATATTTAGTCCCACGGCACCCAGACAGAGGACAGAGGTCGGATAGCAGAGAATCAGTTGTCATGTCACCCACCAATGGAGAAGGCCACTTTCATTTATTCAGGCCCCAGCACCCAGTCAGAGGACAGAGGTCGCAAAGCAGAGAATCAGGCGTCATGTCACCCACCAATGGAGAAGGCCACTTTCATTTATTCAGGCCCCAGCACCCAGTCAGAGGACAGAGGTCGCAAAGCAGAGAATCAGGTGTCATGTCACCCACCAATGGAGAAGGCCACTTTCGATAATTTGGCCCCTGGCACCCAGACGGAGGAGAGAGGTCGCATAGCAGAGAATCAGGCTTCATGTCACCCAGCATAAGAGAAGGCCACTTCCAGATATTTAGCCCACGGCACCCAGACAGAGGACAGAGGTCGGATAGCAGAGAATCAGTTGTCATGTCACCCACCAATGGAGAAGGCCACTTTCATTTATTCAGGCCCCAGCACCCAGTCAGAGGACAGAGGTCGCAAAGCACAGAATCAGGCGTCATGTCACCCACCAATGGAGAAGGCCACTTTCATTTATTCAGGCCCCAGCACCCAGTCAGAGGACAGAGGTCGCAAATCAGAGAATCAGGCGTCATGTCACCCACCAATGGAGAAGGCCACTTTTCGATAATTAGGCCCCTGGCACCCAGATGGAGGAGAGAGGTCGCATAGCAGAGAATCAGGCTTCATGTCACCCAGCATAAGAGAAGGCCACTTCCAGATATTTAGCCCACGGCACCCAGACAGAGGACAGAGGTCGGATAGCAGAGAATCAGTTGTCATGTCACCCACCAATGGAGAAGGCCACTTTCATTTATTCAGGCCCCAGCACCCAGTCAGAGGACAGAGGTCGCATAGCAGAGAATCATGCGTCCTGCCACCCACCCTGGAACAGGCCACTTTCAGATAATTAGGCCCCTGGCACCTAGACGGAGGAGAGGTTCATTCAACTTTTGGTTGCACTGCAATATAATGGTAGAATTGAAAATAGAGTATTAAATAAAGAAGTGCCCCGGAGTATAAGAATATATGGTTGAGGGGGAGGCAGTTATAAATGTCTATTCTGCACAAGGGATGGACAGGTCCTATGGGATCCATGCCTGATTCATTTTTATGAACGTCAGCTTGTCCACGTTGGCTGTGGACAGGCGGATGCGTTTGTCAGTAATGATGCCCCCTGCCGTGCTGAATACACTTTCAGACAAAACGCTGGCCGCCGGGCAGGCCAGCACCTCCAAGGCATAAAAGCCTCCAAGGCATAGCTCTGGCCACGTGGACAATTTGGAGACCCAGAAGTTGAATGGGGCCGAACAATCAGTCAGTACGTGGAGGGGTGTGCAGACGTACTGTTCAACCATGTTAGTGAAATGCTGTCTCCAGCTAACACGTTCCGTATCAGGTGGTGGTGCAGTTAGCTGTGGCATGGTGACCAAACTTTTCTACATTTCTGCCATGCTAATCCTGCCCTCAGAGGAGCTGGCCGTGACACAGCTGCGTTGGCGACCTCTTGCTCCTCCTTTGCCTTCGCCTTGGGCTTCCACTTGTTCCCCTGTGACATTTAGGAATGCTCTCAGGAGAGAGTCTACCAGCGTGCGCTTGTACTCGCGCACGCTGGTATCTTCCTATCACGCTCCAGTGCAGGAAGTAAGGTGGGCACATTGTCTTTGTACCGGGGATCCAGCAGGGTGGCAACCCAGTAGTCCTCACACATTAAAAGGTGGGCAACTCTGCTGTCGTTGTGCAGGCACTGCAGCATGTAGTCGCTCATGTGTGCCAGGCTGCCCAGAGGTAAGGACAAGCTGCCCTCTGTCGGAGGCGTATCATCATCGTCCTCCGTATCCCCCACAGCCACGCACCGGTGATGGGCCTGAGCTGTGTAGGTTGCTACCCCGCTGTGAACCTGCTTCATCCTCATCCTCCTCCACCTCCTCCTCATCCTCCTCATCCTCCAGTACTGGGCCCTGGTTGGCCACATTTGTACCTGGCCTCTGCTGTTGCAAAAAACCTCCTTCTGGGGCACTTCTAACATAATGGCCTGAAAGTGCTAAAAATGACCCCTCATCCTCCTCCTCCTCCTCCTGGGCCACCTCCTCTTCCATAATCGCCCTATGCGTCTACTCAAGGAGACATAGAAGTGGTATTGTAACGCTGATAACGGCGTCATCGCCACTGGCCATGTTGGTGGATTATTCGAAACAGCGCAACAGGGCACACAGGTCTCGCATGGAGGCCCAGTCATTGGTGGTGAAGTGGTGCTGTTCCGCATGTGCGACTGACGCGTGCATGCTGCAGCTGAAACTCCACTATGGCCTGCTGCTGCTCGCACAGTCTCTCCAGCATGTGCAAGGTGGAGGTCCACCTGGTGGGCATGTCGCATATGAGGCGGTGAGCGGGAAGGCCGAAGTTACGCTGTAGCGCAGAAAGGCGAGCAGTTGAAGAATGTGAACACCGGAAGCACGCACTGACGGCCCGCACTTTATGCAGCAGCTCTGACATGTCGGGGTAGTTGTGAATAAACTTCTGCACCACCAAATTCAGCACATGTGCCAGGCAAGGGATGTGCGTCGAGATTTCACCCATTATCGCACACCACCAGGCCGGGCTTGAGGCCCACCGGCAGCAACCACTCATCGGTCTGTTGCTCAATACCCCGCCACAACTCCTGCGCGGTGTGGAGCCTGTCCCCCAAACATATGAGTTTCAGAACGGCCTGCTGAAGTTTACCCCGGGCTGAGCTGAAGTTGGTGTTGAAGGTGTACGACTGACTGGATGAGCAGGTGGAAGAAGAGGAGGAGGAAGCCGAGTAGGAGGAGGAGGCTACAGGAGGCAAAGAATGATGCCCTGCGATCCTTGGCAGCGGAAGGACGTGCGCCAAATAACTCTCCGCCTGGGGCCCAGCCGCCACTACATTTACCCAGTTAGCAGTTAGGGAGATATAGCATCCCTGGCCGTGCTTACTAGTCCATGTATCTGTGGTTAGTTGGACCTTGTCACAGATGGCGTTGCGCAGTGTGCACTTGATTTTATCGGATACTTGGTTGTGCAGGGAAGGCACGGCTGCCTTGGAGAAGTAGTGGCGGCTGGGAACAACATACTGTGGAACAGCCATCGCCATCAGCTGTTTGAAGCTGTCTGTGTACACCAGCCTGAATGACAGCATTTCAAAGGCCAGTAGATTAGAAATGCTGGCATTCAGGCCCAGGGCTCGAGGGTGGCTAGGTGGGAATTTACGCTTTCTCTCCAAGGTTTGTGAGTTGGAGAGCTGAACGCTGCCGTGTGACATGGTGGAGATGCTTGGTGACGCAAGTGTTGGTGTCGGTGGCACATCCTCTGTTTGGTGGGCGGCAGGTGCCAACAGTCCTCCAGAGTCGGAGGAAGAGGCCGAGGCAGCAGAAGAGTGAGCAGGGGGAGCCAGAGTGAGTTCCTTGTTTTTAAGGTGTTTACTCCACTGCAGTTCATGCTTTGCAAACCACTCGGGTCTTGTCGTCAGCACATTGTTTAAAGAAGTGCCATGCCAGGGAACTCCTTAAAGCTGCCTTTGGGGTGCTCGGTCCCTGGTGGCGGTGGCCAGTAGCAGGCGAACTCTTTTGTCGGCAGCTGTTCTGCTTTTGCCCCCTGCTCCCTCTTTTGCTACGCTGTTGGCTCGGTCTCACCACTTCCTCTTCCTCTGAACTATGAAAGTCAGTGGCACAACCTTCATTCCATGTGGGGTCTAGGACCTTATCGTCCCCTGCATCGTCTTCCACACAGTCTTCCTCCCTGACCTTCTGTTCGCTTTCGGCAGAAGACTGGGTGGGAGATAATGTTGTGAACGTGCTGGATCCACTGTCGGCCACCCAATTGACTAGCGCCTGTACCTGCTCAGGCCATACTATCCTTAGAATGGCATTGGGCCCCACCAAATATCACGGTAAATTTTGGTGTGTACTGGAACCTGAGGTAGTTGGTTCACTAGGACGTGTGGCTGTGGCAGAATGGCCACATCCTCTCCCAGCACCAAAGGGTCCACTAACACCACCACAACCGCGTCCGCATCCCTTACTAGATGTTTTCCTCATTGTTACCGTTTACCAAGCACCACAATAAGAAAAAAAATATTTGGCCCAATGTATTGATTTCAAATTCAGGCTTTTTTTACAGACACCTAACACTATCTGCCTATTTATTTATGTACCGTATTACACTAATCCAGGCACAGCAGTAACCACTGATTTAGGGGAATATCTATTGTAGGGCTAGTATTTAGGCCCTTTATGAAAGGTATCCTTTTATGGACAGATTTACACTTGGAGATGCACAGAAGTGTGTGAAAAAATATGTAGGTTTATGCCTTCAGCAATTGTAGTTTAACACATTGTGTAATATACCCTTTAATGGACAGAAATACACTTGGAGATTCACTGTAGCGTGCGAATTTATTGAGGATGACCCTCTCAGCCCTTGTATATACACCTTGAGTGTAATATACCCTTTTACAGACAGAAATACACTATGAGATGCACAATAGTGCGTGCAGATTTAAAGGATTATGCTTTCAGCAATTGTAATGTAACACTTTTTGTAATATACCCTTTCACGGAAAGAAATATAGTTGGAGATGCAAGCTGAGTGTAATATACCCTTTTACGGACAGATTACCACTTGGCCTGCAACAGCTGGAACACCAGATTCAGGGTATTGCTATTTTGGCAATTAAGTTTCACCCCTGAAAAAAATATACCCTTTTACGGACAGATTTAAGCTAGGCCTGCAACAGCTGGAACAACAGATTCAAGGTATTGCTATTTTGGCAATTAAATTTCACCCTAGAAAAAATATACCCTTTTACGGACAGATTTAAACTAGGCCTGCAACAGCTGGAACACCAGATTTACTGTGTTTCTATTTTTGCAACTGTATTTCACCCCAGAAAATAATATATCCTTTGTCAGACACTAGGGAAATATTGTCCAGTCACAGCTGAAACACCAGATTCAGGGTATTGCTATTTTGGCAATTAAATTTCACCCCAGAAAAAAATATACCCTTTTACAGACAGATTTAAACTAAGCCTGCAACAGCTGGAACACCAGATTTACTGTATTTATATTTTTGCTATTGACTTTCACCCCAGAAAATAATAAATCCTTTGACGGACACTAGGGGAATTGTCCAGTCACAGCTGGAACACCAGATTCAGGGTATTGCTATTTTGGCAATTAAATTTCATGCCAGAACAAAATCTATGCTGTGACAGACACTATTAAACCTGGCCAGCCACAGGTGAAACCACTGATTTATGGTATTGCTATTTTGCCAATTGAATTTCACCCCAGAAAAAAATATATCCTTTTCCTTACACTACTAAAATTGTCCAGCCATAGCTGGAACAACAGATTTACGGTATTTCTATTTTGGGAACTGAATTTCACCGCAGAAAATAATAAATCCTTTAACGGACACTATTAAACTTGGCCAGCCACTGCTGGGACACCAGATTTACAGTATTGCTATTTTGGCAATTGAATTTCACCCCAGAAAAAAATATACCCTTTTACAGACAGATTTAAACTAGGCCTGCAACAGCTGGAACAACAGATTTACTATATTTCTATTTTTGCAACTGAATTTCACCACAGAAAATAATAAATCCTTTGCCGGACGCTATTAAACTCGTCCAGCCACAGCTGGAACACCAGATTTACTGTATTTTCATTTTTGCTTGTGACTTTCACCCAGAAAATAATATATCCTTTGACGGACACTAGGGACAATGTCCAATCAGAGCTGGAACACCAGATTCAGGGTATTGCTATTTTGGCAATTAAGTTTCACCCCTGAAAAAAATATACCCTTTTACGGACAGATTTAAACTAGGCTTGCAACAGCTGGAACAACAGATTTACTGCATTTCTATTTTTGCAACTGAATTTAACCGCAGAAGATAATAAATCCTTTAGCGGACACTATTAAACTTGTCCAGCCACAGCTGGAACACCACATTTACTGTACTACTATTTTTGCTACTGACTTTCACCCCAGAAAATAATATATCCTTTGACGGACACTAGGGAAATTGTCCAGTCACAGCTGGAACACCAGATTCAGGGTATTGCTATTATGGCAATTAAATTTCACCCCAGAACAAGATCTATCCTGTGACGGACACTACTAAACTTGGTCAGCCACAGCTGAAACCACTGATTTATGGTATTGCTATTTTGGCAATTGAATTTCACCCCAGAAACAAATATATCCTTTGCCGGACACTATTAAACTTGTCCAGCCACAGCTGGAAAACCAGATTTACGGTATTTCTATTTTTGCAACTGTATGTCACCCCAGAAAATAATATATCCTATGACGGACACTATGAAAATTGTCCAGTCACAGCTGGAACACCAGATTTACGGTATTTCTATTTTTGCAACTGTATGTCACCCCAGAAAATAATATATCCTTTGCCGGACACTATTAAACTTGTCCAGCCACAGCTGGAACACCAGATTTACGGTATTTCTATTTTTGCAACTGTATGTCACCCCAGAAAATAATATATCCTATGACGGACACTATTAAACTTGGCCAGCCACTGCTGGGACACCAGATTAATGGTATTGATATTTTGGATATTGAATTTCACCCCAGAACAAAATATATCCTTTGCCGGACACTATTAAACTTTGCCAGCCACTGCTGGGACACCAGATTAAGGGGATTGCTATTTTGGCAATTGAATTTCACCCCAGAAAATTATCTATCCTTTGCCGGGCACTATTAAACTTGGCCAGCCACTGCTGGGACACCAGATTAATGGTATTGATATTTTGGATATTGAATTTCACCCCAGAACAAAATATATCCTTTGCCGGACACTATTAAACTTTGCCAGCCACTGCTGGGACACCAGATTTAGTGGATTGCTATTTTGGCAATTGAATTTAACCCCTTAATAAAATATAGAAATTTCTATACTGAGTTTCTAGGGGTGACAATAAGCACAGCCAAGCCCCTGATGTAGGATATAGCAAAAAAAAACTAGTATCGATGGATTTATGGACTTGGTGGCAGCTTGTGCTGGTGCACCACAAGACACAAAATGGCAGCCGATCAAAGTGACAGAAAAACGGTCTGTGCAGCCTAAAAACTAGTGAGCAATTAACTAGCAAAAGTCGAATGAATCACAGCTGTAGATCGATCACTTTATTAGGTGTTTTTGCTGACTGTTCCCTGCCTAATCTTGCCCTTACAGAAGCTGCGTCCTCTCCCTACACTAATCAAAGCAGTGTGACGTGCGGAGCTACATGACTCCAGCTTAAATAGAGGCTGGGTCACATGCTGTATTTGGCCAATCACAGCCATGCTATTAGTATGCATGGCTGTGATGGCTTCTTAGAGCAAGAAGTAAAACGCTAGCTGATTGGCTGTTGTGCAGCCCTTCAGAAAGCGGGAAGAAATCGCCGAACAACGGACCCGAACCTGAACTTTTTTGAAAATGTTCGGGTCCGGGTCCCGAACACCCCAAAATTCGGTACGAACCCGAACTATCCAGTTCGGGTTCGCTCATCCCTAATCCTAATGTGCTGTCTAGAACAAAAACTGTTTTTTACAAACAATAAAAATGCAGTATGTTACGGTTTTATTGGAATATTAGAAATGCAGCGTAGGATCCTAATGTGCTATCTAGCACAAAAACTGTGTTTTTTACAAACAAGAATAAAAATGCAGTATGTTACGGTTTTATTTGAATATCAGAAATGCAGCGTAGGATCCAAATGTGCTATCTAGCACAAAAACTTTTTTTTTTGCAAACAACTATTTAAATGCAGTATGCAACGGTTTTATTGGAATATCAGAAATGCAACGTAGGCCACTAATGTGCTATCTAGCTCAAAAACAGTGTTTTTTGCAAACAACAATTAAAATGCAGTATGTTACAGTTTTATTGGAATATTAGAAATGCAGCATAGGATACTAATGTGCTATCTAGCACAAAAACAGTGTTTTTTGCAGACAACAATAAAAATGCAGTATGTTACGGTTTTATTGGAATATCAAAAATGTAGCGTAGGATCCAAATGTGCTATCTGGCACAAAAACTGTGTTTTTTGCAAACAACTATTTAAATGCAGTATGCTATGGTATTATTGGAATATCAGAAATGCAACGTAGGCCACTAATGTGCTATCTAGCAAAAAAAAACGGTGTTTTTTGCAAACAACTATGTAAATGCAGTATGTTATGTTTTTTTTGGAATATTAGATATGCAGTTTAGGACACTAATGTGCTATCAAGCACAAAAACTGTGTTTTTTGCAAACAACTATGTAAATGCAGTATGTTACGGTTTTATTGGAATATCAGAATTGCAGCATAGGATCCTAATGTGTTAACTAGCACAAAAACAGTGCTTTTTGCAGACAAAAATAAAAATGCAGTATGTTATGGTTTTATTGGAATATCAGAAATGCAGCGTAGGATCCTAATGTGCTATCTAGCACAAAAACTGTGTTTTTTTCAAACAACAATAAAAATGCAGTAGTTTACGGTTTTATTGGAATATCAGAAATGCAGTGTAGGATCCTAATGTACTATCTAGCACGAAAACAGTGTTTTTTGCAAACAACTATGTAAATGCAGTATGTTACGGTTTTATTGTAATATCAGAAATGCAACAAAGGCCGCTAATGTGCTATCTAGCAAAAAAAACTGTGTTTTTTGCAAACAACTATGTAAATGCAGTATGTTATGATTTTTTTGGGAATATTAGATATGCAGCTTAGGCCACTAATATGCTATCAAGCACAAAAACAGTGTTTTTTGCAAGCAACTATGTAAATGCAGTATGTTACGGTTTTATTGGAATATCAAAAATGCAGCGTAGGCTGCTAATGTGTTTTTTTGCAAACAACAATAAAAATGTAGTATGTTATGGTTTTATTGGAATATCAGAAATGCAGCGTAGGATCCTAATGTTCTAAGCTCTAAAGGGATCTTTTGTATGGAGCAAATGGCGGATTCTAAGGTACATATAGAAATCCTTTTTGAGATTCCACATATTGTGGAAAATTGTTTTAGCTGCACGTCTTCAAACAATAAATTAACAGAGGATAACCCCTTAGCAACCCAGGGGCCTAGATCCAGGTCTGGGATGAAAAAACTACACGTTTCTAAAGGGACCAACCGATGAAGCAAAATTTCCAAAGTGGAGTTTCTAGAATGGAAGGTTCTCCAAATTGAAAAGGATGTGGAAAGGAAGCAGGGAGGGTCCTAAAAGATAGAGATGGGACAAGGGCTGCAACCAACAATGCTTTTAGATTACGTTGAGGAGAGATCGCGGTCTCTCTATGAACCCAATGATGGTGAGTATTCCCCTCCCACCACTCTCTCAAGAAGCTCATATGTGTTGTTAAATAGTAATCATAAATATCAGGAAGACTAAGTCCCCCAGCCCTCCTATATTTAATCAGCAATTTAAAGGCTATACGTGGACGTCTTGGAGACCAAATAAATTTATGGAGCATACCTTTTGGAAATAAAAGGCTAAGAAACAATAAGAAACCAATGTGGATAAATAGAACCGTAAAGAAAGCAATAAATGACAAAAATAAACCATATAAATCATTAAAACAGGAGGGGAGCCAGGAAGCACTGATAAACTATAAGGAAAAAAATAGAATATGTAAAAAAACTAATAAAAATTGCCAAACTAGAGACCGATAGATTATTTGCCAAAGAGAGTAAAACTAACCCTAAAATGTTCTTCAATTATATAAATGGTAAAAAATATAAATCTGAAGGAGTCGGCCCTCTACATACCGATGAGGGGGGTGTTGCAGAGAGCGACAAGGATAAAGCAAAACTATTAAATATTTTTTTCTCCACTATATTCACTGAGGAAAATAAACTGTCAGATGAAATGCAGAATGCAAAAGTAAATTCCCCATTAAAAGTGCCCTGACTGACCCAGGAAGAAGTACAACAGCGACTTAAAAAGATTAAAATAGACAAATAGCCAGGACCGGATGGCATACACCCTGGTATCCTAAGGGAATTAAGTGATGTCATAGCCAGACCTTTATTTCCGATATTTACGGACTCTATACTGACAGGGAATGTTCCACAGGATTGGCGCATAGCAAATGTGGTGCCAATATTCAAAAAGGGTCCAAAAACAGAGCCTGAAAATTATAGGCCGGTAACATCTGTTGTTGGTAAACTGTTTGAAGGGTTTCACAGCATTGCTTCATGAGGGATCAGTCATGCCAAACGAATTTAATCAGTTTCTATGAGGAGGTAAGTTCTAGACTTGACAGCGGCGAATCAATGGATGTCGTATATCTGGACTTCTCCAAAGCATTTGACACTGTACCTCATAAAAGGTTAATATATAAAATGAGGATGCTCGACTGGGAGAAAATGTCTGTAAGTGGGTAAGTAACTGGCTGAGTGACAGAAAAAAGAGGGTGATTATTAATGGTACACACTAATATTGGGTCACTGTCACTAGTGGGGTACCTCAGGGGTCACTATTGGGCAATATTCTCTTCAATATATTTATTAATGATCTTGTAGAAGGCTTGCACAGTAAAATATCAATTTTTGCAGATGACACTAAACTGTGTAAAGTAATTAACACTGAAGAGAACAGTTTTCTGCTACAGAGGGATATGGACAGATTGGAGGCTTGGGCAGACAAATGGCAGATGAGGTTTAACACTGACAAATGTAAAGTTATGCACAAGGGAAGGAATAATGCAAGTCACCCTTACATACTAAATGATAAACACTCGATAACACTGACATGGAAAAAAATCTAGGAATTTTAATAAACAGCAAACTAAGCTGTAAAAAACAGTGTCAGGCAGCTACTGCAAAGGCCAATAAGATAATGGGTTGCATCAAAAGGGGCATAGACGCCAGTGATGAGAACATAGTCCTACCACTTTACAAATCCCTAGTCAGACCACACATGGAGTCCTGTGTACAGTTCTGGGCTCCTGTGAACCAGGCAGACATAGCAGAGAGGGTCCAGAGGAGGGAAACTAAAGTAATAACTGGAATGGGGCAACTACAGTACCCTGAAAGGTTATCAAAATTAGGGTTATTCACTTTAGAAAAAAGACGACTGAGGGGAGATCTAATATCTATGTATAAATATATCAGGGGTCAGTACAGAGATCTCTCCCATCATCTATTTATCCCCAGGTCTGTGAAGAGGGGACCTTCTCTGCGTCTGGAGGAAAGAAGCTTTGTACACAAATATAGAAAAGGATTATTCACGGTAAGAGCAGTGATACTATGGAACTTTCTGCTTAAGGAGGTGGTGATGGTGAGTACAATAAAGGAATTCAAGAGGGGACTGGATTTATTTCTGGAGTGTAATAATATTACAGGCTATAGCTACTAGAGATGGGTCGTTGATCCAGGGAGTTATTCTGATTGTCTGATTGAAGTCGGGAAGGAATGTTTTTCCCCTTAAGTGGGGAAAATTGGCTTCTGCCTCACAGGTTTTTTTTGCCCTCCTCTGGATCAACTTGTAGGAAACAGGCCGAACTGGATGGACAAATGTCTTTTTTCGGTCTTAAGTACTATGTTACTATGTAGTTTATTCATACAAGTAAAAAAGGAGTGAGGTAGGGTGATAGGGACCATTTTAAATTTGTATATAATTTTCGGGAGAGTGAGCATCTGGAAGGAAGTGATGCGGCCCACCCAGGAGATCTCCTGTTTACTAAAGCGGAGTAGATCTTTTTCAGTCTCTTCCAAGAGAGGTAGGTAATTCAGTTTGTACAAAAATGTTGTCTTACTGGACACTTTATTACCCAAGTATTGGACACAATCCAGTCTAAAATTGTGTTGCAACTGTGAGAGGTGTGGATGGCTGTACGTTAATAGGTAAAGCTTGGGATTTCGTTTCATTCACTTTATAAAAAGATGGCTCACCAAACTGTTGTATAATCTGCATAACTGCAGGCAATGAGATTGAAGGGGAGCTGAGGGTTAAGATGACATCATCAGCATAAAGTGATTATTTATGTTCCCTGTCCCCGACTTTAATTCCTCTCACCTGCTCTGAAAGTCGAACGGCTTGTGCCAGAGGTTTAATTGATAGGATGAATATAATCGGAAACAGGGGGCAATCCTGCCGGGTCCCATTAGTTATTGTAAATGCAGAAGACAGTGTTAATATAAACTTTAGCCAAGGGGTTGCGCTTTTATAGCACCTAAAAAGGGGCCACAAATACATATAGTCTGTAGGACCGAAAAGGCGAATGCAGTCAAACGTCTTTTCTATGTCAAGGGAGACCAAAACCGCTTCAGGATGCGAGTTCTACACTAAGTCTGAACTATATTCAGAATACATATTGTATTCCCAATAATCTGTCTATACCTAATAAAGCCGGACTGGTCGCTATATATCAAGGTGGGTAGTAAAGGGGCCAACCGATTTGCTTAAAGTTTCGCATACATTTTTATATCTGTATTTAATAACAAGATGGGCCTAAAATTCTGCAGGACATCTGGGGGCTTACAAGGTATGGTAATCGTAATAATAACTGTGGAGAGCATCTCCTCTGGGAAGGACCCGGTTGAGAAACCTTTTTGCAAGGCTTCGTGTAAGTGGGGCAAAAGGACATTCTGATATGTTCTGTAGTAGCAAATCGACATACGCGGAGTCCAGCCATCAGGTCAATGTGAATCACACTGCTCGGCCTGCAATCTTGGGAACATGTCCACAGACTGCCTTTCTTAAGATAAGTGTAACTTTTCCTGCCTGTAACCACACGCTGCAGATTTGGCATACTGTTCCATCGCCAATACAGTGTGTGGTTGCTGGCTGACATTCAGATATTGAATACCAAGACATCTATCATCATTGGTTCCGTATGCTTTTTTGTGTTGACCCCTGATGAACTGGCAAGACCAGAGAAAGCGTCAGGTTAGGCATTGAGTATTTTAGGTGTAGTTTCCAGCAATCATCCATAGAGTGGAACATAGGTGTTTGCATGAATCGTGACGCTTGACCTATTGGATATGCAGGACGCACTGTGTTCTTTTTAAGTATTGTGTCAGTTTGGTTGTGTCCCAGGGCTCTGGGTACACAACACCTGACTTTAGGTGGGTCTGTGATTTAGGGTCTCCTCCTCCCCCCTCTTCCCTTCCCCTTCAGGACGAAGCTGGGCAGTCATTGTACTGATCAGGGAAGTACACAGGGACGGCAAAGGAGGTGTGCAGTGGTTAGGAGAAGGGACCTAGAGCTAGGGTGTGCAATAGGGGCAGAGACCCAGCACCCCCCACCCCTAGAGACTTTACAAACCCATCTGGATTGGGGCAACAGTACCCTGTTCACCTACAATTGCACACAGCAATTGATTCACTTATGGGCGTTTTACGTATCATTAAAAGTTATGTTTTAAAGGTAACCCACCACCCTTTTCAGTTTTTGTCATTTAATTATTAGAGTACCAAAAGAGATATCAACACTACTAGTCTAAAAGGTGTTTGTGACTTTTTTTCATAATCCTGTGCAGGAATCTCACTTGGTGAGAGTTAGGGACATACAATCCCACTATAGTATATCAAAAATTATTGATTAAGCAAATTTGAATAATATACATCCCCATCTAATCAACAACAATATAGATAGGGGTAAACACCACCATGTCTCTGAATTCCAGAAGCACTCCCCTTTGTTTTTTTAATTAAGTAAAATTGAATAATAGAGGGGAATTTGTGATGACGGACTCTGTGTCCATCCTGTGCCAATAAATGAGTCTCCTGGGCACATAAAATATCACACTTGAGCTCTAATGCCTCCGACCACATGAAAGCCCTTTTATGGGGAGTATTAAGTCCCCTGACATTCAGGGACATAATTTTAAGAACCATACTAGGCAATAAGATCTGCTTAACATTACAGAAAACCTAGATATTTGGCGATCCAATCGCGGCTCATGGAGGTCAGACTGAGTCCATTGAAGCATCCGAGAGACCTCTATCATCTGAGGAAGATGGGATGTGTACTGAAAAACATTGAAAGAACAAAGAAGGAAAAGACAAAACCAACATACGTCACATAAACCAGGCAGAACTGTAGCATGCCCCATTGTGGAACGTAAAGTCAACGTTGAATTGCCAAGGAGCATAAGTAAGTTAACCGTGGATGAAAAGTAACAGCATAGATCACAACTAACACCCTAGTTGAGTAACTGAGAAAGGATCCTCAATGCTTAGTGCCTCTTCCGGGCTTCACCTGACGCCATTCTTGGGAAACGTGCTGAGTGTTCTCAAACTTCTCTTTCTGAACGTCCTCGACAGTAATTTTTCAGGAGGCTAGAAGAGTTTTCCCAGACGGTACTGAGGTAATGACACACAGATTTTCATCTTTGTGGACCAGGATCTTAACAGGGAATCCCCAGCGGTACGCAATTTTATGTTGCCATAGAGCCTGCGTGATAGGAGCCAGCTGATGCCTTTGCTTCAGAGTCGCGGCTGATAGATCCTCAAACAATTTAACTGAGTGAAATGGGGCAGAGAGGGTTCCCTTTTTCCTGGATGCCTCCAGAATGCGCTCCTTGATGTAAAAGAAATGTATACATGCTAAGACATCCCTTGGTATTGAGGCGGGAAGGTATGATTGTTTGGGGATCCTATGAGACCTATCAATTGTCAGATCTTGCGGGGTAAGAGTAGGCAGAAGAGATTGAAACAGAGAGCAGATGTATTGGACAAGCTCCCCCCCAGGCACATCCTCAGGGATGCCTCTAAACTTAATATTATTCCTGCAGGACCTGTCTTCCAAATTACTCAGTTTTGCTTTAACTTTGTCAAGCTCCTCAGAGAGGTCATTGTATGAGTCCACCAGAATGTTGTGTGAGGAAGCAAACTCTACCATTTTCCTTTCAATGTGGGAGACTCTGGGGATTATATCAGAAATGGCAGATTGAATTGGGGTCAGCATGTGCCGCATATCTACATGGAGGGATTTGCTGACCTCCAGAAGCATGCCCTTTAAAGAGTTCCAGAGGCTGGCTGGTTGTAGGTTTGGAATTTCTCCAGATTAGGAGCAGAGTGGGACCAGGGCTCTCCTTCTCCCCTGAGTCGGTAGGGGAAACCTGCCCAGAATGCCTTCTCTTCTCCCCTGGGCTGCTAGTAACAGGGGAAGATGGCGCCGACCATGTAGGGGTGAGCGCCCTTGCTTGCTCTTTCTGCCCAGCGCCTCGACTACAAGCATAGCCGTTAGGGGATTTATGTTTACCCCCTGCATGCACCTTGGATCCGGTAAGTGCTGCACCTGCATGTTTCTCCCCGCCACTGTGCATCTCTTCATGTAACCGAGAGCTGGTGTCTTGCGATCCCGCTGGGTCTCTTGTGGCTTATCCCGCTCAAAAAAGAAGTCCAGCTTGCCCTGCTGCTGGCGAGTTCTCTTCCCCCTAGTTATCATGCGTGGAGATGCTTGTCAGGGCCCCGATTTTTCCTCTGGTGAGGTCCTATTGAGGTAGTTATGGCGCTGGGTGCAGGAGCTACATATTCAAGTGGCCATACTCCTCGACTGCCAAACCACGCCCCCCGGAATAGGCCATAAGTTTTCACGGAAAATTGATTTGAGTGTGTAGTTGTAAGAGATTTCTTAGAAATTGTAGCATTTGCAGAGCTGAATTGTCATTTAAAGAGTCCTGCCAAATCAAAATGATACTTTGCCTGTGAACAACATATTATAAGGCCAGGTGTGTCTAATGGACCTGATTCCTAATTCCCACCACCTAAAGAGTATCCAAGATTTAGTGAAACAGTTCTAAATCCCTGGCACTGCATAGGAAGGAAACTCATCTTTCACCATTTGCCTGTGTGCAACTGTTATAGAAGCAGATGGGCTGTGCCACTGAACAGGTTTGGCTTGTGGATACTAGCAAGGGTGTTATTTATGTGGCCCCATGTTCTTTACCCTTTAACACCTATACAGGGAACTGGACTCCGATACAGAGGAACCACCAGGCCACCGCCTTTTGGAGTAGTCTCTGTTCAGTGGCTGCTGACCTATGAGGTCAACAGACATTGCTGTGGCAATTCAATAAATTGTCCAAAGGACAGGCAGGCAGCACAGGGTCAATACAAGAAACAGGCAGCAGTTTGGTCAGGTGACAAAGGGTCAAATCGAGTTAAGAGGGAGAGATTCGAATATGGACAAATGAACAGAAGAATGGCTGACCTTTACAGGAAACTAGCAATTAGGACATATTGCTCAAACATCATCCTATAGGGGAGGGTGCCTTAAATACCCCATGGTGACTAGACATAAAATAGTGTGGTGCAATTCTGCTGTGAGTTCTACTAGAACAATTTATTCATTATGAGATCCTAACCCTATGGCGTAGAACATGGAGTTGTTCTCAGATTACATAAGGTTCTACTATCTAGAGGATATATCATAATTGTCTAATGGGTGAGGTATCATCTATATTTCTTTAACCCTCACTAGTTTTATAATGCCTATTAACTTGATTAGAAAGATGTCTCCTATTCGTTTGCCATCTGGTTTTTGCAGCCTGCGGCCATTCCATCTAGTGGAATGGGACACCAAGGGACCTCAATTTCCTAGTGGGTGTAAGTTCCCTCACCTGTTAAATATGTTTAATATATTCTGGTAATATCTCATATATGCCTATAGTGTGAAGCTGAGCATGAATTATTACTGCATGCCACTGGCATATTATCATGTAGCTCTTGATATATTTTCATAATTTTTTAAGTTGCATTACATATTAACGGATTAAATATGCAACATCTATGTTTCTTTATATAGTATGTGTATATACTAGTAACTAATATAGTTAACCTAATTCTACCTAACATTTCAGAGTTCTGCATTGGTAAATTTAAGTAAGTTCATGTGTTCATTCTGCGCAATATTGTTTATCTGGCATTACTTATTCAACCATTAGGATTCTGCTTTAGCTTATCATGGAAACATAGTGCAGGAGTTTCAGCTCTCTTAATTTACTTAGCATGTGTGTGGTCACGAAGGTCTGAAGCATATGAAGGCACTCTGTCATCTCTAGGGTTTTTAAAGTGTTAGCTTAATAATCACATTCCTGTATTCTTTAGAAGTGGTGATACCTTTTCCCATCTGAGGGGATGTTATAATTCTTACCCCCTGTGCTGATCATAAGGATAATATTACATCCAGACATAATACCACACAGTGGCGTTGTTTTTGTGGTTACCTAACTAAAATAGCATTTTCTTTTCAGGCAGTATTCATTCATCGCCTAGAATTAGTGTGATCCAAGCACTGGCGAGTCTCTAAATCATTAATTCTTTAGTTAGAGACAATAATTAAAAAGTATCTTGACAAGTTAATATGTGTTAAGTGTAAAAATTCAGATATGTAAAAAAAAAAAACTTGTGTGCATAAATTTCAGTGATTTTGTATTTCATCAAAAATGTATATAATTGAACAAGTGGTAATATTAAGTGTACTTTATTAAATGAGTGGACTGGACATACCATAACTAAAAATTCATATAACACAAAGACATAAAAACATAAAATAATACATTTCTATAACTTTCTTCTTATTGTAGCTATTTTCATAACTAGAGACATTCTGTTTTGGCATATTTTTCTTATTTATTCTGATTCAATGTACAGTGATTTTCAGATTGAACAAGGACATGAATGAATAATATCAAATTGAGCTAATCCATCAATTAAAACTATAGGATTTTCCAGGCTCATAAAACAGTTTTATAGGAACCTAATATAAGAAAATAATATGAAGAAACCAATTAATACCTGTTAGGGTGGGTTCACACTAGCGTTAGGGATTCCATTATTGCTTTCCGTTACAACATGGTTATAACGGAAAATAACGGAATGCCCAGACAGAATGCAAAACGGAAGCCTTTAAAAGGCATTCCGTTTGCTTTCTGTCATAACACAAGTCTATGGGAAAGCATAACGGGTCCGTCTGGGTCCCATTATGCAACACGGAAAACAAAGTCCTGTCGACAGGACTTTGTTTTCTGTCTTGCATAAAGGAAACCAGACGGATCTGTTATGCTTTCCCATAGACTTGTATTATGATGGAAAGCAAACGGAATGCCTTTTAAAAACTTCCGTTTTGCATTCCGTCATAATAGAAGTCTATGGGCAAAAGAACGGATCTGTCCTTCCGTCTTATGGATTCCGTTATGTTCCGTTATAACCATGTTATAACGGAAAGCCATAACGAAAACCATAACACTAGTGTGAACCCACCCTTACTGTGATGAGCCTATTTGCCATTCCTCAAGCATTACTTATGTGCATGACAAATTGATAACATCACTGCAGTGGGAGAAATCTGTATTTATGATACATCATAGTACAATACATAATTATATGACCACTGTTGTACCAAGAGTGCAGCAGTGTTTATTCAACCTTTCAGAGAAATTCAATATTTTATACAAATGAAACCAGCAAGATTTTGGCTGGCTTAACGTATACATCTGTATATTGATCTCTTAGCACATAAATGACTATACTACAAAAATTACACAGTTCTACAATTTAATTATATTTATGTAATATTATATATGTAATAGTAGTAATAGTAGTAGAAGAATGTATTTTTACAGTGCATAGTCATATATCCATGGATATTCATTCAAAAGAGTTTCCAAATATTATGTTATAACTTCCGTTCTTATACTTTTAAACGTATTTAGTAGAAAAAGTAAAACACAGGTAAAAACAATTCATACGACCAGATTCCATATATAGGTTATTTATTTTAAAATTGCATTTGGTTGGAGAGATATATTTCCCAGGGTAGATCTCAAGATGAGGCTCGCACCTCTGGGACCCGCACCTATACTGAGTACAGAGCTCAGAAAGTTATGGAGGGCACACTTTGCATATACAGCCACCCTCCATTAATTTCTATGGGGGCTGCAGAGAATAGTCAAACGCTGGCTCAGCAATTTTCGTCAGCACCATGTAAATGAATGGGAGTGGTGGCCGCACAAGCGCGGTGTGCTCCCATTCACTACTACAGGGAGAGTGCTTGGTGGCCAGACCCAGGAAAATTTGGGTCCTCTGGCCACCACCTTCCCCTCTCTGTTCTCGGTGTAGTTGCGGGTCCCATATGCCCCCATTATCTCAGATTGGAATACCCCTTTAAGTTAAATGGGTGGTTGCCTATAAGTCTCTCCTTTGAGAAAAGAGATGTTGAGACATAATGATACAACTATATTACTGTCAATGTGAAAGTGGCAATGCAATAAAGCTTATTTCCTAGAAAATTGCATTTCAAAGAACTGTACTATATTGGACATACGTTCAGAAGAGAACAGTTTTGGACAATGTATTTAAATGTGTATTTTACTAATCCTTCCTTGACAGTCCACAGGTAATAAATTGTTGGTATGGGCTTAGAAAAGAGAATGGAAATTCTTAATAAGAATGTGTTCGATGAAACAAAACCACATTTGCAAAAATACTAATTTATACTAACTAAAGCTGTTTTCCTCCAAATATTAAATATTTCAATATGTAGCGACTTTTTGCCAATTTTCTTTGCTAGAAATAGAGACTCCACATATTTGCTGGTAATCATGAGGATGAAACATACAATGCTATTATGATTGATGGTGTTTCTTTTGAAATTTGTGAGTCTTTTCCAAACGTAATCATCTAAAATAAGGTGTGGTGCTTTTAGGCGCATTTTCTACAAAGAGACTTTAATTTAACTAAAAAGTGCACCAAACTGTGCAGCTGTTATGTGGACTTCGCTGAAGTTTATACCGTTTTCTTACAAAAAGCTACATGTGAAAAAGACCTTAGACTGTTTTTGACATCACATATTTATTATCCAGAATTTTGTTTGTCAGATTTGGTGCCGGATTGAGTGCTCGTTGATAATAAGAGAGAGAGTTGTTTCCCAATATTAAGCCTCATGCACACAACCATATCTGTCTTGCGATTTTCAAACCGCGGATCGGCAAAACACTGATACTGGTGGCGTTTGCCCCCGACTTTACCATTTCACATGTCCCGCACTATTGTAGAAATGCCTATCAGATGCAGACAAAAAATGCGGTTGTGTGAACTCTATCTATATACATACAAAACAACTGTTTTGTGTATATATAATTTTTAGAGTTGTAAAAACTCCTATGTAGATGTAGCTTTTTTCCATCCACAGACTACATTTAAGCCTGGGCCATATCAGCCAGTCTTGGGTGGGGCTCACAGCACTCTCCCTCCTCCCATTGCAGGCATGGTTACATGCTGGAGGTAACTGAGGAGTTTGCTGTAGGTCGGCCTATACATTCCTGTGATGCCCACTGGCCCCTGGTATTGCTCATACGGTACAGGTAGGTGAGTGTTAGGTCCCGAGCTACTTAATAAACCTTGGCGTGGTGCTCGGGCTTAAGACATGTCCTCCACTGTAGGACATGTTGACCAATCTCTCAATTTTAACATCAGTTTGAGGGTTAGCAAGTTCGCAGTGTGCACCTGTTTTGTCATTTGTTATTGCTATATTGTTATATAATTTATCACCTCCACACAATTGCCATCTTCTGTAGGATGTCTATTGTGGTACTTGTGGTCCGCTGCGTGCATCCTCCACCGTATGCACTTTTGCTGGGGATCACCATTAGCAACGGGCCACAAGTGCAGGATCTGCTCCCCTGTATATATATGCACAACTGCATTTTTGGGTTGAGCACATCCTGCTTCATGCCACCTTTCAGTTGTTTTGTGTATATGTAATTTTTGGAGGTGTGTAAACTCCTATGTAAATGTAGCCTGTTTTCCATCCACAGGCTACATTTAGGTGCACCTGTGAGGCCTGGGCCATATCAGCCAGTCTTTGGTGGGACTCACACCCCTCTCCCTCCTCCCATTGCAGGCATGGTTACATTGCTGGAGGTAACTGAGGAGTTTGCTGTAAGTTGGCCTATACATTCCTGTAATGCCCACTAGCCCCTGGTATTGCTAATACGGCACAGGTAGGTGAGCGTTAGGCTACTTGAGAAACCTTGGCATGGTGCTCGGGCTTAAGACATGTCCTCCACTGTAGGACATGTTGACTAATCTCTCAATTTTAACATCAGTTTGAGGGCTTAGTAAGATTGCAGTGTGCACCTGTTTTGTCATTTGTTATTGCTATATTGTAATCTATATACATAACCTTAATAATCAGTGTAACAGCAGACTATAGTGGTCATTTAAAATACAAGAAGTTAAACTCTTTAATCCCTAACAAGAGGTAGTAACGACAAAGCAGTATCAGACTTAAAAACAGAGATGGATATTGATTTAATTTGCATCCCTTCTTCCCAGAATTCCAGAGGAGCATGTATGACCTATAAGCCTCCTCATGCCGATTAAGGGGCTCTCTCCCCAAGGAGAGATAGTACCCCCCAAATCCTGACCTAGGCTTCTCAGTCAGTTAAACCAATACTCTCTACTCTGCACTGATGAGGGGCAATCACCCCGAAAAAGCTGTCTGCAGATGAGGTGCTGGCTTATTTAATGTCCGAGTCATGTCTCTGCCTTACATCCGGTGGCATAAGAGGCAGAACTTGCTAAGAATATAGAAAAAATACCGGGTTATTTGAACTGCTAGTGACTTGTTGTGTCCCTGCTAGACAAGTTCATAAGAAATATAGATATATTTTTTTCCCCCTTATATTTTACAATACAATCAATTTGCTTCAGATAGCCTCCATTCAGTAGCTTGCTATTCTACAGACAAAAAGGAAAATAAACATGATATTCTGTTTTCTTACCAATAAAATCAATGACATCTGTAGGGCTTTTCATTTTGAGAGATTAAAAGATCAATTGCTATTGGCATTGTAGTAAACATAGTTTAACAAATCTGCATGATTACATTTGCTGCTTTCCTTTGTACTACAGTTTCGTGCCATTTAGTTGTGTCTCCCCACAACAACTACATAGAATACATTTATACTTATGTCTAGTGATGATCAAATTTCTTAAAATTGTGTTCAGATTTGATTCAGTAGAATTAGTAGTGCAATTTGATTTGGGGCTGAATGCCATGAAAAGTTGGGGATGACATTCTGGGGTCTCCTAGGTGTAAGAGGGTGCAAGGTATCATATGCGATGGCAGGTACGTGTCACCGAGGTTGCTGGCCTCGGTGAGGTGAGAGCCGGGTTTTTTGTCTGCAGCAGCTAGTGCTGCTAGACTCTGTGACTTAGTTTGGCTGCAAAGCTAATCCGGGCCGGCTCTTACTGGGAGTAGGTAAAGTGTAGGGTGGGTGCCTACTCCCCACGGTCCAGGCCGGACTTTATCCGGCCCCTTTAAAAAGGCAGCCTCCTTAGCAGCTGGTGGTGATTATCCTGGAGCCTGCTAACAGGGCTGTGGGGTTCTCTGTGCTAGAGGACGGAGCTCAGCAAGGTGGTGTTTCCCTGCAACCTGAAGGTGGAATCGCCTGCGGCTGGGCCGACTGCTAGGTGTGAACCCGCACCTAAACCACCCAGGTGACTGGACCCTGTGTTGGCCTGTTTTTGTTTTGCCACGTTATTTCCGTTGTGTGTGAACTGTCACCAAAGAGACTGTTTTTCATTTATGGTGTGCAAGTGTGAATAAAACACTGTTTGTTGCACAATCTGGACTCCTTGTTTTGCCTCTAAACTGCACCCGCACCGCTGTCTACCAGAGCGACTCCCCACATTTGGTGGAGGATGCGGGCATGCGCAGTGAGGCTGGCGTGAACGCCGAAGTTTTGTTTTTCTAAAGTGCATGGAATATATTAAGCCAGCAAAGCTGCAAGCAGGAGTTTCTGGCAACATGGAGGCTGCTGTGAAGGCTCTCATAGAGGCTAACGTGCAGCAGCGGGAGACCAACCAACTACTGCTACAACATGTGATGGCGTTACAGGCGGCAGGAGCGTCCCACCACGTCCATGATGCCCGAAAGCGGTCCGTGCGGCGATCCCAAAATGACCCCGCAGACGACGTTGAGACGTACCTGGCGGTTTTTGAGAAGGTCGCCGTGAGGGAAAAGTTCCCCGTGACCAGTGGGCTGAGGTGGTCGCTCCGTTCCTGGCTTCCGGACCCCAGCAGGTGTTTTTCGACTTGTCGGACGACCAGCGGCAGATTATGACACCGTGAAAGGAGAGATCCTAGCCAGACTGGGCGTGAACGTGCTGGTCCGCGCCCAAAGAGTCCACCAGTGGGACTTTAAAGCGACTGAACCCGCTAGGCCGCAGTACTACGATCTGCTGCACAGGCTGCAAAAGTGGCTGCAGCCCGATCTACTAAGTCCCACTGCCATGCTGGATCGACTGTTGGCGGACATCTTTTGGAGGGCCCTGCCTTATCCCCTCCAGCACTGGATCGGCCAGGTATCGCCCACCAATGCCCTGGAGATGGTCGACCTGGTGGAGCGCCACGAGGCCACCAGAAACCTGCAGGGGACTCTTGCGGGGAAGGGGTCAGTCAAACCCCGGAGGCCTCTGCCCCAGTTCCGACGTCCGGCGACAGAGCGGCCTGCACGGAATATACCCCTGCGAGTCCGCCTCCCGTGGTATGCTGGAGGTGTCAGGAGCCAGGCCACATCAGGGCCGACTGTCCGCATCGGGATGAGCCGATGGATATGAACTACGGGGTCGTCACTCCCTGTATGCACGGAAGCTGTGCGCAACTGGCACCCGTGAGGTGCAGGACCATAACCACCTGTGTCAGGTAGAGGTGGGAGACTCTCTGGCGGTGGCTCTGCTGGACTCCGGGAGTTTAGTCTCCCTGGTAAGGGCTGCCCTTGTACGGCCTAGGCGGAGTATACTGGCCGTAAAGTCGGGGTCCTGTGCATCCACGGAGACCTGAAAGACTACCCCACTGCACTAGTGACTTTGTCCACCGCGGCTGGTAGGTGGACCCACGAGGTGGCTGTCGCTACTAAACTCCCACACGAACTGATACTTGGGAGGGACTTCCCGGTTTTCCGGCGCTGTGGCCGGTAATAAAGGTATCTGAGGGACCCGAGACAGGGTGACCCTAGTGGAGTGGCCTGATACCACTGGAAGGCCAGAACCCTGGGAGCCCGAGTCTGAAGGGCCGGCGGTAGGGTGACCACTGCTCCAGCGGTAGAGGGGAGACAACCCCACTGAGTGTAATGGTGGGAGACACGGAGGACTTGCCACCGGGACCTGAGTTGGCAGACCTCAATGTCTCCGGGGAAAATTTTGGGACCGCACAACACCGGGACCAAACCCTAACCAGGGCCTGGGAGAATGTGCTGGAAATTGATGGTAAACCCCAGAAACCAGGGGCTGAATTAATGTTCCCACGATTTATTGTTCTGCAGGATATGTTGTATCGGGTGAACCAAATCCGAGGCGAACCTGTTGAACAGTTGGTGGTGCCCACAGCGCATCGCAAGCTTGTCATGGAGCTTGCCAACCAACATGTTCTTGGGGGACACCTGGGGTGGCAGAAAACCCAGGACCGCATACTGCAGCGATTTTATTGGCCCAGTGTGTTCAAGGAGGTAGAGAATTATTGTAAGTCCTGTCCGACCTGTCAGATAACTAGCCCCAGCCACATTTCCGTAGTCCTCTGGTACCTCTGCCAATTATTGAAGTACCGTTTGAGCGAATCGCTATGGATTTAATTGGGCCTGTACCAAAAGTCTGCCAGGGACCACCAGCACATTCTGGTAGTTCTCGACTATGCCACTCGGTATCCGGAGGCGGTGCCTCTGCGACATACCTCAGCTAAGCTCATTGCCAAAGAGTTAATGGAGATGTTTTCCCGTGTGGGCCTGCCAAAAGAGGTTCTGACAGACCAAGGGACCCCTTTTATGTCCAAAGTAATGAGGGAACTGTGTAAATTGTTGCGTATAAAGCAGTTATGGACGTCCGTTTACCATCCGCAAACAGACGGTCTTGTGGAGAGGTTTAACCAAACTCTAAAAATATGTTAAAGAGGGTGGTGTCTAGAGATGGGAAGGACTGGGATCTGCTTCTGCCCTATCTCATGTTCGCAGTGCGAGAGGTGCCCCAGGCCTCTACTGGGTTCTCGCCCTTCGAACTGCTTTATAGGCAGACACCCTCGGGGCCTGTTGGATATCGCCAAGGAAGCATGGGAACAACAGCCTGTCCCCCACAAAAGTGTCATTGAGTATGTCGCCCAGATGCAGGAATGGATGGAAAGGGTGTTGCCCTTGGTCCGGGAGCATATGGAGGCAGCGCAACAAGCCCAGAGTAGGGTGTACAACCGTCAGGCTCGGGTACGGGACTTCAATCCGGGAGATCGGGTTTTGGTTCTGGTACCCACCCTTGACAGCAAATTCCTAGCTAGGTGGCAGGGCCCCTATGAGGTGATCGAGAAGGTAGGGGAAGTGAATTACAAGGTACACCAGCCAGGCGGCGCAAGCCGAGCAGGTGTACCACGTGAATTTACTTAAGCCGTGGAAAGATAAGGACGCGGCCGACAACCACAGCCCCGGCCAGGGCTTCTAGGTGAAAAGGGTCCAGCCCCACAGTTCGAGGCCTGTGAAGCCGTAACCACGGTAAAAATTGCAGACAGCCTGTCTTCCAAACAAGTTCAGGAAGTCAGGAGTTCCTCAGTCGGAACACGGATGTGTTCTCGGACCTCCCTGGCCGCATGTCTCTCATCCGACATGACATCGCCACTGAGCCTCAGGCCAAGGTCCGGTTAAAACCATACCGGGTACCCGAGGCTCGGCGGCGGCCATCGCGGAGGAAGTGCAGTTAATGTTGAAGCTCGATGTCATTGAGGAGTCGAAAAGTGAGTGGGCCAGTCCCATAGTCCTAATACCCAAGCCGGATGGGACGTTGCGGTTCTGCAACGACTTTCGCAAGTTAAATGAAGTATCCAAGTTTGACGCGTATCCCATGCCCCGAGTAGACGAGCTGGTTGAAAGTTTAGGACAAGCCCGTTATTTTTCTGTGCTGGACCTCACTAAAGGGTACTGGCAGGTACCCTTAACGGAGTCGGCTAAGGAAAAACGCATTTGTTACCCCGCAGGGCCTGTATCACTACAAGGTGTTACCCTTTGGCCTGCATGGCGCCCCCGCCACTTTCCAAAGGTTAATGGACATAGTGCTGCGACCACATCGTCGGTACGCCTCGGCCTACTTAGATGATGTAGTCATACACAGCACCGACTGGAAAGCCATTTACCCAAGGTGCAGGCGGTAGTGGATGCCCTGAGGAAAGCCGGACTGACCGCTAACCCAAAGAAGTGCTCCATAGGGTTAGAGGAGACAAAATATCTGGGATATGTTATTGGGCGGGGAGTCATCAAACCTCAGGTAACTAAGGTAGAGGCCATTCGTAACTGGCCCCGACCGGTCACCACCAGGCAGGTAAAGTCGTTCCTGGGGATTGTAGGATACTACATGAGGTTTGTGCCCCACTTTGCCACAATAGCAGCGCCATTGATAGACCTGTTGAAGGGGCGAAAGTCTGGGAGGGTTAGTTGGAGTGAGAAGGCGGAGGAGGCTTTCTCCGCGTTGAAGTCGGCCCTGTGTGGGTCCCCGGTTTTGGTGACACCCGACTTCAACAAGGAGTTTGTCGTACAGACCGACGCCTCGGAGGTAGGCCTCGGTGCGGTACTGTCGCAGGAGGTCAACGGGGAAGAACATCCCGTTGTCTTCCTGAGCCGTAAGCTCAGCCCCGCCGAGTCCAGATATAGTATAGTGGAGAGGGAGTGCCTGGCTATCAAGTGGGCACTCGAAAGTCTCCGCTACTACCTGTTAGGGAGGAGGTTCCGTCTGGTGACCGACCATTCCCCCTCAAATGGATGAGTCAGGCCAAGGAGAGGAATGCTCGGGTCACCAGGTGGTTCCTATCGCTCAAAATTTCAAATTCTCCGTGGAACACAGGGCAGGCCGCTTGCAGGGCAACGCAGATGCCCTGTCCCGCGTCCACTGCCTCACGTGTGTTCACCCCTCAGGGCTGAACAAAGGGGGTGTAAGAGGGTGCAAGGTATCATATGCGATGGCAGGTACGTGTCACCGAGGTTGCTGGCCTCGGTGAGGTGAGAGCCGGGTTTTTTGTCTGCAGCAGCTAGTGCTGCTAGACTCTGTGACTTAGTTTGGCTGCAAAGCTAATCCGGGCCGGCTCTTACTGGGAGTAGGTAAAGTGTAGGGTGGGTGCCTACTCCCCACGGTCCAGGCCGGACTTTATCCGGCCCCTTTAAAAAGGCAACCTCCTTAGCAGCTGGTGGTGATTATCCTGGAGCCTGTGGAGCCTGCTAACAGGGCTGTGGGGTTCTCTGTGCTAGAGGACGGAGCTCAGCAAGGTGGTGTTTCCCTGCAACCTGAAGGTGGAATCGCCTGCGGCTGGGCCGACTGCTAGGTGTGAACCCGCACCTAAACCACCCAGGTGACTGGACCCTGTGTTGGCCTGTTTTTGTTTTGCCACGTTATTTCCGTTGTGTGTGAACTGTCACCAAAGAGACTGTTTTTCATTTATGGTGTGCAAGTGTGAATAAAACACTGTTTGTTGCACAATCTGGACTCCTTGTTTTGCCTCTAAACTGCACCCGCACCGCTGTCTACCAGAGCGACTCCCCACATAGGATTGTGTGAAACTCATTTCAAACTATTTAACACCAAGTCAGCATTAATAATCTTAAAATGATACTGACATGTATGGCTATGTGTAAATACATGGCTGCTGGTGGTAACAAACAGCATCCTTGAAAAAATTGAATGTAGGATTTTTTAATGTTTAACAAAAATGGATCTGAAAATGTTTGGTTTTTAGTGGCAAAGCTTACTGGTTTGCATACACACACTGCCTGGTGTCATGTGATCCTCCTTCTTTATCTTTCTTGTCTTCTGAATTGAAAAATTTAAAAATGGCTGACACCATTTTGAGAAATTCGGTCAGACCGAATCAGAAACAAATTAGATTTTTTGAAAATTTTGATGGAATTTGATTTATTTTAGAATTAATTTGCTCATCTCTATTTATGCCCATTACATTGACCATAATTATTTACTGTGATGTGTATGTCAATTCCATATATAACTGGAATCTTACAACTGAAAGACAAAGGGTCAGTAATGTCATTATACAGTAAAGATGAGGAGAAAAAGGACAAAAACTTGAATGGGAAGGGGTTTTCTTGTTTCTTTCAATTTAAAAGAATTCATATTTTTGAAAAGTTTCATGTGGGATTGATATTCATCTCATGCTATCGAGTAGCATGGAAAACCTTTTCTGAATACTGTTAAAAATGCTCATGACCAAACAAAAGGTTTTTGCCTACAGTTCTCCACAGAGATTGATGGATGGAGCGTGGATGCTGAAACCATTTGTAACTCACATGCCTCTTTGACTAGAGATTTTCATATGCACAATAGAATGCACTATAAACTCTATATTTATTATATCACGCTGTGTAATTGGTGAAATATCATGCATTAACTAGTATATAACTATTATAGTTTCTAAATTTTAAAATTTATATTGCTTAGTCAGACTGACTCACAGCTATGGGTTTGGCATTTGCAGAATTCTTGGTGGTCTTAAGCAATTTCCTTTGTAAATCAGTATTTGAACTTCTGAAACAGATGTTAAAACTTTTGGAAAATCGTTCACATAAACATGTTGGTAGTAACCACAGGTGTATATAGCATGGGTCATTGCACATGTGGTAAATGAAAGTAATGGTTTGTGTCCACAACATATTTCCTATGTTCTTCTTAAACCTATTTTCTGGTTTAGAAATTCTTCCTACAACCTTTGCACATTCTGCATCCTTGTAAAAAATATATATAAAGGTATAGATTGTAATAGCAATAATGGTCACTTAGAAGATATAAAATTAAATAAAACAAATCCTATATCAACATTATTTTAGGTTTATTAAACATATCAGTTAAGTCACTTTTTTTTGCATAATCCGCTATTAAAATTTTAATGAAGATCTCTCTCAGTGATTAAGGAGAACATTATTACCTAATATAATGTTAAGAAGCACTCCTTTATGCTTTTTTTAGGAAAAGTAAGGCAAAAGTGAAAATCTCAATATATTCTCAACAAAAAAATTTGTACTTATAGCATCACTATGAGTATTGGCTACTAAGATGTCATGTTAGATTATGAGAAGAATGACTGGCTTCTAGCATTAATTATTAAAAATTAACAGATATCACAGATGGTTATTGGTCACATCTAGTAAAAATGTTATCTGCATACCGAATGGCCCAATAAACCTCTTTCAGCATCATCTAAGGTCAGAAGGTGAGCTTAAACAAATGGAGCAATGGCATGCACCATGTTTAAATGCCATTTCCAAAATTTTTGGATTGACTTGCTTGAGACCATGCACTTAAAATTGTAAACAGTACTAATTGCTAAGACCTTTGATTTGTTTTTAGGGAATGCACAACTTTTAATTATTTAACAGTCATGCACCAACAATCACCTTTCTTATTAATACATGTTCATAGTAACATGCACAACAATAGCTGATCTCAGGGAGACCAGCTACAAAAAACACCGCAGAGCCTCATTTAAGAGTCTCAACACAGCAATCCGAAGTGCAAAGCTCCCTGGGAAACAGTAATATGCAAAATAAATGTGGAGCCCCAGTTATGGGTCTACAACACATTAAAAGCCAGATATCCCTCAAAGGAAGGAAAACCGAGCAAAGGGGTGTCTCCATTACAGAGATCACCAAATCCACCATATTAAGTGGCCCCTATGTCAAGATCCCGCTTTTTTACAAGCTTTAAGGATGTGACGGGGACATGGTAACATAGTACATAAGGCCAAAAAAGACATCTGTCCATCCAGTTCAGCCTGTTTCCTACAAGTTGATCCAGAGGAAGTCAAAAAATCCCTGTGAGGCAGAAGCCAATTTTCCCACTTAAGGGAAAAAAATTCCTTCCTGACTCCAATCAGGCAATCAGAATAACTCCCTGGATCAACGACCCATCTCTAGTAGATATAGCTTGTAATATTATTACACTCCAGAAATACATCATGGCCCCTCTTGAATTCCTTTATTGTACTCACCATCACCACCTTCTCAGGCAGAGAGTTCCATAGTCTCACTGCTCTTACCGTGAAGAATCCTTTTCTATGTTTGTGTACAAACCTTCTTTCCTCCAGACGCAGAGGATGTCCCCTTGTCTCAGTCACAGTCCTGGGGATAAATAGATGATGGGAGAGATCTCTGTACTGACCCCTGATATATATATACATAGATATTAGATCTCCCCTCAGTCGTCTTTTTTCTAAAGTGAATAACCCTAATTTTGATAACCTTTCAGGGTACTGTAGTTGCCCCATTCCAGTTATTACTTTAGTTTCCCTCCTCTGAACCCTCTCCAGCTCTGCTTTGTCTGCCTTGTTCACAGGAGCCCAGAACTGTACACATGTACTCAATGTGGGATCTGACTAGGGATTTGTAAAGTGGTAGGACTATGTTCTCATCACGGGCGTCTATGACCCTTTTTATGTAACCCATTGTCTTATTGGCCTTGGCGGCAGCTGCCTGACACTGGTGTTTGCAGCTTAGTTTGCTGTTTATTAAAATTCCTAGATCCTTTTCCATGTCAGTGTTACTGAGTGTTTTACCATTTAGTATGTACGGGTGAGTTGTACGAGTATATTGTCCTCTTCAGTGTTAATTACTAGGGTTGATCGAACCTGAACTGTATAGTTCGGGTTCGTACCGAATTTTGGGGTGTTCTGGACCTGGACCCAAACTCGAACATTTTCATAAAAGTTCGGGTTCAGGTTCGTTGTTCGGCGATTCTTCAGGTTTTCTGAATGGCTGCACAGCAGCCAATCAGCAGGCATTTTACTTCTTTGCCCTAAGGGGCCATCACAGCCATGCCAGTCGGTGGCCATTTTAGCCACTGCAGTATACTGCATGTCTGCCAGCCTGGCAGTGACATCAGCCTAATCCTTTTTAGTAGCTCAGTGAAGAAGAAAATGCTTTTTTTCTGGCTTCTTAAGTCCCCTACATTACCTTTGGTATAATTAAGGGGTGACATAGTCCATTTGTCTAGTCTGGGAACTTTGGTGCCACAGAGTACTTGTGTATACAATGCACTAAACCGTATATTCAATTTCTGCAGTATTTTTGTGATAAAAAGCTGTGATCCTGGTCCCCAAAGCAGTTTGAAATACACCGCCCAAATACACATTTGACATTTCTGCAGTTAAATAGTGATTTTTTTTTTTATGGGAAAAAAGCAATATTCTTGCTTCACAAAGCAGTTGTGCATACAGCGTACAAATACATATTTAATATTTCTGCAGGAAATAGAGCATCAGTGTGTTTCAGGAAAAAAAAAAAAAGTTATTCTTGGTCCACAAAGCAGTGTACAGCAGCAGACAAATACATATTTTAAATTTCTGCAGTGAAATTGAGAATCAGTGTGTTTTAGGCCCAAAAAAACTTTATTCTTGTTCCACAGAGCATATTTATGACACGGACACTGCCTAAGTGAACTTAATTGTTGACAATTGGCAGTTGAATTGCTGCTGCAGAAATGTAACATAGTAACATAGTATATAAGACCGAAAAAAGACATTTGTCCATCCAGTTCGGCCTGTTTCCTACAAGTTGATCCAGAGGAAGGCAAAAAACCCTTGTGAGGCAAAAGCCAATTTTCCCCACTTAAGGGAAAAAATTCCTTCCCGACTCCAATCAGGCAATCAGAATAACTCCCTGGATCAACGACCCCTCTCTAGTAGCTGTAGCCTGTAATATTATTACACTCCAGAAATAAATCCAGTCCCCTCTTGAATTCCTTTATTGTACTCACCATCACCACCTCCTCAGGCAGAGAGTTCCATAGTCTCACTGCTCTTACAGTGAAGAATCCTTTTCTATGTTTGTGTACAAACCTTCTTTCCTCCAGACGCAGAGGATGTCCCCTTGTCACAGTCACAGTCCTGGGGATAAATAGATGATGGGACAGATCTCTATACTGACCCCTGATATATTTATACATAGTTATTAGATCTCCCCTCAGTTGTCTTTTTTCTAAAGTGAATAACCCTAATTGTGATAACCTTTCAGGGTACTGTAGATCCCTCATTCCAGTTATTACTTTAGTTGCCCTCCTCTGAACCCTCTCCAGCTCTGCTATGTCTGTCTTGTTCACAGGAGCCCAGAACTGTACACTGTACTCTATGTGTGGTCTGACTAGTGATTTGTAAAGTGGTAGGACTATGTTCTCATCACGGGCGTCTATGCCCCTTTTGATGCAACCCATTATCTTATTGGCCTTGACAGTAGCTGCCTGACACTGGTTTTTGCAGCTTAATTTGCTGTTTACTAAAATTCCTAGATCCTTTTCCATGTCAGTGTTACTGAGTGTTTTACCATTTAATATGTACGGGTGACTTGCATTATTCCTTCCCATGAGCATAACTTTACATTTGTCAGTGTTAAACCTCATCTGCCATTTTTCTGCCCAAGCCTCCAATCTATCCAGATCCTTCTGTAGCAGAAAACTGTCCTCTTCAGTGTTAATTACTTTACACAGTTTAGTGTCATCTGCAAAAATAGATATTTTACTGTGCAGGCCTTCTACAAGATCAATATTAAATATATTGAAGAGAATAGGGCCCAATACTGACCCCTGAGGTACCCCACTAGTTACAGTGACCCAATCTGAGTATCTACCATTAATAACCACCCTCTGTTTTCTGTCACTTAGCCAGTTACTTACCCACATACAGACATTTTCTCCCAGTCCGAGCATCCTCATTTCATATACTAACCTTTTATGAGGTACGGTGTCAAATGCTTTGGAGAAGTCCAGATATACGATAAGTGTTAAGGCCGATTCATTGGCCTGTGTTTGTGGGAGGGGCGATGATGACTATATCTGGCCGGGCGTTTCCTCCCACAGTGAACGTCGTCTCCAGTGTATGGTGTGGGAGCTCTACATACCGTCCTCAGGGAGCAACAAGGGTGCAGCGCTACACGGCAGTTCCAGGCCCTGACTTTCTACGGTCCAGATAAGTAGCTGCCTCATTCAGCAGCATCGTTGCTTTAAGTCCGGCCGGTGGTGTGTCAGCTCCCTTGGTAAGGGGGAGCAGCACCGCACCGGAGCGGTCTGCCAGGGAGACACGCTCTTCTCCCCACGCGGCATTACACGTAGGGTGCAGGGCACAGCGCGTGCCCGCTCGATAAAGTATTGCACAGGCCGCTGTGCAGACAGGGGGGGGGAGGGGCGGACAAATTAGGCTTCAGCATGTTGTTTCTATCCAGGGGGTGCACAGGTGAATTCACTCAGCAAGGGGGAGTAGTAAGGTTCAGGAAGAGTGTGTGTTTTAAAAAAAAAAAAAGAGGGTGTGTGACTTTAATGAAATGTCAAAAAAAAAAAAAGAAAAACATACATTTATTATGGGGAAGGGACATTGAGTCTAGTGTTCTAGTCAGGGTATGTCAGGCTTCTTAGTATAGCTTTAGTGTGAGATTACTCTATGTGGTAAGCACGTCACAGGAGTCGCTTACAGGGGTCACTCGACCATGTATTCAGCTCTGCAGCCGGCTGTCATGTGTTTTCCTCATGCAGAGCTACTAGTGAGGTGGGGTGCATAGCATGCACGGTGTCTGTTTTAGTCAGTCTCTCCTCCCGCGCTTTTCTTACGCACTATTCAGGCATGCACTCACCTCTGCCCCTCGCTCTGATCTGCTGGCTGGGTTCCACAGACACGCATAGTTGTGGCTCTGGCGCCTCTATGTGGCCACAGCTGGAAGTGCGGGGCAGAGTGTGAGTTCAGGCTCCAGTGTTAGTTTAAAAAAAAAAAAAATATATATATGTGTGTATAGTTTATATGTATATGTGTATATATACATATGTATAGGAGCACTGTTAGGATGTTGGTCCGCACTGCGGATTCGGCGCCAGATTCTGAATAGGGTTACGCTTGACGCATGTTTTTACGCATACGTATTCGACTCGTTATTTCGTCAGTTCGCCATGATACCACATTAGTGGCATTGGTAAAGATTAAAGGGTTTCTTGCGTTTATCTCTCCAGGATCAAGTGTTTATATGTGCCTTGATGTTCAGGCGATTGATGATATGTCAACTTTCTCAGGCATTGGTACAGTATTTCTCTTTTATTCCAGAGGTATACAGTAAGTCTCCTAGTTTCCTGAGCTCACGTCGAGCTCAGGTTTTGCTTGCTCATTTTTTTTTGGCCCCCACTGGCTAGCTGATGGGTGGCTTATAATTTAATCCCAGGTTCCACAGATTTCAGCGTTGGTTGAACTTTACATGTTGTTTCTATCCAGGGGTGCACAGGTGAATTCACTCAGCAAGGGGAGTAGTAAGGTTCAGGAAGAGGTGTGTGTTAAAAACAGCGGGTGTGTGACTTTAATGAAATGTCAAAAAAAAAAAAAGAAAAACATACATTTATTATGGGGAAGGGACATTGAGTCTAGTGTTCTAGTCAGGGTATGTCAGGCTTCTTAGTATAGCTTTAGTGTGAGATTACTCTATGTGGAAAGCACGTCACAGGAGTCGCTACAGGGGTCACTCGACCATGTATTCAGCTCTGCTCTGCAGCTGGCTGTCATGTGTTTTCCTCATGCAGAGCTACTAGTGAGGTGGGGTATAGGCGTGTTGTTTTAGTCAGTCTGTGCTTGTCATATGTTTTCCTCATGCTAGAGCCACCAGTAGGTGGGTGCCACACACCTCTGTTTTAGTCAGTCTCTCCTCCCGCACTATTCAGGCATGCACTCACCTCTGCCCTCGCTCTGATCTGCTGGCTGGGTTCCACAGACACGCATAGTTGTGGCTCTGGCGCCCTCTATGTGGCCACAGCTGGAAGTGCGGGGCAGAGTGTGAGTTCAGGCTCCAGTGTTAGATTTAAAAAAAAAACAAAGACATATATGTGTGTATAGTTTATATGTATATGTGTATATATACATATGTATAGGGGCACTGTTAGGATGTTGGTCCGCACTGCGGATTCGGCGCCAGATTCCGAATAGGGTTACGCTTGCGCGCGTTTTTACGCATACGTATTCGACTCGTTATTTCGTCAGTTCGCCATGATACCACATTAGTGGCATTGGTAAAGATTAAAGGGTTTCTTGCGTTTATCTCTCCAGGATCAAGTGTTTATATGTGCCTTGATGTTCAGGCGATTGCTGACTTTCCATGTGGGACCACTTTCTCAGGCATTGGTACAGTATTTCTCTTTTATTCCAGAGGTATACAGTAAGTCTCCTAGTTTCCTGAGCTCACGTCGAGCTCAGGTTTTGCTGCCATTTTTTTTGGCCCCCACTGGCTAGCTGATGGGTGGCTGAGTGAGGTTGGTTGATCCCAGGTTCCACAGATTTCAGCGTTGGTTGAACTTTATCCTATAATGGCGGCTGTGCATGCAGGGGATCGGGAATAGGCTGGTTACATGATGTATGTTAATGTCAATGTCGCGGTCATGGAGATTTGATTAACGGCTTGGTCCTACTGATATCTTTTGTTAGGTGTCAGGTGCTTCGCTCGTTACTACACCAAATTCATTACACACATTCATGTACTCGAATCCAAAATATAGCAGCCGATGCCCTGTCCTGAAGCTAATTCTCTTTCACAAGTTTCCCGAGCGGGCGTCTATGGTGCCACAATGCCTCGGTACGCTTCACTACTTCCGATCCCATTACCCTGGCTGCAGCTCGCTCGTTGCAGCAAATCGCAATAGGAGGTTGTGATAAAGCTCTTTGATCGAGTTTGTGTCCTTTTGGCCCCCTTCAGGCGTCCCTTCAGCGTCGCGGTTCCGGCATAATTCTAACCGCTTTTAGGTATCCAGTAGGTAGGGGTCATTCCTTCATATTAAGCCCCGACCACAAGTGTTAAGGCCGATTCATTGGCCTGTGTTTGTGGGAGGGGCGATGATGACTATATCTGGCCGGGCGTTTCCTCCCACAGTGAACGTCGTCTCAGTGTGCCCACCCTACCCACCCTTACTTTCACTATCTCACACCAGGGGATGCCCCCCTTCAGGCGTCCCTTCAGCGTCGCGGTTCCGGCATAATTCTAACCGCTTTTAGGTATCCAGTAGGTAGGGGTCATTCCTTCATATTAAGCCCCGACCACAATGTAAAATATGTATTTGTACGCTATATGCACAACTGCTTTGTGGAAAAACAACACGGCTTTTTCCCCCAAAATTAACAAATGCACTATTTAATGGCTGGAAATTAAACGTAGGTAATTGTACGTGGCATGCACGACTGCTTTGTGAACCAAGAACACAGCTTTTTCTCCATAATTCACAAATGCACTATTTAATGGCTGAAAATTAAACGTAAGTATTTGTACGCTGTATGCACAACTGTAAACAAAGAACACAGTTTTTTCTTCCGAAAACACAGTAATGCACTATTTCAGAGCTGAAATTTAAAATAGGTATTTGTACGCTTTATGCACACTGCTTTGTTGACCAGGAATACGTCTTTTTCCCCAAAATTCACAAATGCACTATTTAACGGCTGTAAATTAAACGTAGGTATTTGTACGCTGTCTGCACAACTTCTTTGTGAACCAAGAACACGGCTTTTTTCCAAAAAATTCAGCGTTGTACTTCTCTGTTGTGTAAAGGTAGAATAAAATTTGGGCCTAAATGACGTTCTGTGGTGCAGTGAAATATTCTGAAGCCCTGTTTGCTGTGTATTAGTGGCGAAATAAAAATATATTCGCCGTCCAACATTGTACTTCTCTGTTGAAAAGCCTATTGTGTAAAAGTAGAACATTTTTTGGGACTAATTGACGTTCTGTGGTGCAGTGATATATTCTGAAGCCCAGGTTGCCGTGTATTAGTGGTGAAATAAAAATATACTTGCTGTCCAGCGTTGCATATATCTCTTAAAAATCCTGTTGTGTAAAAGTAGAAAAAAATGTAGGCGTAATTGATGTTCTGCAGTGATATATTCTGAAGCCCCGTTTGCAGTGTATTAGTGGCAAAATAAAAATATATTCGCCGTCCAGCTTGTACTTCTCTGTTGAAAAGCCTATTTTGTAAAAGTACAAAAAAATTTGGGCCTAATTGACGTTCTACGGTGCAGTGATATATTCTGAAGCCCTGTTTGCAGTGTAATAGTGGCGAAATAAAAATATACTTGCCGTCCAGCATTGCATATATCTGTTGAAAAGCCTGTTGTTTAAAAGTTGAAAAAAAATTGGGCCTAATTGACGTTCTGCGGTGCAGTGATATATTCTGTTTGCCGTGTATTAGTGGCGAAATAAAAATATATTCTCCATTTAGTGTTGCACTTATCTGTTGAAAAGCCTTTTGTTTAAAAGTTGAAAAAAATTGGGGCCAAATTGCCGTTCTGCGGTGCAGTGATATATTCTAAAACCCACTCTGCCATGTATTACTGGCGGAAAAAAAAAATATTTGATCTAATATTTGAATATTTGATCTAACTGTATATCAGACAGAGAAGTGCCAGGCCCTGCACAGGGGAGGGGCAGATGCGTAAATGTTTCCGGCAAGGGCAGAGGTCGCAGCAGAGTAAGAGGCCGTGGCAGCAGGGGTCATTTCGAGAGGCCTGAGCTCCCAGTGTCAGCTAGCGGTTGTGTTGTGACCAGCAACCCAGCGCCTCTTGAATGGTTGAATCGATCTTTGACTTCGTCACAAGTGACATCAGACACCCTCAGCCAAGAGTCAGTGGGTTCATCAGACACAAACCTTAGTTGGCATGGCCCGATAGCAGGCCCTGTGCCCTCACCTGTCTCCAATCTGCCTCTGTCCTTTGCTCCACTAGGCGGGCAAGTAGTGATGAGGAAAATGTGGCGTGGGAGCTCGTGTTGCGAGCGGTCAGGCTCCTGACCCAGAGACGTTTGAGGAGGACATCAGTGACGTGCAGACAGTACTCGATGATGATGATCTTTTTTCTTTATATAACAAAAATAAATGCAAGGGGGCACACTTGTATTGATTAATTTATAAGTGGGAGTGCAAAAAATGGTCCAGAATACATAAAGCAAAAACCTCAAACTGAAAGACAGTCAAGAAGACCACAACAACAATGCACATCCCACAATAGAGAATAAATAAAATAGAGTTTATTAGGACAACACTAATACATGAACACATTAAAAATTGTATACAATGAGACTGAGTGTAGGTATGAAATAAGACCAACACCTGAGCAGGATCCACTAGCGTCCAAAAATAAGGACATTACATATAAAAGCCAGCTACATCAATACATATGAAAGACATAAACAACCATATGAGAAGGTAATGTGCCATCAAAAGCATATAAATAAGACCAAATGTGGTCAAAATAAATGTGTCATAACCTGTAAAGGAGCTGATAAAGTGGACCCAAGCAGCATAAGATACGACGTCTTACGCGTTCACCGGCACTATCCGGCTTCCTCCTTTACCCCTGAAGCCGGATTGTGCTGGTAATACGTGTGGGGTGTCGTATCTTATGCTGCTTGGGTCCACTTTATGAACTCCTTCACAGGTTATGGCGCATTTACTCTGACCACATTTGGTCTTATTTACATGCTTTTGATACCACATTACCTTCTCATTTGGTTGTTTATGTCTTTCATATGTATTGATGTAGCTGGTTTATATATGTAATGTCCTTATTTTTGGATGCTAGTGGATCCTGCTCAGGTGTTGGTCCTATTTCATACCAACACTCAGTCTCATTGTATACAATTTTTTATGTGTTCATGTGTTAGTGTTGTCCTAATAAACTCTTTTTTATTTATTCTCTATTGTGGGATGTGCATTGTTGTTGTGGTCTTCTTGACTGTCTTTCAGTTTGAGTTTTCTTTTTTCTTTATATAATAATGTAATATTATAAAATCCATTGTCTCCTTGATAAACCTGCAGCATGGGGCCCCATGTGGCTTCCACACACTTTCAAAATAATCCTTTAGCAGGGTGAATAGATGCCGGATGACCGGGGAGCTCCATAACCTTCCCAGGAGATGCTATCGGGAGCAGAGGTTCATTTCTGAGACGTCTGTATAGTGCGGGGGAATTTAAAGACCCTCTCCATCTCCGTGCACCACAGGATATACTCCTTCCCATCCTTGATGACTGTGAAATTCTGATGTTTTCCCTGACGTAGAGACCAAGGGCTGATAGTTATGGTTTGAATCTTGATGAACTTCGCAACTCTTCCGGGCTCCAAGCAATCTTGAAGCTTTGTCTTCTCATTGTCTGTAGCTACTAGAGGCTTGTTCATGCCAGGCAAGTTCCCCCAGAAGTATCTGGCTCGATGACTAGCCAATACCGCACTTGTATCAATCTTGACAGAATTTGTCTCCAGGTGGAGAGAAATAGTTTTTTGGAATGCCTTCTCCATCGCAACCGTGTCATCGAATAAACAGAAGACTGGCCGATTCTATCCTGTCTTAGGCAACACATAATTTTATTATTATATTTATTAAATATTAAATTGAACCAAAAGTAAACTTAAATTCACCAATATATAATCCAAATCTTCGAGGGAAATTCCCGGACAAAAAATTTGTCAAGCCTTTTGTGCCGGAGAACGTGTATTATTAATTTGTGTTTTAAGCAACACTTGAGAATTTGAGAAATTTATTCCCTATAAATGAACAGACAAAGCAGCCACTCTGTGGCCTTCTCATAATGCTGCCACCTTCGCATTCTCTCGTCTTCGTGCCACTCTGTGGCCTCCTGATGC
This sequence comes from Bufotes viridis, assembly GCA_033119425.1. Lineage (NCBI taxonomy): Eukaryota > Metazoa > Chordata > Amphibia > Anura > Bufonidae > Bufotes > Bufotes viridis. The sequence goes on from CM065591.1 coordinate 130,723,995, forward strand.
GGCTGCCACCTCTGCAATCTCTCGTAGTCATACCACTCTGTGGCCTCCTCATGCTGCTGCCATCTCCACAATCTGTCATTGGGCCACTCTGTGGTCTCCTCATGCTGACCAAATGCTGACTGATTGAAGGCAAATGCTCAGAAGACAGGATCAAATTTTCTGGGGGTAATTGTTCTGACGGATCATAGGAAGGGCAAAATAATCAGTGACGTCATCACAAACTTACTGCTGACACCCTTTTCACTCTGTCCCCCCTGACTCTACTTTTATAATCGTTTAATAGAACAGGTTCTATTTACATCTATGTGGAATCAGCTGACGACGGTGAAAATGGAGTGAGTTTCTTCTTGACACTAACATTGACCTGTAAGGCTGAGTTCATAGGCTTGAGTTATTTGGTCAGTTTTTGCCCAGTGACTGTTCAAATAAGTGAAGTGTGCAGTGATTCTAAGAGCTACCCCGTCATCTGCATGTCATACTGACTCACAGTATTATTTCACTACCAAACAGACTCCCTATACGTGTTACTGCAAGGCACAGGGTTCTACACCACTATAAAGGCACTCAGCAGCCGGGAAATAGACTTTTTTGTGTAATTCGCCGTGAATATATTCCGAACCAAATTTTTCCCGAAAACTTTGAGGAAGCGGCGAATCGAATTTTTGAAAAATTCGCTCATCTCTAGTCACCAGCTCCATAGGAGAAGACACCAGTGGTTTACTATTGCTTCTGCTTTCTCCTTACCTTATTATATAATGTTATACAGTGAATAGAGGAAGCCAATATACCACTTACTTTATTGGACCTGGCCAATCATGTGACAACCAGGTGTTCTTGGGGAAAGTGAAGCTGCGAGTCTTAACAGCCCCAGATCATGTTTGTACATGTACAATGCTCCAACAGGGAACAATTTTCCCTTGTAATTGGGGCTCCTTTGGTTATCCCGGTTACAGTGGGAAAATACAAAATAACAAACAAGTGTCAATGCCAAACAAGTGCCACTCCCAGGTCTTTTCACAGCCTCTCCCATTTTATGTGCAAAAAAAAAAAAACATGTTAAAATAAGTACTAAGTAAATAAATGAATAAACAACAAAAAACGGAGATGAAATTAAAAAAAAATCTAAACTATTACCATAGTTGCCACATTCATGCAAAACTATCCATACTATATATGACAATGACCAACACAAAATAGAGAACCTATTTTATTTATTTATTTTGGTGTAAAAGATTAAGGAAACCATACTTTTACTTTTCTGTATTTTATCTTAACTTCATGTAGAAATTTTTGCCATCTTAAATAATGTATCTCAGACAGAAATGGCTAAAATAGACACACATTGTGCATAGCCAAGCGTGTAAAATCCAGGATCCATTTTGTTGTTTATTTTCCTATCAATCTGTTCGGCTCCTTATGCATTGTAACATTATGGCAGTGGTTTGGATGGCAGTTACATGGTGACAAGTTCCTTTTAAAGGTAAAGTGTCATTTTATTTCGATTTTATTTTATGTACGGTATTATAAGGGTTTCCACCTTGTCTAAAGTGTTATTAACAACATTTAAGGCAGGCTCATGGGTCATATACACAATGGACTGGACAAGACTCATTGACTTTTATGGGCTAGTTTTCTAGGCATGTTCTATGACCTGTGTAGAGGTTAGGAGAGAGTAGATGAGCTGTAACCATTGCCCATTGTAAATGGTAGATCCTGTGTTATCTAAATATAGGAATAATTTTTCATTGTAATCTTGCTATGATAATTTGGGTTGAGCGAAAATTTTCCCTGACCCTTGGAACACACCTAAGCGTTTTTCAGCGCGTTCAAACTCGCTGAAAAACGCACAACAAGTGAAAACCCATGTATTCCAATGGACATGGTTCACTCTTGAGCGTTTTACAGCACGTTTGAACGCGCTGAAAAACGCCAAACTCAAACGCTTGTGCATGAGCTTCTTTGGAGCGTTTGCCCAAGCGTTTGCACCCATTGAAAAGCATGGGAACGCGCATATTAGAAAATATGCGCGTTTTCCGCTTCAAAAACGCGCATATGATCGCGCGTTTTTGTAGTAAAACCCAGCAGAAAGGCAGAATCTCCACCCACCTTTGCTGGGTGGGGATTCTTTTTTTCTGCAAACTGTAAGCTGTCAATCAAAAAAACGCCCCAAATACGCGCGTTGCAAAAATACAAAAACGCGCGTTTTCCGCGGAAAAAACGCTTAAAAAAATGCCTGATCCAAAAACGCCTAGGTGTGTTCCCAGCCTGAATAGTGAAGAAAAAAAAAAGAAATATCATACTTACCTCATCCGTGTGAGCGCGTAGAGCTGACCACTGCCGTCTTGATTGAAAATCTCAGACTAATTCCTGTGCGTTGTGATGTATAATGTCACCACGCCAGCTGACTTGATGACATCATCACTAGCCACATTAGATTTTGCAGTAGATCTTTAATCAAGATGGTGGTGGCTGGCTGTTTGCGCTCAAATGGTTGAGGCAAGAAAGATTTTTTTAATTTGAATTATCAATGTCAGATGCCGCAATCAGCTATGAATGTAGCATCTGAGGGATACAATGATGGGGGGAGGTGCAATCGCCGCTCCCTGTCATTTCACCCACTACTTACAAAGAAATACAGTTTGAGGCAAAGTAATTCATCGCAAAGCAATTTTTTATTTTTATTTTGCAAAGCAGTCAAATCAAATTTTGCAATACTTTGTTCATCACTGAGGATGATAATGAGATGACTTCTCAAAAGTGATCTCTACAGAACAGGAAGGGTCAATGTCTGATAACACATTCCCTTTAGGACTGCTATAAAGAATAGCTTTTTGCATTTTGCATTATACAGTTAAAGAGGGTGACAGTATATGAATCAAGTTAAAAATTACAGAACATAATAAACTATCACAATAGAAGCAAACATTATATATGGACTAAGCCCTCGCTCTGATATGATAAAATCTGAGACTCTCAGTCAACATATATTATGATTAGAGTTGAGCGAACCCGAACTGTATAGTTCGGGTTTGTACCGAATTTTGGGGTGTTCGGGACACGGACACGGACCCGAACATTTTCAATAAAGGTCGGGTTCGGGTCCGTTGCTCGGCGATTTCTTCCCGCTTTATGAAGGGCTGCACAGCAGCCAATAAGCTAGCGTTTTACTTCTTGCCCTAACAAGCCATCACAGCTATGCCTACTAATGGCATGGCTGTGATTGGCCAAGTGCAGCATGTGACCCAGCCTCTATTTAAGCTGGAATCACGTAGCGCTGCACGTCACACAGCTCTGATTAGTGTAGGGATAGGATGCAGCTGCTGTGAGGGCGAGATTAGGCAGGGAAAACTCAGCAAAAACACCTAATGAAGTGATCGATCTACAGCTGTGAATCATTCAACTTCTGCTAGTTAATTGCTCACTGGTTTTCACCACTGTCACTTTTTTCTGGGGTGATCGGCGGCCATTTTGTGTCTTGTGGTGCACGAGCACAAGCTGCCACCAAGTCCATCAATCCATCAATACTAGTTTTTTTTTTTTGCTATATCCTACATCAGGGACTTGGCTGTGCTTATTGTCACCCCTAGAAACTCAGGATAGAAATTTCTATATTTTATTGAGGGGTTAAATTCAATTGCCAAAATAGCAATCCCCTAAATCTGGTGTCCCAGCAGTGGCTGGCCAAGTTTACTAGTGTCCGGCAAAGGATATGTTTTGTTCTGGGGTGAAATTCAATTGCCAAAATAGCAATACTGTAAATCAGTGGTTTCAGCTGTGGCTGGCCAAGTTTAATAGTGTCCGGCATAGGATGTATTTTGTTCTGTGGTGAAATTCAATTGCCAAAATAGCAATCCCTTAAATCTGGTGTTCCAGCTGTGGATGGCCAAGTTTAATAGTGTCCGGCAAAGGATATATTTTGTTCTGGGGTGAAATTCAATTGCCAAAATAGCAATAACGTAAATCAGTGGTTTAAGCTATGGCTGGCCAAGTTTAATAGTGTCCGGCAAAGGATAGATAATTTTCTGGGGTGAAATTTAATTGCCAAAATAGCAATCCCCTAAATCTGGTGTCCCAGCAGTGGCTGGCCAAGTTTAATAGTGTCCAGCAAAGGATATATTTTGTTCTGTGGTGAAATTCATTTGCCAAAATAGCAATCCCCTAAATCTGGTGTTCCAGCTGTGACTGGACAAGTTTCATAGTGTCCGTCCAAGAATATATTATTTTCTGGGGTTAAATTCAGTTGCAAAAATAAAAATACCGTAAATCTGGTGTTCCAGCTGTGACTGGACAAGTTTCATAGTGTCCGTCAAAGGATATATGTTTTATCTGAGGTGAAATTCAATTGCCAAAATAGCAATACTGTAAATCAGTGGTTTCAGCTGTGGCTGGCCAGATTTAATAGTGTCCGGCAAAGGATATATTTTGTTATGGGGTGAAATTCAATTGCCAAAATAGCAATCCACTAAATCTGGTGTCCCAGCAGTGCCTGGCCAAGTTTAATAGTGTCCGTCAAAGGATATATTTTGTTCTGGGGTGAAATTCAATTGCCAAAATAGCAATAACGTAAATCAGTGGTTTTAGCTGTGGCTGGCCAAGTTTAATAGTGTCCGTCAAAGGATAGATAATTTTCTGGGGTGAAATATAATTGCCAAAATAGCAATCCCTTAAATCTGGTCTCCCAGCAGTGGCTGGCCAAGTTTAATAGTGTCCGGCAAAGGATATATTTTGTTCTGGGGTGAAATTCAATTGCCAGAATAGCAATCCCCTAAATCTGGTGTTCCAGCTGTAACTGGACAAGTTTCATAGTGTCCGTCAAAGGATATATTATTTTTTGGGGTTAAATTCAGTTGCAAAAATAGAAATACCGTAAATAAGTAGTTTCAGCTGTGGCTGGCCAAGTTTAATAGTGTCCGGCAAAGGATATATTTTTTCTGGGGTGAAATTCAGTTCCCAAAATAGTTATACCGTAAATCAGTGGTTCCAGCTGTGGCTGGCCAAGTTTAATAGTGTCCGGCAAAGGATAGATAATTTTCTGTAGTGAAATTCAATTGCCAAAAAAGCAATCCCCTAAATCTGTTGTCCCAGCAGTGGCTGGCCAAGTTTAATCGTGTCCGGCAAAGGATATATTTTGTTCTGGGGTGAAATTCAATTGCTAAAATAGCAATCCCTTAAATCTGGTGTTCCAGCAGTGGCTGGCCAAGTATAATAGTGTCGCCAAAATAGCAATCCCCTAAATCTGGTGTTCTAGCAGTGGCTTGCCAAGTTTAATATTGTCTGGCAAAGGATATATTTTGTTCTGGGGCGAAAATCAATTGCCAAAATAGCAATACCGTAAATCAGTGTTTTCAGCTGTGGCTGGCCAAGTTTAATAGTGTCTGGCAAAGGATAGATAATTTTCTGGGGTTAAATTCAATATGCCAAAATAGCAATTCCCTAAATCTGGTTTCCTAGCAGTGGCTGGCCAAGTTTAATAGTGTCCGGCAAAGGATATATTTTGTTCTGGGTTGAAATTCAATTGCCAAAATAGCAATCCCCTAAATCTGGTGTTCCAGTTGTGAATGGACAAGTTTTATATTGTCCGTCAAAGGATATATTATTTTTTGCGGTGAAATTCAGTTGCAAAAATAGAAATAACATAAATCTGGTGTTCCACCTGTTGCAGGCAAAGTGTAAATCTGTCCGTAAAAGGGTATATTACACTCAGCGTGCATCTCCAAGTGTAATTCTTTCCGTTAAAGGGTATATTAGAGTAAGTGTGAAAATACAGCATAATCCTCTACATCTGCACACACTATTTTGCATCTTTAAGTTTATTTCTTTCCATTAAGGGGTATATTACACAAACTGTTAAAATACAAGTGCTGAAAGCATAATCCTAAATATTTTTTCACACGCTACTGTGCATCTCCAAATGTAAATCTGTCCGTAAAAGGATAACTTTCATCCAGGGCCTAAATACTAGGCCTACAATTGATATTCCCCTAAATCTGTGGTTACTGCTGTGCCTGGATTAGTGTAATACGGTACATAAATAGATATCCAGAAAGTGTTAGGTGCCTGTAAAAAAGGCCTGAATTTGAATTCAATACATTGGGCCAAATAATTTTTTTCTTATTGTGGTGAACAGTAACAATGAGGAAAACATCTATTAAGGAACGCAGACGCGGACATGGTTGTGGTGTTGTTAGTGGACCCTCTGGTGCTGGGAGAGGACATGGCCTTTCTGCCACACCCACACGTCCTAGTGAACTAACTACCTAAGGTTCCAGTACCCGCCAGAATTTACAGCGATATTTGGTGGGGCCCAATGCCGTTGTAAGGATGGTAAGGCCTGTGCAAGTACAGGCGCTAGTCAATTGGGTGGCCGACAGTGGATCCAGCACATTCACATTATCATCTCCCACCCAGTCTTCTGCAGAAAGTGCACAGGTGGCGCCTGAAAACCAAGCCCATCAGTCTGTCACATCACCCCCATGCATATTTTGGAAACTGTCTGAGCCTCAAGTTATGCAGCAGTCTCTTATGCTGTTTGAAGACTCTGCTGGCAGGGTTTCCCAAGGGAATCCACCTAGCCCTTCCCCAGTGGTGGAACACATGCACTGACGCACAACCACTTGTTTCCTGATGATAAGGACATGGGAATACCACCTCATCAGAGTTCGCTTGTCTCTGATGATGACGAAACACAGGTGCCAACTGCTGCTTCTTTTTGCAGTGTGCAGACCGAACAGGAGGTCAGGGAGGAAGACTGTGTGGAAGACGATGCAGGGGAAGATGAGGTCCTAGACCCCACATGGAATGAAGGTCATGCCACTGACTTTCATAGTTCAGAGGAAGAGGCAGTGGTAAGACCGAGCCAACAGCGTAGCAAAAGAGGGAGCAGGGTGCAAAAGCAGAACAGCCGCCGCCAAGAGAGTTCGCCTGCTACTGGCCACCGCCACCAGGGACCGAGCACCCCAACGGCAGCTTCAAGTAGTTACCTGGCATGGCACTTCTTCAAACAATGTGCTGACGACAAGACCCGAGTGGCTTGCACGCTGTGCCATCAGAGCCTGAAGCGAGGCATTAACATTCTGAACCTTAGCACAACCTGCATGACAAGGCATCTACATGCAAAGCATGAATTGCAGTGGAGTAAACACCTTAAAAACAAGGAAATCACTCAGGCTCCCCCTGCTCCCTCTTCTGCTGCTGCCTCGGCCTCTTCCTCCGCCTCAGGAAGAATGTTGGCACCTGCCGCTCACCAAACAGAGGATGTGCCACCAAAACCACCACCTCCGTCACCAAGCATCTTCACCATGTCACACAGCAGCGTTCAGCTCTACATCTCACAAACATTGGAGAGAAAGCATAAATTCCCACCTAGCCACCCTCGAGCCCTGGGCCTGAATGTCAGCATTTCTAAACTACTGGCCTTTGAAATGCTGTCATTCAGGCTGGTGGACACAGATAGCTTCAGACAGCTGATGGCGATGGCTGTCCCACAGTATGTTGTTCCCAGCCACCACTACTTCTCCAAGAGAGCCGTGCCTTCCTTGCACAACCAAGTATCCGATAAAATCAAGTATGCACTGCGTAACTCCATCTGTGGCAAGGTCCACCTAACCACAGATACGTGGACCAGGAAGTACGGCCAGGGACGCTATATCTTCCTATTTACACACTGGGTAAATGTAGTGGTAGCTGGGCCCCAGGTGGAGAGTTCTTTGGCGCACATCCTTCCGCCGCAAGAATCGCAGGGCATTATTCTTTGCCTCCTGTAGCCCCCTCCTCCTACTCGGCTTCCTCCTCCTCTTCTTCCACCTGCTTATCTAGTCAGCCACACACCTTCACCACCAACTTCAGCACAGCCCGGGGTAAAAGTCAGCAGGCCGTTCTGAAACGTATATGTTTGGGGAAAAGGCCCCACACCAGGCCCCACACCGCGCAGGAGTTGTGGCGGGGTATTGAACATCAAAACGACGAGTGGTTCCTGCCAGGGGGCCTCAAGCCCTGCCTGGTGGTGTGCGATAATGGGCGAAATCTCGTCGCAGCTCTGGGACTAGTCGGTTTCATGCACATCCCTTGCCTGGCGCATGTGCTGAATTTGGTGGTGCAGAAGTTCATTCACAACTACCCCGACATGTCAGAGCTGCTGCATAAAGTGCGGGCCGTCTGTGAGCGCTTCCGGCTTTCACATCCTACCGCTGCTCGCCTGTCTGCACTACAGCGTAACTTCGGCCTTCCCGCTCACCGCATCATATGCGATGTGCCCACCAGGGAAACTCCGCCTTGCACATGCTGGAGAGACTATGCGAGCATCAGCAGGCCATAGTGGAGTTTCAACTGCAGCATGCACGGGTCAGTCGCACAGCGGAACAGCACCACTTAACCACCAATGACTGGGCCTCCATGCGAGACCTGTGTGCCCTGTTGCGCTGTTTCGAGTACTCCATCAACATGGCCTGTGGCGATAATGCTGTTATCAGCGTTACAATAGTACTTCTATGTCTCCTTGAGAAAACACTTAGAGCGATGATTGAAGAGAAGGTGGCCCAGGAGGAGGAGGAGGAGGATGAGGGGTCATTTTTAGCACTTTCTGGCCAGTCTCTTAGAAGTGGCTCAGAGGGAGGTTTTTTGCAAAAGCAGAGGCCAGGTACAAATGTGGCCAGCCAGGTCCCACTACTGGAGGATGAGGAGGATGAGGAGGAGGTGGAGGAGGATGAGCATGAAGCATGTTCACGGTGGGATGGCACCCGAAGCAGCTCGAGCCTATCAGTGGTGCATTGCTGGGGGGAAACGGAGGACGATGACGATACGCCTCCCACAGAGGACAGCTTGTCCTTACCTCTGGGCAGCCTTGCACACATGAGCGACTACATGCTGCAGTGCCTGCGCAACGACAGCAGAGTTGCCCACATTTTAACGTGTGCGGACTACTGGGTTGCCACCCTGCTGGATCCCCGATACAAAGACAATGTGCCCACCTTACTTCCTGCACTGGAGCGTGATAGGAAGATGCGCGAGTACAAGCACACGCTGGTAGACGCGCTACTGAGAGCATTCCCAAATGCCACAGGGAACAAGTGGAAGCCCAAGGCGAAGGCAGAAGGCAGAGGAGGAGCGAGAGGTCGCCAACTCAGCTGTGTTACGGCCAGCTCCTCTGAGGGCAGGGTTAGCATGGCAGAGATGTGGAAAAGTTTTGTCACCACTGCTAACTGCACCACCAGATGATATGGAACGTGTTAGCAGGAGGCAGCATTTCACTAACATGGTGGAACAGTACGTGTGCACACCCCTCCAAGTACTGACTGATGGTTCGGCCCCATTCAACTTCTGGGTTTCCAAATTGTCCACGTGGCCAGAGCTAGCCTTTTATGCCTTGGAGATGCTGGCCTGCCCTGCAGCCAGCATTTTGTCTGAACGTGTATTCAGCATGGCAGGTGGCGTCATTATTGACAAACGCATCCGCCTGTCCACAGCCAACGTGTACAAGCTGACGTTCATAGAAAAAATGAACCAGGCATGGATCCCACAGGACCTGTCCATTCCTTAACCATATATTGTTGTACTCCAGGGCACTTCTTTATTGAATCCTCTTTTTTTATTTTAACAATATTTTGCGGGGCATCCCAAAGTTGAATAAACCTCTCCTCCGTCTGGGTGCCAGGTCCTAAATATCTGAAAGTGGCCTTCTCCATTGGTGGGTGACATGAAGCCTGATTCTCTGCTTTGGGATCTCTATCCTCTATCTGGGTGCTGGGGCCTAAATAACTAAAAGTGGCCTTCTCCGTTGGTGGGTGACAACATGCCTCTTTTGCTACTATTGGACCTCTCTACTCTGTCTGGGTGTCGGGGGTCTAACTTTCACTTACTTGCTTTCTGTCTTGGTGGCAGATATTAAACTCTTTTTACTGTCATGACCGCCCCATTGTCTTGGTGTCAGGGGCCTAAATTTCACGTACTTGCTTGCTGTCTTGGTGGCAGAAATTTAACACTTTCTACTGTCTAATGACCGCCCCATTGTCTGGGTGTCAAGGGCCTATATGTCGTTTAATCATTTGTTGTCTTGGTGGGAGATATTAAACTCTTTTTACTGTCATAACCGCCCCATTGTCTGGGTGTCAGGTGCCTAAATTTCACATACTTGCTTGCTGTCTTGGTGGGAGATATTAAACTCTTTTTACTGTCTAATAACCGCCCCATTGTCTGGGTGTCAGGGGCCTATATTTCGTTTAATTGCTTGCTGTCTGGGTTAGAGACATTTAACTATTTTTACTGTCAAATGACCTCTCCTCTGTCTTCGTGTCAGCGGCCTACATAAATGATAATGGCCTGTTCCATTGCAGGTTGACCTGAGGCCTGTGTTGCTGTTATGGGACCGCTCTCCTCTTTTGTGGGTGCCATGGCCCTGAGTCTGTGAATGAGGTCTGTGGCACTGCAGACAGACATGAATCCATTTTGGCTGTGATGAGAACTTCAACTCCCATAGCATTCCCATATGATGCCACCCCAACCTCCTATTCCACCTCCTCCTCCTCCAAGTTGCCAATTGATATTGGTTAATTTTTATTTATTTTATTTTAAGTCATTCCTCTATTTGTTTACAGGGGATTTACCTACATTTTGCTGCCTTTTGCAGCCCTCTAGCCATTTCCTGGGCTATTTTACAGCCTTTTTAGTGCCCAAAAGTTTGGTTCCCCATTGACTTCAATGGGGTTCGGGTTCGGGGGGAAGTAAGGGTCGAGTTCGGATCCCAAACCCAAACATTTTCGGGAAGTTCGGCCGAACTTCTCGAACCCGAACATCCAGGTGTCCGCTCAACTCTAATTATGATCAAAACAAATCTGTGCCCACATCAAGGTGGTCTGATTCAGGCAAGTCCTACTGTAAACCTACCTATGCCATAGACATCTACATTCAGGAGAGCAGACCCTGCACTTCAGGGGTCGCCTGTGGGATAGGTGGAGCAAAAGTGCACAAAAATGCTGCTCCCCAGATAAAATAGAAGCACATTTACACTTGGTGCCAGTCCTTCAAGTGTACACTACAAACCAAACAAAAATCACAAATAAATAAAGATAAAAATGAATATATATGTATTTGGTTAGTCTAAACCAGTTTAAAAAGACACACACTAAAAACAATAAAATATTACAAATTATAGTAGAAAGACTTTTTTTTTTTACATTTAGGGATAGTTTATTTCATAAACATTATGTACAAATTCTAACATTGATATTGGCAACATAGGATACTATTTACATTTACAAATTTCTTTACAAAATCATCTTTACACTTGTTTTCTTTAATTGCATAAACTTTATGAGTGGAACAGAACAATTTTTATAACATATATAAATAAATATGTGAAGGCTGTGACATTAGCAATGCTTGCCAGTAGAGAAAATTATTTTCTATGTTCAAGCAGATATAGATACAGAAAAGGTCATTGTGCAGGTGAATCTATTTTAATGGTTAGAGATTTTATGTAGATATAGTCAGGAAACATTCAATGTGCTTCAATGAATCATGCTTACAACTGAAGACTTACAGATTGACATGCACAACACATAGAACACAATAAGTAGCATCCGCATGTATACATAAAATGGTCATATTGCGACGTGCATCATTTTATTCACATTTGGGCAATTACTACAGAGCTCCTTCTTTATGCATAAGGTTACATCTGTATGGCAGTATGGTCATAGGAAAATAAAATAGAACATAAAGGAACAGTGCTTAGATGGCTAGTGTTCAGCTGCTGGAAGAAAATTCCCAATTATTTGCCAAACGTGTAAACTTGTTGCAAATGCCGATACTGAATTAGATACAAATGTTTTGCACATGGATTTATTCAATTTAATACACACAATAAAGGTCTGGTATTAGATATCTGATGTACAAGATTAGTGATGATTGTATTTCCCAATACAGAATGTGTTTTTGGGGATTATAATAACCCTCAACAATTGCAGCTCTCATTCAGCGTTGCTCACGACCAATTTTTTTAAACACTTAAAGACACAGTAAACTTTCATTTTTGTGGTTTGCTTTTCTTCCCCACCTTCTAAGAGCCATAACTTTTTTGAATTTCCGATCACATAGCCATATAAGAACCTATTTATTGCAGGACAAGTTGAATTTTTAATTTCCCATAGCTTGCATTGGAAAATGGGAAAAAACAATTTGTGAAGTGAAATTAAAAAGACCTCGAAGTTGCTGTGTTCAAAACTTTGGTTTAATGCTGTATGGAGATCTGTGTGGCCTCCGTCGAGGCGAAGTGAGTTCAGCATTTGATTTTTAAACTGCAAAAACATTTTAAAACTTGGATCCGAACTCGGACAAGTTTGGATCCAAATTTTTAAATGATTTTTCAGTTTCAAAATAAAATATCGAAGTTATTTACCGAAGACTTTGTTAATAACTCACTTCGCCTCGTCGGAGGCCATGCATTTTAATGCTGTATGGGGATAGATCTGAGTATAGCATTAAGTGAAGTGACTTCAGATCTAGGATATGAAGCTCGCTTTGCTCATCCCTACATACAATTGAGCAAAAAACTAGCAAATTGGCATTTTTGTTCTGTTACAGGGTTCACCGTGCACAATAAATATTGTTATATTTTAATAGTTTGGACATTTTTGGACAGTGATACCAAATATGTTTATCTTTACTTACCATTAATATCTTTATATTTTATTGTTTATTTTCATATGTAATATTAATTTGAATATTTAATCATTTTTTTCCTGCATTCTAAAAACCTTTTTTCCTGAGTGGACTAGTACATACATTCTTCTGATAGCTTGTACTATGGACTGCAATAGAATACTATTGCAATCTAACAGATTTTCACAAGCTGCCTGTCAGCTCATGCCCCAGGCTGTTATAGCAACCGATTGGTGCCTGTAATTTTATCTTGAGAGTTTTTGATAGGAGGGCAGGGGGAGGCCCCTCCTTCTGCTTATCCCTACCTGGTTGCTATTAACAGTATCGTTATATCACATTGTTTTAATGGGTTAAAAAGAATAACGGTGGAAGGCATGTAGCACATCAGCTAAAGGAGAAAAAAAATACTTTATGTTCATAAAAGTTGCTCCATTTGTATGGAGCAGAAAAGTGTCTCTAAATTGGTAGGCAAAGCAACATACAAGTGCTCCTCTTAGTGAATTCTGTCTGTCATTTGATTGGCTGAGTTTCTCACACAATGTGACCTCTCCATTTTGGCTGATGTTACTACTACAAGGAACAAGAGTAATTTTATTTTGCATCAGGGCTGCACCTTTCAATTTTGGCAACATAGTTATAACCTTCATGGTGATCTAACAGTCTTCACTATTTCACAAATTCTGCCAATCCAGAACATCCTTTCACTAAATACAGTAAATTATATTTAGTGGGAGTTATTCTATTGAGCAGCACTAATCTGGTTGTATTTACTTATTAGGATATATGGAATGATATGCAGAAAATTTAATTTTTCATGATTTTAGGATGTATTTAAGAAAAGTATATAACAAAACAAAAATGTATCAAAAATCTAAAAAGATCAGAGCATTACTTGATATAATTGCATAGGCAATCCATAATTATTTTTTTGCTTTAATTTCTTAGCATTGATTTAAAAGTAATACAGTGGCTTAAAACATATGTATTGTGTATTTCTTTATGGATTTATTAATTATGTGACTTTATTTATCAATAAGAAGATATTATTTTTATGTACATTTCTGACTTTTGTTGATATGCATAATGCATGTATTTGTGGGTTTATTTGTATTAGCCTGTGCGTGTGCCCACATCTATTTTGATTGATTTGGGTGCATGATCAGGTGTATAGCATTAGTATGTTGGTGTCCATTGCTTTTTGGTCTGTTTAAACATTTTTGTGCATATGTTTCAGAGAATAGTGTTGGCTGGTTCCATTTGTGTGTAGATTTGGTTGAATTGTGCTGTTTTGTTGGTTGCTATTTGTATGCTTGGGTTTTAGTCAACATCTAATGTTAGTTGTTTGGTTGTTGTGACCTTATTTTCAGAAAGATTAGGTGTAAGCTTTTACACAGTACCGTTTGTATGAGGGCAGTAATGTTGTTTAAATTTTATGTTAATATAATATGACTATGATTACTATTCATTTCCCAGACATAATCCCATTTTTAAACATTCATTTATATTAGGACCACTTCCATGACTGCATAAAATAAATTCTCAGCAAGTTAAATTATAAGAAAATATGAACTACTGTTTTAATTTGACAGAGTGGTCTAAATACTAATAATAAAAAAAACAGTATAAATACTTGGATTCATATCTGTATATTTATCGACTTTTGTTAAATTGTCTAAAATTCCATATATTACATACATACAGAATACAAATAATAAGAGTACTATTTTTATCATAAAGACAATGCAAATTTGACGTAAAATAAACTACTATAAGCTAAGCTAAAAGAATTTTCAAGCTGATTCCTATAAATAGTAACAATGATTAAATATAACACATTTCAAGCTACTAAACTTATTTTTCAAAATATGTTTGAAGACTTTCCAGATATGGCTAAAGGTATCATTATACAGTAACATACATAACCACTGGAAGACATTGCCTTGAAACCCAGAGATGTAAATTAATAAAAAATAAAATTAGATAAAAACAATAAATATGGTATATCTTCATTTTTAGTATGACTGCCAATGACAATAACAAATCTGCTGCATATGATGAAAATCACAAGATATGTAAGCAACATACAAGCACATGAATTTAGCTGAATGTAACGTCCATAGGTAGCTAATAAATTAAATATTTTCTGATATATCAAGTTGGTAAAATTGAGGTGAACTAAATCCTTGGTTTCAACACCATTGTGTAAAATGGTAGTTATATATGGCTAAACTATTTACTGTCATACAGGTTCTGCCCAGTTAGTCCATTGGACCAGCATTCTGCAATGCTAAATTTTACATTGTTTGCATATCTTGTGGCTTCCATTTTTTTCTAAACTGGCCTCATCCTATTCCTTAATAATTATTTAAGCATCTATATTAAGCTGTATTTACAAAATATAATATTCACAGAATCAATAACTACATGGAATAAATGATACACATAAAAAACAGAAATGCCATATAAAGCACTTTCCAATCTATGTGAAATACAATAAAACAACACAAGCTGAAAATCTATCCTTCAATATATGCTACACAATGCATACTGGGACTTGAGAAGAAGATACATTGAATATCCAGGACACTATGAAGCAGACATAGCTTCCTGTTTTCATAAAATTGAGAAAGCTTCAGTTAAAATTCTGCATTGTCCTTCCAAGAGTATGTTGGTTATCATGCAAAGTTCCGCTCACATAATTCTCGATACAAAACTTCAAATTTTTTCTGGAGACGGTTTGTAATGATGAGGATGGTGTTGCTTCATATGAGGCCCTAAAACACAAAGCAATAACTGTAAGCATATGAACTGCAGTTTTTACTTGCAAGATGTTATATTTCAGTGTTTCCAGTTTTGTAAGTGCCTGTGTGAGTTGCCACATATTCCTCCTACCACTTAGCACAGCCTGACGAAGGACCTAAGGAAAAGGAGGATATTGAATACCATTTTACTATTACTATCATAAAACTCTGATGGAATGAAAAAAATGAGTATGTCACCTTTATTTAGCATATATAACTAATGCTAAAGTATTAATGTCTACTAAAGCATAATTTTGGTTTAAACCATACCTTTGGTGCTTTTATTGGTGTTTCCAATCCCCCAAAGAGGGACTTTGAAGAAAATACAAATAAAGCACCAAGTGCCCAGTTGGGCATTTTCAACATTACAAAGAGCTCAAGCCCTCATCTTCTCTCCGTTCCTCACCCTTGTGCTCTCTGCCATCCACAGCACTGATTTCCTTTCCCCTGCGTATGATCTAGTTGACCCACTACATCCAAATCTCATACACTGAAGAGTAGACCTCAGTGGCGTGGCACATGCGCCATACACACTGTAAGACAGATGTTCACAGTATGTACTGTGGCAGGCTTTGGCTCCTTTGAAGACTTATCTTAAGAAATATATATCAATGTTATTTTTCCAGGAGATCAGAAAGGGCAATAAAAGTACCAAATGTACAGTTTTAATGATGTTGTTGTGCACATTAGTACTTTGGCTTTACTGTAGTTATACATGCTGAATATAAGCACCAGACTCCCTTTTGCAGCAAAACGTCTGGAGTGCTGTTTGAAATTGTTTTCTATTCTCGGAAAATGCCCCTGATTTAATTTTGTTTTTAAAGGGGCATTCCTATTGTGGTCAGAACTGTGGTATCAGCCAAGTAGCCTATGCTACAATATTTCTATGGCTCATAGACAATTGAAGAAGACAACTAGTGATGCTATTTTTGTAACTTGTCAACTATGGAAACAGCCCACTTGCCTGTTTAAGTAGTTGTGAACATCTCTAATCATCTTATCCAGTGAGTTAGGGGGCTTGATTATTCATAGGTGCAGGTCATATCTTTTGGACATATATGGGGAATCTATTGGCTATGCCATCAATTTTTAAGATAGAAATAACCCTTTATGTGTTATTTAGCACTGTTTAACCTTATAACATGTCCAATAAATTTGCAGTTGTTGAACCAAAAAAAAGGACGTATTCTAATCCAAGGAGTAAGTAATCAAATACAACCTATACACAACATAAACAATAATATCAATTCTCTAGCAAAGCAGCAAAGATAATAAGGAACCTTTTATAAGATGACAAATATTTCAGATGCAAATGTCATAGATAGACATGATGGATCAAAATAAAACTGTAAGGATCATTTGGTAAATTAAACCCATCATAAAAAAACACATAAATATTCTTTGACATTGTACTATGTATTGTACTATGAAAGTAAAAGTGTACCTACAAGTTTTAATTAACCTATGACATATTATAGAGACATACCATATAAGAAGCCTATATCAGCCAAGGTCAAGATTCGGATACCCACTGATCACTAAAACTAAGAGGCAGAAACTCTTGTCTGAGCACTGTGCCCCTAAGAAACCTCTACCTTTACTCTAGGAGTAATGTGTATATGAGGTATACATTTTCTATAGCCTCTCAATTGTCCTACTAAGGTAAGCTGTCAAAGAGGTATAGTGCTCAGCCTAGTATTTTTGCCTATTTCTACCAATGATCACTGAGGGTCTCCACACCCAGACCACAACTGGCATTAACTTTTAAGTGGTTTATATAAACAAGTTGTTACCCTATAATAGTACCTTGGTTTGGGAGAGCCCTAAAATTGATAACTATTACTTTACCCCAAAGTGAGGGGCTTCAGAACTCTAAAGATCATTTCTGGACTAATTCTACTTTTTATTTTTTATTTCCCTAAATACTAAATGTATACACATTTAAATAAAGTTTGTAGAAATACTCTTTAGATCACTTTTAAAATGCTATTTTAAAATGACTTTCCACCTGCTAGAGGAAAAAGCAAATGGTATTCCATTTAAAGAAAAGCAAAACCAAATGCCAGCAGGCAGATCCAAATAGGTGAGATTAAAGGTGAATTTAAAATCAATCATTCTTGGTTGGGTGCACAATGCAGTCTTTACACTGCAAAGAATGTAAACTGAAGGAAGAATGTAACAACAAACACAGTTTTGGGCGTAATTGCCAATTACACTGGCTTTCTGTGCAGCTGTGTATGATAATGGTACGTGCTCTCATCACCAACCTAATTGTTTTGCATCTCATAACTGTTTTGTGTTTTAACATTCCAAAGAGTATGCTTTAAAATGTTTCTGGGAAACCTCCCTGATTTTTTTTTCCATCAGACTCTTTTTTTCTTGTTTAAATGAAACATGAATTCAGTAGTGAAAAGCATGTGAAAAACAGGACATGATCCAATGTATGAAACAAATCATGTAACTCCATGTTGCTGCCAAGATGAATCATGACATAGCAAGATACAAATGTTATCAATGTCCAGACTGTCATCAACAAAAAGTTGAAAGGGGGTAAGCCTGCCAAAATCTTGTCATCTCCCTTAATCATGAGCAAACTGTATAACAGTATGCTAGGAGCTTGTCTGTACATAGGTACATAGCTGATCTGGAGCACCATGCTTGACTGAAAAAAACACACAAAGTTCTGTCAACTTTCATAAGAGTCAATTATCGAAACACCCATAGATCAGCAAAGCTTGTGTTTGAAATTTAAATCATTTTAGAAAAGATAGTCCTCATTTAATGGTGGGTCAACTAAGGTTATTAAAAACTATTTATTGTAGAGATTAGAAGTTGTACAATGTGTGAGGACTTAAAGAAGATTAATTTACACAATGCTTAAAAGACATGTGCATGAGGCTCCCCTTTCAATTAGATAGTGGATATATACTACAGATTGTTTTAAAGTAATGTGCAAAAGTTTTAGGCATGTGTGGGAAAAAATGCTACAAAGTAAGGATGCTTTCAAAAATAGAAGTGTTAATCGCTTATTTTTATCAATTAACAAAATGCAAATTGAATACTCAAGAGAAATATAAATCAAATTCGTGTTTATGTGACCACCCTTTGCCTTCCCAATCACATCAATTTTTCTAGGTTCACTTGCACACAGTTTTTAAAGGACCTTGGCAGGAACGTCATTCCAAACATCTTGGAGAACTAACCTTAGATATTTTTTGGATGTAGGCTTACTTAAATCTCATTATAGAGCAGATGATGTTCATATCAGAGCTCTATGAGGACCATACCATCACTTCCAGGACTCTATGATTTATTTACACTGAAGATAGTTCTTAACTACATTGGCTGTATGTTTTAGGTCATTGTCTTGTTTCTAAATACATTTGGAGCCATTTAGACTCTTCTCTGATGGTACTGCATGACGGATAAATATCTGTCTGTATTTCTCAGCATTGAAGACACTACTGATCCTGGCCAAATCCTTAACTCCATGTGCTGAAGTGCAGCCCTAAACTAAAACTCTCCACTATGTCTCACTGTTGCCTGCAGATATTCATTATTATACAGGTCCCCAGCCTTTTTTTTTAGCAAACCAAACTATCTTCTTCTGTAGCCAAATATTTCAAATTTTGACTTATCAGTCCAGGGCACCTACTGCGATTTTTCTACAACCCAGTTTCTTAGTTTTTATGCATAGTTGAGTGCTTGGCATTGTTTCCATGGTCAAAGATATGGCATTTTGGCTGCAATTCTTCTAGACATCTTTCGATTTTGAAATGAAGCAAGCATGATGTGTCTTTTATAAGCTGCACTTTTTCTACAGTCCTAAGCGTGGTCAGGATTAATGATGTTCTCAATGCTTATTCATTATGCAATGCCATCACGGAGGTATCTGATTGCCTCTTATTCTGCAGTAGTACAATGACTCCAAACATACAATGTAATGAAGGGGCATCTATCAGCAGATTTGTACCTATGAAATTGGCTGACCTGTTGCTTGTGTGCTTGGCAGCTGAAAGCATCTGCATTGGTCCCGTGTTCAAATGTGCTTGCATTGCTGAGAAAATTATGCTTAAATATATGTAAATGCATAATGGAGGCATTGCCGTTACACCTAGAGGCTCTGCTGGGCATCATAGTTAACAGCTAATAAACAGTGTTTTTAAGATTATTTCGGTAATTTGGTTGAAGTCTTGGGGGTTGGGCTTCAACTGAACATAACTGAACGTTGATAATGACAAGAAAATCCTGAAATTGTACTCTGTCATGCACTCTTTCTATTACACCTGTAAAACCCATTGGATTAGTGAAAGAAAATTAGGCCTAGTTCACACTGCAGGTATTAGTTCTAGCAGACCATTCCAGCAGAGACCAGCCTGCCAGAGCTCTCTGGATCTAGCATTGCCAGATGTTACCGAAATGCAGGCTTGCCCCTTTGACTATAATAGGGTCAGGTGGAGAACCATCTGGTACCCGTCAAATACAGTATGCACCTCTGTCTGTGATTGCCAGCATCTGTACCGCATGGAGTCCAGGAATCTGCCTGTCTCATGTCTTAGCAGCTCTTTCTGTGATTGCCATACATCCGTTCCGCATGGAGTCTAGGCATATGCCTATCTCATGTCTTAGCAGCTCTGTCTGTGACCGCAATGCCTCCGTTCCATTTGGGGTCCAGGCCCCTGCCGGTCTCGTGTCTCAGAAGCTCTGTCTGTGAATGCCATGCATCCGTTATCACTTGGGGTCCAGGCATCTGTGTATGTCTGTCTGTGTTTCAGCCTGGCTTATGTCTGAACCGTGTCTTATGTTTCTGATTGTTTGGGTTCCAGTTTTTGCTTGGTTTCTGTGCTTGGACCACCGGTGTTATGCACCAACATCGATTATCTTGCAGGTTTCAGCCAAGTGCTGTGGGACCATTCCAGGAGGTAGAAACCTTCAGGAAAGTCTATGCCCACCATCAGAGCTACTGTGAAGACTGGGGGTTAACTTAGACAATGCTCTTAGGGTTTGGCCCCAAGTCAAACCAGTGCACTTGGTCCAGTGTTTATTTATCTGCCACTGTGTACCCTGCCTGTTTGTCCAGGCTCATCTCTTTTGTGTTTGGTCATGTTTAATAAAGTTTTGTTTTGTCTTCTATGATCTGTTTGCCTGGTTTTTACATGCTAGGGATCAGGGATGCCATCAGAATTTTTGGGGCCCCTTACACAGCTCAAGGCCTGGGACCCCCCCCTCTTACCCCGTCCCTTTAGAATCCGTCCTGACTCCGCCTCCTGGCCCCCTCTCCACCCCAAAGGACCCACCCCCAATTTCATTATTTTTTACAGTGGCCTAAAAAAAAAATTCAAAGCAGAACACACAGCTAAATGGGGCTGGGTGGGCTGGCAAGGGAGGGGTTAATAACAATAAGTGATGGAGGATCATGGCCCAGTGGGATAATCCCAAAAAAAAAACAGCTTTGCATTTTACCCCCGAGCAAAAAACACACAACATAGAGCTGCCTAGCCTAGCCTAGACAACATAAGGATCAATATGAAAAGGAATAATTTGGAGCCTTTGAAATAGCTCAGCTCAGTATGCGCCCCATGATCCTCTATCACTTATTGTTATTAACCCCCCCTTGCCAGCCCACCCAGCCCCATTTAGCTGTGCGTTCTGCTAAATACTGTATGCCACCATTAACAGTAAAATGATAACATTATTTATGGAAACAACCTAAATACCTAATGGACCTTAATGAATCAGTGGGGTCCGTCCAACATGTGATGGAGTGGAGGCTGAGCATGGAGCCGGCACTGACTCCTTCCTGGGCTGGCTAAGAGGGCACTAGGGCAGGCTTCCACAGAAGTTCCAGAAGTTCCCGCCGGCACGCTAATCTGAAGGCGACGTGCGCAGCTGCGTTCCTCTGCGCCAGCGAGTAGTGTACTAGTGACTGACTGGCTGACAGTCACTGATTCGGATCGGCGCGGCGGCTCACAGAGTCACAGCCTTACATAAGGGAAGGGAAATGCAGGTATATGGGAATCAGCGGGAGGGGAGGGGGGGGGGGAACAAGGAGCAATCATTTTCCCCCCTGTAGCGATGCGGACTATGAAGTCAGTGAAGTCACTGACAAATGACAAAAAAAAGAAGAAGTCGGGACTGGCAGGGCCCCCCCGGGGTCCGGGCCCCTTACTTGGGTATCGGCTGTACCCCCCTGATGGCGGCCCTGCTAGGGATGTCCTCAAGGGTTCTTTTGAAGCCTACAACTTGACAGTATAGGACAATGATCCCAAGCATACTAGCAAATCTACAACAGAATGGCTGAAAAAGAAAAGAACTGAGGTGTTGTGATGGCCCAAAGTTCAGACCTAAACGCAATTCAAATGTTCTGGTGGGACCTTAAGAGAGCGGTGCATAAACGAACGCCCACAAACCTCAATGAAGTGACATTGTAAAGAAGTGAAGGCCAAAATTTCTACAACATGATGTTAGAGACTGAAAAAGTCTACAGAAACTTTTAATTCAAGTTATTGCTGCTAAAGGTGGTTCTACAAGCTATTGATTCATGGGGTATACTTAACTTTTCACACAAGGCATTTCAATTTTGGCTTCATTTTTGTTGATTAAATGATCAAATAGTGGAATTTATCTCTTGTGCATTGTTTTTTTTTTTTTGAAGAAGTATTGACCTAATTTTAAGACCTTCTAAGCTCCAGTTTTTTTTCGTTTACTATATCCTGATATGTAAAACCATAGAATTCAAAGAGAGTGTACGTTGTTTTTCTCATAAATGTATATTAAAATGTTTTGTCTTGCAGAATATTATAGGCACAATCTTCATCTTTTACTGAAAGGGGAATGTAAAGAGCAACAAATTTCACGCAATGCATCTAGAGTGTTGTATAAAAAAATCTCATAGACATATTGGGATTGATGGCCCAAGATGTTTTTTTTTTTTACCAAATAACCATCCCTAATTTGATATATTGAACATGCACATTCAGCATCAGTGAATTACTGTACTCCTTTGACCTGTTATCTGTGCAAGTAGCAAGGGTGAACAGCTGCCAAACCCATTTTGGGAGGGCAATTAAATCAGAGTGGAAAAATTATAACCTGAGTTTTTTCCTAGAGGAATCATGTTTTAAAAACTGTATAATATGCTGTTATTAGCTGTAAGTGACTTATAAAAGGAACTAGACATTAAGCCCGTTACTATAACGGGCGCTTGAACAGTAGTGCATAAACATTAGTAGGAACAGTCTATATTAATTGGCAAAGGAACATGACCACACTGACTGGTGGCGGAGACTGGTGGCTGTGGCTGGTGGCCGAAACTGGCAGCCATGGCTGAGACTGCTGGCATTGACTGGTTGCTGTGGCTGAGACTGCTGGCACTGACTGGTGGCTGTGGCTGGTGGCCCGAGACTGGTGGCTGTGGCTGAGACTGCTGGCTGTGGCTTGTGGCTGAGACTGCTGGCACTGAGTGCTGGCTGTAGCTGAGAATGCTGGCACTGACTGGCGGCTAAGACTGGCAGCTGTGGCTGAGACTACCAACACTGACTGGTGGCTGAGACTGCTGGCACTGAGTGCTGACTGTGGCTGAGACTGCGACTGGTGGCTGAAACTGCTGGAACTGACTGGTGGCTGTGGCTGAGACTTCTGGCTGTGGCTAAGACTGCTGGCACTGAGTGCTGGCTATAGCTGAGACTGCCAAACAGAAATGGAGGCAGGTACTGCCAAACAGAAATGGTGGCGCTCTGACCTGCTTGCAGGCGAGCAGGTGTGGGTGGTGCTGGCGGCATGGGGAGTGCCGTGTCCTGATTGGTTGGCACGCTTGTGTGAGCGGTGCGGGGGGCGTGTTATTTTTAGGGTTATTCCTGAAGTATAGAAATCTTTTACTAGAGGTAGTTGTGCGTTGTACATATATATATATATATATATATATATATATATATATATAGATAGATAACCCTTGTTTTTATATATATATATATATATATTTTTTTTTTTACATTTTTTATGAGGCAAGGTAACAAAAAAATGACTGTTCTGGCACAGTTTTTATTATTTGTTTTTTTACAACGTTCAACTGACTGAGTTGATAATGTTATATTTTTATAGAGCAGGTCATTACGATGCTGCGATACCTAATAAGTCTATTTTTTTATTTTATTTTGGACTTAAACAATAAAAATATTTGAAAAAATCATGCTTTTGTGTTTCCATTCTCTGAAAGCCATTTTTATTTTATTTTTTGGGCAATTGCCTTAGGTAGGGTCTCATTTTTTGCTGGAAGAGATGATGGTTTGATTGGTACCATTTTGGGGCACATATGAATTTTTGATCGCTTGGTATTACACTTTTTGTGATGTAAGGCGATTTTTTATGGTGTTCACCAGATGGGTTGGATCACATGCTATTTTTATAGAGTAGGTCGTTATGGACAAGAAAATACTTAATGTATGCATTTTTTAACTTTATTTTATTCAATTAAAGCATGTTTGAAAAAAAATCATTTTTGTGTCTCCATTTACTGAAAGCCATATTTTTTTTATTTTTTGGAAGTTTGGCTTACGTAGGGGCTCATTTTTTTGTGGGATGAGGTCACAGTTTAATTGGTGCTTATTTTGGATACATATGACTTTTTTTTCACTTTCTATACAATTTTTTTGGAAGTGCAGTGGGCAAAATTGCAATTCCATCATAAGTTTTCTTTTTATGGTGTTCACCATGCGGTAAAAGTAACATGATCCTTTTATAGATCAGGTCCTTATGGACGAGGCGATGCCAAACATGTTTAGTGTTTTTTATTTTTTACATTTTTAACCAATTATGTGTGGCTATAGGAAGTTTTTTTTATTTATTTAGTATTTTTTACTTTTTTCACTTTTTGTTTACTTTTTTTGGACCCAGACTTAGGGGGAACTGTGGCAGGAGCAGACAGCGGCGGGGGAGCTGTGGCCTCGAAGGCATCTATGGGCAGTCAGGCTGCTGACACCCTGCAAGGAAACTTGTGTGTAGTGCTGCGTCTGTGTGGAGCACTGTGTCCTGATTGGACGCCGCGCATGCCCAGTGCAAAACTGGTGACACACATACACGGACACAGCGCACTCATACAGGGATTTTTTTATTATAGATTCGATTTTTATATATGTTGGTTTGCTGAAATAAATAGTATTTAGTAAATATGTTATACTTTCTTGCATGGATGGATGGCAAAAGAGGAAGTTGCCCAGGGACCCTCTTGCCATTCTCACTCTGAGCATCATTAATTTCAAATGATTTGAAACATGCCTCTGATACACTGTAGCATTAGTTTAAACATGTGTTAGAAAAGTTGTTCATGCAGCTAATACTTTATTAATACTTACTACTAGTTATTAGCTGTTATATAACTCCCTGTTTGTACACACTGCTAATTAGAGAAAGCCTGGTGGATGAACATGCTTGTTTATTGAAATTTCAGAAAAAGGGACCAGGCTCGTTAATATCCATAGTGGCAGACTTTATCACCATTCAGACCAATTGTGTGCTTGAGATCCCAGAGATTAGGGGGCCCCCTGCTGACTACAAACTGATGGCTGAAAAAATTTACTTACGGTGAGGTAAAGGGGGAAGTATATCTGGAGTCCTAAAGGTCTTTATTGTCGCTGGACCTTCACCTCCGGTTGTTAAAACTTGAACTTCAAGTCGGTAAAGCATTGAAGGCCTAAGATTATGGACCGTAAGAACATAATGATCCTGTTTGAAGAAGATAGTATATGTAAGACTTCTCAAAAACACTTCCTAAAGGGCTACAATACAATAGAAATGCAAAAATAAAAGGGGTATTCTGGCTGCTAAATGTTATACCTTATTCATAGGATAGGGGGTAACTATTGAATCAGTGTTGGTTCTACTGCTTAGATAGGGAGATAACTTTTAACAACCCCTTCAAGTATTCACACTTACCGCTGGCAATATCTGAGACTGTGAAATTATACTGTTTGGTAGGCTGTTTTGTCGGCTTTCTGTTGTGACTTCTGCCCATGTAACTTGGAATCCTGTCATAGGTTGATGAAGGTTTAATTTGGATAATTTCCATGAAAAATGTCCCGTAATGTTTCCCTCATGGACATTAAAAGAAGCAGATAGATTTTCAGGTTTTGCCAACACTTTAGGGACAATTTGTCCTATAAGAAACAACAAAAATTGACAAATTTCAATAATTCATACTATGACTCATACTATGTCAAGAAATATAAAGACTAAAATACAAGTGAGAAATACATAAACAGCAACAATTTCTACACTGTTAAGTTTAGGGGTACTTAAATTAATATATAGATATATAAACTCTACAAAAGATTAGAACGATCTGAAAGAATTTTATTAATGCATTTCAACGTGGCTGCTGTGACCTACTTCACATGCAGCCTAAATAAATTCAATATGCTAATTGTAAAAGAAATGGAGGTACCTAATAAATAATGTATACATAGACTGAGTTTGTTTCAGCCTGGCATGAATATATAAATATCTACAGATGGGTTTATCATCTATACTGAATGTAAAACAGGTAGTGTAGATATCTCTAAAATCATATGAACAGGTAGAAAAAATGTACTCTTCAGTCAGAAAAGCTGTCCATGAACAGTAATAAACCATCCCATGAACATCAAGAATTCTATCAAGAGCATTACACTTTATAATTTGAATGGAATTTTATCTAGCAGGAGCAAAATAGGATCTTTTTTTCTATTTTAGGGTCACTTATCAAATTGGAAGAGAATTTGTTGATACATTATTAAGGTGGCTGTCTGGGTTCAAAATTCTATTGTAAATACCCAATAAGTGAATGCTGAGTTAATATAAAGGGATTGATCCAACTAAGGGTACTTTCACACTTGCGGCAGGATGGATCCGACAGGCTGTTCACCCTGTTGGATCCGTTCAGCTTGTTTCTCCGTGCTGCTGGACTTCCGTTCCGTCACCGTTGACTATAATGGGGGCGGGGGCAGAGTTATGGCGCAGTATGGCAGTGCACGGCGAGAGGCTGCTGGACTAAAAGTACTGCATGTCCGACTTTTTAGTCTGGCGGCCTCTCGCCGTGCACTGCCGTGCTGCACCGTAACTTCATCCCCGCCCACATTATATTCAATGGGAACGGAGGGGCAATCCGGCGGCTAGGCGAAAATAGCGGCAGGACAGATCTGACACGGTGAACAGCCTGTCGGATCCGTCCTGCCGCAAGTTGGAAAGTACCCTAAGACAATTATTCATATTCTAAACAGAAGAATAGCTACAAAGAGCATCTCTCACTTTGGAAAACCTGACATGTCTGTGGATTATATGCACCGTCCCATTTTATCTAAATGTAAACTATGCAATGCTTCTTTTCTCCTGTGGTGGTGCCGTAGAAATATTGAACACTTACTGTCAGCATCCCCTAAAGATTATTGATTATTGCTTTGGATACCAGCCGCAGAATATCTGGTAATTAGCTTTTTATCTAGAGACCCAACAAAACGGGATTGCCCAAAGCACACAAGTACAAAAAATATATTAAGCAAAATATGTGTAACTAGCAAAAGGAACCAGCTTTGCATTTTAGTTGATGTTTGTGTGTGTGGTTAAAAGATATTGACAGTATCCCCTATAACAGTGACCTGCCACTTTAACAGTGACCTCCAACACCCCCACCCCTTAACACTGACAACCCCCACAGTGCCCCACCTCCTTAAAATGGGACCTCCACAGCAGCCCACCCTCTTAAATTTTACCTTCACAGCAGCCTGCCCCTTTAACAGTGAGTTCCACAGGAACCCCACCCCCTTGACAGTGACCTCCACAGGAGCCCGCCCCCTTAACAGTGTCCTCTACAGCACCCGCCCCTTAACACTGACCATAGTTTGCAGTCCCCTTAACTGTAACCTCCACCTTTCCAGGCCCCCTTAACAGAGACCTCCTCAGTTAATGCCCCTTTAATAGTGACCTCACAGTCCCTTGCTCCCTTAACAATGACCTCCACAGTGCCTGGCTCTTTAATAGTTTCCTCTACAGTCCCTTCCTCCCTTAACAGTGACCTCCACAGCAGCCTGTCCCCTTAATAGTAACATCCACAGCACGCTACCCTCTTACAGTGACCTCCACAGCGGCCGCTCCTTTATTAGTGACCTCCACAGTACCCCATATCCTTAACAGTGATTTCCACAATAACCCGCCCCCTTAACAGAGACCTCCACAGTGCCCACCCTTTTTAACAGTGACCTCCACAGCATCCCGCCCCCTTGACAGTGACCTCCACAGTGGCCGCCCCTTATTTAGTGACCTCCACAGTACCCCATGTCCTTAACAGTAATTTCCACAACACCACGCACCTTTAACAGTGGCCTCTACAGGAATATGCCCCTTAACAGTAACCTCCATAGCGGACATTCCCCTTAACACTGACCTCCATAGCGGATATTACCCTTAACTGTGACCTCCATGGCAGCCTGCACCCTAACTATGACTTCCACAGCAATCCGCTCCCCTAACAGTGTCATCCACAGCTCCCTGCCTTTTTAAAGCTGACCTACAGCAGTGTAGAAAAATGGCTGGGTTGTTATGGAAACCTGGTCTAAAACATAGTGTATGTGGAGACTATGGATCTCCAAGTTTCTACTTGGCTGATAAGGGTCATGTGTCCGTGTGTATGGCAGTTGGGATATGAGGAGAAAGATCTGCAGGCTTCTATTGGCTAATTTAGGTCATGTGATGGTGCCATATTTGACTTTTTTTTTTGGAATATCTCAGAAACGGTACGTGCTAGAGAGCTGAGACCCGGTCTAAAACCTTCCTAGACACCTGCTGTACCTGTGTGCCAAGTTTTGTGATTGTAAATGTGACAGTGCAGATTCCTTTAGTGGACATAGATACATACATACACTCAGCTTTATATTTTATATGCATATCTATTGGTCTAAAAAAAATGGTCCCATAGTTACAATGGCATTAGACCAGATCCAGTTCTTATCTGAAATTGTCCTTGCAGTAAAATTATATCATTTCATACTGATATACTATATAGTGAACAGCTGATCATCCAAGTGGTTATTTTCTAAAACAGGATTGTCTTAATGAGACAACCTCTCTAACACAAGACACACTGCTGAGTTGTCATAATCCTTACTGGGGGAATGTATCCTGTGGGAAATATTTGAAGTCGGCTTTGCTTAAGTCTGCTTTGGTGTACTTTATGCCACATTTATCAAATGTTGCATGCTGTTTGAAAAATGTGTCTTATTCTTCAACCTAACAATTTTGTCTAGAAAAGCTACTCCAGTTTTCCATTCCACCCTCCTATTGGAGTAAGATGGTGACTTTTTAATAAATTCTCAATAACAAATCTGTAGTGAAACTTATTTATACAGCTAACTACAGTGAGTGGTGTAAAAATGCAGTAGTAAAAAAAAATTGCACTTGAGCCCATTCACCCTGGAGTCAAGGCGTGATAGATCAGGGCTTTTGTTTCCTATTGTTTAATAGTATTCCAGCTGCCAGTGTAAACTCATTTCTAAGTTTTCAGTGCATTAAAAACATTTACATGCACAAAGTGACTACACTTTTTACTAAATGTCATTACCTTCTCTGCATCTAGGAGGGACATGTTTATATAGAACTCACAAAGTAATCCTATGTAATTCATAGTGAAATTGGATCATAAGACAATATTTTTTTTTCTATTTCTCTTGTCTCCAATATTTGTTCTTTGCATTCAATGTTGTTTTTGCAAGGCAAATAATGTTCTGTAAGTTCTTCAAATGCATTTAGAAAATGAGCTAACTCCTTGAGTAAGGGCAGATTTTTCAACAATAAAAGCCTTTGCCAATATCTGGCAGGACTTCACAAACATTTCTGTGAATTACAGTAAACTTCAATGCTAAATCTCTGTAAAAGAAACAGGAGTATGAAAGCATGCTAACTGAACTTCAACACCTCACTCCACACAAAGAAAGTCTCTATTTTTTCAGTGCTTTTAGGTTTTTTAAACATCAATTGGAAATGATTTGCAATAAAAGTGACTTCCTTAACCCCCAAAAAACTAAAGAGTTTACATTCCATTATGATACAAGGGAATTCATTCCAAGAACATCAAAGCTACATTGGTTTATTTAGTAGTACAAAAATGTTCTTTGGGTATAGCCAGGTGTTTTTTTCATTTTCAAGTTGAATAGAGGGTTTTAATAGAATCAGTAAATATAAATACTCAAAATGCTTTTTTTGAAAAAAAAATTGTCTTGACTTCTTTCATTCTCTTTTGTATCTAGTCTTACATAGCCTTTCCAATTACAGACATAGCATTAGTTTGCATAAACACTACATTTTATGGCACCTCAAAAAAATTAATTAAATAAAAACAAAATATCAAATCAAATCAAATCCTTCCATTTCTATTTAATATTAAACAATGGTATGTGTGTGTATGTATGGAATGACGGATACAAAACATTAAATGTGTAACTAACATTATCTACTATAATAAAAGAAAGCCTGTAACAGAAAGCTGCACAAAGTCTCTTGTGCTGGACCTTTTATCTTTTTCTAGCTTTAAGCATTAAAAACCACTGAAATTAAAAATAATAAAAAAGTTACCTAATATATCATCTGACTAATGCTGTGAAATAGCTAGGGACATAAAGTATAGTGGCACACCAAGAAATGTGCTGCAGAGTAGGGGGTGACTAAATTGGTAATCACAAGAAACCAGAGATCTATAGTGATCTAACTGTTGCCAGGTAATTACTCATAAATGGATGTTCATAGTCTCTTATTTTTTTTATACAGAAAATATTTAAATGACTGTCTAATCTCCTTAAATAGGTCCCAACATGCAAAAAAAGGAATATTAGACACTTATTGCAATGTATAAGCTGAAGTGCCTCCCTCTAATGGCTTTATTCATTCTTCTACCTCATTCTACTCTGCGCATTGTCAGGAAATAAGGCCATAGTTATAGCTTAGCATGGTGCCTGGCTTGTGCAGTACAAGGAACACTTCTTGTATCTGTTGTGACTGGGATCACAAGAGCACATGAGTGCCTGCTCCCGTCTTGGCTACCTCTTAATGGCAGGCAAGTTTCTGTAGTACAGTTTCAGGGCATGCTTAGTAGACGTAGAGCTGTACTACAGTGCTCTCATTCCATCTTCAAAGCTCCAATGCCCTGTGCTGTGAAACAAAAGAAAAAGATCCACTGTCAGTGCTGTACTGACAGACACTTGCAGTCTGCAGAGAGGCTCAGCTCATACACTGCTGGCAAGCCTGGAGCTTTCATTAAGCCCCAGGCTGCCATACAAATATATTGGCACATCACAATCTTATTTGTGACTTACAGATAGGTGACATATGGATCTCCATCCCTCCGAACCACTGAACTGCCACAGTCACTTTTACTGGTCAAGGGCATTAGTGAAGATTATATATATATATATATATATATATATAATGTATATATATATATATATATATATATATATATATATAATGTATATATATATATATAATGTATATATATATATATATATATATATATATATATATATATATATATATATATATATATATATATATATATATATATACACAGTATTGTGCAAATTAAAGTGAATTCGACCAAATATGGTGTATTTTGGTTATGGCAACACTGTTATGTCCATTCTGACAGTTGTTTTGATGGTACACGTAAATCATTTAACCTTATGATCACCATTACTTACTGCCAATAACACGTAAAATTAATAATTTTTAGGTTATGTTTGAGAATTTCTGATATTTTGTAATAATATTCGATAATTTCTAATTTCTGAAATAATACATTTCTGATAAGAAGAAAAGCCATGAGGCCACAGAAAAAACAACTCTTGACTGCCCCATGGTGAAAAAGAGACTGAATTGGCCCAAAAAATATGCCAATTAGACCGAAAATGACTGGAGGATGGTGCTGTTCTCATACGAGACACACTTTCTAGTGCAAGGCCAGCAATCAAAATTCGTTCGTAAGAGGGTGGATTAAAAAACGTACTGCAGCCCATATTGTTCAATTTGTCAAACATCCAGTTATGAAGATGTTATGGGGCTGTTTTTTGTACTCGGGACCTGGCAAACTTATTCCAGTAGAAGGAATGATGAATAGTAAATAATATAAAGCAATGATAGATCGATGTTTGGCTCAGGAGCTGGAGAAAGTTCAAGCCAACGGCAATGCAATGTTTCAACAAGACTCAGCTCCATGCCATATTTCTAAGACTATGGTGAAATATTTCTAGGACAAGAAGATTAGCATTTTGGATTGGCCTGGAAATTCGCCATATTTCAATCCTATTGAGAATTTATGGGCGTTCTGTAAGGCCAAATTACAAAAGATGACAAAAAACAAGATGGTGGAAACAATAATTCAGGTGTGGTTTCGAGAGGAGGCAATCAAGAATAATTGTAAAAATCTAGTTGACTCCATGCCAAGCCAAGTTCAAGCCATGATACAGCAAAGAGAGGACATATTTCATATTAAATAATATTATTTAAACATTTTTATACAGTAGGTCTAAGAATAGTTTTATTTTAAATAAACAATATTTACAAAAAAATCCTTGTGTTCACATTAATATATATATTAGTGATGAGCAAGTATGCTCTGCCGAGTACCGGTTAGGCTCGAGCATCGCTATGCTCTGCATGTGGCGGTATTTGGCCGAATACCACTTGTGCTTGTTGCATTGCTCAAGTCTCCTCCCTGCACATTTGGCACCTCCTAAGCAGCCAATCAACGTTCAGGTAAGTAATTCCCTTCAGTGTAATACCATAGCCATGTTAGATATTAGCCTTACACTAATTTGCTGGCCGGAACACGTGATACCAGTTTATATAGGAGCTGATGTTCCATGCTCGGAGCATTCAGCGTCAGGGAGAGCAGACAGTAGGCAGGGACAGATAGAGTTTTGCTGGAAATTCACAGATTTAACTCCAACAAAACGATTGAAAGACCAAACAGTCCTCTTAAGGACTACAGTGTGTGCTTGACAGCAGTGCAGCACCATTTTTTATTTTTTTTTACCACAGGTTAAATTCAGCAGTATCAGGGACAGGCATCTTCTGGAAGGGACAGTTAGAGCAGGGCTGGAAAATCGCTTGTTTAAGAACCCAAAAGCTTTTAAAAGACTGCAAGATTTGATATTAGTGAGAACTACAGTATGCTATCAGAAAGCAGTGTGTTTAGCAGACATTATAAAAAGGGGCTTATTCACTAGAGTGTGTCAGCAAGTGAGATCTACAGTATGCCATCAGAAGCAGTGTGTTTAGCAGACATTATAAAAAGGGGAATATTCACTACAGTGTGCCTGCTAGTGAGATATACACCGTGCCATCAGAGAAATGTTTTTTTCTGGGGAAATTAACCTAATCTGTGCCACATCTGTGTGTTCAATCCGCAACCATTATATTCATTACTCCAGCAGAGAATTATTTATATTTTGGGCAAATTTAACTAGTTTTGGGCACATCTGTGTGTGCGTTTGGGCCACAACTATATATACAGTATTCCAGCAGAGAATACATTTTATTTGGGACAAATTTAACTTGTTTTAGGCACATATGTGTGTATGTTTAGGCCACAACCATATGTACAGTATTCCAGTAGAGAATTTTTGGTATTTGGGACAAATTTAACTGTTTTGTGCCAAATATACTGTCCATATAGTGTGGATTTCTGTGACAAATACTCTACCACATTTGAAAAGTGTGTCTGTTGCGCCAATCTAAATAATCTGTGCATAATCCAGTGTCCATATTCTGTTCATTACTAGGGCATATACTGACTCAAATATAAAATCTGTGTGTCTTGTGACAATCTAAATAATCTGGTCCAAATCTAGTGTCCATAGCTCGTGGCTCTCTGTTTCAAATACAGTACCACATGTGAAAACAGTGTATTTTGGGAAAAAGTAAAATATTTGTGCCACATCTACTGTGTGTGCATTTCATACATATCACTAACATATACTGTACTTCATCTGCAAACGGTGTATGGTAGTCTGTGACATTATCAGAGCTACATCCCCTGTGTAAAGGTTGCACATCCAAAATACATGTTTTAATTTATTGGTGCGTAAACGTACATATCCTATGATACTGTATGTGTGACATACTTTTAAGCATTTTTAACATATAATATTAAGAAGATGGCCAGTACGGGACGTGGAAGTGGCTGTGATGCTGATGGTTCACGCAGAGGCTGTGGCCCTGGGCTCAATGAAACAGAGTAAAATAATGTATCTGATGGCCTCCAGGTGCGCTAACCCTCTAAAACTGGGAAGCCAATGGCGAACCTTTTAGAGACTGATTGCCCAAACTGCAACCACAAACACACTTATTTATCACAAAGTGCCCACACGATCATTTACCCTGAATACTACAGTCAAATATAGTATATCTTCCATGTTCCTTATTATTTAGCTATAATAGCCTGCGTACAGTCAATGTGCTGCCTGTGCCATTCATGGCGCACCTGACGCTGATGAATGGCAGGAAAAATGTAAGGTGTTTTGGTGCACTGTAGACTTTTTCAAGGGTAAGGGTGCCCACAGAGAGGGCTCTGAGTGTCGCCTCTGGCGCCTTTGCAAGAGTTTCGCTGACCCTATAAAACCTTATCAGCGAGGGTAACCTAAAAAGCATGTTGATATGATGGAGGAGGAGAAGGAGAAGTACGAGAAAAGGAATATTGAACCATATAACCTTTTTTGGTGGTGGCAGAGGTGTATGTGAATAAAGAGTATTCAGTACATTACAAACAACATATTTAAAGTGCCTGTATGTTCAGCCACTTTTATCTGGTGGAGTAGAGAAGTCAGGGCAATCCAGGCCCGGTTCATTTTTATAATATTCAACCTGTCAGCATTTTCAGTTGACAGGCACATGCGCTTATCTGTTATTTTGGCCCCAGCAGCACTAATTACCCGCTGTGACAAAACGCTGGCAGCAGGGCAGGCCAGCACCTCTGAGGCGTAAAGAAGACAAACTGAGGGTGGTCTGGCTATTACCCTGTGAACTGTATTTGACTTTTTTTATGGTTTGAGTTAAAGTTTATGACTAGTCTGTAAGATATGTTAGTATTGTTATTTATTTTGTTATTTTGGAGTTATTCAACAGGTCATGACATTGTTTTACCACCACTGTTGCATGTTATGTTTGTATTTTAAAGTAATGTGTAAGTTTTGGATGAGGTTTTAGTAAATACAGTGTACAGGCCAGCCCCTCAAAGGCATAGAGTGCAAGTTTGAACCATGTGTCCAGCTTGGATATCCGATAGTTGTAAGGCACAGAGGGATAACTGAGGACGCTGACACAGTCTGCAATGTACTCCTTCACCATCTTCCAAAATGTTTCCCTCCTTATGACAATAGGTCGCGCATTAGGTTAAGGGTGCTGGCAGGGTGTCATGAAACTGTCCTAGGCCTTGTAGAGTGTTGTCCTGCCTCTGTTGAAACTATGGTGTGTCCCTCTTATTTCCCCTCCTGGGTTGCCCAAGGAACTACATACTCTTCCTCCAGTGTTGTTATATGGAAATTTTCTAAGCAATTTTTAAACAAGGACATTTTGTTATTGCATCATGTTGCTTGTCCTCTCCACCACAAGATTGAGAGATGATAAGTTCTCTTTGTAGGGGATCGATAAGTGTGAACAACCGGTAATCCGTGTTGTCTAACATGCTTGTAACGTACGGGTCATGGGAAAGGAAGCCTAACATGAAGTCAGCCATGTGTGCCAGATTCCCAACAGGCAAGACTTCACTGTCGCCATCAGGAAGATAACTCTCATTCTCCTTATCCTCTTCCTCCTCTCCTGCCCATCTATGCAGAATAGATGGAATAAACCTGCAATTGTTACTATCCTCTGTAGCGTAGGCAACTGTCTCTTGCTCTTTCTCTTCCTCCTCATCATCATCCAATTCACACTGAGAAGCCAAACTGATGGTGTTCTGGCTATCACCCTGTGTAATGTCTTCCCCCTAGTTCCACTTCTTCCACATGTGAAGCATCCGCTTTCATTGTTACCAGCCAGTGTTTCACTAGACACAGAAGTGGTATGGTTACGCTATTAATAGCGGAATCGCCACTCACCATCTGTGTTTATCCCTCAAAGTTGCGTAAAACCTCACAGAGGTCAGACATGCAAGAGCATGTTGCAGCTGGTATTCCACTACTATCCTCTGCTGCTCACAAAGCCTGGACAACATGTAGAACGTAGAGTTCCAGCGCGTGCTCACGTCGCACAATAGTCTGTTAGCTGCCAAATGCAAGCACTGCAGCAGCATTGCCAAACCAACAGCAGCTGTAGATGACTTTTGTAAATTGGCACACACACGGCGCACCTTGACCAGTAGCTTAGGCAAAATGGGGTAGGTTGGGAGAAAATTGAGAACATGCGGCCTAGGCATGGTATGGCTGGATCCCATACATTAAGGTGGGATCCACATGGCCATATCAGCATTTTTCCCATGTACAATTTTCCCTTCTTCACTGGGAAGAAGTTTTTTTCTGCCCATGTGATGGCCCTGATTCGCTGAGCCTGTTATGTTCCAAGGTTGGATTTTTTATTGTTATGGTTTGAGTTTGAGTTTTTGACTAGGCTGTAAAATAAAATATGTTATGGTTATTTGGTTATTTATGAGTCCTTATAAAGTTCCTTCCATTGGTTTACTTCCACTCTTGTGTGTTAGGTATTTAATTTTAGTAATGTATAAGTTTGGGAGGTTTGTTGTGCATGGTACATATATGCTCTATGATTGCCATATGTATGAGCTTGCCGAGCTACAAAGCTGCCAACAAGTTATGGCCAATTGGCCATTATCAGACACAACCAACCTGGTCCCTTATACCCTGCCATAGCTCTGCTGCGGTGTGCTGTTTGTCATCCAAGCAAATGAATTTCAACAAGTCCTGTTGCGGCTTCCCCATGAGAATTCAGAATTTGCAGTGGAGGAGGAGGTGGAGGAGAAGAAGGGGGGGGGTTGCAGCCACTAATGTAGGTGGTGGTAGAAATCCTGATGAAAGTAGTGCCCGCAATCCTTGGCGTCGGACTCTGCCATCCCAGGGTACGTCTCGCTACTGGTCTCCACAAGGTTTACCCAGTGTGCTGTCACGGAAATGTAGCATCCCTGGCCAAAAGCACTTGTCCGTGTGTCCGTCGTTAAGTGGATCTTCACAATTTGTTGTTCAGTGCATGGGTGATGTTATGGGACACAATTGCTGGTGTAATGCGGGGATGGCACACAGAGAAAAATAGTGGCGGCTGGGGACTGAGTAATGAAGGACGGCCGCTGCCACGAGGCCAACCTATTAGGGTGCTGTGATGCCATGTGGCGGATCATGCTGGTGGTGTTGAGGTTGCTAGTGTTCCCACCCCTACTTATTTAGCCTCCAGTGTACAGTCTTCCCCTATTATGTTCCCGTGTTTGAGGTTTTATTGTTATGGTTTGAGTTATTTTATTAATAGGATGTAAAATATGTTATGGTTATTGTTATTTATGAAATGTTGAGTTCTTATTTT
This sequence comes from Bufotes viridis, assembly GCA_033119425.1. Taxonomy (NCBI): domain Eukaryota; kingdom Metazoa; phylum Chordata; class Amphibia; order Anura; family Bufonidae; genus Bufotes; species Bufotes viridis. The sequence continues at coordinate 130,760,990 of CM065591.1, forward strand.
GGTATGGCACAGTTTTCTAATTAAAAATCATTTTTCATCCCCACTTTCCTCAAAAAAGGCCCAGACTGCGGAACACCTTCCCCTTGGCAAGGGAAATTTGCGCAAGGAGGAACAGTTGCGGGCCTGTTTGTTGTGGCCCGCCTTCTCCCTTTCATCACCCCACTGCCTCTTCCAGCCTGTTGCAGTGCTCTGGATCCCTCCCCTCTGTACTGCTGTCCTTGCTTGGCTTTCCACCTTCCCAGGTTGGGTCAGTGAAGTCATCGTCCCCCATCTCCAAATCCACTTCCTCACTCTGGTAATCCTTCTGACTTGTGTTGACCTAACAAGACCCTACTTATTGACAACTGTGTCTCATCCCCATCATCCACCAAGTGAAACACTAATTGCCATTCCCCATGTCATTTTCTTCTAACTTTGGAGGCTGAAGAGTTTGGGGATCAGTGTATAAGATATCCTCATGTCCTTCTTCAGGGAAGGTCAGTTCAGCTGCAGGCCCTCCCCTACAATTTTTTGGGGGTCAGCTCCCATGGTATATTCTTTTCTGTGTTTCAGACTTGGAAGGAAACATAATTTGCTTTCCTTCGGTGGTAAATCTTTTCGTGCATGTGTTTTTTGCAGGATTCGGGTTTTTATATAGTTGCACTGAGATAAATATTTCTAACTTTTTTCCTAGCCAGTGCTGAACAACATTCCCTGCGCTCACTCTGCAGAGTAACGTTAGCATTTGCAAAATAAAGCTGTGAAATGCAATGTAATTTTTTTTTTGTAGCCGGTGCTGACCACCATTCACTGTGCTAACTCTGCTATGTGACGTTAATGTTTTCTCTAACCCCCAAACAATTTGAAAATGGTCATTCTTTCTGTGCTGACCAGATCACTTAACTTCTTAGATGGTCAGATCAGCAGGCCATTGTTCCGAATGTTTTGAAGGGTCACCAGCAAGCTATCAAGGATAATTTTTCAAGGGTGTGTGTATGATGCCCTCCTTAATGTGTAAGAAAGGGTGTATTGGAGTGCCGGTTCCTTGTAATATTTGGTAGCCCTTTCACTTAGTGCATAGGAGTAGGAGTCCCACTACCTGAACTATTGTACCACAATTTCAATGAGGCTCTCCTTTATGTGAAATACAGGCTGTAAGGGAATGCTTCTTCCTTGTAATTTTTGGCAGCACTTGCACTGTATATACAATTGAATATACTGGAAAGAATGTTTCTAGTAAAATTTATTTTTTGGAGGGGTTTTGTGCGTATTTTTGTCAGTCTGTAAAAGTGGCGTACAACTCGGACAACATGGTTCCCAGCAGCGACATTGGAGTCCAAGATGCATCCAGACATCGTCCCCCTGCTGTTCCTGATTTATTTCAGATGTGTTTCCATCACATTCACACCTTTTCCTATGAACCAGGCACCCTCCACTCATCTGAGCAGAGGGTGCCTGGTTGTCTCCTATTGACTTCCATTATACTCGGCCGAGCACACGAATATCGCTCTGTGTTCGGACCGAGTACCCGAACACCCGAACACTTTGGTGCTCGCTCATCACTAATATATATCTATATATATCTTCTGAAGTAGTGATGCAATCAGGAGTTAAAATTTCTAATCAGTTTTAATGCAAAGCACTGTAAATCATAACAAAAAGGCAAAATGTATTTTTAAGTAAAAAACTTGACTTCATAATAGGCAGAGGTATTGAATGAATTATCTTAAATTATCAGTAAGAGTTTGCCTTGTTCTAGAAGCTGTGCCATTTTAGGAACATGGGTTATGTCACCTATTGCAACTAAATATTCACTTAATTACCAGATACAGCCCATAATGTGGTGTACTGTACTTTAGTTCCTTTGAAAAAATCCCTTCCACATACAGTTCATTTAACTAAATGTTCAACACTTGATAATATTATAAATTTAATGGGAAACAGCATAGAAAAGACAGGTCAATCATGTGATTCATTATGATATAATTCTTAGAAATGGAGCAACAGTGTTGAAAAACACAAACAAAACTTATTTGATCCCAGCAACTGGTCAGACTATTTCTTACCTCCTTCAGTTGGACAGTTGATGTGTTTGTGGCTTTTGCCTTTCAATACTGAACAGGAAGGAGTTGTGAAGAATATGCTTTCAGCTTTCAAGTGGCCCTTAGATCTAGCTGGCTGTATTGTCACTTTGTACTTGCATGAAAATATTAATCCTGGCAGGATAATGTGATGATCCTGTATGGGAAAACACATTTGGTTCACAAATGGTTCAGTAAAAATGAACAATAGACAGTACTTGTACTGATAATCTGTCCGTTGCAGATAATGCTTACTTTGGAGAATTTATCACATTATGGGCTCATGCATACGAACATGTGCTGCCCGTTGCCATATTGTGGACCGCATTTTGATGGAGAAACATTCACTTCAATGGGTCCGCTAATCCGGAGATGCGGAACGGAATCACGGAACGGAACACTACGGAAGCACTACAGATTGCTTCTTTGGGGTTCCGTTCCGTACCTCCGTACCGCAAAAAGATAGAACATGACCTATCTTTTTGCTGAAAGGACGAATGCAGACCCATTTAAGTTGAATGGGTCTGGATTCATCCCGGCGGCCGTATGGAGGTTGCCCATGCATTGGGGACCGTAAATTGCAGCCCTAATGCACGGAACAGACCACCTACGGCCATGTGCATGAGCCCTATGTTAAACAAATATCTGGATCACTAATTACCACGATTGCAATCATAACAGATTATAAACTTTTAGGTGGTCATTTATCAAACAGAAATCCGGATGCAACACGGATCTGTCACGGGAGGAAACAGTGTAAAATAAAAAATAAAGTGTTAAAAAAAATAGGTTTTACATGTAAAAAAAAAATCCCCAATTAAGCAATTTAAAAAAATGTTAAAAATAGAAAAAAATTTATAAAATAGACATAATTGGTATCGCCGTGTCCGATAAACACCATAAAAAAATAAAAATGAAAACTGTGTAAAAAAAAGCAAGTTTTGTAATCTTATATCACAAAAAGTGCAACAACAAGTGATCAAAAATGCGTATGTCCCACAAAATAAAACCATTAAAACCATAACCTCATCCCGCTAAAAACGAGCCTCTACATAATAAAATCGCACAAAAAAAAAAAAAAAACTATAGCTCTCAGAACATGGAGACATTAAATGATCATTTTTTGTTAAAAAAAATGCTATTATTGTGTTAAAGTGAAATCAACAAAAAAAAGTAGAAATATTAGGTATTGCCTCGTTCGTAACAATCAGCTCTATAAAAATATTACATGACCTAACCCCTCACATGAACAGTGCTAAAAAAAAACATTTTTTGTCATCTAACATCACATAAAGTGCAACATCAAGCAATCAAAACGGTGTATTCCCCCCAAAATATTACCAATCAAACTGTCACCTCATCCTGCAAAAAATGAGACCCTAACTAATACAATCAGTCAAAAAAAATGTTTGTTTCAAAAATGATATTATTGTGTAAAACTTAAATAAATAAGAAAAAGTATACATATTAGGTATTGCCGTGTCCGGAACAAACTTCTATATAAAAATCTTACACGCTTTAACCCCTCAGGTGAATTCTATAAAAATAAATAAATAAAAACTGTGGTAAAACAACCAATTTTTTGGTCACCTTGCTACATAAAGTGTAATAATCAATGATTAAAAAATCATATGCACCCGAAAATTGTACCAATAAAAACATCAACTCTTCCTTCAAAAAACTATCCCCTGCACAAGACGATCGGCCGAAAAATAAAAAAAAATGGCGTTCAGAAAATGTAGACACAAAAACATTTTTTTTCAAATATGCTTTATTATATAAGACTGAAACAAACAAAAAAAGAAAGTAAAGATATTTGATATCATTTCGTACATAACAACCTGATCTATAAAGATAGTGCATGATCTACCGTGTTAGATGAATGTTTTAAAAAATAAAAACATTGCCAAAAGAGACATATTTTTGTTACCTTGCCTCACAAAAAATGCAATATAGCAATCAAAAATCATATGTACCCCAAAATAGTATGGGCTTCAAATGGAACATGGCATCTAAAAACCAGTTCAGCAAAATCCGCCTTCCAAAAACCATACGCTGCTCATTTTCTTCTGCGCCCTGACGTGTGTCCTTACATCAGTTTACGACCACAAGTAGAGATGTCGCGAACATAAAATTTTCCGTTCGCGAGCGGCGAACGTGAACTTCCGCAAATGTTCACGAACGGGCGAACCGGGCGAACCGGGCCAATCGCAATAGACTACAATAGGCAGGCAAATTTTAAACCCACAGGGACTCTTTCTGGCCACAATAGTGATGGAAAAGTTGTTTCAAGGGGACTAGCACCTGGACTGTGACATGCCGGAGGGGGATCTATGGCAAAACTCCCATGGAAAATTACGTAGTTGACGCAGAGTCGGGTTTTAATCCATAAAGGGCATAAATCACCTAACATTCCTAAATTGTTTGGAATAACGTGCTTTAAAAGTGTGTGTATAGGATCAGGTATGATGTTGTATCGATCAGGTAGTGTAAGGGTTACGCCCGCTTTACAGTGACAGACCAAACTCCTGACAGACCAAACTCCCCATTTAACGCACACGCAAACAACCGCAAACAGTCCATTTGCACAACCGCAAACTCCCCCATTTGCACAAGGTTGGATACCAAGCTAGCCATGTCCCGTTCTTTGTCCTCACTGACGTCATTGAAGGTCTCTTCCTCCACCCAGCCACGTATGACAACACCAAAGGGTCCCTTAAAGGTGACAACAAGCCCCTGGGAACCCTGCTCTGGTTGGTCTTCCACCTTCTCAAAGCCACCTTCCTCCTCTGACTCCTGTTCTTCAGATTCCTCTCTCTAGCGCTCTTTGTTACTGGAAAAATGGATTCAAATGGAAAAATTTGCAAAAAATTGCTGTTTTGGGACAGTTTTTATTTTTGTTATTTGCAGATTGAGATCATGTGCAATTTCTATAAGAGCAGATATTTACGGATTCTGAAAATACCAAATATGGACTACTTTTGTTTTTGTTTCAGTTTTACATAATATAGCATTTTGGAAAAAATGATTCTTTAGTGTCTGCCACATTCACAGAAAGCCATAGTTATTTGAATTTTTGGTGCCACTGTCTTATGCTTAAGGGGGCTCATTTTTGCGGGGATGAGATGGTGGTTTGATTGACACTATCTTAGGGGTGCATATGACATTTGGTCACTTGCTATTACACTTTTTGTGATGTAAGGTGCAAAACTGAGCTTTTGACACCAGCTATATTATATTTTTTTGCTGTGTTCACCTGAGGGTTAGGTCATGTGTTATTTTTATAGAACAGGTTGTTACAGGCGCGGTTGTCACCTCATCCTGCAAAAAAATGAGACCCTAACTAATACAATCAGTCAAAAAAAATGTTTGTTTCAAAAATGATATTATTGTGTAAAACTTAAATAAATAAGAAAAAGTATACATATTAGGTATTGCCGTGTCCGGAACAAACTTCTATATAAAAATCTTACACGCTTTAACCCCTCAGGTGAATTCTATAAAAATAAATAAATAAAAACTGTGGTAAAACAACCAATTTTTTGGTCACCTTGCTACATAAAGTGTAATAATCAATGATTAAAAAATCATATGCACCCGAAAATTGTACCAATAAAAACATCAACTCTTCCTTCAAAAAACTATCCCCTGCACAAGACGATCGGCCGAAAAATAAAAAAAAATGGCGTTCAGAAAATGTAGACACAAAAACATTTTTTTTCAAATATGCTTTATTATATAAGACTGAAACAAACAAAAAAAGAAAGTAAAGATATTTGATATCATTTCGTACATAACAACCTGATCTATAAAGATAGTGCATGATCTACCGTGTTAGATGAATGTTTTAAAAAATAAAAACATTGCCAAAAGAGACATATTTTTGTTACCTTGCCTCACAAAAAATGCAATATAGCAATCAAAAATCATATGTACCCCAAAATAGTATGGGCTTCAAATGGAACATGGCATCTAAAAACCAGTTCAGCAAAAATCCGCCTTCCAAAACCATACGCTGCTCATTTTCTTCTGCGCCCTGACGTGTGTCCTTACATCAGTTTACGACCACAAGTAGAGATGTCGCGAACATAAAATTCTCCGTTCGCGAGCGGCGAACGTGAACTTCCGCAAATGTTCACGAACGGGCGAACCGGGCGAACCGGGCCAATCGCAATAGACTACAATAGGCAGGCAAATTTTAAACCCACAGGGACTCTTTCTGGCCACAATAGTGATGGAAAAGTTGTTTCAAGGGGACTAGCACCTGGACTGTGACATGCCGGAGGGGGATCTATGGCAAAACTCCCATGGAAAATTACGTAGTTGACGCAGAGTCGGGTTTTAATCCATAAAGGGCATAAATCACCTAACATTCCTAAATTGTTTGGAATAACGTGCTTTAAAAGTGTGTGTATAGGATCAGGTATGATGTTGTATCGATCAGGTAGTGTAAGGGTTACGCCCGCTTTACAGTGACAGACCAAACTCTGACAGACCAAACTCCCCATTTAACGCACCGCAAACAACCGCAAACAGTCCATTTGCACAACCGCAAACTCCCCATTTGCACAAGGTTGGATACCAAGCTAGCCATGTCCCGTTCCTTGTCCTCACTGACGTCATTGAAGGTCTCTTCCTCCACCCAGCCACGTACAACACCAAGGGTCCCTTAAAGGTGACAACAAGCCCCCTGGGAACCCTGCTCTGGTTGGTCTTCCACCTTCTCAAAGCCACCTTCCTCCTCTGACTCCTGTTCTTCAGACTCCTCTCTCTGCGTTGCCGCAGGTCCAGCAATCAACCACGACAAGGCTGCTTCTGGTGTTGATGGTGACCACAACTCTTCCTCTTCAGCACTCTTCGCAGGGCAGGCTCCAGAAAAAACGCATATGGGATGAGGTCGATGATGTTGCCTTGGGTTTGACTGACCACCTCTGCAAAAAAGGATGCATGAGCCTACAGCCATTGTGCATGAGCGTTCAGTAACGCGGCCAAAAAATACCCAGCTCCGCAGAGCCTGTCCTCTTTATTTTTTAATTAAAAAAATCTGTTCTTACCAGTTTAATCTCTGTTTTGTCCCCTATTAGGGGCCGATGTAAGGAATAGATTTTAGGAACCGGGAGATTGAAAAAGATGGTTGGTCAGTCCTCTTCCTTCCAATTTGGGGCACTGGACGTACGCCGTGCAATGTACTGTGCCACCCTATATGAGTGGTGTGTTAAGTAGTACTATTACTATCAGTTTAATCTCTGTTTTGTCCCTTATTAGGGCCAGGGCCGGTGTAGTGAATAGATTTTTGGAACCGCTTCATTTGAAATTTATGTCACTGCGCATGCGCCGTGCAATGTACTGTGACACCCTATATGAGTGGTGGGCAGTGGGCACAGTACAGTCTGTGGGCCTGACACACACTGGCAGGCAACTGCAATTAGACTAAAGGGTAAAAATTAAATGACTTTTTTATCTGCAAGGTACTGTGCCACCCTATATGAGTTGTGTGCACACAGTACACCCTGTGGGCCTGCGGCCTCTCGCACACGGGCAGAAAACTGCAATATATATATATATATATATATATATATATAGAAAAAATAAAATAAAAGCAGACTGATGTAACACCCCCAAAAAGGGCTTTTTGGGGTGCTGTCAGGACGCTGTCCTTACAGCAGATGATCCCTTTCACAGGAGCGAGTTTACCGCGTGGGTGCAATGCGTGACGTGAACACATAGTATCCGCACGGAATCCTGACCCATTCATTTCAATGGGTCTGTGTACGAGCGTTTTTTTTTCACGCATCACTTGTGCTTTGCGTGAAAATTGAAGCATTTTCTATATTCTGCGTTTATCACGCAGCCCTAGCCCCATAGAATTGAATGGGGCTATGTGAAAAACGCATTGCATCTGCAAGCAAGTGCGGGTGCATTGCGTTTTTCACTGATGGTTGCTAGAAGATGTTGTTTGTAAACCTTCAGTTATTTATCACGCGCGTGAAAAACACATCAAAACGCATTGCATCCGCGCAGAAAAAACTGAACAACTGAACGCAATCACAGGCAAAACTGAATGGCTTTGCCTGCGATTGTGAACTGTGAAATCGCACAGTTTTCACTGAACGCTTCCGGACCTAAGGCCCCATTCACACATCTGCAATTTTTGTCCTGCGGAATGGATGCGGACTCATTCATTGTGAATGGGGCTGGACGTGATGCGGAGAGCACACTATGTGCTCTCAGCTTCCGCATTTGCGGAGCCGCGGCCCCCGAACTTCCGGGTTTAGGCCCCGAAACATCCGTCCATGGCTCCGCAAAAGATAGAGCATGTCCTATTCTTGTCTGCAGCTTGCGGACAAGAATAGGCATCTCTATGGGGAGTGCCGGAATGGTGTGTTGCGGATCTGCAATTTGCGGATCCGTAACAAACACTACGGACGTGTGAATGGGGCCTAATCCGGACATACTCGTGTGAAAGAGGCCGATGAGTCTTTGAGGACTGGAGTGTCAGCATATGTCGGCTTCCCCAGCGAATAGTTCTGGACATCTCTAACCACAAGTGGGGTGTTTTTGTAAGCCGCAGAATCAGGGTAATTAATATTATGCTTTGTTTGGCTGTTAACCCTCAATGTGTTAAAGAAAAAAATGGTTAAAATGGAAATTCTGCAAAAAAAGTGAAATTTAGAAATTTCATCTCCATTTTCCCTTAATTCTTGTGGAACACCTAAAGGGTTAACAAAGTTTGTAAAATCAGTTTTGAGTAACTTGAGGGGTGTAGTTTCTACAATCAAGGTCATTAATGGGGGGTTTCCACTGGATAAGCCCCACAAAGTTACTTCAGACCTCAACTAGTCCTTTAAAAGTGGTTTTTGGAAATTTTCTTAAAATTTTTAAGAATTGCTTCTAAAATTTTAAGCCTTCTAACATCCTAAAAAAATAAAATTTCATTTACAAAATGATGCCAACACAAAGTATACATATGGGGAATGTTAATTAATGAATATTTTATGAGGTATCACTTTCTGTTTTAAAAGCAGAGAAATAGAAATTTAGAAAATTGCGAATTTTAGGAACTTTTTGGTAAATTTGGGATTTTTTCATAAATACAGGTGAAATATATTGACTCAAATTTATGACTATCATAAAGTACAATGTGTCACGAGAAAACAATCTCAGAATGGCTTGGATAAGTAAAAGTGTTTCAAAGCTATTACCACATAAAGTGATGCATGTCAGATTTGCTAAATTAGGCCTGGTCAGGAAGGGGGAAAATGGCCCGGTCTGGAAGTGGGTAATAAAGCTTTAGTGTAACTTGGGCTACTATTACACTTGTGATTTCCTTATCTGCTATTGAGATCTGTCATAGGATCTCAAAAGCCGAGAAAAATGTTTTAGTTTTGTCCCCATTTACTGTCAATGGGGACAAAATGGAACTGAACGGAACGGAGTGCACTAGAATGCATTCCATTCCATTTTGTTAAGTTCTCATGACGCACACAAAAGTGTTGCAAGCAGCATTTTTCAGTGAGTTATGGGATACTGATTAAGGCCTAATTCACACGTCCGCAAAATGGATCCGCATCCCATCCGCAATTTTGCGGAAGGGTTGCAGATCTATTCATTTCAAAGGGGCAGGAATGGATGTGGACAGCACACTATATTATGTCCGCATCCGCATTTCCGCATCCGTGTTTCTGCATCCGTGTTTCTGTTTCCGCAAAAAAATAGAACATGTCCTATGCTTGTCCGCAATTGCGGACAAGAAAAGGCATTCTCTATATAGTGCCAGCAATGTGCGGTCTGCAAAATGCAGAATGCACATTGCAGCCATCCGTGTTTTGTGGATCCGTGTTTCTGTGTTTCCGCAAAGCACACTACGGACGTGTGAATTAGGCCTAAGAAGGACAAGAAAAAAAAACGGATCTGGCACCCATTGACTTACAATGCATTTAGTGATGGATCCGGCTTATTCATTTGGGATATCATACAACTTAAGGACACATGACGTACCGGTACGTCATGTGTCTGTGACCGCTGCGATCAGAAAATTCTAAATGCCTTAATTTGTAGTTTTTAACCCCCCCTGCAGCCCTCAATCATATTGTGCCTGCGAGCGGCATATTGTGCCCGCCCGCCTCCTCTCTAATGTTCCCTGGTGGCCCAGTGGTTTAGCAGAAAGTCAGCACATTGCTGACACTCTGCTATAAACTGCTTACTTCTGTGCTGGTGCAGATGTCAGCATTTTAACCTTTTCCAAAGCGGCAGTCTGTACGGACTGCTGTATGGAAGAGGTTAACAGGGAGGGAGCTCCCTCCCTCTCCCAGCGGGGGCTGCTGTGCCCTTGCAGCCCCCAAATCTTGAAGGGATCACAGAGGGAGGGCCCCCCTCCCTCCCCATCATACACTGCTATCTTCTGGCAGTGGGTGATGGTTACCATGGCAACAGGACGCCTTCACAGGCGTCCTGCTTGCCATGGTAATGGCAAGTCTGATCTGAATTCTGCTAAAGGCCGTGTCCGTAAAAACCTGGTCTATAAAAATATGACATGACTTAACCCCTCAGGTGAACACCATAAAAACAAAATAAAAAAATGGTGTAAAAAAGCTATTTTTGTCACCTTACATCACAAAAAGTGTAATACCAAGCGATCAAATAGGCGTATGCCTCCCACAATAGTACCAATCAAACCGCCATCTCATCCCGCAAAAATTAAGCCCCTAAATAGCACAATCGCCCCAAAAAATAAAAAATATATGGCTCTCAGACTATGGAGACACTAAAACATTTTTTTTCTAAAACGCTGTTGTTCTATTAAACTAAAATAAATAAAAAAAAGTATACACATTAGGTATTGCAGCGTCTGTAAAAACCTGCTCTATAAAAATTTTACATGATTTAACCCCTCTGGTAAATACCGTAAAAACAATAAATAAAAATAGTATTAAAAAAATACTTTTTGTCACCTCACATCACAAAAAGTGTAATAGCAAGTGATCAAAAAGTTATATGTCTCCCAAAATAGTGCCAATCAAACCATCATCTCATCCCAAAAAAAATGCTACCCTACATAGGACAATCGTCCAAAAAAATTAATAAATATGGCTCTCACAGACTATGGAGATATTAAAACATGATTTCTTTTTGTTTCAAAAAAGATATTATTGTGTAAAACTTAAATAAATAAATAAAAGTATATATATTATGTATCACCGCGTCCGTAACAACCTGCTCTATAAAAATAACACATGACCTAACCCCTCAGATGAACACAGCAAAAAATATATATAAATACGGTGTCAAAAGCCATTTTAGGCACCTTACATCACACAAATGTAATAGCAAGTGACCAAAATGTCATATGCACCCCAAGATAGTGCCAATCAAACCAACATGTCATCCCGCAAAAAATGAGCCCCTACATAAGACAGTCACCAAATAAATAAATAAATATGGCTTTCAGAATGTGGCGACACTAAAGAATCATTTTTTTTTAAATGCTATATTATGTAAAACTGAAACAAAACCCCCCAAAAAGTAGTCATATTTGGTATTTTCATGTCCGTAAATATCTGCTCTATAGAAATTGCACATGATCTAACCTGTAAATAACAAAAAATAAAAACTGTCCCAAAACAGCAATTTTTTTGCAAATTTTCCATTTGAATCCATTTTTCCAGTAACAAAGCAAGGGTTAACTGCCAAACAAAACTCAATATTTATTGCCCTGATTTTGTAGTTTACAGAAACACAGCATATGTGGTCGCAAACTGCTGTATGGCCATCTAGGAAACTACATCCTTCAAGGTATTCAAAACTGATTTTACAAACTTTGTTAACCTTTTAGGTGTTCCACAAGAGTTATTGGCAAATGGAGATGAAATTTCAGAATTTCTATTTTTGTTACCTTGCCTCAAAAAAAGTGTAATATAGAGCAACCAAAAATCATATTTACCCTAAAATAGTACCAATAAAAATGCCACCTTATCCCGTAGTTTCCAAAATGGGGTAACTTTTTTGAGTTTCTACTGTAGGCGTGCATTAGGGGGGCTTGAAAATGGGACATGGTGTCCAAAAGCCAGTCCAGCTAAATCTGCCTTCCAAAAACCATATGGGGTGTTTCTGCAAACTACAGAATCAGGGCAATATATATTGAGTTTTGTTCGGCTGTTAACCCTTACTTTGTTAACGACGTTTGTAAAATCAGTTTCGAATACCTTGAGGTGTGTAATTTCTAGGATGGGGTAATTTTTGGGTGATTTTATTATGTAAGCCTCACAAAGTGACTTCAGACCTGAACTGGTTCTTAAAACGTGAGTTTTGGAAAATTTCAAAAAAATTTCAAGATTTGCTTCTAAACTTCTAAGCCTTCTAACATCCCCAACAAATAAAATGGCATTCCCAAAATGATCCAAACATGAAGTAGACATATGGGGAATGTAAAGTAATAACTATTTTTGGAGGTATATTTGCAAATTTTTCCCAATTTTTGCCAAATCTGGTATTTTTTTATAAATAAAATATTTTTTTTTACTCCATTTTACAAGTGTCATGAAGAACAATATGTGATTAAAAAACAATCTCAGAATGGCCTGGATTAGTAAAAGCATTTTAAAGTTTTTCGCACATAAAATGACACTGGTCAGATTTGCAAAAAATGGCCTAGTCCTTAAGTTGAAATATAGCTATGTCCTTAAGGGGTTAAAGACATTTTTTGCGTGTATTAGTGGGAAAAAGGAAAAAATATTTGCCGCGCAGCAGTGAAGTTAACTGTTTTAAAGCCTTTTTTACATGTATTAGTGGAAAAAGGAAAAATACATTTTCCGCTCTGCGGTGTAGTTATCTTTTTTAAAGCCCTTTTTTCCGTGTATTAGTTGAAAAGGAAAAATATCTTTGCTGCTCAGCCCTTTATGTTGTGTCTAAGTGGCGAAATAAAAATATATTCGCCGTCCAGCGTTGCATTTATCTGTTGAAAAGCCTGTTGTGTAAAAGTAGAAAGAAATTTGAGTCTAATTGACGTTCTGCTGTCCAGCGATATATTCGGAAGCCCTGTTTGACTTGTATTAGTGGTGAAATAAAAATATATTCGGCATCCAGTGTTGCATGTATGTTTTGAAAAGCCTGTTTTGTAAAAGTAGAAAATAATTATTGCCTAATTGACGTTCTGCGGTGCAGTGATATATTCTGAAGCCCAGTTTGCAGTGTATTAGTGGCGAAATAAAAAAATATTAAATCTAACATTGGATTATTTGATCTAAAAGTATGTCATACAGAGAAGTGTCAGGCCCTGCACAGGGGAGTGGCAGAGGCATACATGTTTCTGGCGCAAGCAGAGGTCGCAGCAGAGTAAGGGCGCGTGGCAGCAGGGATCGCAGCGAGAGGCCTGAGCTCCCTGTGTCATATAGCGGTCGTGTCTTGAACAGCAACCCAGCCGTTCTTGAATGGTTGACTGGGTCATCCACTTCGTCCCAAGTGACATCAGACACCCCCAGCCAAGAGTCGGTGGGTTCCTCTGACACAACGCTTAGTTGGCATGGCCCGGGAGCAGGCCCTGTGCCTTCACCTGTCCTCAACCTGCCTTTGTCCTTTTCTGTTCCCTCAGCCAGAGAAGTATTATATCTTATGGGCTTGGCTCCACTTTTCAGCGAGGACCAGCTAATAGAGGACAATAAGCAGCTACTGCCCAGCCAAAATCTGGAAGAGACATCCGCTGCTTTCACCACTATGTGGGAAGTACTGATGAGGAGAGTGCGGTGGGAGCTACTATTTCGACCGGTCAGGCTCCTGACTCAGAGACGGTTGAGGAGGACATGAGTGACGTGCAGACAGTAATCGATGGTGATGATGTAGCTGATCGCACTTGGTTGCTGGGTGACAAAGGGGATTCATCATCATCGGAAGAAGAGCGTGGAAGCTTACCCGTGAGCCAGCGGCAGAGCCAGCAAGTCGCTATCATGGCTGGGAATTAGCAGTGAGGCAGCAGTGGGAGGTCGGGATTGAAACATGCCCGAGGTAAACAATCTGCTTTGCAGGAGCCTTTCTGCCCGGGTAGTAGGGGTGCACGGGTTCATGGAGGCAGCGGCGGTAGCAGTCAGTCAGTGCAGAGTGTTGGTGGTAAAATCACCTACTTGGCGTTGTGGCAGTATGTTGTTAAGCCGCCGGAGAAGGTGAACATGGCCATATGTAGAATATATGGATAGAAGGTGAGGCGTGGCCAGGGTACCAATGTTGGCACCACGGCCCTACGTCTATATACAGCAGCCTGGGAGAACCATGGCTCTGATCTGGTGGTCCAGCCTGCCACAGCCACCGCTGCATCACCCAGTGGCATGAACCTGGTTTCAGGCAGTTAAGGCTTCACCACCTCAGCCAAAGGGAGCTATCTGTCCTTCCCATCATCTGCTGGTCCTGATGCTCCTGCTTCTCCTACTCCTCTTCAGTCATTCCATCAGCAATCGATCACCAAAGTGATTTCGAAGAGACAACAGTATATGTGCACGCATCAAATGGCGCAGAAGCTGAATGTGCTCCTGTCCAAGTTGCTGGTGCTGCAGTCCCTCCCTTTCCAAGTGGTGAACTCTGCACCTTTCAGAGAACTGATGGCTTGTGCCGAGCCGAGGTGGAGAGTCCCAAGCCGTCATTTCTTTGCCAAAAAGGCAGTACAAGCCCTGCACACACATGTAGAACTGAAGGTGGGCCAGTCCTTCAGCCTGTTGGTGTCTGCCAAAGTGCATGGCAGTGCCGACGTGTGGAGCTATAACTATGGGCAGGGACAATACATGTCCTTTACGGCCCACTGGGTGAATGTGGTTCCTGCACAGCCACCACAGCAACTTGGCCAGGTGACGCCGCTTCCGCCTCCATGTTGCCACGCTGTTGGTCCTGTGACAATGTCTGCCTCTGCCTCCTCATCTTCCACTGTGTCCTCAGCCTCCACTGCAGGGACAATTCACAGGGGTCCTCCTCCAACATACCACATGTGCAGGGCTCGGCGGTGTCACGCTGTCCTGCACCTCGTTTAGCTGGGCGAACGGAGTCACACAGGGGAGGAACTGCTGCGTGTCCTTCATCAAGAAATAGAATCCTGACTTTCTCCGAGACAACTCAAAATCGTAACCATGATGACCGTCGACAATGGGAAGAACATGATGTCGGTGCTGCGTCAAGGAGGGCTGAGCCATGCACACGTGTTCAATCTGGTTGTCAAGCCGTTCCTGAAGTCTTCAACCCATCTGCAACACATCCTAAAAATGGCCAGGAAACTTTGCATGCACTTCAGCCACTGGTATACCCTCCTTGACCTGCAGTGGCAGAACGGCATCCCCCAGCATAGGCTGATATGCGACGTTTCCACCCGTTGGAATTCCACCCTTCATATGTTGGACCGACTATATAAACAGAGAAAGGCTATAATCAATTCCTTAATGATCCAAGCGGTACTTCCCTGTGTAACTTCGATGTCAGCCAGTGGCAGCTCATGCGTGACACCTGCCGTTTGCTAAGTCTCTTTGAGGATGCCACGTTATTTGTCAGTCGCCAGAACTATGGGATGAACAATGTCATTGCACTGCTTCATGTCCTGATACAGATGATGGTAAACATGGCTAGCCAGGAGACTGGAGAAGATGCGCCTAGATTTCACGGCCACCTGAGCCCTGTGGGGGCTCAACTGGAGGAAGAGGAGGACATTGGAGCACAAGCAATGTGTAACAAAACGGGTGGTTTTTCTACACAGGTAACAGGAGAGGAGGAGCAGAACCAGCCAGAGGAGCTACAGGGCGATGAGGAAGATGAGGCAGAGGACCCATACACACCGTGGAAGTATGCAGTGGAGAAGGAGGCAGGGAGTCCCTCTGAGTCAATTGCACAAATGGCTCGATACATGTCACCATTCAGCAGAGGGATGACTTCTGGCTCTCCACCTTGCTGGACCCTCGCTACCGGTCCAAAATGGGGCCTTTTTTTCACCCGCTGAGAGGGAGGACACACTGAACTACTATAGACATCCTATGTAGCCAGTTGGCCGCTGCCTATCTGCGGCATTTTCCATCCTTTTGCAGGTCTGACCGGTGGGGCCCTCTGTGCTCCCGTTGCACTGTCATGGCTGCTGGGGAGGGATGGGGTGGCAGGATCAGTACCAGCGCTATCAGCAGCAGCCTGAGTCTAGAGTCGCTGATGAGCAGCTTTATTCACCCACATAGTAAAGAAAGTACTCACCAGGAGTAGCAGCTAAAGCTGGATCAGGACCTGAACCAGCAGGTGGTGGCATACTTGGACAGCACCCTACCACCCCACATTGAGGATCCACTGTACTACTGGGCAGCCAAACTAGATTTGCGGCCGCAAGTAGCAGAGCTTGCCCTGGAAAATCTGTCCTGCCTGGCCAGTAGTGTGGCATCAGAGCAGGTGTTTAGTGTGGCGGTGGCCATAGTTACCCCAAGAAGAACTCGCCTGTCCACCCAAAATCTGGAAGGCCTAACCTTTGTCAAGATGAATCAGGCGTGGATCAGCAAGGATTTCCACCCACCAATGCCTGATGCATCAGATTAGATTCCATGCTGCCTCACCCGAACCTTGACAAAAGAGACAGGTTTATTTTGTCTACCTGTCTCAGTCATTACTCTGATGCTGCCACCTGCCTGATGCCACACATCTGTTGCCAAGTGCTCCTTCTTTCATCAACCATCGTCAGCGGGTACTTTTATTGCCACCCACCTTTCCACTCTGTTGTCATGCCACTCTGTGGCCTCCTCCTGATGCTGCTGCCACCTCCTCACTCTGTCATTGTGGCACTCTGTGGCCTTCTCCTGATGCTGCTGCTTCCACCTCCAGACTCTGTCATTGTGCCACTCTGTGGTTTCCTGATGCTGCTGCCATCTCCACACTCTGTTATTGTGCCATTCTGCAGTCTCCTCTTGCTGCAGCCAACTCCGCAATCTCTCATCATCGTGTTACTCTGTGGCCTCCTCATGCTGTTTCCACCCTCCCCACTTCATGACTGGGACACTATTTTGCCTTTTTGATTTTGGCTGACATCATTTTTTATTTGACCCCTTTGCTGATCTGTCAGAAGGAAGGAAAAATGAGACCCACAACAGATCCTCTCTGTGTAGCAGCTTTAAGGCCTGTATGGTCCCATCAGAATTGGCTTATGATTTGGTAGCCAAAAGCAGGCGTGGGTACAAAACACAGAAGACATGGAAATATTCCGTTCACGTGTCATCTCTGTTTTGGATCCACTGCTGATTTTTTGGGGGGCATTAGCAATACTGATGGATTACTGACCAAATTCTGACCGAGTGAAGGCAAATGCTCAACAGACAGGATCATTTTTTGGTGGCTATTGTTCTGACGGATCAGAGAAATGGCAAAATAATCAGTGACGTCAACACAAACTTACTGCTGACACCCCCTCCACTCTGTCAGGGGTGCTCTGCTTTTATAGAGCGTCTAATAGAACATGTTCTGTTTACATCTATGTGGAATCAGCTGACGACGGTGTAAAAGCAGTGTGCTTCTTCTTGACACTAATATTGACCTGTAAAGCTGTGTTCATACTTGCGTTATTTGGTCAGTTTTGGCCCCGTGACTGCCCACATAAGCGAAGTGTGCAGTGATTCTAAGAGTGATGCCTGTCATCTGCATGTCATACGGACTCATGGTATTATTTCACGACCAAAGCAGACTCCCTATGCATGTTACTGCAAGGCACAGTGTTCTACACAACTATAAAGGCTCTCAGCAGCCAGGAAATAGCAGTTTTTAAATGTAATTTGCCGCAAACATATTCGGGTCGAACCAAATTTTTCCCGAAACATTAGGCGAACCGGCAAATCGAATTTTTGAAAAATTCGCTCATCTCTAATCATATTCTCACTACTAAGTCAGGACATAAAGTCCTAATCTCTATTACTGCAAGAATAAAATAATTATAAATTATAGGCAATGAAATATTATTGCATGTATGAATATTACTTAAAGGCTTGGGGACTAGACACTGCTCTAAAATGTTCATTGTTATATATACCTCTTTCCTTTCATACATATAGCAAATTTAATTCATGTACAGTATTTTAGGTAACTACTGATATATGTGTTATATGACTACAATATGCTTATAATTATATCTATGATATCACTGCCTACAGCCCAGACGTGTTGCCCTAACCTAGAGTGCTCTTACTTTGCATTAATAAATCAGACTATAATACTGTACAATAAAAATAGCAGGTCTGTTTACATTGTGGGTGGCTACTAAAATGTCCTGGAAGGGCTGGATTTTTCAGCAGTGTACTGTGAATCACCTGAGCTGCCCTGCATCAAAGCTTCTTACTTCTAACAGAAAGAATTCCCATGACGTGATAATAGCTGGTATAGTGCAGCATTGAATGTGAATGTTCATCCAAGCAAAACAAGCAGGGAATTAAAGGCAGCATAAAAGGTCAGCTTAAGATACACCAATAACGCCTCTACAAAATACTGTATAAATAAGGGAGTGCTATTGACATCCAAGAGTTTCATGCTTGCTAATGGTTTCATATAACAATTGAAAATAATTCAATGGCATTATACATCAAAATATGAGCACAGAAGGCCAAGCATGAATTATCATATTTACTGAGCCTATAATAAATTAGTATTACACGGAGGTTTACCTTTGGAGCCGCTATCTTCTGATATTGTGTAGCTGTGTTACAAGCCGTTTAGGGATCTAAGAAGGATTTACTTTGGAATGGAATATCTTATGGCCATAATACCCACCTTTCTTGTACTGAAGTTAACTCAGATTGTCAAAACCACAACTAGATTCTCAAGGATTCTTAACTCCATATGCCATAATATAACCAGGCATAATATATAGCAGAAAACACATTTTTTTCAAATGCTTGATCACTGGTTCTCATTAATTCATCTTATTTGACTATCTACAGATGTATCCTTCCTTACCTTTGCTCTTGGCTCAACATACAGATGTGTCCTCTTTACATTAGCATGCATTTGGTCAAGGGCTCCAGTTTCTCATGAAACCAGTTCAATATAACATTGCACCATGATAGCAAAACTCTTAATGGGCTGAACCGAACAGCACAATCACTGAGTGGCAACACACAGACAGAAATAGAGAAGACATCTTGTCATACAGAATCACAAAATCATGTTTTTTTCTTTGGTTTGTTTTTTAAAAAGCAGGTCCTTTTGGGTCAAATATCTAGTAATATTCTGTCTCAAGAGAAAATCTAAGAATACATCTTGAGCCTTCCTGCAGAAGTGGTAGCTACAAATACAGTGAAGGAGTTTAAGCATGCATGGGATAGGCATAAGGCCATCCTTCATATAAGATAGGGCCTGGGGCTATTCATAGCATTCAACATATGAGGCAGACTAGATGGGCCAAATGGTTCTTATCTGCTGACACATTCTATGTTTCTATGTTTCTATGTTTCTATGTGGTGCAAGATGGCCTGCATAAAACATGATTTTACATATCAGTCACAAGATGTCTATCCTATATGTATCTGGCTACCCAGTAGTTGTGATGTTTTAAGGGTTTTTCTACCTTATTTTTGATATTATATAGAATTTTTTCTTTGTGAAACTACAAGCCATAAACAAATAGAAGCAAAAGTAAGGGTGGACATATATGTATATTGCAGTTTCAATATTCTTAACCATAACTTACTTGGGTTACAGCTTTCTCGGGTCCCTTTGTTTCATTGTGTGCACATGATTCAGGGATCCATTGTACATGATAAAGTCCCAAAAGAGGATCTAAATTATAAGAAAAAAGTAGCTAACCATTAGTAAATTGCATGAATTGGTATACAGTCATATGCTGCAAGAGTGTCCTTAATTGCATTTTATTTGTTTAATGTACAGGATAAAATGCTAAGCAAAAACTAGACTCCCCATTTATACCCTGTTAGATTCAAAAGAGAAAAATATGTCTTAAGATACTGTTGTCTGCTCAGAAAGTCTTAATAGAAGACTATTAAAATGCTTTATTCCTAGACAGTGCATTTTGGATTAACTCTACAGCAGAACTGTCTGGGATAGATAAATCAGAATATAGTCTTCCTTCTTTAAAATTTTTTATTTAATATTCTAATCAAGTAAACTTGACAATTTCAATTTCCTTTGCCTACTCTACTCTACTAGGAGGAGCATCTCCAACAATAATTTGTATAATATTATTAATGTAAGGAAATGTTGTATATTCAGTTTCCTAATGGTTTTTGCACATCTCTAAACCAGAGGTGAACTTTCAAGCATACTGAAATCACAGAACCTACATGTGTCAAAGCATCACAAAAATTAGGAATCTAAGACCTATGACCCTTTAACTTCCAGGCAAACCAGGTGTCCTCAGTCCTCATTATTCATCTGACCATATTTAGTAATAAATCATGTGTGCCCTTTGGTGCCTAGTATATTTCATCATCTAGGTGACTGCAATCAATGACAACAGGTTATGGTGGGATTGAATCTCTAATGCTAAATATGATAGCTGTTTTTCACCATTTGAGGGTTTGTTTTATTATTAAAATGCTATGCTACATGTTGTACAGAGCAGGAATACAGCACCTATGGCGGTCTGTAGGGACAGAAAATGGTATGTATTGCTATTACGGAGATAGTCACATGTAAAATTATTCTATAATACAGTAAAGTACAAATGCACTCTATGGCAGTATATGTAAGGAGCCTGTATACCACAACACAGGCCATGAGGATGGGTCATGTGGTGATATTAACTAGTGCTGGGAAGTTTACATTTTTGCTATGAGGTCCCTTATCCTCACTAATCAAAACTGTTTGAAACCTAGTACTTCCTTGGCATTTTAATGGAATCTGTGATTTCAAATGTGAAATTCAATGAAATAAAATGCTCCATGTTAAGGTCAAGCACAGGCTTTAATCACATGCCTTACTGGTTAAAAGAGAGGGTATAAAGTTAGAAAACGTGCTGTCAAGCTCTATAATTCAATGTCATGTGAAAAAAAAATGCATTAACCCTAAAGCATGAAAATCCATCATGAATATATTAAGAGATTAATAAAAAAAAATGGTAGTAATATAATACAGCTTTGAAGCATCCATGGGTTGATTCCATATGTTAACTGACAAAAACTTAAGAATCTTCAGTCTTATCTGATAAGATCGTCATGACAATTTGAGTAAGCAGATGGTTGGGGGGCAGTGCAAGACCGACTAAGCTTTTCTCAGTACATAAACATGCTGGAGCTGGATGGGTGGCCTCACAAATACATTTATTAGGATAAATCATATTATCTGTCCACTGTATCTGCCTGCTATGAGCTTTCATATAATTTTCTAATAGGTATTGTAAAAATGAATTGAAGATAAATGCAAGACATGCATCTTCAGGATTATTGTACAGTATCTGCATGTTCAGGACTATAGTTCTAAAATATGTGAGACGTGAAATATTATTTGGAGGTGAAAGATCAGAGGCTAATGCCTTTCATAAGTGAGAATGTCATTACAAAGCATTTCTTACTATAATATTTCTTCTACTCAGTCAATGTTCTAATTAGTTATCAGTAGTGTTGAGCGAAACAAAGCATTCAAAGCTGAATTCAGTATGAAGTTTAGAAAAACTTTGATTAGCAAAGAATCTGAATTCCCTCGTGCTTTGTGGTAATGAATCAGTTTTTCCAAAAACGGTGGGTGCATGTGTTACAAAGTGAAAGTAAGAAGCCCGGGAACACAAGATCACCAATAATGCCGTGCATCTAGGCAATCCGTAGACAGCCATCCCCTGTGATGTCACAGCCCTATAAAACCCTCATTCCGCGTGGTCAACGTCATTGTCCTGTGAGCTAAGCATAGGGAGAGATGCAGCAAAGCGCTTATGTGCTAGGGACAGTGTTACTGAAAAGTTGGCTTGGTTATACCTGATTTAAAGTGATTTGCTATAAATCAGGTGAATCAGCATTCATCGCAAAATCTATCTATCTATCTACAGGCATTTATGTATCTAAAAGAAGAAAAAGTCAACAGCACTGTCAGATTGAAGTTGGGTACAATTCCTCCAAGACCATAGGTTCTAGGTCTCACAATGTCAAATTTGCAAAGAAGAAGATATGGTAAAGGGTAGTGTACCTGCTTTTATTCACCCCTAACTGCGGCGTTTCATCCCAACAAAATATGGTCTTTCTCAAGCTCAGATTGCTGTCAGTGTAATAATGATGACCTATCCTGAGGATAGGTTATCATTATCTTTTCCAGCATAACCGCTTTAAGAGAGAATCCTCACTTAGACATGATGTTATTTATTGTTAGCATCCATACATGCATTTATGACATTTGAAAAGTAGATGGAATAGTTAAATATTAATCTTTTAGATCTGTGTCAAATACCTGTTACAGCACTCAACTACAATTAATTATTAATGGCCTATATAATAGAGCACTGCTATAAGCTGAATAATCTTTCATTTTGTGACATTTAACATTGCTGAACTGTAAATAACATTTTAAAGGATCATTCTGAAAACGAAGTATGTGTGCAAATTCCTAGGAATGTGTTATCGTCATCTTAATCACCTGTATAGACATCACCATGCATCTTATATGGTTCAGGTAACATCATACTCTAAAATCTTTCATCCTCTTATGAATGTTGGGTCGTTTCCAAATTTTTGTGTTTCATTCCTAAAATATTTACTTTTAGATGAGATAAACAATGATTTTTTTTTTCCTTTACAAAAAGTTGACATAAATCAACAAAATATTCTATGGTAGAATTTGAATGATACTATCTACCATATACTGTACAAGGATAAGTCAATGATAATATACTTAGGTTGTTTTCTTTGGATAATTCTTTTTTGTTGGAAGGGTACTCCCATACTAAAGTGACCAAGAGTTTCCACAACTAATTACAGTAGTCTGTGGAAGGTTGCAGCAAATTTTCAATCCCCCTGCAGTGCCATCAATGGGAAAATATCAGTAGCCTGTCATTGTAATACAGGGACCTCTAGAGCTGGAGATCCAGATTAAAGATGAGCAAACTGTTTCTTAAGAGTCAAAACTTGATCCAAATTTTTTAAAAAATTCAGATTTGTCAGAAATTTCTGATATTCAATTTGATAGAATTTTTAGAGAACGATGGGTGAAAGCTGCATTTGAAGCACAATTGATTAGGGTAAAATCGATTTGTACCCAATTTGAATTTATTTGCAGATTTGGATGAATCGAAGCCAAAACAAATTTGTGTTTTTGTTTTGATAGCCACCTTTGAAAATAAATTTATTTTTTATAATACTCTGTTAGCACTTTATGTTGCTATGTGTGGCCACTCAATGGTTTTGAGTTTTAAAAAGGTACAGTATGAATAGTAACTTACTTTTAAACAGATAACCCCTTTACTGATAGCTGATAAAGAACCTCTAAAAGTTCTGTTTTAAAAAATCCACTTTACAAGGCCTACACCCTATGTAGAAGAGCCCAGACCAATCTTTTGCAATGGACCCAACATATCATTTCTATACCATGGTTATCCAAACGTAACGTGTCTGTGAAAGCCTTTTTGCGTGCAACAGAGAATGACTGAAATGGATATCTCTAACAAAGAATGTGTGATCCACATGTAGATTCAGCAGATACCACAATGCAGGTCCCTGTACTAGACAATTCTAAAAACATTTTACTGTGATAGAGCAATTTCTTTTCAGAGACTTAATCATAATTATGCCCAACCACAAACCCTCTTTCAAATTACAGCAACATTGTGGTTTTTCATACCCATGACGATGTGTGTTTTTACTTAAAAAGTGAATGTATCACATATGGATTGTATGACATTTCATTCATCCCCCTACCACTTTGGAATTTGCTTTTACAATGGTTTTCTTTATTGTGTGCCATACATACAAGGGATATGGTACAGTTATAATATATATAATGTGCCAAGCAATAAGATAGTAACATATAGTAACATAGTACATAAAGCCGGAACAAAAAACATCTGTCCATCCAGTTTGGCCTGTCATCCTACTAGCTGATCCAGAGGAAGGCAAAAAATCCAGAGGTAGAAGTCAATTTTCCCCACATAAGGGGAGTAAAAAATTCTTTCCCGACTCCATTCAGGCAATCAGAAGTACTCCCTGGATCAACAACCCCTCTCTAGTAGCTATAGCCTGTAATATTATTACACTCCAGAAATACATCCAGGTCCCTCTTGAATTCCTTTATTGTCCTCACCATCAACACCTCCTCAGGCAGAGAGTTCCATAGTCTCACTGCTCTTACCATAAAGAATCCTCTTCTATGTTTGTGTACAAACCTTCTTTCCTCCAGACGCAGAGGATGTCCCCTCGTTACAGTGACAGTCATGTGGATAAATAGATGATGGGAGAGATCTCTGTACTGACCCCTGATATATTTATACATAGTTATTAGATCTCCCCTCAATCGTCTTTTTTCTAAAGTGAATAACCCTAATTTTGATAATCTTTCAGGGTACTGTAGTTGCCCCATTCCAGTTATTACTTTAGTTTCCCTCCTCTGAACCCTCTCCAGCTCTGCTATGTCCTCCTTGTTCACAGGAGCCCAGAACTGTACACAGTACTACATGTGTGGTCTGACTAGCGATTTGTAAAGTGGTAGGACTATGTTCTCATCACGGGCGTCTATGCCCCTTTTGATGCAACCCATTATCTTATTGGCCTTGGTGGCAGCTGTCTGACACTGGTTTTTGCAGCTTAGTTTGCTATTTATTAAAATTCCTAGATCCTTTTCCATGTCAGTGTTACTGAGTGTTTTACCATTTAGTATGTACGGATGACTTGCATTATTCCTTCCCATGTGTATAACTTTACATTTGTCAGTGTTAAACCTCATCTGCCACTTATCTGCCCAAGCCTCCAATCTATCCAGAGCCCTCTGTAGCAGTATATTGTCCTCATCAGTGTTAATTACTTTACACAGTTTAGTGTCATCTGCAAAATTTATATTTTACTATGCAAGCCTTCTACAAGATCATTAATAAATATATTGAAAAGAATAGGGCCCAGTACTGACCCCTGAGGTACCCCACTATTGACAGTTGCCCAATCTTAGTGTGTACCGTTAATAACAACCTCTAAAAGAAAAAGTACCAGACACGCTCAGGGCAGTCTGTTTTCTGTCACTCAGCCAGTTTCTTACCCACTTACAGACATTTTCTCCAAGTCCGAGCATCCCCTTTTTTTATACTAACCTTTTATGTGATACATTGTCAAATGCTTTGGAGAAGTCTAGATATACGACATCCATTGATTCGCTGCTATCAAGTCTAGAACTTACCTCTTCATAGAAACTGATTACATTCGTTTGTCATGACCGATCCCTCATGAAGCCATGCTGATATGGTGTTATTTGCTTAATTCCTTTGAGATCCTCTAAGATAGCATCTCTCAAAAAACCTTCAAACAGTTTCCCCACAACAGATGTTAAACTTACCGGCCTATAGTCTCCGGGCTCTGATTTTGGACCCTTTTTGAATATTGGCACCACATTTGCTATGCGCCAATCCTGTGGAACATTCCCTGTCAGTATAGAGTCCGCAAATATCAGAAATAAGGGTCTGGCTATGACATTACTTAATTCCCTTAGGATACAGGGGTGTATGCCATCCGGTCCTGGCAATTTGTCTATTTTAATCTTTTTAAGTCGCTGTTGTACTTCTTCTTGGGTCAGACAGGATACTTTTAATGGAGGATTTATTTTTACATTCAGCTTTTCATCTGACAGTTTATTTTCCTTAGTGAATACATTGGAGAAAAAATATTTAACAACTTTGCTTTCTCCTCTTCGCTCTCTGCAACTCCCCCTTCATTACTCTTTAAAGGGCCGACACCTTCAGATTTATACTTTTTAACATTTATATAATTGAAGAAAATTTTAGGGTTAGTTTTACTCTCTTTGGCAATTAATCTCTCGGTCTCTAGTTTGGCCGCTTTTATTTGTTTTTTACATGTTCTATTTTTTTCCATATAGTTTTTCAGTGCTTCCCTGCTACCCTCCTGTTTTAGTGATTTATATGCTTTCTTTTTGTCATTTATTGCTTCCTTTACTATTTATCCACATTGGTTTCTTTTTGTTCCTTAACCTTTTATTCCCATACGGTATGTACCTCTTACAATGAGAATTTAGGATACTTTTAAAGATATCCCATTTTGTGGCTGTATTTTTGTTTTTGAGGACTTTGCCCCAGTTAGTTAGGCCTATGGCCTCGCTTAGTTGGCTAAATTTAGCTTTTTTGAAGTTTGGTATTTTTGTTCCTCCCTGTAGAAATGCTCTTTTGAATGATAATTGGAAGGTTATTACTTTATGGTCACTATTTCCCAGGTGTCCCCCAATTTGCACATCTGTTGTTCTTTCAGGTCTATTGGTTAATACTAAGTCCAGTATGGCTGTCCCTCTAGTCGGGTCCTGAACCAGTTGGGAAAGAATTTGTCTTTGGTTATTGCCAAGAACCTGTTTCTTTTATGCAATGTACAGCTTTCAGTTTCCCAGTCTATATCTGGGTAGTTGAAGTCCCCCATAATAACCACCTCATTATGATTTGCGGCCTTGTCTATCTCATTTAGTAATAGATGTTCTGTGGACTCTGGTATTTTAGGTGGTTTATAGTAAACTCTTATTAGTAATTTATTATTGTTTTTGGCTCCATGTATCTCTACCCACAGTGACTCCACATGTTCATGTTCCTCACTTATATCTTCTCGGACTGTGGGCTTTAGATAGGACTTTACATAAAGGCAGTCCCCCCTCTCCGGTTCTTATGATCCTTTTAAGCAGACTGTAACCCTGTACATTAACTTCCCAGTCATAGCTATCATCCAGCCATGTCTCAGTTATTCCCACTATATCATAGTCCTCCTCAAACATCACTAATTCCAGTTCCTCAGTTTTGTTAGTCAGGCTTCTGGCATTAGTGTACATACAATTAAGAGGTTTTTGTATATTTTTAACCCTACACCTTTCCTTCTGAACTGTTTTAGTCCCTTCTTCCATTCCTCCGCCAGTCCCACTACCTTGCCCCCAGTATCAATCTGCACTATCTTCCCCTTCTATAATGTAAGTACCCTCCCCCCCAGTCCCTATTTTAAACACTCCTCCAACCTTCTAGCCATCTTTCTCCCCAACACAGCTGCCCCTTCCCCATTGAGGTGCAGCCCGTCCCTACGATAGAGCCTGTAGCCGAGAAGTCGGCCCAGTTCTCCAGGAACCCAAACCCCTCCTTCCTACACCAGTTCTTGAGCCACTTGTTAACCTCCCTAATCTCCCACTACCTTTCTTGTTTGGCTCTTGGTACAGGCAGTATCTCGGAAAATACTACCTTTGAGGTCCTTGTCCTAAGCTTTTGACCTAAATTCCTGAAATCATTTTTAAGGACGCTCCACCTACCCCTAACTTTGTCATTGGTTCGATAAGGACCATTACCACTGGATCTTCTCCAGGCCCTCCCAGTAATCTGTCAACCCCATTCATTTTTATTGTTTCAAAGCATCTAAATCAAACAAATATAGGCAACTTAGCAGTCTTAAGCAACAATTTTCCACTATTTTGTGCCTGCAGTTCTTATGTTGACTCGTAGTTTAAAGCGAATTGAAGCTGAATTTCCTCGTGCTTTGTGGTAGCGAATCAATTTTTCCTAAAATGGTGACTGAAAATTAAAACAATATAAATACTCACCTCATCCATTTGCTCGCAGAGAGGCCATCTGCTCCCATCTCATGATCATGTGGTGAGGTCATCACGCTCACCGCAGGTCCTTTAGAGGGATTTCTGTAAAGATGGGAGTGGATGACCTCTCCGCAAACAAGTAGATGAGGCGAGTAAAATTCTTTATTTTAACCCCTGATTAACCCCTGAATAGCTTAATGTGAGTCACAGATGCCTAGATCAGCGTCGATCACGGCATCTGAAGAATTAAATGATGGGGCAGCGCAATCGCCATTCCCTATCATTGTGCCCACTCCATACAATGGAAAGCAATTTGCGACAAAGTAATTAGTAATAAATAAAATTTCTTGTTGATGTTTGGCAAAGCAGCCAAATCAAATTTTTCAAAATTTCGCTAATCTCTATTGACCGATATGTCACTATGGTCACAGACTAAAAATAAACCCATAGGTAATGCCCGCAAACAGTGGTAATGCCAACTATAAACATTTAACTCCTCAGATGCTGAGGTCAAATGTGACCGTGGCGTCTGAGGAGACTAAAACCCAGAAGCACACAATTCTTGTTCAGACATGCTTTTTCCCTCCCGGGGGAGAACAAATTCCATTATTCTGTACAATTTGGGGGTTATAATACCCATCATTCTCACTGCCTTCCAATGGTCCACTAAATTATTAAACTGTATGGGCTACACCTACTGTGCAATAACAATTGTGTTCATAAGCTCTGTTGTCATCTACGTACATGAATCCCTTCTTAAAATCTATTCATTCTGTGGAAAATTGTATTAAAGGAGTGAGCTGAAGTATTAAACCAGGCAAAATAAATCACTTTCAATAAAAGATAATGTTAGAAAAATATTGCAAATGCATAAGGCCTTCAGAAAAGCCCAGGAATTTCTCAGTACAATAAGGCTTTGTTTTCCTGCCCTCTCACTGTATGGTAGTACAGTGCGGAGATGAACTTATGATCTATGTCTCGCTAGATCTTCCTTCTCATCTTAAGAAAGTGTAAGGATAACAGTAGTGAACCAAGCATTCCAGTCTGATTGAATGGATTATCTACAGACCAGAACTAATCACTGTAGCCAATTCTTAATTCCGCCAATGTGCATCATGTTGTGCACCATTTTCCTTGAGGCACTTGTAAAAGAAGGTTATTTGTATCTCTTCTGACAATTAAGTTTGCTTTGAGCCTTATTTCTACAGATGTGCCCTGGATTTTTTGCCACGCTTCTTCACTTTGAACACGGTAACACTGGGAAGGAATTTTAAATATTCATCTTTTGATTTCTTCTCCCATTGTCTTTAATGTTTGCTGTTAATATGAATAAGTTTGCATTACATGATCTTTTGTGCACGGAAAACCTCCTCTGCACACTGCCTGCAATGTAATATTTACATAAGAAATTTGACGTTCCCCTTGTTCAGCTCATTGCTGTTTTGGGGGGTTTAACCACAAAATAGACATAGGACTTTTCTTCTTTCAATCAACTTGTTTCAACATCATTCCAGATAGTAATCTACCAGGAATGTTTATAATGCATATACAGTAGCCTCTTACCCCTAACAGTTATGTAAATGAGAAAGTAACATGCCCTTCTCTTTTACAATGGCTGGATGATTTTCCATACCTCATAAGCAATGTCCACAATATTGCTATCTTCTAGTGGGATCATAAATATTATTTGACAAGGCCAAAATATAAAAAAAATGGCAATTGTTACTTTAACTTGACATTACCGGAATCTGCTAATAACGCATGTGTATGTCTAGTTAAAAATAGTGAGGCAACAAGAGTTGGATGATATTTGGCCAAAGCACATTATAGGAAACTTATCATCTGGTTTGTGCTGCCCAATGTAAGAAAAGCTATGTTGACAATGAAGTCAAGCAGAGTGTGAAGATGACACATATCAAAAACTCTTGTCCTCATGCCCCCTTTAAAACTATGTTTTCTCTGAAACATTGCAGTGTTTGAAAGTAAAGCATGGTTCTCTTTCATGAAGGACGCTGTGGAAATGTAGCATGAACTCTTTAAAATTTTATTTTCCATATAGTTTTTCATTTTCTCAATTTTTATAAGGAATATAAGTGGGATGCCATCTGTATGTGCTAGAACAAAAATCCACTATGTAAGAGAAACTCATAGTCTGGCAGAACCAGTCCCCCACTATTACTGATAAATGAAATGCCACACTATTGAAATATAACTGCATCAAATGCCACCATCATTGTTTAAACATAGACTCAAAACCATAACATTTACTAAATGCATGAAACCATAAAGATAACCAATCAAGAACCACAGGTGTAAAAGTAACAAAAATCTTTGAAGACACAGGAAAAAGTAATGCCCAATGGACAAGGCAATTATGAAGTTGGAGAGGGATAAATTTGTAAGTACCTAGGATGCCCTAAATAAACAGAGGACATGCCCTGACAAGGACAACCCTATCCTGGTGTATTACCCTGGTACATCCTGCTAAATCCTTATTATCATGCCTCAATGTATTACTCCCAGGGATATATGTTCAGGAGACACTTATAGGGAAATATACATACAGATTAAGGCTTTGTTTACATCTTGGTTAGGTAACTCTGGTAGTCTGCTCCAACAGAGAAGCACAATACTAGAGGCCACTGATGAATCCCTATTCACCATATTGGGATCTGGAGGGGAACCAGATATGGTAACACTGCTAGTCTGCTCCTGTTCATTCAAACAGAGATATGAACAAAGTCTAAGGTGTAATGCTGCTAATACAAAATGACCTGTAAATGACTTCAACAAACTAATGACCAGTCAAAAACACAATTCCCAAACTCACATTGAAACCATTTTTTCAAACCCGCTGTCAACACTCCTGGCAAATGGTACAGTCAGCTGTCATTCCATGTGACTGTATTACATGGTAGACCATTCATCTTTATAGTCAGAAAGCTATTCTCCACTTTCTCTTGCAGTGAACAGGGATATAAATGGCCAAGGAAACCTTCCAATTCCATGTATGTGGTACTGGGAGCCGCAATAAGCTTTCTTCTGCTACTTTACATATGTACCTATTCATGAATCAGGAAAGGTCTAGTAGTCTGTATAAATTCTAATATTATAAATGTAAGGCTATGTTAATATTTTGTTTAACATATACTGTATGTTTGGGGAAAAAATTATGCAAAAGAGTAATCTACAATGCTTTCCCATTGTTTAGGGTCTAGCAAAAAAAAAAAGAAACATGCAAGACAGATTTTTTATTTTTATCATGGAACCCTATGGTGAGGGATACTGTTGTAGGGCACCAATTGGAGGCATCCGTTCAACATATTTGTGCATACCAGAAATGCAATATAAAAACCTGATGTTAACATAGCCTAACAGTTTTATTTAAAATTATCAGCCAAAATGTTTTCAAAGAATTAGATTCTCTGGGTTAGGTTTTATTATTAAATAACTAAAGATTTACAATAAAGTTCATATTGGAAAATCACTGGAACCATTTTAATAGTACAGAAAGCAGATGGAGTTCAGGTTAGTGATCCGTGCTTAGTTTAAAGACTACCGAACCATAGGCCTTTTAATAAACATACATATTTCATAATGATGGCCAGTACAAACAAGTCAGTGAGATGAATACACATCCATGTCAATATATGCTTTAAGTGAAGAGTCTTCTTAGGAGAATATTTCAAATAATATAAAGACATTCCATTAATCTCCATATTATTTTCACATGATCTAACACTACAGCCCAAACTTTGTAAGGCTGTTATGTCTGAGAAGGACTTATTAATGCATGGCTTGTCTCAGTGTACAGCTCACTGTTACTGGAAGTAATACATTGCATTACTTTAGTGCATGATTTTGAGAAAATATAATATTAATAAATTAAATATATAGGGAACAGAGGATAGCATAGGACCCTATGCAAAAACTCCTTGTGGATCTATTGATCGCCAACAGCAAATTCCAGTAACTCCTTAATTACTTCCCCTTTTCTTTGATCCTATTTTGTCTTGCATTGGAATTAAACAGAAATTATCCTTCTTGACATTCTGTGTGTGTCTGTAAGACAAATGACTGTAGCAGAAGCCTACCCTTCTGCTCTGTATGTAGTTGGAGAAAAAGATCCTCAAGCCAAGCCTTGTAGAGTAGCCCCAAACAGTCATTTTTTAAAGAAACCTTTTGCTTCAAGAACATGCAGCAAAGGTTAATTATGAAAAGTGAGAAATTCTTAATGTCTCAATAGCAAGACGCAGAGTGCGTTTCCTGACCCCTCTCACACCATTTCAATGGCTGATGAAGGCTATTAAATTCTTGGGAATCCAGGTTCCTCCTGACCCCTCCCAATTTTACAATCTAAATATCCCCCTCTACTCGCCAAAATAAAAAACTTCCTATGCTCGGTCAAAATTCCTTACCGGTCCTGGCTATGAAGGAAAAATCTGCTCACGACGTACGCACTCCCACAAATCTTATACACTTTAAGAAGTTTTCCTATATACCTGCCTGTGAAATTATTTTCGGACTTCGGTTCATTATTTCGAAGCTTCTTGTGGTCCAATCATAAACCGTGACTCCAATACACCCTTCTAATTAGGAAAAAAGCTAACGATGGTCTCTCCCTCCCAGACCTGCAGACTTATCACCAGGCCATTCACTTGGAGAGATGGACTGCGCTAGCAGACACCTCTAATGATAAGCCACATGTGGACATTCAGTGTAGTTTGATGGAAGCAGACTTTGCAAGCCTCTTGTGGGTCTCTACCTCTGCACGAGGTAAGTTGCCTCGACCCAATGACATTACGCACACTACGCTGATGTATTGTAGACGCACAAAAGGACTCTCTATGAGCCATGGAAAAATATCACCATTGGCGCCACTCTCAACTCTTCCACACTACTTAAGGGGAGAAGCCAAGGAGTGTCACCAATGTTTGCGTTCCCTGGCCGATGTGAGACTATCGGACCTGCGTAAGGCGACAGATCTAGAAGTTTTCTTGGGGGAGGTAAAGGCAAAGATACCTGCATCCTTCATAAATTCCCTGGCAGAAAGAGATATTAATGTGACTTTTAGGGATTACATGAATCAGCATGCTAGGCCCCCCCTGGACCCCACGTGGTTGGAAAATATGTCCTTAACCTCTCTAAAGCCCTTACCGAAAATTATGTCTTCCATATACTCCCAGCTTCTCCTTGCGCCTCCCACTAACAGGCCGCTGTACTGAAAAGGATGGGAAAAGGAACTCCAAATACAATGTTCGGAACCAGAAGCTAGGTTCATTATTCTGCACTCTTATGGCTTCTGCAGAAGTGTTCGACTGCAGGAGAATTCCTTTAAAATCCTCACGAAATGGTATTGAACTCCTGACTTTCTGTACAGGGCGAATTTGCTTCCGAATGATGAGTGTTGGAGGTGCTCGGAAGGTGGTGGCACAATTTCACACATTTGGTGCTTCTTCCCTCGGCTGAGCTGATTCTGGAGTGAAATTGAGGGTCTTATTAATGAAATATGCAAGACGAAAGTCCAGCTATCCCCAGAGCTGGTATTGTTGTGGAAGCCGCAACCCTATATGAGACCTTCCGCAGATAAACTGCCAACCCACCTTATTGAGGCGGCAAAAATTGTGGTGCCGGGGAGGTGGCGGGAAGTAGACCCTCCAACGGTGAAAGAGTGGTTGGATGAAGTACACAGTATATGCTTAAAGGAGGAACTAGTGGGTTGGAATCTGGGGAAAATGAGTGCCTTTCTTAAAGTATGACAACCTTGGCTAGACTTCCACGCAAGCAAAATACAGGTGGATAAAAAGTAGGTGTTCATATGATCTGCTGTCCTTCCCCCTCCAACACGACATGTCACGATATACATTTGGAACGCTCCTAGAACGGTTTCCATCATCCATTGGCATAACTTGTGAACTTAATAAATGATCTGTGTTAGCTCTGGCCAGCATTCTCAATCTCTAGCAAATTTGGGAGGAGATTCTGTACTTCTATCATGGCATGCAATTTCCTTGAGTCTTTGGTGAAGTAGACTGCACTTAGGGGATAGTTGGTATGGTGCAGTGTACTGAGCTGCATGGTATCATGCCATACCACTATGTCACTAAAACACAATAGAACGAACGATCAGGGCAGGTCACTTTGCCTATTTCGGGCTTTTAGGCTGGTTTAGAGCTCACACTTTCTACTCATATAGGTCTGTTATTCCCTTTTTCTTTTGTCTTCATCTAAGATTAAGAGCTCTCATATGCTTTGTCTCCATTATATTCCTACCGGGATGTTTTGTAATGATTTGCAATGTTTTATTCTGTGATGTGACGATATACTGCTCATGTTACTCTGTCATGTAACATTATGTCACGCATTGTTGTTTATATGTCACTTGGATATAAATAAAGAATTATTTAAAAAAAAGAACATGCAGAAAATCCTGCAGATTGACAAACCATAGGTAAGGTAATCTCTCATATGTTTTTATCATTTATTTCTAGGTTTAGGGATCCTATAATAAAACTGAACCGAATCAGTGCCATTCAGCACATCCACTAAAAGGTCTGCAATAAAATAATGTAAGGCAGCATACGATTCAAAATCATCTAGATATTTATTGACTTTAAAGTTGGCTTCATTAGGATAATCCAAATTTTCAGTTGAGACCAGCCTGGCAATCAGCTGGTTACTGAAGGTCCAGAGACTGCAGCTGGCTATATGTCATACTAGATCCCAGCCATTCAAATAAATTGTTAGAATAGAAAGGCATGGCAGACCTGGTTTACTAGAGCAAGAGTCATTCTTTGCATGTGGCTCTCCATTATGGCTAACAGGTAAACAACCTGACCAAGAGACCAAATAGTGTTTATGCAAAGGATTTGCATTTGTGATACTATTCCTTTAATTGTTGTTTGATGTTTTATCGCATATGAAAGCTATGATGTGGTTTAACTGTACATTTATTAACATGTATCCTTATTTTAGTTGTTTTTTCAGGCAATTTGATTTTGAAAACAAAAAAAAAAAAGTTGAAATCAACTGACTGATAATCCTATTAAAATGAAATCTTTACACTAGAAAATTCCAATGTCTTTATGGTTGAACTGAGAATGGCCTTCTTTTAATGAACAGCAAATGATAGTAAACAAAACATATCTCTAATTTGAACTGATGCCACTTTAATGTAGTATGAAAACAGATATAGAGTTGTGTACTGTATATAAATGTGCAAATGCAAGTACAAAGGTCCCTTCACTCCATTCCTGTTTTTGAGACATTCCAAAACTAAAATTCTAGAGTGCAGGGTTTAATAAATTGTCCCTAGTGTTTCATCCTCAAAAGGCATTTTAGAATCCATATGGTTCCCACTAAGCCTTTATTAATCTATATAGCCCCTGCTATGCCTTTCTGAAACCATATGGCCCCTACTAGATGTTTCTGAATCTGAATTTCGCTTATAGACCTTTTATAATCCATCCAACAGTTTCCAGGCCTGTCACAATTGATATAGCAAGTAATAGAAGTTCTTCAATACATATAGACATTTCTCATTCTATATAGCTACTACTAGACCTTCTCAAACTATATGGCATGAGAAGAATCTAGTAGAGTTTAAAAGCTTGCCTGTGTATTGCATTTGTGTCCTGCAATACAATAAAGTCCTCTTTGCATAAGAGATGGAGTAGGGATGGGAAACTTCTTCAAATTAGTTTTGTGTTAAATTCAAAAATGTTTAAAATAATTTGATTTGTGTCCAAATCAAACCTACACAAAACAAAGTTGCTCTAATTTGCCTATAAATTGGTATCTGGCACTCTGAGATCTCCAAGGACTGATTTTGCTTCATATATTTTGTTACTTCTTTTTTTTTTTTTTTTTTTTTACAAATTTTTGCTCCCCCAAAGCTTCCAAAATTGATGCCTTAAAGAGGACCTTTCATTTTAATAGCTTCATGCATTCCCTGTGTAATAACAATTCTGGAACATCTATTTTTAAGGCTCTATGCAGTAAGGTTACAGAGGGGTGGTAACAAGTTGGGGTGTGCAGCTGCACAGGCTGAAAATAGAAGCACTGATTGTATAGAGAGAGTCTGTGCAGGTACACATCCCAACTGGTTACCACCCCTCTGTACCCTTACTGCAGATGACTATCAATTCATTTATAAATCTGCCTGAGATAATAAAGGAATGGAACAACATAGGGCCATAAGAATAGATGTTCCAAAAATTGTTATTACATGAGGAATGCATGAAGCTTTAAAACAGGCATGTCAGGAGTGGTGAAAGGTCATCTTTAACCCATTCACTACAAGCACCATACATATATGGCACGGGCGCAATGTTTAAACATGGCTCCTGCTCGCACATTAAGAGGGCACCATGGCTGGCAGATCTCTGCTGTTTAAAATAGCAGAGACCTGCAGCTAATTACTGTGATCAGGAATAATGCCGATCGCGGTAATTAAATGCTTTTAGATGCCGTGACCAAGTGAGATCACAGCATCTAAATGCGCAAAAACTGGGAGGCTCGCGCTTCCTACCAATGCCCTGTGTGGCCAAGTGGGGCATCGGTACTTGTACTGAACAGTTTCAGCCTCACTGACGAGGCTGAAAGTGTTCATGCTGCAATTCTTATTTTGGCCACCAGATGGTAGGCCATGATAAGAAATGAGCAATATTGAGTGTAAATGGCATTTTAAAAATGGCACAAATGGAACAAAATTAAAAATTAAAAAAACATAATTTAAAGTCTCATATATGATACACAAAAAATTTATAAAAGTTTAAATCACCCCCTTACCGTATAATTAAAAAATAAATACCTAAATAACAATAAATAAAAACATCATGGGTATCACCGCGACAAAAAACTCCCATATTATTAAAATAGAAAAAAAAATCCAATGCGGTGAATGGCATAACAGCAAAAAGGGTCTAAATGGCCAATTTGCCAATTTTTCATTGCTTCTCTTACCCAAAAGAATAAAAAAAAATGTGATCAAAAAGTCACACACACTTCAAAATAGTATCAGTAAAAACTACAGATTGTTCCAAAAATAATGAGCCCCTAAACAGCTCAGGAGACATACAGTAAGTATAAAAAGTTATGGGAGTCAGAATATGGTGATGTAAAAAAATATATTTTTCAAAGTTTAATTTTATTTTTACACTATTTAGACATAAAGAACCTATACATATGGGGTATAGTTGTAATCGTACTGACCCAGAGAATGTAGGGCATGTAAATGAAACTCCATGGGAACAAAACCTGTAAAACGGTGGAGAAATTGCATATTCTTTTCCAATTCCACCCCATTTGGAGTTTTTTTTTACTGCTTCCCACTACATTTTATGCCATAATTAATGGTGGCATTAGAAAGTACAACCTGTCCTGCAAAAAATAAGCCCTCATACATGTGACCAGAAATATAAAAAAATGTTAAGCTCAAGGAAAATAGGAAAGAAAAATGAAAACGCAAAAACTAAAAAACCTCCAGTATTCTGAGGGTTAACAGGAGCAAAATGTCTGCCCATATTTACACACGTCTATACTGTATTTATACAGTTTCACAAGTGTAAACTGTCAGAAGAAAGAGTGGCTTGTTCTGAACAAGCCTTTGCTAATTATCCCTGTTAATGGGGAGCAGCAGCAGTACAGTGTGGAGGTGGAAAGGGTAGCGTAATAGTGCCATGTAGCTGCAATTGCAGCACCAGCAGTAGCAGCACAGCATGGAACAGACAAGGCAGTAAAATTTTCATGTAGCTGTTTAGGAGTAGTAGATGTAGTAGCATTGGCTGTGCAGGTGTAATAGTAGTAGCCATAGGGTTAATGGAAGTGGCAGTAAGGGATTAGCAGTAGGGAGTAGCAGCTAAAGCACTGGTGGCAGCAGCAGCAGTCATACTGTACAGAACATGATGGTAGGCAGACAGAAAGGGGCAGTGTCATAATGGAGCATCGTCAGCAAAGGCAGATCTCTTTATTTATGAGCTGAGCCATTTAGTCCACAATGTCATTCTCTTTGTAATAATAATGTGGAACCTGTTTAAAGCCAGGGGAAACTGTGGCTTACTACTACTACAACTGGCTAATGATGCTCCTGCTGCTACTACCCACATTCTGACTTTAGGATGACGTGACCTGGGTCTTTTGTTTTGCACTCTATAATTGAAAAGTCATGGGTTTCCTATAATTTAAATGTCACAGAATTGGCATACGGATTATTAAATGGTACGAGTATATTTTATGTAATTTTAAGACAGAAGTACAACTAAATGTTACTCTGCAAGCTGGTATCAGCAATTTATTTTGGCAATAATGCAATTTTTTATAGCAAAATGTTTTTGAACTATGCGTTAAATATCACAGGTATAATAATATATGATGATGCATAATTTTTATAGTAACTACACAATCTGATTCAGTATTGTATACGCTTACACTGATACAGTAATGCAATGTTTGTAGTAAAATGTCATTGCACTATGCATTTAATAACAAAGGTATTAAAAGTGCTTTATTTCAATAAAATGTGTTTGCTATAATTCAACTGGTTTTATAATATGGATATTATGCAGTGAAATGTTTTTTAGAAGAAAAAAAATATGCAATTGCTTAGCGTTTGCAGCAAAATTGTATTGGGGTGCTGTTTTGGCAAAAAGCCTATGAACTTTAGAAATGTCAGGTTTGAAAAATAAAACTGTCTCTGTTCATATACAGAAAAAAAATAATAATTTTGTAATACATAACTAGCTTCCAGGCTGAGATGCCAGCAAAATCTATATTAAACACAGTATGACCAGCCCCTCCCTTCCTCAAAGCTTTTCCTGATCAAATTACCTAAAGTCTACACATTTATATATGTCTATTATCTCCCTATAGTGTCTCTATCACAATATTTTAGTGGCTTATTCAGCAAAAGAATCTCCCTATACTACTATAAATACTACAACAACAACAACTACTACTACTACTACTACTACTACTACTACTACTACTACTACTACTACTACTACTACTAATAATAATAATAATAATAATAATAATAATAATAATACAGTACTAAGAAGAACATGATGAAGAATAATAGGAATAATAGTGCACTAGAAAATACATAATCTCCAAATTGTACAGCTATGGCCAAAAGTTTTGAGAATGACACAAATATTATTTTTCACAAAATTTGCTGCAAAACTGCTTCTAGATCTTTGTTTCATTTGTTTCTGTGATGCACTGAAATATAATTACACACACTTTATACGTTTCAAAGGCATTGACAATTACATGACATTTATGCAAAGAGTCAGTATTTGCAGTGTTGGCCCTTCTTTTTCAGGACCTCTGCAATTCGACTGGGCATGCTTTCAATCAACTTCTGGGCCAATTCCTGACTGATAGAAACCCATTCTTTCATAATCACTTCTTGGAGTTTGTCAGAATTAGTGGGTTTTTGTTTGTCCACCCGCTTCTTGAGGATTGACCGCAAGTTCTCAATCATGGGATTAAGATCTGGGGTGTTTCCAGGCCATGGACCCAAAATGTCAACGTTTTGGTCCCCGAGCCACTTAGTTATCACGTTTGCCTTATTGCACGGTGCTCCGTTGTGCTGGAAAATGCATTGTTCTTCACCAAACTGTTGTTGGATTGTTGTAAAAAGTTGCTGTTGGAGGGTGTTTTGGTATCATTCTTTTTTCATGGCTGTGTTTTTGGGCAAAATTGTGAGTGAGCCCACTCCCTTGGATGAGAAGCAACCCCCCACATGAATGGTCTCAGGATGCTTTACTGTTGGCACAGGACTGATGGTAGCGCTCACCTTTTCTTCTCCGGACAAGCCTTTTTCCAGATGCCCCAAACAATCGGAAAGAGGCTTCATCAGAGAATTTGACTTTGCCCCAGTCCCCAGCAGTCCATTCACCATACTTTCTGCAGAAGATCAATCTTTCCCTGATGTTTTTTTGGCGAGAAGTGGCTTCTTTGCTACCCTTCTTGACACCAGGACATCTTCCAAAAGTCTTTGCCTCACTGTGCATGCAGATGTGCTCACACCTGCCTGCTGCCATTCCTGAGCAAGCTCTGCACTCGTGGCACTCCGATCCCGCAGCTGAATCCTCTTTAGGAGATGATCCTGGCGCTTGCTGGACTTTCTTGGACGCCCTGAAGCCTTCTTAACAAGAATTTAACCTCTTTCCTTTAAGTTCTTGATGATCCTATAAATTGTTGATTGAGGTGCAATCTTAGTAGCCACACTATCCTTGCCTGTGAAGGCATTTTTATGCAACGCAATGATAGTTGCATGCGTTTCTTTGCAGGTCATCATGGTTAACGATGGAAGAACAATGATTTCAAGCATCACCCTCCTTTTAACATGTCAAGTCTGCCATTTTAACCCAATCAGCCTGACATAATGATCTCCAGCCTCATTTTACTGAAATGATCTCAGCAGGTCCTTTAATGACAGCAATGAAATGCAGTGGAAATTTTTTTGGGGATTAAGTTAATTTTCATGGCAAAGAAGGACTATGCAATTCATCTGATCACTCTTCATAACATTCTGGATATATGCAAATTACTAATATAAAAACTTAAGCAGCAACTTTTCCAAATTCCAATATTTATGTAATTCTCTAAACTTTTGGCCACCACTGTACACTAGCTCGAAAATGTAGTTTATACTAACAACAGTATACTAACTATAGAATTCTATGTGTATATCTATCTATCTATATATATATATATATATATATATATATATATATATATAGTGAGCTTTAACTCAAGGCTACTTATAACCAACTTGGTTTGAGGCAGAAGGACCTTCTTAGGAAACTCTACATGTCTTAAACTAGCATTTTATGTAAATCTGCACATTATCATGTTCTTATGTATCAGATTAATAGAGAAAAAAATTACTATAAGAACACAATTTGCATTCACCTTCTGTCTTTTTCCAGTAAACCTTGACCTGAAGTTGATTATCCTGATAGAATGGAGCTCCAATTTCAAGCATGTGAGCTGTACGTTTTCTTTGAGGCGGCACTAGAGTATCAGTCTTCATTTTACTGACTTTTGATACTTGATCCTCTGCAAATAATTAAATGATTTATTAGAATCTTGACAACATCTAATATCAACAGTAAGCTGAATTTCTATTTAATCCATTTGCTGGGATATATATATATATTTTTTTTTTTCTTTTTTCAGTTCTATATTGATCTTCATTAGAACTGTAAAATAGAGATACAAAAGTAATGGAGTAAAGCACATGTGATATGTAAATATATGAAACAACACCGGCAATTGTGGACCAACTAAAGTACTATTTTTGTTGTTATTCTATTTTTCCATTTGTTAACTATTATCAGAGGCACAACTTGAATCTTCTGGGTCTCAAGACAAAATCTGTAACAAGGTCTCCTTTTATGATCTCAGGAGACCTTTTGGGACCATTTAGACACAGGGTCCCAGGTGTGGTTGCAACCTTTTCACCTCCTATGGTATGCCCCTGTGTCTTTCTCAAAGTCTGGATTTGGCCAATGAACCTACTTTAAAGAGGTTTACCTTGAGTACAGTATTGATGATCTATGCTCAGAATAGGTCATCACTATCAAGTTGATGGGGGTCCAACTTCAATCACTAATGATGATCCATCTGTTTGAATGGTTTAAAGTACTTGGACAAACCATGCTGCCTCCTTACTGTATATCAAGCCCAGGACCATGTATAGCATAGTGGCTGTACATGTTATTCCAGCTCATGCCCATTCATTTTTATGGTACTGAGCTGCATATA
The DNA here is from genome assembly GCA_033119425.1 of Bufotes viridis. NCBI lineage: Eukaryota > Metazoa > Chordata > Amphibia > Anura > Bufonidae > Bufotes > Bufotes viridis. The sequence continues at coordinate 130,802,506 of CM065591.1, forward strand.
GGCCGTGTGACCAATACACATGATAACACCCACCTAGGAAGAAGCTGCAATGCTCAATGGGAATCTTTCAAATGGTTGATCCTGAGGGTATGGTGGATTAGACCCCAACTGCACTGATATTGATAACCAAACCGGTAGATAAGTCATCAATATTTTGCTCCTGGAAAACCCCTTAAATGCCTAGCTTTCAATATTTATGTTTAGAAAAGGTAGAAATTCTCCCATGCTTAGAAAGATACGATCATTTCGTGCCTCTCCTCTTCTTATCTTTCATATTAACTGCTTCTGTTAACCACAAAATTCAATATTTCCTTCAAATGAACAATCCAAAAGTGTTTTAGGCAATTGCTGCACTCTATAAACAAGGAAAATCTTAAATATAGGAATTATGGTTTAAAAAAATTAAAATCCACATTTTTTATCACTATACTTTGTATGCACTCAATGATTAAAAATGGTTGGCTTTTTGTTGTCTAGGGCTAAATGATGGTTTATGCATATTGATATATTACACTACTTTTTACCCCTAAATCGTTGCCTATTAAGCTGTTAGCAGCTCCTATGGGACCCATTAAATTCTAGTAACATCTCTGGTCTTCTGTGGACAATAATTAATTCCTAGGGGTTAAAAGCCTTACTTTTTGACCCTTCCATACCATTGTTGCAAAATTTGTGCCATTGAACTATAATAGTTTTTGCATAAATATACTTACTAGATGAGCTTGATGGACTGGAGGAAAAATATAAAGAGACCTTTGCACTTTTCAGACGTACTTGTCCCCAGTAAGTAATAGCTTGAATCTCTACCATGTAATTGCTGTTGGCCTGTAATCCTTCTAATGTCACATACTTCTGGCTCTAAAATTCAACAAAAATATTAGTTACATTTCCTGAAAATTATTCCTACAAAATATTATAGAATTATAAGGATGGCCATATATGATATCTAAAAAATGTAATATTTTTAACTGTAAAAAAACAAACTGTTGCATTGATGATATTATTAAACACTCCTAAATTTGGTGACTGTCTAGGAACATGATTGAGTTCAATAATGAAATTAGATAAAATGTAGTTTTAATAATTACACTAAAGTACAGATGTGTTGTTCTTTATTTTTCATCTTCATTTGCGTTATCCTGGGCTGAGCATTGCAAATTGACCAGCTTAAAAAAAATAAAAAACGCAAAGTTTTTTTTTTTTTCTGTTTTAAAGCTGGTCATTATTTTTTTTTTAAATAAAATGACATTAACAACTGACAAAGATATGTTAAGTCAATCTTGTTGTTTACCCCTTCTGTTGTCTTCCTACGCTTCTTCTTAGCTGGAACAACAGATTTGCCATGTGATGTCCAGCTCCAAAACACCTTATAATGATGGACCGGAATGTCAGGTTCTTCTGGAAGATCCCAGGTGACCCATACAGTAATAGTGCCATCATGGTTTGTTGTTGAGTTGGCTATCTTGAGATTGGTTGGTGTTGGTGGAGCTGATGGATCTAAATGACAGAATGTAAATTAATATGTATTTATTTTACTCAATTATATAGTGCTGACATATTCAACAGCACTTTACAGACATTATTATAGCTTATTGTCCCCAGTGGAGCTCACAATCTAAGTTCCCTATCAGTATGATTTGGGCATATGGGAGGAAATGAGAGTACCCAGAGAAAACCCATGCAAACACTGGAAGAACATTTAAATAAACATACAGTATAAATAAACATAATATTTTATGCTAAAATGTTTATTTTTTTTAGGATGTGGATAAGAAATGTGAGATAGGGGGAATTGTGGGAAATGGGGCAGATACATGTGGGAAGATACAGAGATTAGATAAAAGGGGTAGGGGCTGCATTGGTCACATATTGGAGATACCTCAACCATATTTAATTTAATCAACTGGAGCTCTGGAATACAAATTATTTCTATCCAATAATAGCATTATATCCAGAGGTAAGTGAAATTCCATTTAGCCTCGATTCAAACAAAACTGCTGTTGGATTTCATTCTGTCAGAATAGTTTTGGTCTTAATCGAAAGTATCCTAATAAGTCCTTTTTTGACATTCTGAGGTTTCCTAGGACTGTATTGAATCCCATTCTAGCTCTTTAACACCAAATCAGCATCAATAATGTTAAAATAAAAGCAACATACATGGCGATGGATAAAAGGGTAGTAGCTGGTGATAACAAATAGCCTGTTTAAAAACAGATTGCACTGTGAATTTTTTTTCTTTTTAAAATTAAAAAGCTGCCTAACTAACACATTGACACTGACTGACTGGGTTTGATTTTAATGTCTCTCTGTATAAATGAATTCCAAATCTACCTATTCTCCTTATTATGAAATACACTCACGGACACTAATCCACTATATATCTGTAATTCTCTCCTAATGCTCTCTCTCCTAAATGTATTCCCATGAAGAAGCATTATTTCCAGGTTGGGCTGTTTTATACTGGCTATGACTCATTCATTGAGTCATCAGTGACTCACACCTGTAGTCCTTCAAGACTGGCTGTGCTAGAGGGAGGCTAACTGCAAGGCTGCCCCCAGAAGTCATACAATCCTTCTTCTCTGTCTTCTGATCTGTCAAATGGAAACTGTCATTTTTAGTGATTTGTAAACGTCTGACTCTGATACATTTGAAAATATGTAACAAATCCGATTCATACTGAATCAATTTGCTCAACTCTAATTTTATATCACATGATACCTATCTAGAGGAACCTAAGAGACAACATTCCAGAATGCATCAAAACAGAGAAGCAGAACATAACAAAGCAGAAGTTTTTTTTAAATGTTCATTAAGGGGAGGAAAACTGCAGTGAAAATGAAACAGTGCCAAGTCTAAGGGTATACTTGTATCTCTAAGGAGTGGCTAAGAGATTTAACAGCTTTCTGAAACTTGCCTAGAAGAGGGTGCAATGGAACCTTTCACCTCTATATGGTTTCAACTGAGGTAGTTGATGCTTAAAGGTATGGTGTACATATATATAGTTAAAACCAGAAGTTTACATACTATATAAAAAGACACATGCATGTTTTTCTCAATATCTAACATGAAATCAGAATAAACCTTTCCTGTTTTTGCTAAATTAGGATTAAATTAGGATTACCATTATTTGCCAAATGCCAGAATAATGAGAGAGAGAATGTTTTAAGGCATTTGAATTACTGTCTGCAAAGTCAAAAGTTTATACACAGTACATTTAATTAATATTTGGTACCATTGCCCTTAAATTGTATGACTTGGGTCAAACGTTTTGGATATCCTTCCATAAGCCTCTCACAATAGTTGGTTGGAATTTGGGCCCATTCCTCCTGACAAAACTGGTGTAACTGAGCCATGTTTGTTGGTCGCCTTGCTCGTACCTGACTTTTCAGCTTTTCCCATAAATTTTCAATAGGATTGAGATCAGTGCTTTGGGATAGCCACTCCAAAACATTGACTTTGTTATCCTTAAGCCACTTTGTAACCAGTTTGGCAGTATGCTTTGGGTCATTGTCTATTTGGAAGACCCATTCCCACCCAAGCTTTTACTTCCTGGCTGATGTTTTGAGATGTTGCCTCAGTATTTCCACATAATCTTCTTTCCTCATGATGCCATCTATTTAGTGAAGTGCACTAGTCCCTCCTGCAGCAAATCCACAACATGATGCTGCCACCCCCTTGTTTCACGGTTGGGATGGTGTTCTTAGGCTTCCAAGATTCTTCCTTTTTCCTCCAAACGTAATGATGGTCATTATGGCCAAAAAGTTCAATTTTAGTCTTGTGAGACCACAGAACATGTCTCCAAAAATGTAGATCTTTGTTCCTTTGTGCATTTTCAAACATTAATCTGGCTTTTTTATGTTTCTTTTGGAGTAATGGCTTTTTCCTGGCAGAGTGGCCTTTCAGCCCATGTTGATATAGCACTCGTTTCACCATGGATATTAACACAATCTTACCAGCTTCCGCCATCATCTTCACAAGGTCTTTTACTTTGGTTCTTGGGTTGAAATGCACATGTCAGACCAAAGCACTTTAATTTCTGGGACACAGAACCCTTCTCCTTCATGAGTGGTATGATGGCGGGACATTCCCATCTTGCGTATAATTGTTTTTACAGATGAATGAAGCACCTTCAGGTATTTTGAAATTGCACCCAAGGTTGAGCCTGACTTGTGCAAGTCCACAATTCTCTTCCTGATATCTTGGCTGATTTCTTTAGACTTTCCCATGATGATACACAAAGAAGCAGTGTGTTTCAGGTGTGCATTTAAATAAATCCACAGGTGTGTCTCTAATTAACTTAGTTGTTGCCAACAAACCTAACAGAAGCTTCCAAACACATGATATCATTATATGGGCAGTTCAGAATTGTTTAAAGGCATAGCAATCTTAGTGGATATAAACTTTTGACATTTCAGAAAGTAATAAAAATCCCTTAAAACATTATCTTTCTCATTATTCTGGCATTTGGCAAATAAAAATAATTATGGTAATCCTAATTGACCCAAAACAGGAAAGGTTTATTATGATTTCATGTCAGATATTGAGAAAACATAAACATGCATATGTGTCTTTTTATATAGTGTATGTAAACTTCTGGTTTCAATATATATATATATATATATATATATATATATATATATACATATATACATATATACAAAAACAAAACCAGCAGCAGCACTTTCAGAAAAAGTGGGGGGCAAGTCCTGTTGTTCTTGGATGGGAACCAAATGATCCAATATAAAGAAAGGCAGCACTCCGGATTAGTGAAGAAAACAGATCCCTTTATTCCAACTGGCTTGACAAATACTGCATTAAGCAGTTGAAACGTTGCAGAGGTGGAATGAATGGATCCATTTTCTTCACTAATCCAAAGTGCTGCCTTTCTTTATATATATATATATATATATATATATATATATTGTGGTAAGGTGCAAGGTGTCATATGCGATGGCAGGTACGTGTCACCGAGGTTGCTGGCCTCGGTGAGGTGAGAGCCGGGTTTTTGTCTGCAGCAGCTAGTGCTGTTTTGACTCTTTTAAATAGCATGGCTGCAAAGCCGATCCGGGCCGGCTCTTACTGGGAGCAGCTAAAGAGTAGGGTGGGTGGCTGCTCCCCACGGTCCAGTCCGAGTTTTTGGGCTGGGTATAAAACACAGCCATCAGCTGGGTCTGGTGTGATTATCCTGGAGCCTGCTAACAGGGCTGAGGAGTTCTCTGTGCTGGAGGACGGAGCTCAGCAAGGTGGTGTTTCCCTGCAACCTGAAGGAGGAATCGCCTGCGGCTGAACCGACTGCTAGGTGTGAACCCGCACTTAAACCACCCAAGGTGACTGGACCCTGTGTTGGCCTGTTTTTGGTTTTGCCACATGATTTCTGTTGTGTGTGAACTGTCACCAAGAGACTGTTTTCATTTCTGGTGTGCAAGTGTGAATAAAACACTGTTTGATGCACAATCTGGACTCCTTGTTTTGCCTCTAAACTGCACCCGCACCGCTGTCTACCAGAGCGACTCCCCACATTTGGTGTCGGATGCGGGCATGCGCAGTGAGGCTGGCGTGAGCACCGAACTTTGTTTTGCTGAGCAAAAGTGAATGTCCTATATTAAGCCGGCAAAGTTGCAGCCTGTGATCCCCGACAAAATGGAGGCGGCTGTGAAAGCCCTCATAGAGGCTAACGTGCAGCAGCGGGAGACCAACCAGCTACTGCTACAGCACGTGATGGCGTTGCAAGCGGCAGGAGCGTCCCACCGCGTCCACGATGCCCGGAAAGCTGTCCGTGCCGCGATCCCTAAGATGACCCCCTCGGATGATGTTGAGACCTATCTGGCGGTGTTCGAGAAGGTGGCCGTGAGGAGAAATTACCCGAGAACAGTGGGCAGAGGTCGTCGCTCCGTTCCTGGCGTCTGGACCCCAGCAAGTTTTTTGATTTGGCAGGCGACCAGGCTGCTGATTATTCCACGGTGAAGGGGAGATCCTGGCCAGACTGGGGGTAAATGTGTTGGTCCGGGCTCAGCGTGTCCACCAGTGGGACTTTAACGTGGCTGAACCCGCCAGGCCGCAGTACTATGAGTTGCTGCACAGGTTGCAAAAATGGCTGCAGCCTGAGGTTCTGAGTCCGACTGCTATGCTGGACCGGCTGCTGGCTGACATGTTTTGGAGGGCCTTGCCTTACCCCTTCAACACTGGATCGGCCAGGTATCCCCCACCAATGCCCTTGAGATGGTCGACCTGGTGGAGCGATATGAGGCCACCAGAAACCTGCAGGGGTTCTTTTGGGAGGGGCCAGTCAAACCCCGCAAATCTCCACCCCAGTCCGGCGGCCGGCCAAACCCGCCCGGGAGGTACCTCTTGCAGATCCGTCCCCAGTGGTCTGCTGGCAGTGTCGGGAGCCTGGACACATAAGGGCCAACTGTCCACAGTGGGGGGAACCCATGGAGACTAATTATGGGTACCAGGCTTCCATGTATGCCCGGAGACTGTGTGCGACCGGCATCCCCGAGACAATGGACAGTCGTCATCTGTGCCAGGTGCAAGTCGGGGATAACCTGGCAGTGGCGCTGTTGGACTCAGGGAGCCTGGAAACCCTGGTAAGTGCTGCCCTGGTACAGCCCACCCAGTATACGGGCCGGAAAGTTGGTGTGGTGTGCATACACGAAGACTTAAAGGACTATGCCACTGCTGAAATGTGTCTGTCCACGGCGGCCGGCACCTGGACTTGTGAAGTGGCGATCTCCGCCAAGCTACCGTATGAACTAATAATTGGGAGAGACTTCCCTGGTTTTCCGTCACTATGGCCTGAGGTGAAAGTGACTAATAGCCCTGAGACAGGGGTAACCCTAGCAGAGTGGCCTGGTTCCTGTGGGAGGCCAGAGCCCTGGGAGCCCGAGTCCGAAGGGCCTGCGGTAGGGGTGACCACCACTTCTGTGATAGAGGGAGACACCCCCACTGAGTGTAATGGTGGGAGACATGGAGGACTTGCCACCAGGTCCTGAGTTGGCAGACCTCCACGTCTCCGGAGATAATTTTAGGACCGCCCAACACCGGGACCAAACCCTCACCAGGGCCTGGGAGAATGTGCTGGAAATTGATGGTAAACCCCAGAAACCAGGGGCTGAATTAATGTTCCCACGATTTATTGTTCTGCAGGATATGTTGTATCGGGTGAACCAAATCCGAGGTGAACCTGTTGAACAGTTGGTGGTGCCCACAGCGTATCGCAAGCTTGTCATGGAGCTTGCCCACCAACATGTTCTTGGGGGACACCTGGGGTGGCAGAAAACCCAGGACCGCATACTGCAGCGGTTTTATTGGCCCGGTGTGTTCAAGGAGGTAGAAGATTGTGTAAGTCCTGTCCAACCTGTCAGGTAACTAGCCCCCAGCCACATTTCCGTAGTCCTCTGGTACCTCTGCCAATTATTGAAGTACCGTTTGAGCGAGTCGCTATGGATTTAATTGGGCCTGTACCAAAGTCTGCCAGGGGCCACCAACACATTCTGGTAGTTCTCGACTATGCCACTCGGTATCCGGAGGCGGTGCCTCTGCGACATACCTCAGCTAGGCTCATTGCCAAAGAGTTAATGGAGATGTTTTCCCGTGTGGGCCTGCCTAAAGAGGTTCTGACAGACCAAGGGACCCCTTTTATGTCCAAAGTAATGAGGGAACTGTGTAAATTGTTGCGTATAAAGCTGTTACGGACGTCCGTTTACCATCCGCAAACAGACGGTCTTGTTGAGAGGTTTAACCAAACTCTAAAAAATATGTTAAAGAGGGTGGTGTCTAGAGATGGGAAGGACTGGGACCTGCTTCTGCCCTATCTCATGTTCGCAGTGCGAGAGGTACCCCAGGCCTCTACTGGGTTCTCGCCCTTCGAACTGCTTTATGGCAGACACCCTCGGGGCCTGTTGGATATCGCCAAGGAAGCATGGGAACAACAGCCTGTCCCCCACAAAAGTGTCATTGAGTATGTTGCCCAGATGCAGGAACGGATGGAAAGGGTGTTGCCCTTGGTCCGGGAGCATATGGAGGCAGCGCAACAAGCCCAGAGTAGGGTGTACAATCGTCAGGCTCAGGTACGGGACTTCAATCCGGGAGATCGGGTTTTGGTTCTGGTACCCACCCTTGACAACAAATTCCTAGCTAGGTGGCAGGGCCCCTATGAGGTGATCGAGAAAGTAGGGAAGTAAATTACAAAGTACACCAGCCAGGGCGGCGCAAGCCGGAGCAGGTGTACCACGTGAATTTACTTAAGCCGTGGAAAGATAGGGACGCGGCCGGCGACCCCAGCCCCGGCCAGGGCTACTGAGTGAAAAGGGTCCAGCCCCACAGTTCGAGGCCTGTGAAGCCGTAACCACGGTAAAAATTGCAGACAGCCTGTCTTCCAAACAAGTTCAGGAAGTCAGGGAGTTTCTCAGTCGGAACACGGATGTGTTCTCGGACCTCCCTGGCCGCACGTCTCTCATCCGACATGACATCGTCACTGAGCCTCAGGCCAAGGTCCGGTTAAAACCATACCGGGTACCCGAGGCTCGGCGGCGGGCCATCGCGGAGGAAGTGCAGTTAATGTTGAAGCTCGATGTCATTGAGGAGTCGAAAAGTGAGTGGGCCAGTCCCATAGTCCTAATACCCAAGCCGGATGGGACGTTGCGGTTCTGCAACGACTTTCGCAAGTTAAATGAAGTATCCAAGTTTGGCGGCGTATCCCATGCCCGAGTAGACGAGCTTGTTGAAAGTTTAGGACAAGCCCGTTATTTTTCTGTGCTGGACCTCACTAAAGGGTACTGGCAGGTACCCTTAACGAGTCGGCTAAGGAAAAACCGCATTTGTTACCCGCAGGGCCTGTATCACTACAAGGTGTTACCCTTTGGCCTGCATGGCGCCCCCGCCACTTTCCAAGGTTAATGGACATAGTGCTGCGACCACATCGGCGGTGCGCCTCGGCCTACTTAGATGATGTAGTCATCCACAGCACCGACTGGGAAAGCCATTTACCCAAGGTGCAGGCGGTAGTGGATGCCCTGAGGAAAGCCGGACTGACCGCTAACCCAAAGAAGTGCTCCATAGGGTTAGAGGAGACAAAATATCTGGGATATGTAATTGGGCGGGGAGTTATCAAACCTCAGGTAACTAAGGTAGAGGCCATTCGTAACTGGCCCCGACCGGTCACCACCAGGCAGGTAAAGTCGTTCCTGGGGATTGTAGGATACTACATGAGGTTTGTGCCCCACTTTGCCACAATAGCAGCGCCATTGACAGACCTGTTGAAGGGCGAAAGTCTGGGAGGCTTAGCTGGAGTGAGAAGGCGGAGGAGGCTTTCTCCGCGTTGAAGTCGGCCCTGTGTGGGTCCCGGTTTTGGTGACACCCGACTTCAACAAGGAGTTTGTCGTACAGACCGGCGCCTCGGAGGTAGGCCTCGGTGCGGTACTGTCTCAGGAGGTCAACGGGAAGAACATCCCGTTGTCTTCCTGAGCCGTAAGCTCAGTCCCGCCGAGTCAGATATAGTATAGTGGAGAGGAGTGCCTGGCTATCAAGTGGGCACTCGAATCTCTCGCTACTACCTGTTAGGGAGGAGGTTCCGTCTGGTGACCGACCATTCCCCCTCAAATGGATGAGTCAGGCCAAGGAGAGGAATGCTCGGGTCACCAGGTGGTTCCTATCTCTTCAAAATTTCAAGTTTTCTGTGGAACACAGGGCAGGCCGCTTGCAGGGCAACGCAGATGCCCTGTCCGCGTCCACTGCCTTACGTGTGTTCACCCCTCAGGGTTGAACAAAGGGAGGTATGTGGTAAGGTGCAAGGTGTCATATGCGATGGCAGGTACGTGTCACCGAGGTTGCTGGCCTCGGTGAGGTGAGACCGGGTTTTTGTCTGCAGCAGCTAGTGCTGTTTTGACTCTTTTAAATAGCATGGCTGCAAAGCCGATCCGGGCCGGCTCTTACTGGGAGCAGCTAAAGAGTAGGGTGGGTGGCTGCTCCCACGGTCAGTCCGAGTTTTGGGCTGGGTATAAAACACAGCCATCAGCTGTGTCTGGTGTGATTATCCTGGAGCCTGCTAACAGGGCTGAGGAGTTCTCTGTGCTGGAGGACGGAGCTCAGCAAGGTGGTGTTTCCCTGCAACCTGAAGGAGGAATCGCCTGCGGCTGAACCGACTGCTAGGTGTGAACCCGCACTTAAACCACCCAAGGTGACTGGACCATGTGTTGGCCTGTTTTTGGTTTTGCCACATGATTTCTGTTGTGTGTGAACTGTCACCAAGAGACTGTTTTCATTTCTGGTGTGCAAGTGTGAATAAAACACTGTTTGATGCACAATCTGGACTCCTTGTTTTGCCTCTAAACTGCACCCGCACCGCTGTCTACCAGAGAGACTCCCCACAATATATATATATATATATATATATATATATATCCAATAGCAAAAAGGCAGCACTCCAAAATCAATAAAAAGGACAAAATATTCATTCACCCATGTTGATATGCAATGTTTCGGCTCAACCCTAGTGATTTTCCCAAAAATGGCTCTAGGGTCGTGCCGAAACATTGTATATCTACATAAGTGAATACATTTTATTTTTAATTTTTTTTTTAATTTTGCAGTGATGCCTTTTTGCTATTTTGTATATTGGGCAAATATCTAGTCCCCTCAGGCATATACCCATTGCTAAAATTATTTTGGATCTAGTGTTGCCAGATTTTTGCTATATATATATATATATATATATATATATATATATATATATATGAAGAAGAAAAACTGCAGCACTTCCGATGTGTTGATAGAAATGTAGGATCCTTTATTCACCCGTGCAACGTTTCGATCCTCTTACTGGGATCATTGTCAAGCAATAAACAGTGTTGAAACATGCATATTTATAGGGTGGTAACATAAGTAGAGATGAGCGAACACCTGGATGTTCGGGTTCAAGAAGTTCGGCCGAACTTCCCAAAAATGTTCGGGTTTGGGATACGAACTCGACCCGAACTTTATCCCGAACCCCATTGAAGTCAATGGGGACCCAAACTTTTGGGCACTAAAAAGGCTGTAAAATAGTCCAGGAAAGGGCTAGAGGGCTGCAAAAGGCAGCAAAATGTAGGTAAATGCCCTGCAAACAAATGTGGATAGGGAAATGAATTAAAATAAAATGAAATAAATAAAAATTAACCAATATCAATTGGAGAGAGGTCCCATAGCAGAAAATCATGCGTAATATCACCCACCACTGGAGAAGGCCACTTTCAGTTATTTCAGCCCCAGCACCCAGTCAAAGGAGAGAGGTCCCACAGCAAGGAATCATGCATCATATCACCCACTACTGGAGAAGGCCACTCAGTTATTTCAGCCCAGCACCCAGACCGAGGATACAGCTCCCACAGCAAGGAATTATTCGTCATATCACCCACCACTGGAGAAGGCCACTTTCAGTTATTTCGGACCCAGCACCCAGACAGAGGAGGGAGGTCCCACAGCAAGGAATAAGGCGTCATATGACCCACCACTGGAGAAGGCCACTTTCTGTTATTTAGGCCCAGCACCCAGACAGAGGAGAGAGGTCCCACAGCAAGGAATCATGCGTCATATCACCAACCACTGGAGAAGGCCACTTTCAGTTATTCCGGCCCCAGCACCCAGACAGAGGAGAGAGGTCCCACAGCAAGGAATAAGGCGTCATATGACCTGCCACTGGAGAAGGCCACTTTCAGTTATTAAGGCCCAGCACCCAGACAGAGGAGAGAGGTCCCACAGCAAGGAATCATGCATCATATCACCCACAACTGGAGAAGGCCACTTTCAGTTATTTTGGCCCCAGCACCCCAGAGGAGAGAGGATCCGACAGCAAGGAATCATGCGTTATATCACCCACCACTGGAGAAGGCCACTTTCAGTTATTTCGGCCCCAGCACCCAGACAGAGGAGCGAGGTCCGACAGCAAGGAATAACGCGTCATATGACCCACCACTGGAGAAGGCCACTTTCAGTTATTTCGGCCCCAGCAACCAGACAGAGGAGAGAGGTCCCACAGCAAGGAATCATGCATCATTTCACCCACCACTAGAGAAGGCCACTTTCAGTTATTTCGGCCCAGCATCCAGACAGAGGAGAGGTTCATTCAACTTTGGGTTGCACCGCAAGATCATGATAAAGTTAAAAAAATGAGGATTCAATAAAGAAGTGCCCCGGAGTACAAGATTACATGGTTGAGGGGGAGGCAGTTATAAATGTCTATTCTGCACAAGGAAGGCACAGGTCCTGTGGGATCAATGCCTGGTTCATTCTTATGAATGTCAGCTTGTCCACGTTGGCTTTGGACAGACGGCTGCGTTTGTCAGTAATGACGCCCCCTGCCGTGCTAAATACACGTTCAGACAAAACGCTGGCCGCGGGGCAGGTCAGCACCTCCAAGGCATAAAATGCTAACTCTGGCCACGTGGACAATTTGGAGACCCAGAAGTTGAATGGGGCCGAACCATCAGTCAGTACGTGGAGGGGTGTGCAGATGTACTGTTCAACCATGTTAGTGAAATGCTGCCTCCCGCTAACACTTTCCGTATCAGGTGGTGGTGCAGTTAGCTGTGGCGTGGAGACAAAACTTTTCCACATTTCTGCCATTCTAACCCTGCCCTCAGAGGAGCTGGCCGTGACACTGCTACGTTGGCGACCTCTTGCTCCTCCTCTGCCTTCGACCTTGGGCTTTCACCTGTTCCCCAGTGACATTTAGGAATGCTCTCAGGAGCACGTCTACCAGCGTGCGCTTGTACTCGCGCACACTGGTATCTTCCTATCACGCTCCAGTGCAGGAAGTAAGGTGGGCAAATTGTTCTTTGTACCGGGGATCCAGCAGGGTGGCAACCCAGTAGTCCGCACACATTAAAATGTGGGCAACTCTGCTGTCATTGCGCAGGCACTGCAGCATGTAGTCACTCATGTGTGCCAGGCTCCCCAGAGGTAAGGACAAGCTGTCCTCTGTGGGAGGCGTATCGTCATCGTCCTCCGTATCCCCCCAGCCACACACCAGTGATGGGCCTGAGCTGTGTCGGGTGCCACCCCGCTGTGAATCTGCTTCATCCTCATCCTCCTCCACCTCCTCCTCGTCCTACAGTAGTGGACCCTGGCTGGCCACATTTGTACCTGGCCTCTGCTGTTGCAAAAAACCTCCCTCTGAGCCACTTCTAACAGACTGGCCTGAAAGTGCTAAAAATGACGCCTTATCCTCCTCCGCCTCCTCCTGGGCCACCTCCTCTTCCATAATCGCCCTAAGCGTTTACTCAAGGAGACATAGAAGTGGTATTGTAACGCTGATAACGGTGTCATCGCCACTGGCCATGTTGGTGGTGTATTCGAAACAGCGCAACAGGGCACACAGGTCTCTCATGGAGGCTCAATCATTGGTGGTGAAGTGGTGCTGTTCCGCAGTGCGACTGATGCGTGCATGCTGCAGCTGAAACTCCACTATGGCCTGCTGCTGCTCGCACAGTCTCTCCAGCATGTGCAAGGTGGAATTCCACCTGGTGGGCACGTCGCATATAAGGCGGTGAGCGGTATGACCGAAGTTCCGCTGTAGCGCAGAAAGGCGAGCAGCGGCAGGATGTGAATGCCGGAAGCGCGCACAGACGTCCCGCACTTTATGCAGCAGCTCTGACATGTCGGGGTAGTTGTGAATGAACTTCTGCACCACCAAATTCAGCACATGCGACAGGCAAGGGATGTGCGTCAAACTGGCTAGTCCCAGAGCTGCGACGAGATTTCACCCATTATCGCACACCACCAGGCCGGGCTTGAGGCCCCCCAGCAGAAATTACTCGTCGGTCTGTTGTTCAATACCCCGCCACAACTCCTGCGCGGTGTGGGGCCTGTCCCCCAAACATATGAGTTTCAGAATGGCCTGCTGACGTTTACCCCGGGCTGTGCTGAAGTTGGTGGTGAAGGTGTGTTGCTGACTGGATGAGCTGGTGGAAGCAGAGGAGGAGGAAGCCGAGTAGGAGGAGGAGGCTACAGGAGGCAAAGAATGATGCCCTGCGATCCTTGGCGGCGGAAGGACGTGCACCAAGGAACTCTCCGCCTGGGGCCCAGCCGCCACTACATTTACCCAGTGTGCGGTTAGGGAGATATAGCGTCCCTGGCCGTGCTTACTGGTCCATGGATCTGTGGGTAGGTGGACCTTTCCACAGATGGCGTTGCGCAGTGCACACTTGATTTTATCGGATACTTGGTTGTGCAGTGAAGGCACGGCTGTCTTGGAGAAGTAGTGGCGGCTGGGAAGAACATACTGTGGGACAGCCATGAACATCAGCTGTTTGAAGCTGTCTGTGTCCACCAGCCTGAATGACAGCATTTCAAAGGCCAGTAGTTTAGAAATGCTGCCATTCAGGCCCAGGGCTCGAGGGTGGCTAGGTGGGAAGTTACGCTTTCTCTCCAAGGTTTGTGAGATGGAGAGCTGAACGCTGCCGTGTGACATGGTGGAGATGCTTGGTGACGCAGGTGGTGGTGTCGGTGGCACATCCTCTGTTTGGTGGGCGGCAGGTGCCAACATTCCTCCCGAGGCGGAGGAAGAGGCCGAGGCAGCAGCAGAAGAGGGAGCAGGGGAAGCCAGAGTGAGTTCCTTGCTTTTAAGGTGTTTACTCCACTGCAGTTCATGCTTTGCATGTAGATGCCTGGTCATGCAGGTTCTGCTAAGGTTCAGAATGTTAATGCCTCGATTCAGGCTCTGATGGCACAGCGTGCAAACCACTCGGGTCTTGTCGTCAGCACATTGTTTAAAGAAGTGCCATGCCAGGGAACTCCTTGAAGCTTCCTTTGGGGTGCTTGGTCCCTGGTGGCGGTGGCCAGTAGCAGGCGAACTCTCTTGGAAGCGGCTGTTCTGCTTTTGCCCCCTGCTCCCTCTTTTGCTACGCTGTTGGCTCGGTCTCACCACTGCTTCTTCCTCTGAACTATGAAAGTCAGTGGCACGACCTTCATTCCATGTGGGGTCTAGGACCTTATCGTCCCCTGCATCGTCTTCCACACAGTCTTCCTCCTGACCTCCTGTTCGGTCTGCGCACTCCAGAAAGACGCAGCAGTTGGCACTTGTGTTTCGTTATCATCAGAGACATGTGGACTGCGATGAGATGGTATTCCCAAGTCCTCATCATCAGTAAACATCAGTGGTTGTGCATCAGTGCATTCTATGTCTTCCACCACTGGGGAAGGGCTAGGTGGATTCCCTTGGGAAACCCTGCCAGCAGAGTCTTCAAACAGCATAAGAGACTGCTGCATAACTTGAGGCTCAGACAGTTTCCAAAATATGCATGGGGGTGATGTGACAGACTGATGGGCTTGGTTTTCAGGCGCCACCTGTGCACTTTCTGCAGAAGACTGGGTGGGAGATGATAATGTGAACGTGCTGGATCCACTGTCGGCCACCCAATTGACTAGTGCCTGTACTTTCACAGGCCTTACCATCCTTAGAACGGCATTGGGCCCCACCAAATATCGCTGTAAATTCTGGCGGGTACTGGAACCTGAGGTAGTTGGTTCACTAGGACGTGTGGCTGTGGCAGAATGGCCACGTCCTCTCCCAGCACCAGAGGGTACACTAACACCACCACGACCGCGTCCGCGTCCCTTACTAGATGTTTTCCTCATTGTTACCGTTCAACAAGCACCACAATAAGAAAAAAAATATTTGGCCCAATGTATTGATTTCAAATTCAGGCCTTTTTTTACAGGCACCTAACACTATCTGCCTAATTATTTATGTAGCGTATTACACTAATCCAGGCACAGCAGTAACCACTGATTTAGTGGAATATCTCTTTTAGGGCTAGTATTTAGGCCCTCGATGAAAGGTATCCTTTTATGGACAGATTTAAACTAGGCCTGCAACAGCTGGAACACCAGATTCAGGGTATTGCAATTTTGGCAATTGAATTTCACCCCAGAACAAAATATATAATTTGCAGGACACTATGAAACTTGGCCAGCCACAGCTGAAACCACTGATTTATGGTATTGCTATTTTGGCAATTGAATTTCACCCCAGAACAAAATAAATGTTTTGGCGGACACTATTATAGTTTGCCAGCCAGTGCTGGGACCCCAGATTTAGGGGATTGCTATTTTGGCAGTTGAATTTCACCCCAGAACAAAACATACCCTATTACGGACAGATTTAAACTAGGCCTGCAACAGCTGGAACACCAGATTCAGGGTATTGCTATTTTGGCAATTGAATTTAACCCCAGAACAAAATATATGTTTTTTACGGACACTATGAAACTTTGCCAGCCACAGCTGAAACCACTGATTTATGGTATTGCTATTTTGGCAATTGAATTTCACCCCAGAACAAAATATATGTTTTGGCAGACACTATTATACTTTGCCATCCACAGCTGTGACACCAGATTTATGGTATTGCTATTTTGGCAATTGAATTTCACCCCAGAACAAAATATATGCTTTTGCGGACACTATGAAACTTGGCCAGCCACAGCTGAAACCACTGATTTATGGTATTGCTATTTTGGCAATTGAATTTCACCACAGAAAATAATCTATCCTTTGCCAGACAGTATTATACTTGGCTAGCCAAAGCTGGAACACCAGATTTAGGGGATTGTTATTTTTGCAATTGTATTTAACCCCTTAATAAAATATAGAAATTGCTATCCTGAGTTTCTAGGCGTGACAATTAGCACAGCCAAGCCCCTGATGTAGGATATAGAAAAAAAAAAAAAACTAGCATTGATGGATTGATGGACTTGGTGGCAGCTTGTTCTGGTGCACCACAAGTCACAAAATGGCCGCCGATCACCCCAGAAAATAAGTGACAGAAAAACGCTCTGTGCAGCCTAAAAACCAGTGAGCAAGTAACTAGCAGAAGTTCAATCATTCACAGCTGTAGACGGATCACTTTATATGGTGCTTTTGCAGACTTTTCCCTGCCTAATCTTGCCCTCACAGCAGCTGCGTCCTCTCCCTACACTAATCAGAGCAGTTTGACGTGCGGCGCTATGTGACTCCAGCTTAAATAGAGGCTGGGTCACATGCTGCACTTGGCCAATCACATGCATGCCATTAGTAGGCATGGCTCTGATGGCTTCTTAGGGCAAGAAGTAAAATGCTAGCTGATTGGCTGCTGTGCAGCCCTTCAGAAAGCAGGAAGATATCGCCGAACAACGGACCCAAACTTTTTTGAAAATGTTCGGGTTCGGGTCAGTGTCCCAAACACCCCAAAATTCGGTACGAACCCGAACTATACAGGTAAAATGCTAGCTGATTGGCTTCTGTGCAGCCCTTCAGAGAGCTGGAAGAAATCGCCAAACAACGAACCCGAACCCGAACTTTTTTGAAAATGTTCGGGTCCGGGTCTGTGTTTCGAACACCCCAAAATTCGGTACGAACCCGAATTATGCTCGAATTGTTCGCTCAACACTAAACATAAGTCATTTACCAATCAGTGTGCTTTGAACTGATATATTAATTTGAATGTAATGAAACACTGATATATGATCATTATGTAGTATTTACACTTTATGATTTTTCATTGGTTAACGACTTATATTAACACCCCATAAATATGTATGATTCAACACTGTTTATTGCTTGACAACAACCCCAGTATGAGGATCGAAACGTTGCATGTGTGAATAAAGGATCCCACGTTTCTATCACCACATCGGAAGTGCTGCAGTTTTTCTTCTTCAATATTGTCTAACCCTTTGTCGGATTATACCGCTGGCACTCTGCAATTTAAAGAGAGTGCTGCTCTGAATTGTATTCTCTATAAGTATATATATATATATATATATATATATATATATATATATATATATATTCGGGGGCATCTGAGACAGGCATAATAACCTAAGTGACCTGTAGAGTACCTAAATTATAACTAAAGTGTAAACATAAATATTATCAAGCACACATAGTCTGTAAGTAGAAGATTAGTTGTGGGGTGAATAGCAGTCGAATATGGATGCCCAAGGGCCAAGTGGCCCTTCTAACACAGTATTATTAATGATACATTTTGGATGGGAGGTAGTTACAGATATTGCATGGGCCCAAGAAGTTCAACATATTCTTCTGACTCTAACATATGAAAACCGATAATATTCAATTAACATAAATACCTAATTTATGACATAAAAGCAATCATATACAGCCTTCATGCTCCTCATCAGTTTTCACCAGGTGTTATATTTTTTTAGTCTCCTGTTATGTTATTTTATACTTTAAGTTGACCTCTCCTTGGAAGTTCCATAAATCCATTCATTGTGATGCATCTCTGCTCAATTTGAAATATGTCACAATATAGTCACAGAAATGTATTTCACATGAGCCTCACTGAGTACAAAAATAGCAGGTCAAGTGGAGCATCACTCATAGACCGAGAACAAAAAGAGGCAGAACTTTAAAGCATTTAACAAAATTAGGTCAGGCGTTCTTTTAACTGCACTGTGCACCTGGATGTTTTTACTGTGCTAAATTAGGTATTCAATACATTTCCATGGTCACTGCATTCGTTAAATAATCAACATACTACGTTGAATCCTCATTCTTTGTTTGTAGTAATCTTCTATTATTACAAAGAAATGGAGGGTAATTCACATTCATTGTATAACAGATGTTAAAAATAAAGAAAAAGAAAGACTCCCTGTAAAAATGAGATGGCGAGAGAAGGCAATTACTTTGTCTCTGGTATGAATGCAATGTATTTAAATTTGTGCTTTTTTTTATTCCAAGACAATTAACTCTTGGTGTAAAGTCACTAAAAGCCAGACAGGCAGGCTGACATATGATAAGTGTCTTCTCAGTGGAGACCCATACTGATCATGAGAATACTGGTACTTTTCTATTCATCATTATGGGACTGACGGACACAGGCAAGTACTGTACTTGGCTTCTCTTCGGCAGGTCAATAGAGATGAATTAAGTGGTAGCACATATGCTCAAATGCAGCTACGTTTATACAAAAGGACACCTGAACACAGTCTATTGTGAGTCATGGGATTCCAGTGTTTGGATTATCATAGATCAGACACAAGATAGATGATAAGTTTAAAACTCCAGATAACCCCCATATCCCATCATGCAACTGACTGCAGATACAAAAGTGCCCGTAAATTTATTTGACCTTTTTCAACAACGTTGACAGCAATAATCTTTAACAATTAACTTTGCTGGCTATAAAAGTCTGATGGCTGGGACTAATGATGTCACTCAATGTCAGACACCGTCAGTAAAGCAATAAAATAGTCAAAAAACTATCTGTTCCCTGACAGATTCACACGGCGTCTACACCTGGGCCTCACCTTTTTTTGTCATCAGTGTAGGCTATCTTGTATCTGATATCCTAAATTTATTGGCTTACATTTACATGTAGATTATTACATTGATATATCTCATGTTCAACAGAAAAGGCCCATGTACAAGGCTTAATGTATGAGTATTATGGCAAGAATACTATTCACTTTTCAATATATCTTTAAAAAAAACTGCATTCTGAAGCTTTAAAGGGGTTAAACAGAAATCTAAGTATCCTTCTTTCCTTTCTGTGGCTGGGCAACAGTTTACATAAGACAATTGAGCACCTGCATCTCACAGGATGCATTGCAATTGGCACTAGTTAATCCCTTCCTCCACTGCATATAAAAGAGTCTCACACATATAGCCCCTGAGATACATATTGTATGTAAAGCCTCCACATTTACTTTTTCTACCGGTTATAGAGATAAAGCTATATATTTGTATGAATTTAGAAGCAGAAATGAATGAATGAAAGATGTCTGGATCACTTCATCTGGTTTACTATGAGATCATTATGTTATTCTAGCACTGAAGGAAGGGAAAGGGAAGCTACTGAACGTGTTAGTCCACCACTGAATAGTGGACCTAAAGGATAAATAGCAGAGAGAACTACTAAAGATGAAAATGTAATGTACATAAAAAAGGAACAATACAAAATGTTCAATTCATTGCATAGCAATCCTTTTCATTTGATAATCCCATTTAAGTATTAAAAAAAGTTGTCATTTTAGTATTTTGCTGGTTATGTTTTCAACCTTAGAGCTTTGGCTTTGGTGGTAAGGACAAGCTTTCCAGCACTAAAACATTAAAGACATATCCTTAGGATTCCACAGTGCTCAGCAAATGACACACATAAGCCAGCTGTTTAACATTAGAAAATCATTAGTCCCGTGAGTGGGAGAGAAAGATTTTATTGAAGGCTGGGGGTGTTTTGATTTTACTACCACCAAGCAATGGAACCATGAAATCACTCTCAATATGAGATATATGTCTCAAGACTAATAACAGACTAATAAAATTGTGTTCCTTCTATTTAAACATTAACTATTGGCCAACTGTATAGCAATGTATTTGTGAACAGGGCATACGGACAATAACTGAAGAAAAAATAATGCATGGGAAAGTATGCTGCTATTTAATAATCCCAACATGTCTATTTTTATAGCAGTTGGAGCCACATTTTTCTGATATAGTATTCCAAATACTCTGCATATATTGTAAATAGTATTAAAACATAAAATTCTAGTTACCAGCAGTCACCACTAGAGGGAGCTTAAGCTCTCACTGGATACTATTTTCTTACTGAGTTTATTGTATAAACAGCATGCAGTAAGCATCAAAACTTCCCCCAATGGTGGCTGCAGACAACCAAAAGTTCTCACCAACATAAAGACATAAGTAGTGTTGAGCACGAATATTCGAATAGCGAATTTTATTCGCGAATATTGGCACTTCGATAATTTGCGAATAAGTAGAATATATTGCTATATATTCGTCTTGTCGAATAATCGTCATTTTTTTCCATCTGAACACATGATTCCTCCCTGCTTCTTGCATGTGGGCCAATAACTTATTGGCCCACAAGTAAGAAGCAGGAAGGAATCACGTGTTCAGATGGAAAAAAAATTACGAATATTTGAAAAGACGAATATATAGCAATAAATATAGTGCTATATATTCGTTATTAGAATATTAATAATTTTTTTCTGAAGTGAACTTAACACCTACACAATTCCCCCCTGCTGTCTGGTTCCCAAAAAAACAGTTCTTACATGTCCGGGCTCCGTAGGATTTCAGCCCGCTCCAGTCAGTGCCCGTCCATGCGCATTGAGTGTCCCCATCACCATGGGAACGCCTCGGGGTTAGAATGTACCATCGGATGTGAGATTTCACAATCTCACAACAGCGAATAGTCTTGTCATAACACTATTCAACTAATAGAGGGCGATGTTCATGAGTCATGATTAGCGCCCTCTATTGGTTGCATAGTCTTATGACAAGACTATTCCCTGTTGTGAGTGACTCGCAACAGCGAATAGTTTTGTCATAAGACTATTCAACTAATAGAGGGCGCTGTTAATGACGCCTGTCGGGGAAGAGTATGACGAGAAGCGAATATACATGCCTAAACGATGCTGGGGTGAGCCCTTCGGTGGATCGGGACTACAATTATGACTGTCCAGCCCCTCAGACCCGATGTTCTGATGGGAAAAAATGACAATTATTCTAAAAACGAATATATAGCACTATATTCAATATAGTGCCATATATTTGTTTTTTTGAATATTTGTTATTTTTTTCCACATGATTCCTCCCTGCTTAAGTTGCTTGTGGACCAATAACTCATTGGCCTACAAGCAAGAAGCAGGGAGGAATAATGTGTTCAGATAGGAAAAAATTATGAATATTTAATGTAACAAATGTATAATACTATATTCAATATATTGCTATATTTTTTTTTTTAGAATATTCGCGAATATTCTCAAATATAATGAATATTCTATTAAAAATTTGCAAAATATTGCGAATACGAATATGGCCCCTACCGCTCATCACTGGACATGAGGACAGATTTTGAACATAATTTGGTGAGAAAAAAGACTGGTATTCAAGGGTTGAATTTATTGTATAAAAATATGTTGTCTGAAACACCGGTCTTTATAAATGACCCACAAAGTTACCACTCACATAAAGAGCACAGAAGTTTGGACCTACAGTCTTTAGATGAGGAAAAAAAATTGGTGTTCAAAGAAGGACATTAAATTGAAGGACTTGGGGTGGGTGCACATGCACCAGTTTTAACAACTGCAGCTGTTTAAAAACCCCAAAGATGCAAACTTAAGCTGATTGTTCAGCTGAAAGCTATCTCTCCCAAAATCAACCTGTCTTCCCTCCACAAATATACGCTGTTCTCAGCTGTCGCCATGGCCAATAAGATAATTTTTTTTTATTCCCCTTAAGTGGGTAAAATTGGATCAACTTGTAGGATGACAGGCCGAACTGGATGGACAAATGTCTTTTTTCGGCCTTATGTACTATGTTACTATAGGGAGAGTGGAGAAAACCGCTGCCAGACACTTCTGGCTATGGCTTATTTTACTGGAGAACAAAAGGATCGGGCGACAATATTCATTTAGCACAATCCTTCTCTGGCATTACATCATTAGGCAGGGGAAAGTTGGGAGCTCCCTGCAAACATTAGACATTTGCCACAAATTAGACTGGCCATACACTATGTGTATGACCTGCTTTACTCTTGTATGGGGTAGTGAACACTGTGTGAAATGGAGTAATAGCTTTAGACATAAGTGTTGTGTTTAAAGATGTGTAAAATATATTGCTGTGATCTGTTTAATAAATTTGATGCAAATTATGGCAATGCAGACAAAAAACCTACTAAAATTCTACTGATAAATTCCCCCATAATGTATTTAGCAAACACTAGTGTCTGAACAGCTGGAGTAGTCTTCATGATCTTCTACAGCGTCAACTGATGTAGACGATGCATTAAGTTGATAAGTGAGCAGTTTGTGAGCAATATATTGATTCTTTTGTTGTGTTCATGTTTAACTGTTATCTGGTGCCTTTGAGTGCAGATAATGGCCAGAAAATGGTTGATGTATGTTAACATTTGGCCTGCCTTTTATCTGAACTGAACAAGACCTAATGGTTCCTGAAAACAAGATTTACATTGTGTTGTTATGAGTTATTAGCATTTTGCAGCATGCGCATTATACGAAGTAAAAAGCTGCCCTTGAAATAAGAGTATGAATATGCTAAGTTGATATCATCTTAAAAGCATTATTTTATTATATGGCCCAGGGGTTTTGGAAAGAAAATGATGCTGTAGCTAGTCCCAATAAGTTGGTTACAGAGTTGGTTACAGAAAGTAACAGTTAAATTTACCCTACATTTCATAGCTATTAATTTTTTATGCAAAACCAAATGGTCAGAGAGGTTGTTCTTCATACGTTGACTAAGCATTAAAGTCTCTTCTATGGAATGAACATGCCATAAGGAGTGACCATACAGTAGAAAACATGCAGCAGCTGAGCAAAATGATTTAACCAAATTAATTTGTCCAATCAGCAGGGCAGAATCATTTCTTCTGGGCAGCAGATAGTTTTTTAGACAGCACACTCTGCTGCCCACAAATAATGATTGGTGGTGCCTGCAGGAACGACAGGATCACCCGACGAATTAGCATTTTGCTTGTTCATTGGGTGATTACGGAACATTTAGATGGCCAGATTATCGGGAGCAGTCGTTCCCGATAATCTGGGCGATTATTGGTTCGTCTAAACCCACCTTTAGGGTTTGAAGTCACAACAGCATCATTAGATTTTTTTTTTTACATTGTCTATACTTGTATCTAATGTTCTCTTTTATGTGCTATGACAGTCAGCACTTTTCATTGTATTAACAACACCTGAAAAGGAATGTCTACCTACTTAGTGACGCAGAGTGCAAAGAATATCTATTTTTGTCTCCTTACAACCTATGTGTAGAACATGACGTAAAACCTTTTCTTTAGAGGCTGATGACAAAGAAATACACAACACAAATTGTGGAGTTAAACTAGAAATACAAGTTAGGAAAGGTGAACTGTCATTTACAGTATAAAGCCAATACACTGAAAGATATGAAAGAAACCATAGAAGATAAACATGACCTGTCAAACTAAATATCTCCCAGGATTCAAAGTGCACACTATACTGTAAATACACACATTTAGCTAGATTTACTTGGTTGTCTGCTTTGAACAATCTATTTTTATTTGAAGGGCACCTGATCCCAAGTTATCCCACCCTATCTAACAACCAGCATTCAGTTTCTCTGCTAAACCTCCATGGTATAAATGAAAGAGATTGCTACGTTATATAATCAATATCTAATAGGTGCAGATCCCACCTCTGAGACCTGGTCCTATCTCCAGAACCGGCCCCTCGACGTGAAGGAGAGCGCATCATGCAAGGGCTGCCACCCTCCATTCACTGTGATGGGAGTTCCTAAAATAGCTGAGCCAGTGCTTGGCTATTTCCAGCAGTCCCATAGTGGATGAATGAATGAATGGAAAGGTGACCATGCATGTGCAGTGTGCTCTCCATTAACTTTCATGTGACTTCCAAAAATAGCAGAGGGGGCACAGAAATCCCGTAGAAATGAATGGAAGGAATGCTGCACTCTCCTTCATTTCAGGGGTCCTGTTCTGGAGATGGATGTAGGTTCCAGTGATGGGTCCCACACCTATCTGATATTGATGGCATATCTTAGCAATATGCCATCAATGTTTTGGATGGCTATAACTCTTTAAGCATTACATGGTAATGGTTGAAATCAATGTGCTCTCCATGTAATGCATTGAGGTGTTGGGTCCCTAAAAAGAGAAGTTTATCCTCACCACTCCCCCTCAGGCTAAATGATACAGGTTGTAAATGAAGGACTACCTTCTATTAAATCATATTTTGGAAATTAGTTTTCTAAGCACCTTAAAGTCTATAATCACACATACTTTGTGGCTTTTTTTGTTAAATGGAAGTCAGGCATGGATCTAAAAAAAGGGAATAGTATAAATAAAACACTGAATCTTATCCTTTTTTGGTATCCATTCATGAGTACAGATTTCGATTCTGTAACTTTCAAACCGGCATGATGGTTAAATGGTAACTGAAATGTTTAGTTTATACTTGTATATTGCCCATATACAAGGAAGAATAGTTTCTACATCTGGAGTGGCTGCAGGCACATAGGATGTAAGGAATGGAACAGCACTTCTATAAATCTAGAGCACATATAACTAGTGTCCATAAATCCATGATTCTTGCCATACTTTGCCATAATGCATCATATTATGGCTGAATGCTTCTAATCAATGGTAACAGTTTATTCAGCAGAGTGAGACTGCCAAGTATAAAACATCATCTTAAAAAACTATACGGATTCTAGCAGTGGATTTAAGTCCTTATGGTCGAAGCAGATCTTTGATTTAGTGTAAAAAATATTGTTTGCCACTTCCAAACTGCCATAGATCAGCCACTATATTATACTGAACAGGAATAGACAATAAAAGGTTGTAAGGATGGAGAACAGGGCAGAGACAACATACTTTAATAAAAATATGGGGGTGGGTGCTCTATAATTAATTTGTAACTGCATAGCTGGCAAAAAGAACTAGCCCACAATGATAGAACCTTAAAATTCCTTACTCTTGGTAAGTCCTTGTGAAATCAGGGAGAAAAATGAGGGAAAAGAGGATCAGGCATGTTGGATTTTAGCACACACAATAGTTTTTTGCCAGCCCTTATCATTAAATTAAAATTGATGGCTTGTCCAAGTTGGAGAGTTTATGAGGCTTTTGGAAGTCATAACTGTTGGCTCAGAAAGTGTTTGGCTGATAGCTATCTTGTGAATGGTCAGTGTAACACCATATTACTCCCGTCAGCGATGACAGCTAAGTAATTGTATGGTAATAAGACTTTTTGGATGTTCATACAAACTGAATGAACTTTCCCAATGATGGATAGTACCCCCAAATCCTGACTTATGCCTCTCACCCAGTTAAGCCAATAGTCTCTGCTCTGCACTGATGATTGACAATCACCCCAAAACAGCTGTCTGCAGATGAGGTGCTGGCTTATTTAATATATGAGTGATGTCTCACGGCCTATTTAAAGAGTCAAACACTGACTTATAGGATAGCTGCCTTACACCTGGTGGCAACAGAGGCAGAGCTTGTTAAGAGATCATTTGTATCCCTTTTTTCCCAGAATTCCAGAGAAGCATGTGTGGCCTATAAATCTTGTCACGCCCACTAAGGTGCTGTCTCCCCAAGGAGCGATAGTACTCCCCCAAATATGGTATGGTTAGAAATAGTAATACAGGCAGTATTCAGGCACACAAGTCAAGTAGAAAAATAAACTACAAAATAAGATCAAGTCAACAGCAGCCAGCCTGCTTGTAGCTAGTTACCAACATGAGATTGTTCTACAGTACAATACAGAAAATAAAAACATCATAATATAAACCGACTGAGATAAAACAAAGGGGTCTGCAGCTGGTATTGTTTTCAGGTGTTGTTGCTGAAACTTGATAGATAGATGATTAATTATTAAGCTATCAAAATGTTCAGATTTGATGAATTCTACTAAC
The DNA here is from genome assembly GCA_033119425.1 of Bufotes viridis. Classification (NCBI taxonomy): domain Eukaryota; kingdom Metazoa; phylum Chordata; class Amphibia; order Anura; family Bufonidae; genus Bufotes; species Bufotes viridis. Next base: position 130,828,936 of record CM065591.1, read on the forward strand.
CTTTAGATGAACGGAAGTGTTTGCTTGGTGCTGTAAAGCCTCTTGTTCCATGCACATTAACAGCGGCCACTCTGAACTGGTACCACCTGCTCGGTCTGACATCAGAGAGCTGCACCCTTTCATCTGTGGTCTGATCAAGAAAATTCCATGCTGATTAGATTTAAATGGAAGCAATATGCTTGTTACTTGCACAATAAAAAGTGATTAGGAAATAATTAAAAGCATGTTTTACATTTGCATTTTCTTTTGTAAAAAAGAAAATCAATATATTTTGTGTTTTTTTGGGGGTAAAACATAAAACATGTTACACATGAAACCATTAAATAAACACCTATTAAATAAATCTTTGCCAATTTTTATATATGACTACAGATTGAAATGAATAGAGTACTAGAATATAAGTACTAGACTTTCGGCATGTTTGTGTATGCAATTAAAGAGCACTAATTAAAAATGTCAGTGTGAGGTTTTGGCTAGCATTGGACATACACACTGGTCCTTATCAGACACCAGGAACACAGTGGCAAAAGAAATTTATAGGTCTATGCTGTACCCCTGTATCCCTTACACCAAGGCTCACAGGATGACACACACTGTGTGACATATAGAGTGCCTACTAATCCCAATCACAAACAGTTAGTGCACCTAATGCACTGCTGTTCAGTTCATCCACACAGAACTTTGTGTGTATACAGCCTTAAATTTTAAACTTTATGAATAAATCTGGAAAAACTGGATGACATCCACCTCTGGAGATAAAAATAATCACCAAGTTGGTTGTCAACCAGTTTTTTCAACAGATACAACTAACATGCAGGTGAATATACGTCTGGCCATACACATCATCTAACCGCTATCTCTCCTGACTGCTCCATACACATGCATGTGTTCTGACTGAGGAGAGTCATTGTTGAGACACTGAAAGTAAAAGATTTAAGCAGTTGAAATCCAACTTCCTTAAACTTATTTCCTGCCATCAGGGAAGGGTAACGAGATCCCCATACACATTAGATGGTTGGCCAGTTCAACTAAAAGTGTCAGGCTCAGCCTTTATACATCTAAGGCCTCATGCACAGAAACGTATTTTATTTTCGTGTCTGTTCTTTTTTTTTGCAGACCATATGCGGAACCATTCATTTCAATGGGTCCGCAAAAAAAACGGAAGGTACTCCGTGTGCATTCCGTTTCCATATGTAATCTGTTTTTTTGCGGATCAGCAATTTACGGACAGCAAAACACATACGGTCGTGTGCATAAGGCCTAAATTGTTAGGCGCATAACAGAAGAGACTTTCTTACATAATATACAGAAGATTTTTTTTGGGGGGAAACACCCTTAAAGAACCTGTAATACTATCAAGATTTATATTAATGAAACAGTTAATCAAGGATATAATTTTAAATATCAGTTTAGCTTAAGCCAAAAACAATAGTATTCAACCTAAAATAACTGCACAAAATCACTGAAATTTATAACCTGTAAAACCGGGCACAAGTAAGTTTAATTCTCACTCATACAGCTTCTTAGCTACATAATTGATCATTTACAATATATAGCGTAAAGCAGTGCTATTCGAATAGTTTACATTTATTATTTTAGCCTCGTCATCCAGGCGTTGCTGCTGCAAATGTGTTTTATTTGGCCATCAGGAAAGAGGTTGAATACAAATCAATAGATTTATAAAACGACCATTCGATGACCCCATTAGTTTAGTGTATGTCTTTGATTTGATATATGTGACTAGGTCACCGTCATGCAGGTCAAATACATTCACACACTGTGTGGCCATCGCATTGCTGCTTCTATTTGCTTGATGTATCTTATCTCTACACATGTTTATCCCCATGAGAGAAGCTTTCGTCAAGTGTCTGCTGAAATGAATGCCATGTCTGTCAGTTATGTGCTGGTTATTTAAATAAAGTCAGAAAACTAGTAAAAGGAAATTATCCCTATTTCCAGAACATAGCTTGAAGGCAACTATGTACTATTCTACCTTGATGAGGGCATTTAGATGCATTTGTTCTCCTCATGTTATTTATCTTTTATACTGACTATTTAACAGGATAGGATGTGGATGCCCTTGGACAGATTTGTCTTGAGATAATCCCTAAGGGCATTGTCCTGGCTGCCCCCTGGCCTTGGCCCTTGAACCCATATACAGGTATCTGGATATTGCTGCAGGGGAACGACCATGCTGCTGCTTCTAGTAGTAGTCCCTGTGATCGCTAAGAGACACCAGTGAAAAGCACCAAGGGATCAGGTAAAATTGTCAGGGACAAGCTGAGGTCAGGAAAGGCAGAGTTTGTACAATCTGCTAACTGATCAAAGGTCAGGGAAGGCAGCACACATTCAAATCCAGCAATCAGGAAAAAATAAGGTGAGGCAGCAGAGGGTTAAAGCTGTTAGCTGGGAAGGAGTCAAGCAGGAGTAGTCAGACAGCATAACTGCACAGTTTTGCAGAGTCTAGCAAGCTAGGTAACCTACTGTCTATGAACCTTCTCTCAAGGGAAGGTGCTGTAATTACCCTGTGGTATACATCCATAGGTTGGGTGTGTGCTGTCTCTTTAAGAGCCAGTGGGAGCATGCCCTACAAGTAGAGAAAAGCATTGCAGGTAAGAAACAGATCTCAGCCTGCATGGAGTAGATGGTGCAGTGTTACTCCGGCTGCCATGTCTGCCAGGAAAGAAGAGAAATGTATTTCCATCTTATATGGCAGATGGATAGTGGTCTTATCTCCTTGATGGATTATTTACATAGGACGGCAGGTATTTTTTTAATCAAAATTAAGATAGAAGTTTTCATTTTAATATTACATTATCAGATGAAACAAATAAGACTAATTTCACACTGGCGTTTTGGCTGGCAGGGTTGAGCAAATATTATTCAGTTACTGATAATACAACCATCTGCATCCATTATGAACGAATCCAGTTGTATTATCTTTGACATAGCCAAGATGGATCCGTCATGAACTCCATTGAAAGTCAATGGGGGACAGATCCTTTTTCTATTGTGTCAGAGAAAATGGATCCGCCCCCGTTGACTTGCATTGTGGGTCATGACGGATCCGTCTTGCTCTGCATCCCAGTACGTAAAGCAAACTGCAGCATGCTGTGGTTTGCTCTTTGTTATGAGAACAGAACGGAATGCATTTTGGAGCATTCCATTCTGTTCAGTTACGTTTTGTCCCCATTGACGGATCTCAATACCGGAAAACTAAAATTCTAGTGTGAAATTAGCCTTACTTTAGCTAGCATCACTTGGTTACTAGTATTGGGTGCGAATATTCGAATCGCAAATATTTATCACGAAAATCGGCACTTCAAGAATTTGCAAATATTTAGAATATAGTGCTATATATTCGTAATTTCGAATATTCTACAGTTTATTTTTCATCAGTAACCTCCCTTCTTGCTTGTGGGGCCAATGAGAAGGCTGCAATTTCTTTGTCTGAGCTTAGCAACATCCCTAGCAACCAATAGGAAAGTTGTCTACCCCTTACTATATAAGGAACCTCCCCAGCAGCCATTTTCTTTAGTGTAATGGAGTTCTGAGAGAAACAGCAGTGTGATTGCTGTGCTCTGTGCTTTGCTGTATAATTAGACATTAAATATCTGAAGATATATATTTCAGATAGTTAGGTGGAGATAGTCAGTGTAGGTTACATTGATTGATAGTGTAGCTGGTTCGAGTGCAGGGTGTTAGGTAGGGTTCTGCTATCCATGCATACATAGTGCTGTGATGTCACCCAGTTGCACGTATTGCGCAAAATATGTGCATCATTAATTGACGATTTTCGCAATATATTCGCGAAAATATATTAGAGCACTCTACTTGAATATATCAAGCTGCTGTAATGTTCTGCCATGCCAACCGTTATCTCGAGTCTCAGTAAACTATTATGAGCTTCAAAAATATACCCAAAGTGACCCATGCCGGTCTTGCGCTCGCATTATGCGAATATTACATTGACGATTTTTCGCAATCAAGATAATAACAGCGAATTTGTGAATTATCGCAAAATTGAATATAGCTCCTGCTCATCACTATTGGTTACTAATATATTCTACAAACAAACTGTAAAAGACGTTTTCAGGCAAAAACTTACAAAACCAGTAGATGAGGAAAATGAATGATCAGTAAGTTTGCAGGATTCACATTTTGCCTTCAATATATTTTTAAATAAAGTATTCTCATCTGCAAAAGCTATTCTCATCTTACAGAGAAGATCATAGCTTTTATCGGCAATTACTGGAAAATGTCTAGCAAATGTCAGCACGTTCCATGAATTTGCAAAAAGTACAAGATAAAAAAATGACAAGTAAATCATTCAGCAAATGTTAAAAGCAATTTATGAGTGATTATTATTGCATCATATGAATATAATATTATATTTCATAGGTTTATTATCTATAATTTAATTAAGGTACACTCATCTCATTACTAGGTTGTGCACAATAGGGGATAGGCTCCAAAACTGAAATTTGACAATTACTATTGCATAGTTTTCACAGAGTATTTTTTGGTGTCTAGTTACGTTCTGTGTTTATCATGAATGCCAGTGAGAGTTTTTGTACCAACTGGAGGATCAAATGTAATAGTCAATTCTCAAGTATGGAATGTGAGGTAGTACCCTCTATTATTGGACTGAGAAATATATACCTTACTCTAATATTATGTCTGGGCGTGCAAATTGCCTAGTGTTATATATAATGCAAATGCATATCAAGGCAGCATACAATACAATGCCTCTGCTAAAATAGCGCCTTAAATACAAAATAGTCTTCATTAATGTTGGGCGCGAATATTCGAATTGCGAATTTTAATCGCGAATATCGCCACTTCAAGAATTTGCGAAGATTTAGAATATAGTGCTATATATTCATATTCGCGAATATCCTAGATTTTTTTTTCATCTGAACCCATGATCCCTCCCTGCTTTTGTTTGTGGGCCAATGAGAAGGCTGCAATGTCTTTGTCTGAGCTTAGCAACATCCTTAGCAACCAATACGAAAGTTGCCTACCCCTTACTATATAAGAACCTCGCCAGCAGCCATTTCCTGCATTTTTTTTTTTTTTTCAGTTCTGAGAGACAGTGCAGTGTCATTGCTGTGCTCTGTGCTTTGCTGTGTCACATTACATTAGATAGTTAGTTAGCTATATATATATATATATATATATATATATATATATATATTACAGATAGTTAGTGGGAGATAGTCAGTGTAGGTTAGATTGTGATATAGTGTAGCTGGTTCCAGTGCAGGGTGTTAGGTAGTGTGATTTCTGCTGTCCATATATACATGCTACATACATAGTGCAGTGATGTTACAAGTTTACAACAATACTTAGTGCACCAATCACTAATATGTAGTCAGACCTGCTAAAATGTGAAGTTGCACATATTGCGCAAAAATATGCGCATCATTAATTGCCGATTCGCGCAATCGCAAATATATCAGTACACTCTATCTGCATATAAAGCTGTTGTAATGTTTTGCCATGCCAACCATTTTCTCCAGTCTCAGGAAACTTCTAGCAGCTTGAAAAATGTAGCAATAGTGACCCACGCCTGTATTGTGCACGCAATATGCGCATATTACATTGCCAATTTTTGCAATCAAGAAAATAATCACAAATTCTCGAATTCGCAAATTTCTGATGAATATTCACCTAAATATTCGCAAAATATCACAAATTTGAATATTGTCCCTGCTACTCATCACTAGTCTTCATTACAAAAAAATCTATAATTTTGTAGTTGTAGAGTCTGTGTAACTCCTTCACATAGCTAGCAGTCCTGCTTCTTCTGGTATACATCCAACAGCACATGATTGTAAATCAGTTCTCTCTGCTTAACCCTTGTATTCTCTCAGATTTAGAGAAAACAGCAAAGGGGAGTGAGTGGCCTGTACACATCTTTTGGGGTTGCAGATTACAAAGGCTATACAGTGTTAAAGTATAGACAGAGGAAAGCACATACAAAGCAGACAGGAGAAATATCAGTATCAGTGTATGTCAGCACCTGAGAGAAAAGATCTCTCTAGGCTATAGCAGGGAAGTAACTACAGGAATAAAGCTGTGCTCACATATGAGAGTTAGTAAAGTCATCAGTATTCTGGACACATAGACCTCATATCTGGCATGTATCACTGGGAGAAACATATCCACAGGAATTAGGGATGTATGTAAAGGAGAGAGAGGATCATAGGTGGAGCAGAGATTAGCCTTCTTTCTGATATTGGTTCGTACCTGTAAGCCTAAAAATTGGTGTGAGAGAATCCAAACCCTCGCACACCCATTATTCCCATCTGTTACTGAATATACAGACCGATCCATAGGTAGCCACCCTTGTTCTGTCATGTTAAGTGCTCATTGAAAGGGAAGGTTCCTACTTAGATTCATGGTAGCCATTAAGATGTATGGAAGGAGGATGAGAATGGACAACTATATATGTTATGTAGCTACATATTAACAAATAATATTCTATTATTTTTTTTTTATTCTTTCTACCCATTTGCAGTAAACTTTGTAACTTTTTGTCCACTTCCAGAAGTTTCAGATGGAGAACATGTGGAGTCTCTTTTTTATATTATTGAATGTAAGGATTTAGGGTTTAAAGTTAATTAGTTCAACTCTTTTGACCTGTCAGCAGATATAGTAAATTCATATGACCTCAGTGCTTACAGCCTCATTTACTGTAATGGAGGCCGTTTGCGATTCTTGCAAGGCCACACAAAGTTAATATTGATTCTTAGCCAACAAGTCCCACTTCATAGAATAGTGCTTAACCACATTATACTATACTCCTTCCTATGTTTATTTTGGCATTTTTTGAAATATCAGTAACGAAAAAGCAGTTTTATGTTAGGAATGGAAAATCTGGTTTTGGTGCAGAATTGAGCCAGATGTGGCATTTAATAAAAGTTAAATATGCTGCATACACACGGGCTTCAATGCAGATTGCTGCTCGTGTATGTAATGACTCATGTGTACAAAATTGTGAATTCATTTTTTATTGCAAGTTAGTAACCATATGACTAAAGTGATTACTGAATGTCAGTGACTATTTAAATTATATATTTAAAGAGACTTGCTCATTATGGCAGGCATTCATTGGAATAGGACATTTGAAGGATACTCTGTTGGGCTAATGGATAAAAGTGGACTGCCTAAAAAGATGTCTAGGCTTCGAGGCAGAGTGACATATGACCTCTCTCAGCTCTCCATTGAACAGCTGAGAGGGTCCAAAATTGGAGGGGCATATGCAACATTACTGAATTTCATACCAATAAATAGGCTTTCTTCTGACTTTTTCCTCACACTAAATCATACTGTCCTTAGTCCTCTGCCAGAGGAGCTTGTTCATAAAATATCCTGAATATGTTAAAGAGCAGTATAATACAGTGAAACGTCTCCTAAGATCACTTCTTTGAGAAAAACAAACCCATATACAATTTAGGCTTTCTGTGGTAGATTTTCACTTCTACCATTCTAGGCACACTAGACATCTTCTTTGAGAAGACCACTCCCCTAAGGGACAATTTTTCAAGGAAATTTTGGGTTGTCAGATGTTTCACTGAATTTCAGTGTTACATTTGCCTGCCATATACAACATATATATCTATATTTTTTAGATTTAAAACAAACCTGAGAAATTGTTTGCCAGGGGGTGGCATCATCTTCACTTGGATGTATCCCATAGTTCCATCTTCTCTGAACCACATAAATCACTGGTTCAACGGAAATGTTGAATTTTGAAGACCATTTAATTTCAAGATTTCCATGCTGAAGTTCACTGAAGCTTAATTCCTTCCTTGGCTTTAAAGGAACTCCTACAACATAGAAAGCAAATATTATACATCATGAAAGGTCAGAGGCTAATATGTCTGCATTTGTTTCTAAATCCCACTTATTGCTCATAATATTTGAAGGGACTCTTTTAGAGTTTATCCAGAAACAGCATTATCTGTCTAGAGGTTGAGCCTGGTTCTGCAGCTCAGTACCCATTCAGAAGAAGGATGCAGAGTTGCCAAAACATGGGCAAAAATCGTGCTGCTTCTGGAAAAAAAGAAGACCCTTTTGCTAATCTCATGCCAAGCATTTGTGAACAAATGGCTCCAATTTAGATCATACAAGACAATTTACATATCCAACAATAACATATGCCTATAACTATGGTATACCACATGCTGAAATCTTATGTTTCACAATATACATATACTTGAATAAACAATGAAATGTATATGCTGCTTGCAAGCCAACAATTGTTAGTTCTAGCTTAACTTGATGAGCATTATGAACTCTGTCAGGTTGAATTTGTAGGCTTCAAACCTCATCCTTAATTGTGATGTGCAATGATTCTGCAATGTGCATGCTGAAATGCCCATCTGGTTTACATTAAGATCCATTGGACTCAGTTGATTGGAAATTACTCAACCCCTCTGTCCAATGTAATTGTCAGCATATGGATTTCAAAATCACAAAAGAGGTGAACAAGTACAAGTGCATTTCAATATGTTCCTCTGTACAACCACCCCAAGGACACCTAAAAAAAATGTGAATTAATTACTATTTCTTCCTTTTTTCGATCTAAGGTTTTATTCACATGTCGGCAAATCATATCCATGTTTTCTCGACTCACAGCACACACATCCATTGATTTAATAAAATTAAACTATTAGAATTAAGAAGAGTGAGCAAATGCATCCACATATACCATATATCAGAGTGTTGTTGCCTTTGGCCAGGGAACAATAACCCTTTAATTCAGCCATTCATTCAGGCCCATCGTTTAGCACCATATAATTTTTAATGATGAGCAGCAGGGGCAATATTCGAATTTGCAATATTTTGCGAATATTTGTCATATATTTGCAAATTGGTTATTATTTTCTTGATTGCAAAAATCAGCAATGTAATGCGTAATGTGTAATGTGCGCAAAATACAGGCGAGGGTCACTATAGCTACATTTTTCAAGCTGCTCGAAGTTTACTGAGACTGGAGAAAATGGTTGGCACGGCAGAACATTAAAATAGCTTTATATGACAGATGCCAATATATTTACGATTGCGAAATCGGCACTAATGATGCGAATATTTTGGCGCAATACATGCAACTTCATATTTTAACAGGTCTGACTACATATTAGTGATTGGTGCACTAAGTATTGTTGTGAACTTGTGACATCATAGCACTATGTATGTATGTATGTATGTATGCATACATACATACATACATACAGCACTATGTATGTAGCATGTATGTATGGACAGTAGAACCTGCACTATATCACTATCTAACCTACACTGACTATCTCCCACTAACTATTTGTATTATATATATGAGCTAACTATCTAACTAATGTAATGTGACACAGGAAAGCAGAGAGCACAGCAATGACACTGCTGTCTCTCTCAGAACTGTAATAAACTGTAGAAAATGGCAGTAGGGAAATTCTTATATACTAAAGGGGTAGGCAACTTTGCTATTGTTTCCTAGGGTTGCTAAGCTCAGATAAAGACATTGCAGCCTTCTCATTGGCCCACAAGCAAAAAGGGAGTTTACTGATGAAAAAAAATTATGAATATTCAAAAATACGAATATATATCACTATATTCTAAATATTCACGAATTCTTGAAGTTGCGATATATTCTGCTTGAGGTTACTGATTACTGTTGTATCATTGTGTTAAATATGTGAACAGTAATGAATAACTGTATGCTTTAACACTGAGTTTATGCAGGAAAATTAAATCTCTTCATCAAATAATTAAGCTCTGATTCTTATAAAGTTATAATAAAAAATAAATTAACACCTGATCTTAGACATAAAGTATTAAGATTGGACACTCAATTTAAGTTATATAAAACAGCTAGACAACAAATATTCCATGATGTGTAAAGCCAGTGTTACAAATGATAGGGTTAGATAGATAGGCTGACCAGTAATTTGTATCTATGGTTGTATTCTAAAAGGGAAGATATTAGATTATATTAGAGAATTTAACCACCTATTATATTGTCATTGCTGGGAATAGTCTTTAAGTATATGGTGCATGGTAATATAGATTTTCTAATTCATTGCCATTGACCTGGCATTTTGTTTTGCTGCTATAAGGCTATTACTATAAGTTTTTTTTTTTTTTCAGCAGGGGAGAATACTACCGTAACCAGAATGACAGTATCCAGCATAGCTTGCCAGATTCACTTTAACTATAATGGGATTCGGTTTCCCGGCATGAATGGCAGCATTTTTTTTCCAACAGAAAGTCCACAGTCTTGCCTTATACCCGACAGCTCCCATTATAGTGAATAGGTGGTGAAGGTGGTGTCTGGATATGCTGGTTATAGTAATTCCAGTACTCTGCTCCTGTCTGTTCCCAACATTATTTTCACATTATTTGACAGTTATTCATTTCTATATTTATGTTAATTCTTTTTATTTACATACACTTAAGGGCTCATTCACACAGCCGTATGGTCGCCATGCCTGTGCTGCGACCATACGGCTCGCAAACAGTGAGTCCGCAATACCCAGGCACTGGCCTGTGAACTCAGTGCTACGGATGCAAACTAACTGACTTGATAGTACTCTTCCGTGGGCTTTCAGGTCTGTACCTCTGCACCGCAAAAGATAGGACATGTCCTATCTTTTGCCATGTCTTGCAGATCGCAGACCCATTCATGTCAATGGGTCCGCATCTGCAGCACCGAGTTCACAAGGCTGGTGCCCATGCATTGTGGACAGCAGGGGTACGGCGACCATATGGTCAAGCAAATGAGCCCTAACAATGATTAATTTTCAACTTCCATAGATAGCAAATATGCACCCATATCTTCTTACTAATGCAGCTCAGATCCAATGTACTCATCTAAGATACACAAACCACAGTCTAGGAGGCCAAAATCATAGGAATACAATGAAATAATCAGCATGCCTATTGAGTGTTAAAAGAAACAGAAATACCTAAAGAAAACCCATGGGAAGAATATACAAATTCCATGCAGATGTTGTCCAAGTTTATTCACTCCCAGGACCCCAATTATAACAAATGTAAATGATCAACTCATCCTGTGTTAATGGTATCTAAACATACAAGTAGAACCAATGCAACTTAATGGTGCATTGCACGGTTGAGGAACTTTATCCACATCGCAAACAGGAGTAAATAACACTTAGTGTATGTTTAATAAAAACAACGTACTCACACGTTGTGTACTACTAATTCATTCCCATACTATGAAAGAGGATTTTGAGGTGTCTAAAATATGTGAGCTCTTCATATGGGGATGTTTCCTATTGGATAGCTTGCAGTCTTGAGCACTTATTACGTCTCATTGAACAAGAAAACAGCATTTTACTGTTAATTTTAACCTGTTTATGCTGTTCCTTATGTAACAGGAACCTGCAATCAGTGCAGGCTATAAAAGGAAGGAAATTAAGATTACATGGCCAATTTCCTTCACTTCCAAACGCAATGGTCCTTGGACTATCACTAAGAATGTCTTCAATGTATGTGAAAACATGACTTTACCAGCGAAATAGCGAGTTGAAGAGCCAATAACAATTGCTTTGAACATACTGGTCACCCTTAGATGTGTTACACAACAAATTATTACAATCTCTCTTATTTTTTGCATGGTAACTGCATAATAGAGGACAACTCCACTTCAGCACAACATATTGGAATTTTACAAAGTTTAAATTTAAAAAATAAAGTTAGAAATATTTGCAAGGAGTTTACCTAAATGGGGTTGCTGTGACCTATCGTTCAAGAAGATGTGACTGCTGAGGCCTGTGACTGGCCACAGTGGTCATGGGAACAATCCACTTCCCTGTCATGCAAGGAATGAAAGCAGTCAAGAATGGAGCAGTAGTATGGACATGGCAGGACCGTGGACAGTTCAATGCTTTTCTTTATGGGCCACACATTAGTATCATAGAGGCTGGGGGCTTGTAAACTGGACAACCCCTTTATGCATTATTCTCCTATGTATTAATCATATAATACTTTATATTCAACTAAGAACAAATCCTAAATTCAAAATTCTACCATCTTCCTATTACCGGAGATATTGTAGAGTTGTAAAGAGCTAAACTGGGTTTTCTATCTTCAAAGATTATCTGGTAGACCTCCCCCACATAGCCACCTCTTCCACCACTACAGCAAAGCATTGTTTCCCAACTCTAAAGTTTGATGGCCTTTTCAAGCAATGATTGGGTCACATAAGCCAAGGGGAATTTGTCACCAGCTGGGTGATTGGCTGCAGCACCCATTAAACAGGATGTTTAATCTTGGGGACCGGAGATCTGCAGTGGAAACAGGTGAGCAAAGGAACTGGAGTCCAGTAGTGGCGAGTAGTGTTGAGCGTGAATATTCAAATTTCGAACTTTTATCAGGAATATCGGCACTTTGAAAATTTGCGAATATTTCTAATATAGTGATATATATTTGTAAAAATGAATACTCTTTTTTTTTTTTTTTCATCTGAACCCATTACATAGTATACCTACTTGCTTCTTGCTTGTGGGCCAATGTGAGAAGGCTGCAATATTGTAGTCTGTAGTGAATTAGAATATTTTTCATTATGAATTTTTTTTTCTTTTATGCGAAAAATCGGCAATGTAATATTTGCGTAATGTGAATATTCTAACACCGGAATATATATCACATAGAATATAGTGCTATATTTTAGTTTTTTAGAATATTTGTTATTTGTTTCCATCTGAAGTCATGATTCCTCCCTGCTTAAGTTGCTTTTGGGCCAATGACTGTTCACATTAAATTTGAAAAAATGACGAATATTTAAAAATAATAATATATAGTACTATATTTGATAGTGCTATATATTCGGGTTTTAGAATATTCGTATTACGCAAATATTTCATTGCTGGTTTTTCGCAATCAATAGAATAATCTCTAAAACGAATATTCACGAATATATGATGAATATTCTAATGAATATTCGCGAAATATCGCAAATTCAAATATAGCCCCTGACACTCATCACTAGTAGCGAGCAGGTAGGTATGCTTCCCTCTGCAGGTCCAACATAGGACATAGGGGGAGATCTACCTGAAAGTTCCCTAAATATTGAAAACCCCTTTAAATCACATATCTCTTTATGGAGTCCAGACCAGAGTAACTAAATACAAAGTACATAAAGCAACCAGCAGATTCCTTTACCTTTATCTAGGGTGTAAATGGAAAACACAACAGCATAACTAAATTAGTACTAGAAGTAAAGGAAACTTTTCATTGCAGATTTTAATTTAAAAATGCTATTCATAAGTAGACTATTCTTTAAATTTTGATTTAGATTGACTTGTAAAGCAAAAACATTTAGAATCATATAATATTACTTTAATTAACATCAATATCACCTCACAAAAAAGCCAGAACATAAAATGAGGCGTGTATGACAAATAAGACAATACACAGATAACCATGCAAAGACACATTTAGAATGACTGCACTGAGCAGAAAACTGTCTAAGCAGGTGGCTCATGTCAGACAAACTATTTGTTATGTCTAATCTTATAATTGCTGGGATTTCACATTGTTGTCCCATGATATTAACAGATGGAGAACAGTAGCTCGGGCAAAATGAGAAAATGATTTATTCTGAAACTTAAAGTGCAACTCCTCGCATAAAGGTGGCATTTAGTTATTATACAAAATAACGAATGATCGCGTCTCTTCAACAATAACATTTAAATCAAGGGAATGCTGGAAAAAGAGGCAGGAGAAATCTCTGACGGTAAATGGAAAGATATTTTATCTGTTCAGAATCACTCAATTTTGATCCAAAATTACTTAATTTATGTTAGCCGAGACTAAATTATATTACTTTATTCCTATTTAAAATTTAGTACTGTTCTTCCTCAAATTGTGGGATGCAAATTAGGAGATGTAGACCTAACACATATGGTATGGTCTTGTTCATATATTAGAGAATATTGGATTGGACGTCTATAGACATGGTACTTTTTTTTTTTTGCAAGACCCATAATTAAAATGTAGTAAGGTTTGTGACTGAGTAAAGGTGGCCGTATACATAAAATGACTGTTGGGCAAAAGCAGTGAAAACAAAGTATATCAACATGCCCCTTCCTTCTATCCCACACATCTACTGTGAGGAAAGAGTGGAGAAGCCACCATATCTGCTGGTTTGGCCAAACATTATATAGCATGTATGGTCATTTTAAGTGTTCATATGCACCCCCCTTGCTATGTGCCCTTGATACTACCGTAATGCAAAGCCATTAAGCTGTGTTGACTCCTTGTGTCTGAAATGTGGTTAAAACCACACCACATGCAAGTAGGTGCAACATCAAAACTAAAAAACAGCTAAAAGTAGTTTGCTTATTGACGCTCATTATAGCAGCTAATAGACCATACTATACTGTCTGAGGTAAGTAATGGCCTCTAGAGAAGAAAGTATTACCACTATAAAGCACTGCTGTGATCACATCTTGATTGTGCAGTTGAGTTTAGGTCACTTGTCTATAAAAATTATATCCGAGACCTAGAAAGAATACAAAGATGGGGGCCAAATTAGTACCAAGCATGGGAGATCTCAGTTTTAGGGTTCATGCACACAAACGTGTGCCGGCCGTTCCGTGCATTGGGGACTGCAATTACAGTCCCCAATGCACGGGCAACATCCGTGTGGCTGCCGCAGACAGATCCAGACCCATTCAACTTGAATGGGTCCGTGATCCGTCCGTTCCACAAAAAAGTAGTGCATGCACTACTTGAATGGGTCCATAATCCGTGATGCGGGCCGCAATACGACCACGGCCGGCACACGGTCGTATGCATGAGCCTATAAGCAAATGTTAACAAATCTGAATTTATTTACCCAAGACAAGAGAATGTTGAGGTGGACATGGTATCTTTATGTAAGGCCTCCTGCACACAAACTTTTTTTTTTCCGTTTCCGTTCCATTTTTTTCATTCCGTATACGGACCGTATATGTAACCATTCATTTTAATGGGTCCGCAAAAAAATGGAATGTACTCTGTATGCATTGCATTTCCGTATTTCTGTTTCTCCGTTCTGTTCAAAGAAAGAACATGTCCTAATATTGCCCGCAAATCACGTTCCGTGGCTCCATTCAAGTCAATGGGGACGCAAAAAAAATGGAACGCATATGGAATGCATCAATGGAATGCATCTTCAATATCCGTTCTGTTTTTGCGTACATACCTCCATGGTAACCAGTTATTGCAGAAAGTGTGGATAGCTTCAAGAAGGGATTAGATACATTATCTTCC
This sequence comes from Bufotes viridis, assembly GCA_033119425.1. Lineage (NCBI taxonomy): Eukaryota > Metazoa > Chordata > Amphibia > Anura > Bufonidae > Bufotes > Bufotes viridis. The sequence goes on from CM065591.1 coordinate 130,844,221, forward strand.
ATGTGAAGCACAATATACAGGGTAACTACTATATATTTCAGTAGAACATAAAATGTGGATCCAGGGATCTCTCACATTACCAGTAAGGGTCAGTTAATATTTTATCCACTCTATGGAGAATTGATTATCGGCCATCTAGAGTGGAGTTTGCCCTCATCTTGGTCAACTTAGGTTTGTAGATGAGCGAATCAATTCATATGAATTGATTTATTAGTTGATATGAATAACTATGCTCTGGCAGATTAACAAGACCACATATTTTACACCCCCATGAAAATCTCACCCATGCGCCATTACTGCGAGTATCAGTGCAAAAATGCTATGCCTGCACATATAAATCGAGGATTGTGCACATGCCACTAAAGCAGTGTGTGCAAATTTGTTGGTGCCAATTTGTTTAAATATCATAGAGCATGAGCCGATACTTGCTTTAATGGCACATGCACAAGATTAACAAGGCCGCTCAAGTTGTGCAGCCATATTTAATCTGCCAGCACAGGGAGTGTCTTGAGCTGTGGGGGAGCTACTTAAAAAGTGAAAATTTGTTGCGTCTCATTCATTAAAACAATTAATTTGCTCATCCCTAGTTTGTAGTACTAGATGGCTGAGCTTGATGGACTTTGTTTTTTTTTATATGACAATTACTGAGTTTAGCTTTGCTCAGTTTATAAAATCACCCAGATTTAAATGTAGTGTGATTACGATTACATCTTGGCTGCACATTGGGCGTCTGGATGGCCACATTGTGTGGACATGGCCTAAATGCATCAGAGCATTTCTCTAAACAATCTATTTTCAGCAGCATTGTTACCACCAATTCCACTTGTCTTCTGGAGAAATGAATGGATTCTGCTTTGGAATGTTTCCTTTAGTTTCCATGAATTCATTAATGAGGCTACATGTCAGCGTGTTTCTGTTAGAGCAATATACACTGCCAGATGTGAGAGATATCATTAGTACTATTAACCAAAGTATTTCCTTTAATTTATCATGTAATGAAAGGGTGTGAGGTACATGGAACTCTCCTGGCCTGAACGACATGCCCTATTCTGAATAATGACTACTTTCTGCTCACTGAGAGGCAACCTACATTTGCAGAATTGGACATGCTTGACTTAAATAATGTATCTTTTATAATGTCCAACTACTCTTTAGTATCACTTTCTTTAGATAATGAAAGGATAATAAAGGGAACACAATTAGCCTCTTATCCTCCAGGTATAAAGCATCTGCTTTTTAAGAGCCCCTCATTGAATGCTGAGATCCTGCTGTGAGTGGTCAGACAATGAACCGATGTCAGGCTATTCACTGAACATTAGCTGGGAGGGAAGTAGTAACGTAATGAACTGTCAACCTAGTATTTGTCAGAAGTCTTCTAAAAATATTCTACTTTAAAATAGTTTGCAGCATAATACAAGGCATAAGAATGATCATGGATTGCAATCACGAGTATAGCTATACACAGTGTCCATATCAGCCTTGTGACTGGGAACTATATAGTCAAAAACATTCCGAGGGTAAAATTTTATTTCAAGTTACTGTGTAGGTGTGTGTAACTGATAATGATGTAAGCACATGCTTACGGCACAAGTGTCGTTTGATTGCTTATTTTACTACAATTATTGTATATATATAAGGGTTCATGCACACGACCGTATGTATTTTGCGGTCCGCAAAAAATACGGTTGATGTCCGTGTGCATTCCATATTTTGTGGCACGGAACAACTGACCCCTAATAGAACAGTCCTATCCTTGTATGTAAAGCAGGCAATAATACTGTAGGACTATTTTTTGTGGAACGGACATACGGACATACCGAAACAGAATGCACACAGAGTAACCTTGGGTTAAAAATGGAACAGACACGGAAAGAAAATGCATTCGTGTGCATGAGCCCTAATATTTATTTCTTCAATTATAGACATTATGAATTTAAATAGTCCACCTTCCTCCCCACCCGCACCCATAAATTAAGAAAGAAACTTTCTTTTTTGTTCCATTTCACCAAAAAAATGACCCATATTCACATTGTAATAGCTTTATACAGCTATTAAAAAAAATTAAATATATATATATATATATATATATGAATCTAAAGCCAGAATTACATTGACTGATTGTCAGCCAGATCATCTGTAATGAGTTTTCGTAGTAACGCTTGTTAGCGATGATCTAGCAGTGTAATACTGCCACCAATTATCCGATGAATAAGCAAACTCTCCTTCATCAGGCAAGCCAGATTTTTAAACACACTTAAAATTCATTGTTTGTCGGCGGCAGATCGTGCTGTCTAATCTAATCTGCTGCCGGCAAACAACTAGTCAGTATGGGGAGGAGCAATACCCATACTGAGAAGGACATTGCTGCATGTAATAGCAGCGGCCTCCTCTGATAACGAGCAGGCGATTACCAGGAAGGAACGCTTCCATCCCGACAATCGCCTGCTGTATCTCTTTAGAGTCACATTTGCAGTGAAATTCAGGCATAGGAACCGTAACATAGAAACATAGGGGGTAATTTATTAAGACCAGCGTTTTAGATGCCGGTCTTAATAACCACTATATCTGGCGGTAGATCCGCCGAAGTTATGAAGAGGCGCCGGCCTCTACATAACTTCGGTGCATCAGCCCCAGTCTAAATGTAAGACAGCTTCCTTGCTGTCTTACATTTAGACCATTTTCTATGCCTAAAACAGGCGTAGAAAATGATGAATGAGATGAGCCTGCTGGCCCGTTCTCTCCCCCATTGCCACGCCCACTTTTTTTAGACCTGGCATGAGCTTGGAAAAGTCACAGATTGCACCACAACTAACCATTTCGCCGCAATCTGTGCCAGAAATATGCCTAATATAGGAGTATTTCTGGATAATAAATGACCCCCATAGTTTATAAGGCTGAAAAAAGTCATCCGTCCATACAGTTCAGCCTGTTATCCTGTAAATTTGAATCGCCAGATATGGCATATGCCAAACAGACCACTGGTGTCTAATGGATCACATTGACTGGGTATGTAAGGTTTCGAACATGAATCCCGACACTTTGCCAGACAAAATACCACTGTACTAGTTCAGTGGTATATTTTTCTTTTTTTGTGAACCTCTGCCGCAGATGTCAACCTACCGTATTGTATTCATGAATGAATGTGCTGAATGGAATGTGCTGAATGTGATATTGGCTGCTCAGCCTCATTTACATGAATAGGACTGAGCTGTGCCTAGGCCAAGTGACCAATGAATATGACATCACATGACCTAGAAAGAGGCACCATCGCCTACAGTACCACAACCTCTTCATACAGTTTATCAGTAGGCGTGCTGGAAGTTGGACCCACGCGGATCTCATATAAATTAACTATCCAGGCCATCAATATGAAAATCCTGAAGAACCCCTTCAAATTAAACAACAGCTTGGTTTGCCTTTAAAGGAGTTGTCGCTTTTAACTTGATAGGGCATATGGTCACCATTGAAGGGAGTCCCCAGCTCAAGACTCTCTTCTGGAGAACTCAGCATGATCAAGTAGTCAAGTAGTCACTTATTCATATTAAAGGAGTGCCTTGTAAAATTTACAGTATATACGTCCTGCAGTGACCACAATAACGTCTCATCAAAAAGTCTCGGAAGCAATCCCACAGTGATCATTTAGAGGTTGGGTTATCCAAATGGAAAAACTCTTTTAAGCGTGATTTCATATTACTTTTTTTTTTTTTCTTATTCCATACTTTTTTGGTATTTTATGTTGGACCAAAATATGCAGCAGCTGGATATTACTTACTGGCCAACAGGAAATTATAAAATGCACTACAAATGCAGAATTTTTTGTAGCAGCATTTTAAGACAGTTCCCTAGTGTTTTGTGGTCCCTTGAGCATTTTTTTTTTTAATTGCTGCATGCTCTGCTTGTGTCATTTTTTCAGGCATTTTCTCTTTGACTTTTCTATAATAAAATATATCTAGAAGAAACTTTTGTATTTTGCTCTGATTACCATTATGTAGGCTATAACTGTAACTGAAGTATATCAACCTTCAATGTTCCCCATTAACATATGGAACATACATGAAGATCTAGAGGTGTCAAAAAATAGAAATATTTGGATACAATTACTAAAGACAAGCATTTCAGCAGCTCAACATGCTAAGGGTATGGACAGGTATCCTGATGTTGTTTTGGAAGCCAAAATCAGGAGTGGATCATACAAGGTGAGAAAGTACAAAGACAGATATGACTTTTCCTCTTTTTTGAATTCACTCCTAGTTTTGGCTTCCAAAATTAGGTCGTACCCCTAGTAAAAGGCTCAGTGGAGTAAGATGTGCATGCTTCTTAATAGATTTGTCGCATATTATGCTGTTCTTGTGCCAGAAACCAAAATCTTCGTCCATTATGGATTAGCATAGATTCAATTTAAAATGTATGCCCGTTTTCTAGCGAAAATTATGCTCAATGTGTCACAGAAGTCCTGTTAATTCTGTTAAGCTCCTCACATGTTTTATGAAAAGTGGCATGAGCAGTGGAAAGTCTTAAAAATGCACTCATTTTTATGCACATTGACATTTGTGCATTCATTTGTGGCTTTTGCATGCCAAGTAATGAGCCTACAGTTTTAGTACATATTCCCCAAAAAGTGTATGCTCATTCTTATCTTTAAAGGAGTGTGCAGGGCTATTATATTCCTGATCTATCCTCAGGATAGGTCATCAAAATCTGATTGGTGCACCCCCACCGATCAGCAGTTTGAAGGGGTTACAGTGCTCGTGCGAATGCTGCGTCCTCTTCACTGTTTAACCGCATGCCCGTGCAGTGTAACTACAACAGCTAGTCCTGTTCATGTCAATGATACCAACAATTGTAGTTACACTGCCCCACTGCTACAAGCTAAACACTGACGAAGGCGCAGCACTCACACGAGCATTATGGTCTGTACAAAAACCTGATTGGTGGGGATGCTAGGAGATGGAGCCCCGCAAATCTGACAGACCTCCTGAGGATAGGTCATTAACATAACCACACTACACAACCCCTTTAAAATCAATACATTAGGCGTTATCAATATATATTGCACTAACGTCTATGTTAACAACTACAAGAAAGTTTATTATCTTTCTAAAAAAGTCTTACCTTTGTACAAGTTTTTTGGTACTTGACAGGTATGACCACATCCATTGGAACAGCACTTCTTCACCCCAGAGCATTCATTATCAGCATCACAGCTTTCCACACATGCTGCCGCAAATCCACTGGCTTTCTCTGGAGCTGGGCATTCACCTTGCTTCACTGACAGGACGGATTTGAGAAACTCACAGCTGGTTAAACATTCATAATGCTTCTTCGGAAACAGTGGCTGAAAAAAAATGACAGAAGATTTTACTATTTTATTTCCTTTTGGTGACTCTGACCTCTACTTTGCTCTCCCCTAGTACTGAGAGAAGCAGAGAGAAAAAAATGATCATCTCAACAAATGCTTCAGTGGTCACATTTCTCTCCTCTTTCCCATGGTGGAAAGTACTGTTTTACCCATTAAAGAGAGCCTGTCACCTCTCCTGATATGGCTGTTTTAGTGACTGCAAACTGTGCGTGTTACCCTTGTAATAACAGTTTTGAAGCATCTTTTCTTATATCTGTATGTAGAGCTATTCCTTTATTAGTTCTTCTAGAAGGTTTTTGAATAATGGCTCCTGCAGACGACCATATCTGTTTTTACAGTCTGCAAATCACAGCTCTGCAAAACACAGATCACGGCCAAGTGCATGTTTTTTCTCTCTGAAGAAATGTTGTCTGCAAACGGGCAAGAATATGACATGTTCATTTTTTTGCTTGGCTGTGGAACAGCACGCGGCCTAACTCAGAGGCCTAAGTCAGGATTTGGGCGATACTAGCTCTCCTTGGGGAGAGAGCACTTTAATCGGCGTGAGGAGACTTATAGGCCATACATGCTCCTCTGTAATTCTGGGAAGAAAGGAAGTAAATGAGCTCTTATCAAGTTCTGCCTCTAATTCCACCAGATGTAAGGCAGCTATCCTATAAGGCCGCTCACCCAGTTAAGCCCATACTCTCTGCTCTGCACTGATGAGGGGCAAAAACCCAGAAACAGCTGTCTGCAGATGAGATGCTGACTTATTTAATATCCGAGTCATGTCTCAAGGCCTATTTAAATGGTTGAACATTGAATTATAGGATAGCTGCCTTACATCTGATGGCATCAGAGGCAGAGCTTGTTAAGAGCTCATTCACATCCCTTTCTTCCCTTTATCATCATACCATGTTTTTTCCTCTACTATGATGTTAAAGTGTACATAATGACCTTTCTTGAGTGCAACTTTCCTATGCTATTATAGCATGGCATGGATTAACTATGTACTGTTATATCCCTATCTTTAATGTAATTCCTGAGCTGTAACATTATTTAGTAGATTATCTTTGTACTTTGCACATCATCCTTCTGATGTAATTTCACTGTGTGCATTATCCTGCTATAGGAACATTACTGTGTGCACTACCATAGCAGAGTGATATAACTGTGCCCATTATTCCACTATTGTGACATTATTGTGCACATTCTTCTTGTACCATAACATTACTGTGAGCAATATCCCTGTACTATGACATCACTGTGCATTATCCCTACATATAGTCCTCATCAGTTTTAGAACTTGCAGCTGAAGGTAGTTTTGGTGGAGTAGGGTCACATGAGAGGCTTTGCTGTAGGGCCTGATGGTGATTCATGTATCTGATAGTGATACCTATGAGTACTACACAGTGTGTCAACATATATACTCTAGAAGTTAATATAGATGACGTGATCTTAATGTAACAATTTATATATTTTCACAGAAGCTGCTGTCATATGTTGTGAGCTATTTTAGACTTAGCTTATCTGACAGGAAGTCTGCTGTGCTTAGGGACAAATACCTCCATCGTGATGAAAAGCTTTGGTTGAACATCCTCAGTCCTGATAAGCTCCTGAAGCAGTCATTCCTAAGGGTCGCTGCTATGTGTATAGTGCTTTTCATATAATGCAGCTTGTCTTTTACAGTTGTGGTCCTTTAATTATAGCTTTTGACTTAAAAGCGCTGCACATGTAAAGAAAAGTGTTGTCTTCTGTGAGTTGCAAATTCGCAGCTAGTTAATTAAAATGGTTTATTATCCCTTGGGGTCTCATTTGCCCCCTGGCCTTCATCTCCATTGCTGTGTTTTGCAGCGAGTTTTCTTCTGAGCTATAAGTGTTTTGCTCTTCATTATAATTCTTTGAAGTTCTAAATTTAGGTTCAATTACTGATCAGTTAGGTGCTCCAGATTTGTCCTGAATCGCACGGCCCACAGCTGCACCGCAACTGGCTGTTGGCAGACAAATCTGCGAGACTTGTGCTACCAATTAGGACATACAAAATGTATTATTAACAGCAGATTACAGCTGAACAGTATAGAGATAAAGGTTTAATTATATGAGAAGATAAACCTCAGAGATATTTTTTGGGGGAAGTTATAGACCTTTTTACAGGATAGGATAAGGACTATTATCGGGAAAAACATTGGTATGAATACTCGTTCCAGATAATTCCCCATTGTTAAGGTTCTGATAATCACTCAATGAACAGGCTGAGATAAAGCACTAGTGTGTGTGCACAACCATAAAAGTAAAAGGAAGTTGAGGTCTACACAGCCATATCTAGCATAACCTGAAGCAAAAACTGTAGAAAGTGGTATGGCATAAAAAGTGAGCACACCATACATATAATACAAAACTCCATCAAATCCATTAAATCACAAAAAAACAAGCCACGTATAAGAAAGCATGAAAACATATAAAAACAGACTGACATACAGAAGGGCTGCCATGTGAGGCACCTATCCACACACCATCCCCCGAGTCAAAGACTAATGACACCACAAGTTAATCACAGTACGATAACACAAGCTAGATGATGGTTCAATACCAATAGCATGAGATGCAATGCAAACGACTGTGACCCAGGCCGGGGGAAAGGTCAAAGCACCCGGCACATATCGCCGGTTACCCTGGCTTCATCAGGTGTCATGCATTTCATGCTATTGGTATTGTACCTTTATCTAGCTTGTGTCACCTTTGACAATTCCTCATCCATTAGATCTTGATGATAATGCAGAATAGCACAAAAGTGTAGAGTCAATGTACAAAATTAGTGGAACTTAGATAACAGATAATATTTTAGTGCATTTTTAAAGAAGATATTATTGAAAATGCTAAGCAATGTTGATCCAGAAGAAGATCAAAGAAAAACTATTTTCCAATATTTGTATGTTTTCTATTTTCTAGACAAAAAATTTAGTATGCTTATCTTACAATTGTAGCACTACTAATGTTATCTGGCATATTTTAGGGGCTTGTCCATTGTATGTATCTCGTGTGTATGGCTGGCCAACTTGAAAATTGATACAATGCAACTTTAAGACATGTTTATTTTACACAATGCAGCATGTTCTCAAGTCACCAAAAGTAAGACATTTGTATATTCTTTTATGGTATATTATAGGAGACAATTTTTTTTCCATACCCAGAATAAATCTGACATACCTCGCAGAGACTTTGGCAGCTATTCTTTTTCAAATCCCAGGTTTCCTTGCAAGGTTCCAAGCACTGTTGAAAGATTGAACAAACACTTTGTCAAACGTTTGTCATTTTGCAGCTTGAGTTTTATTTTTATTTCTTGGGAATGTAATACTGAAACCCAGGAAAAAAACAAAAGCAGCAGACATAACAGTATTACGTGCATTGTGTCTCACATGGAATCTGTCATTAAACGCTCTATGACTCCTGTGAACGGAGAAGTTTGCTCAGCGTAATATCTGGGATTTTGTCCACCCACGAAGTCCTTATTTCAGAGAATATTGAGCCGGTTATACACAAAGCTTGTTATATATTTTTCAATTTCATGGAAATTGGATCCTTCTGAAACTCTAGCATGGTTTTCCTGAATTTATAATTAACACAGTTAATTATTTATGGCTAAGAAAGCTAACAATATGCTTCCAGTAACAGCAATATGCTCTATAAACATATGATACTTAGACGCATTGATGGGAAGCTTACAAGTAACTGGTCTGCATTGGTTTAAATGTTTTTAGGAAAGTAGGTTTCTCAGATAAGGAGATGTATAACAGATAGATAGATAGGTAGATAGATAGATAGATAGTAGATAGATAGATAGATAGATAGATAGATAGATAAATAGATAAGTCCACAAATACAAATATTGAGGCAGCACTCCAGAAACGTGAAAGGGTGGTGGACCCGTTTACTCCCAAGCCTAACAAATGCCTAATTGTGCTGGGTTGAAACGTTGGTTGGGATTAAACGGCTCCACCACCCTTTCACGTGTCTGGAGTGATGCCTCATTATTTGTATTTGTGGACTTATCTGTGGTACCTTGCCTGGGATCCAAGAGGACTTGCACCCTCAAACACTTCGCTGAGTGCTGCTGCCTATTTTTTGGTTTTAGATAAATATATAGATAGATTTTTTTTTGAGGGGGCGCTTATTTAAATAAAAACTTTTTTTTTTTTTATGTCTCTCGCATGGCCTAACCAAAAGGCTTATTGCAAACATGGGGAGCCTTCATTAGCCCCCTACCTGTGTCAAACACTTTAGATGCCTCCAATCCTTGCCCTGATATCTAATAATCTTATAAACCTCCTCAGCATCCGGACAGTATTCTTTTTTCTGAAGCACTTCTGCTAAAATGTGGCATGAGAAGAAGTTCCCTGAAGGAGTTGTCCCATGGAATATATTGTAAAGTTTTTAAACCAGCACCTGGATCTGAATACTTTTGTAATTGCATGTAATTAAAATGTTATTATCGTTGCTGAGTTATTCAATGAAATCTATCTGTATAGCGCCACCTGCTGTTGTGCTTTTTTCTAATTTCTCTGTCCAGTTCACTGAGATGGATGCACATACTCAGTCCCATCCTTCAATTGCCTCCAGCTGCAGCAGAAGGACACACCCCGGAGAAGGTGCACACCTCCTAAACTGATAGCTTGAAACAAATCTAGCAAAACAATTGGAGCAGTGAATGGGGAGATCTCTGGATCCATGTGAGGTAAAGGGCTGGTTCTAGCTTAGTTAGAAAGAGGTTGTCATGTACTAGACTACGCATGATATAAATTTTTAACATTAGTTATGGGATAACCCTTTTAAATAGCCACTGTAAAAACACTATACTGTAGTTGTTAAGTCATTAAAGTGCATTTTAGTATTCAGCTGTCATTTACTGTAAAAAAAAAGATACTTTTAGAAGCAGACAACGTAAATGAGTATGCCTATTCTGATTTCCCATCAGTCACCCAGCCCTATGGTGAAGAATTTTGGCAATCACTAAGCACTGTGTTGATGTCAGCATATCATATATAGGTGACAATGAAGCTTCCAGTACTCAACAAGAGCAAGAACAAATCTACAGTAGTGTCAGACGATGATTGCAAGATATTGGTTTGCAGTCATCTTCTGACCTCAGATTTCATTTTTGGAAACAGTAATGCTTTCTGAGGTTTAATCTTAGGCAAGAGGGTTGATTGAACCTCATATGTTTACTCAAAAGCTGTATATAGTTGTACATGAACACTTTAATGGAGTGGTCTGTTTTAGATAAGTCCTAGATCATGTTTCACTGATAAAATAAGGATTGCCCTCTCAAGACCCCACTCCATAAAATAAACAGAGCTCTGCATTCAGCACTATAGGGACATATCATAGAAAACAATGGATAGCATGGACATCCATTGCTTCATCTATCCAGTGGGCATCTTTGCACAGATTTTTTTTAAGTATTCTTCCTAAATAAAGAAATTCTACCATTTTGCTGTATAGTCTATATTTCATGCTATCCATTTGTGTATATAGCTGCCTCTTCTACAATACTGCTCCTGACTATTTCAGTTCCCTCTGATCTCATCCCTGTCCAGGGGCGTAACTATAGGGTAAGCAGGGAAGCGGCTGCTTTGGGGCCCTGACCCAGAAGGGGCCCAATGAAGAGGAGGAGAAGTACTAAAAGATTTTGTCAGGGCCCCTCAACAGTATTACACAATGAAATTATATACAGTGGCAGTACAGACAGTGTAAAAAACGGATGAAACAGCTGCCGGGCCTGGTCTGAGAGAGCGATCTTTACTAACCAGAGGAAAGGGGGCGGCATGAAAGGAAGGGGTTGTGAAAAAATTCCTGGGGGGGGGGGGCATTAAAAAATTTGCTGTGGGGCCCAGTCATTTCTAGTTACGCCACTGTCCCTGTCCCTTACTCATTGTTGGAAATAACAATCTGGCTGGAGAGAATGTATATTGCTGATCAGAGAGTGGAGAGGCTGTACTGTGTCTGTGTAGAGGGAGGAAAGTCCACACAACAGTTTGCAGAGGAGGAGTGAATCACTATGGCCATGACTCTGTGTTGAAAGTAGATCTGCCATCACATACTTTGCAGGGGAAGGGGAAACCACACACTCCTGAGCATCAGTGTCAGCACCAGAGAAAGGAGATCCCTTTTGAGCTACAGAAGGAGAAATCAGAACAGGAATGAAGCTATTCTGATACATAATAGCTAGTGATAGCAGCAGCAATCTGGACCCACAGACCTCACATTCATCATGTATTACCGAAACATTCTGAAACTAGGAGCATGTTGGAAATCAAATATCAGGGGATGACGAAAGAAATGAATAAATGAAAATTGCAGAATTTAACTTAGAGGATTATTTTTTTTACTAAACATAACTACTAACATGTAAAAATATTTTTTTCCATGTCAGGAGTTCTTAGCCATTAAGGCCCTTCACAAGGCATATCACAGTGTATCAGCATTTCCTAAAGTATTTATTTAAAATTATCAAAATATTGTCTCATTTTTATTTACCTAAAGATCATATTAACATATTTAATATACTTGGAAGATTTGCTTATTAGGCAAGCATTTTCTAAATGGGTAAGTTGTTGAGCAAGTTGTAATATGTTTTACTAGGCAACATGATATAACAACCAGTTAAAAACAGACATTTTCTTGCTGATACAAGTTTCCCAGTAGAAAATCGTAAAATGAGATCAATGTCTCTTTCCAATAACACTTGCACTTTACAATAATTAACATTTTTACAGTTTGAAAGCACAAAGCATTTGAGGTGCATCTCCTTACCATAGTCAGCACATTGCACTAGTATATTAAAATTTACATGCCAAATATTTTTGAAGGACAGAGACACATCAATTACTTTTAATTCTGTCTTGCACATATTCATACTGAAAAAAATGCTGTTTAGTCAGCATTTAGATTCCCACGAGGTTATCAGGAAAAGGGTAAACAGAAAAATCCAGATAGGATGTGACACTATGGTAAATAATTAATGAGGATCAGGACAATGGAAAGTGTAAAAGATGCAGCTTTCAATGATGACCTGTGGGAGATAGGACCAAAAATGTGGAAAGCTTTTGAGAGCAAAACTGAGGCTGTAAAAATCATTTAGCACATGACTGTTTATGATATTGCAGCTCATCCCGATTTACTTGAAGGAAGCTGAGCTACAATATCAAACATAGCCATGGGACAAGAATGGCACTATTTCTGAAATAAACCACCTTATTTTATGTTGTCATTTCACAAAAAGGTGAAATGCCATGTCCAGTCAGTGAACACCCTGAAAAAATATTAATCATGTCCCAAATTTCACCCAATCATTTCATATTTAGTCTGAATCGTCCAGCGCCACTGACTTCTTAATCTATATGGTCACACAGAGCTAATATTTTTAATGTCCCTTTTTCTAAATTCAGACTTGAAGTATGTGATCTCTGATGTCTAGACAGAATTATTTTATACATATTTCTGGAATAGAATAAGTCACCAGATTGCAGGTTAACATTTTAAGTGATACCAAGAACTTTCTCCAGGGCAAGAATAATTGCAATTATGAGAGCAGAGAGAGTTAGAAAGAGTTTCCTTCTGGAGCCCAATTATTTCACTGACTTTAACTCTCATGGACACCTCAGTTGCTGTTTCTGTTCTTGCTCAGCTGTGTACTCCACTGAACTTTATCTAACAGAGACAAAACGTACATATGTGTCATATAATGTAACCTCCAGTTTTAATCCCAAGTGATAGAAGAGGAAGCATAGGTCAATGTAGCGAACTACTATGTTTTTGGAAAACACACTACAAATGTAGTACAGATGCATGTAATACATTCACCCCAGGGGCGGACTTGGAACTTAAAGTGGCCCTGGATAAAATACTAAAAGTGGCCTTGTTTTGTAGTCGGGTCCAAATTTATGGAAGGCAGGGCCAGCAATACCATATTGCAGCACATTAAACCACCCCAACAGTGCCAAATACCACAGTCCTTCACAAAATACATCCCCAAAAATTTCCACTGGCCAGCCATGAGAAGGGTCGAGGCGGCCCTCTGGGCATTGGCCCACCATTAAATTTCCCTGTAAGGTCTATGGCCAATCCGCCCCTGATTCACTCATTGATTCTCCATCATCCATGTTACAAGAGTATCCATGTGACCTACAGCAATGTCTCAAAAAAGGAGTCAAAGCTTCTATCATTTCTTTGTTTAGTTGTTAAAAACAGAAAAAAGTGAAATACAATTAGCTAAAGGTAATATACTACATACATTCACTTAAGAGGGGTATTCCAGGGTCCTTCAAAGAGCCAATTAGCAATCATGCTGGGAGTCAGATCCTTGCCAATTTGAAGTTGATGATGTGTCCTAAGGATAGGTCATTAATATTAATTGCCTGAGATGTCCCTTTAATGAATTCAAGCAAACCTTGTCAGATAGTTTTTTGTTTTGTTTTTCTTATATTCTCCTCTGTGGATATGTTATATATTACCCCATTCATTTACTGGCATGCACAGGTGGGTTATTTTGCTTTGGGAGTGAGCTCTAAGTTGGCTGCCTTTTTCATTATCTATGTTGAGATCCTTCATTTTATTGGAAATCAGGATCATTTCATCTATGTGTGTTATGCATTTTTACGTGTTTTTAGACTTTGTTCCCTGTTTTGTAACTTGCTATCAATAAAGATAAATAGTTTTGAAATGGGTGTGCTGCCATACTTGTTACACGCATTTTTTTTTAACATTACCATGCACACAATTGAGCTTATCCAATGCCAAAGATTTCACTAAATTTATTTTTTTTTTAAACAAAAGGAAACTACCGATTAGTACTTGCAATTTATTGACTGACAAATCAATTTGCTCTAGACTGAATTCCTGGGCTTTAATTCAATTACATCGGCAATTCAGAGGTTATTTTCAGGACACACTTCGGCACACTCGAAAAAGTAGATGATACCATCTGAAATCTTAGTACTTGTAAATTGATTGGTTGATTTTGAGTCAGTGCCAGGGCTGAGAATATTTTTAGTCGACCACCGTACAGTTGAAATGAATGATGTGTATGTTATGGCTTTCTCTAGACAGAACAATAAAAGCGCGGGGATGCAGACATAACCAAATAAACTGTGCTGACATTTTATTGTTTTTAGGATACCAGTGCATCATAAGTCAGTGATAAACAGGTTTGCACTTTATCATACTGTACATCAGCAATAACTGAGTTCTATATTGCTTTTAAACAACAAAACCATAACTATTTTCAATAAAAAAATACAGCAGAGTTAAATAATATTGTGCTATAGAAAGTAGAAAAATTAGGTTTCCAACTAGGAATACTGAAACATGATATTTGAAATAAATAGATACTTCACCCATCCATAAGTAGCTGCCATAGAGCTATATTTGCAATTTTAACTCTTTGAGGCTCATTTATGTATTGAATCAAAACAATTCAGTCTTAAACCTGTGATTTCATGATACTAATATAAGGCAACTTTGTTTAGCAACATCTCTAGTCCACCACGTTAGTTTAGTACACTTTGTGTTAATGCTATGTTCACGTTTTCATTAGAGGTCCCATTCATGGATTCCATCAGCAGTTCCATCTCTTTTATTGGCATGAACAGCACTGGATACAGTGCCATTTTAAATATTAAAATGGTGGAAATCATGATGGAATCAAGATGGACTCCATTAGTCAGTCGGTTCTGTCAGGCATAACATGGATCCACTGAACATCAGATCATAAATGGCATTGTAATTGTCATTAAAAATGGAAGCCATGATGCAGATCTGAACACAGCCGTGCATCATAGCAAATATATGTGATTACTAAAGATGAGTGAATCGAATCCCACGAAGTGGAATTCGATCCGAATTTCAGGATAAATTTGATTCGCCTAGAAGCCGAATTTCCTCACGCTTCGTGTCAGCAAAATGATTTAACCTGAAATAGTATAAAAAACAAAAAATACAAACTTACCTTCCCCATTTGCTCGCAACGGATCGCCAGCCTCCATCTTGCTTGAAGATCTCGGCCAAAATCCATCGCGGCGCGAGATTACATCATCACGCCGGCCGGCATGATGACGTAATGTTGCGCCACAGATGGCTAGCAAATTGAGGCAGTAAGTTTTATTTCATTTTTTTTTATTGTTAATTTTACAATGTAAGAACACGGCATCTGAGGGGTACAATGATGGGGGCAGTGCTATCGCAGCTCCCTGTAATTGCACACTCTACTTACAAAAAAATGCTCTTCGTTATGATGAAGTCATTTATCACGAAGAAATTTTTTTGTGAATTCGGTGAATCAGCTGAATCGAACTTTTGAGAAATTCGCTCATCTCTAGTTATTACAGATTTATTTGGAGACAAGCTGGTTTTACCTCAACTTACAGTATAAACTTTACATTACAATTTTAGCAACTTTATGAGGTAGAAACACCAACAGTTTCAAAGACATTAAATATAACAAGGAGAATTCAACTTTTAAAATACTTTGGGCCTGTTAACTGACAGAGTGGGGGACATTTATCAATAATGATGTAATTTGCACCAAAAAATACTAACATTACAAATCAAAAGTAGTGATTTGTTTCACCTCATATATCAAGAGGTGCATACCGCTTTTAAAATGTATATTCTAAAATATAAACCTGATTATCCGCCAACTTCTCTCTATTTGCAACATTTTAACACCAATGGCACTAAAATCTGACTTTTTAAAACTAAAATGCGTCATTTCAGCCACCCCACTGCCAGACCACACTGGAGACATTTGAAACATATTTTCGACTTTTGAAGCATATTTGCAACATTTCCAGTGGTAAATTGCAACTTTTGTCTTAGACTCAGGACGTTTTTGTTATTGTTGGATAATGAATCGTAATTTGCATCAATTTGATAGCCCCACCCACTTTGACATTCAGAACTAATTTCTGGCGTGATGCATTCTTTATGGTGAAAATTCTGGAGAAAACAGTTGATATATTTGGTGCAAATCAAAACGCCATTCTTTTTGGCACTTTACCCTATGGTGCAACATGCTTAGTAAATGTCCCCAATTATGCTATGATGGCTATTACAATGTCTATATGTTTATGTGATGGATAAAACATTTTGAAGGCCGGACATCTATATGTCTAAACATCTGTATGTAGTATTCTCAGCCATGCGTAGATTCCAAAGGGGGGAATGTATCAATCCTCCATGCCATTTTTTTGCCATTTTACGCCACCCTCAGCATGTTCTTGAAAAGGGACCAAATCGTGAGGGTGGGGTTAGGTTGGTGCCACCTGCCCTAGCAAATGTATAACTGACATCTACGGAAGCTCCAAGTTCCAAGATCTTAGTCTGGTGCAAGGACTGCGGGGGGAGGGAGCAAAATTTATGACAAGGCCTGCTCCTCATCATAAATGAAATGCCACCTCCAGCGGCACAGGCCCTATCAAGACCGACATAGTATATGCCGGTCTTGATAAATCGGGGTCAAAGTGTCTTAAATGCATGTAAGGCTACTTTCACACTAGCATTTTGGCTTTCCGTTTGTGAGGTCCGTCATGGACTCTCACAAGCAGTCCAAAACGGACCAGTTTTGCCCTAATGCATTCTGAATTCAAAATGCATTAGTTTGCTTACGATCAGGTTTCCATTCTGCTCTGGAAGCATACACCAAAATGCTGCCTGCAGCGTTTTGCTGTCCGCTTGTTGAAACTGATCCAAACGGATCCGTCCTGGCACACAATGTAAGTCAATGGGGACTGACACAATCTGGCACAATAGAAAACTGATCCATCTCCCATTGACTTTCAATGGAGTTTATGACGGATCCGCCTTGGCTATGTTACAGATAATACAAACGGATTCATTCATGACGGATACATGCGGTTGTATTATTGTAAAGGATCAGTTTTTTGCAGATCCATGACGGATCCGCCCAAACGCGTACCATTATCTTGTCACTGAGCTTTAGTAAAACGTGCTCTAGTCTGGCAACTTATATCATATTACAATTCTCTGCTCTACCACCATCAATAAAGCAGCAGTCATTTTTCACTGCAGTATTTAGAACTGCTAACGTGCCCCTAAGGCCAGTTGGATGATAGGCTGATTTTAATAAGATGTGCTTAATACAACTTTCAACCATGCCTTTGAACTCTTGCTCTGTCAACACCGTATCATATCTCCAATGTCACCAGTCACTCTGTCAACAAGAAGATCCAATCTGCATCCACTTGCATATCAATAGCTAAGAACATGATGCTTGTAGATATGACTGCAATGTGGTTTTAATGTGGTGTCTAGAAAACTCTGTGCAATCTAAAAAAGGTATTTGGATTATTTAATGAAGCTGTCCTATCCCCAGGTGATGGAACGTGACACTGGATAACTAACAAACAATTTTTAGCATCATGTCCTGTGCTTAAGGTTTAGCCATAGCAGAACATTTGAAGTCAATGTAATGAATACACGAATGGTCTTGGTGACTCTTGACACTATGCTGAGAATCTGACAGCCGGAAGAAAAAGAAAGTGGGATGACACACAAAGGCATATGTGTTTAGAATAACTCTTCTTGACTTGTTAGGGAATCAGATAACTCGTGCAACTTATGAACACAATATAGTGGTCAATTGAGGTTCCTCATTTACAGAATCCCAAAGGACCAAATAAGGACACATTGCATCCTTGGTGTAGGCCTTACCCAATTTAAAGTTTTCTCTGCATTTTAAATTTTAACATTTCCATTCCAGTGCTAACACCTAGACCCCCACAATTTTATCCAACTGAATATAGATCTCTAATGGGAGGGTTTGGATCTTTCGGTCATAAAACAGCTCTTAAAATGTAGCTATACTGTGGCCTAAGGTCAATTGAAGCAATGATGCAGTTGAATTTTAGCTATTAAATTGCACCCAAAATATCTGGACATCTCGTGGCTCAACAGAACCAAATTTAAAGGGGATTACCACTTTGAATAAGCCCTACTTGTTAATAAGGTCACTTGACAGTAAACTGTTTTCAAAATGTCCTCCTGATGGGACCCCTCACAATCAGCAATGCACCACTAAAGTGGAAATTAAAAATTACACTGTTCTCCTTCAAATCAATGAACTGCTTGTATCCACTCTCCACTCTGGCCAAGAGATGAGGATCCTGAACATTTTAAAGGCCATATTCACATCTGCTGCGAAGTCCGGCAGTATGTTTCAGTGGAGGTACAGACTGCCGGAGCTTACTGTATCAAGCATAGCTGGATACCACTGTGGACCACTGGGTCCCAGTCATATAATGAGATCCAGTAGGGATCTGGCTGCTTTCCAGCATAAATGCTGTGTGTAGTATTTTTTGTCCGCCCAAAGGCCAGCTTATATGCCGAATACAGTGACCGAGATCAGAGTGCGGGAGTTCACAGTGAATATGTGAGCCTGGCCAAAACTTAACAATCCCTTTGAGGAAATTGGCTTTCTAGACTGAACAACCCCTTTAAATCACCATAGAAACCTATTTTTTCTTGTTGTAGGAAATGACAATATAATTTATGTCTTAGTACATTATTATATATAAAATCTGTTATTTATGCCAGAGATTCAAACCTCTATAGCCTCAGAATTACCAATTTGTCTGAAGAGTTATCCTAAATGGTCCATCTGTCATTTAAGTACACATCCCCACATGAAGAATACATCCCGTATTAAAAGACTACCGTAGCCTTGAGGCTTTCTCTTCGCTATTCACACAATAATAAAATGCCATTGTTTCTTAGTTAATGCCTCAAAAGACTTTCATGATGCAGCATGTTTGGTGGCCCGAATAATGTCAGTTACAGGGAAGGCATGTTAGAACATCAATCTTTTGTAAATGTCAGCTATTTTTATAGCAAATAAATGCACTATTTGTTAAATCACATGTACATAAATCCAACTGGCACCTTCAGTCCTGTAAAGTCTTAATGTGAACAGAGCCATTGGTTGTCATTAGTGTCAATATTACTGTATAGTTTAGGATTTACATGTACTACCCAAGCTGATATTTTTTCCTACAGTAATGATTGTGTTCCTTTTCCTGTCAAAGCTATACATATAAGAGACGATTAATTAGGTGGCGTCTCTGGAGGGGTAAAGCTTGGAATTAACTAGAACTTTCTGCTAGGATTTATGTTGGAGACAGGTAGAATTAAATGGAATTTACTAAATTATGGTTTTAGGAATATTAATACAGTTCATGCAGTTAGCACCTAAATTGGAGACATTTCTTTGTTTGAAGGACAATGACTATATCAGTAATATTCATACCTAAAGAGTAACTTAAATTGTAACAATAAAAACTAAATTCCAAGCAGACCATTCTATGTTTCAATTGTGGATAGTGGATCTCATGAACCCAAAGTTAAAAAACAAAAGCTTTGAACAAATTTTAGGTGAATTAAACAATTAAACTGGCTGTTTGGAACAAGAAATAAATTTGTGATTGGAAATGGCTACAGTGGCCACGTATGTCAATGTAACGTTGTGTTGCACTGGTCGGGAACATGGAGCAGCAGGACATTTAAAAGGAATCTGACAGCAGGATGTTGGACTACAAATTAGGAGTCATTAGGAGTCATCGCCATTTTTTTATTTTCCTACTGCTCCCCCACACATTTCCCTGTTGCCACCATTTAAAGCTGCACTAAAACTAATTGTTGGGACTGCCATGCATGTTAGTGTGGCATATTAGTCCAGACTGTGTTTTTCAGATCAGCATAGGAATAAGAGGTTGGGGGGGGGGGGGGGTGCAGTAAATAAATATTGTGATCTGGACTTCATCTACAGTATTATACATGTGATAGTTTAAAATTGTGGTGACAGATTCCTTTTATAAATAAAAAAAATATTTTATTATTTTGCTGTTTTCATTTTTATTTTTAATCCCGGACATTCCCTTGAACAAAATTAAAGGGAGATTTGTGATTTGCTTATATTTAAATTAAAAAGTACCTATAAATCAAAAACTGACCTCAAGTGCATTGTAAACTATACTCCATTTAGAAAAGGCAGCATTTAACAACTGCTAGACTATGGTTTCAGGTGTGGTTGAAGAACCCAGTGTTATATGTATGCCTTCTTCTGGCCAACATCTAATGCAATGTTAAAGGGATTGTCCTGTTAGGTTATCAAATCAATTCCTTCCCCTCAATTAAGGAAGATGAATGTAATTGAGAAAGCACCTGCATGAGATCCCCTCTTGAAGCCAGAGTGAAGAACCACTGCAATTCGAGCAGGACTCATGAGACTACGTATGACTTTGCCACCTATTCATATGAGCAGATTGTGGGAGGTTCTCCTGATGAGATAACCCATTTAATAAAAAGAAAACCATACTCATATAAAATACAACTATGAGATGAACACCCAAAATTGTATTAATACATGGTCTTCTAAAGGGATGGCATTCTCAAAGCAGATGGACAGTATATGGTGGAAATAAAAATCTGTATCAGGAGATCTGCTCTGGATAAGAGGGTGGCCATCTTAAGGAGGTAAAAGGTTTGCTTTTGAACGGTTTCACTGTACTATACAGACTCATAATCTGATTTTATATTACATTATAGTCTGACAATAGTTTGGAGTAAAAATGCCACAGAAAATAAATGTAATCCACTCTTATGGCCAAATGAAGTAAGAACCTTAAACGTTAAACTGTCAGACATAAAGAGGGCTTAAAAAATTGCAACAAGACAGCTGATAAGTTGGCGCCTGCTACACAAGTTCCCAGAACAACCCTTGCATGACAAATGCCAGAATTATCCATTATGAAGACTTCATGAAGACGACTCGTGATTTCCTAATTGGTTATGTTCATTCTAAAATGATCCTTCTGGCAGATGTATAGCTGACATTACTTGACTGTGATTTACTGTACCGTACTTCACAGGATACTTAGACCTATAATTAATAGAACAAGGTTATTTCTAAAACCACCTCAGGATCCGAAAAAACATACACATTGTAACCAAGGTGCAAATGTTATGATAAATCATCCGCTAAGTAATTTCATTAAGATACTGTCATTTATTACTGACACGTGAATGATACGGAAGTCCATTTCTCTTCTCCACTAGCATTAATTCTCTGATAAAAGTGACAGGTCTTGTAATTCAAGCCACTCCATGAGCACATGCTTGTATGAGATACTGTATAATGTATTGAACTGGTTACCCTTCAAAGAGCTGCATGGTGCAATACAAATACTGGACTGATTAAACAAGTTCCCGTTAACCACATTAGCTAGGTTACCAAGTCCCATTTTAATTACTGTTATTAATTTGCTTTCAGATATTTCAATTTCATGTATGCATTAAATATGTATTTTGGTGGACCTACATATGCATAGTTGGAAATTGCTCAAAGAGTTTCTCCGGGAATAAAAACATATTAGCAAGTCCCCACAACCTCCCTCCCTAAGCTAAGCAACATACTTACCTGCTACTCACTGCTCCAGTCCTCAGCACTGACTCCAGTGTGTCCATGGTTGCGGTCCCAGGAGTGTTTACATTCAGAGCAGCATGGGTATGGTCACATTCCCCACTGCCGCCAATGACTGGCTTCAGTGGTGATGTGGCCACAAGTGGCATGTCACCACTGAAGCCAATCATTGGCTGCAGGGGAGCACCTGACCATGCCTATACTGCACCAGATATGAACACTCTGGAGACCGCAACATGAACACTCTGGAGTCAGCGCTAAGGACAATCTATCAAATAAAAAAATAAAAAATGTTAAGGAAACAGGTCAGAAGTTTTGATCAATGAGTATTCAGATGCTGGGTGCCCCATTAATTGCTAAAATAAAGGGGTGTTGTTCTCAGAGCAGTAAATGCTGTATGGATTTATTGAAA
The DNA here is from genome assembly GCA_033119425.1 of Bufotes viridis. Lineage (NCBI taxonomy): Eukaryota > Metazoa > Chordata > Amphibia > Anura > Bufonidae > Bufotes > Bufotes viridis. The sequence continues at coordinate 130,866,460 of CM065591.1, forward strand.
GTCTATAGTTTTGAGGCGTTATAGAAATGAAGGGGAACAGAGCTCAGGTAAGCCTTTCTGCTCACTTCTTTTTTAGCATCAGTCCTCCACTGATCAAAACTTCTGACATGTTGCTATGACATGTAAAAAGTAACCAAAAAAAATCAAAAACACGATAGGTAGAGCTTCAACAGGGACATATGTAGTTCCATAGCTCCTTTCAAATCTATAAGCAAGTAGCAAATTTAAAGGGAATGTTCACCTTTATTGACCTTTTCTACAGACGTCACGGCGTATTTGGACCCATGGTGGTAATTATACTGATCTGATCTTTTCTGATGCGTATCAACTCCATTTCCCCACCAGCTCTGCAGTTCCCAAGTCCCCTACATCAATGTTCAGTGCAGAGCCGGTGGAGTAGCGATGGAGCTGGAACACAATGGCGTGGATCAAGTAAGTCTGATGCCACCTGAGGTCCAGCCATGCTGTGGAATCTATAGAAAAGGTTACTACAGATGAACAACCCCTTTAACAGAAAACCAATACAGAAAATAAGTAATTGATAGTATGTGCAGCATTAGGACATTTGAAAACATAACTTTCAGGGTGGTTTGGTGCTGGTATATCTAGAAAGAAAATGGCCACAACAATATAAACACCAAAGCATGAGAAAAATCTGTTGAAATCTTTGAAAAAATCTGACAAAATAGCTCAACAATATGCAAATAATCATTCTCTGAACTTAAGGGGCACAGTTACGGGCCAGCACGGGGCCTAGCATCAAAGCTGATTCTTTCAAAAGGTCTGCTTTATTTCCAGAATCAACCCAGATGTCATCCATGACCTACATCTGTATTGTGGCTCAGTCCCATTCACTTGAAGGGACTGAAAAAAAACAACTTGCACCCTTAAGTGTCCTTTTTAAAGTTATACATTTGCTTTAAGGAACCGAAAGGACTCCCTCAATCCTATTGTGTCTCCATGTATATAGCTATATCCAGTGTTATTAGCAGAAGTGCAGTATTTTGCATCGGCGATATTACAATACTCATGCAGGTCAGATGAATTTTTAATAATCATAACCACAGTTCTGACTACAGGCTGCTTTATGACTCCCGCTTCTCACAGAGGAAAGTGGCCTAAGAAGTTCACATTCAGACAGAGCACATGCTTTCATCTCATTTTGTATGAACCTGATGGACATTAAAACCTGCTGACATTTCCATTACTGCCCGCTGGCTCATTTATTTATTAAGCATTTTATTTCAAAAAAGGGAAAAGAGACAGCAAGACCATGCATTCACTGAAATGGTTCCTAACCTGCTGATGGTGTAGACTATACTGGTATCAAGTGTGGAAACCAGTCATTCCTCTGCTAATGTTCAAGCATCCCTATTACTATTACACTGAATAGTGGAGCTATTGTCATAGAAGACATCCATGGCATAATCCTGGGGGCCAGAAATCAGTGAAGCCCCCCAGAAGACAGAGATACCCTCAAGGAATAAATGCTCAGAATAGGGTGTCTCACATCGGATACTCTGGATGTAGATGTGGATAAATACATAGCTATTGGATGGGTGGACAGACAGATGGATGGATGGATGGATGGATAGATGGATAGATAGATAGATAGATAATTGATGGATGGATAGATAGATAGATAGATAGATAGATAGATAGATAGATAGATAGATAGATAGATAGATAGATAGATAATTGATGGATGGATAGATAGATAGATAGATAGATAGATAGATTGACGAAAGATAGATAGATAGATAGATAGAATCGACAGAAAGATAGATAGATAGAATCGACAGAAAGATAGATAGATAGATAGATAGATAGATAATGGATAGAGATATAGATAGATAGATAGATAGATAGATAGATAGATAGATAGATACGATAGGTAGATAGATAGATAGATAGATAGATAGATAGATAGAATATTGTAGATAGATAGATAGATAGATAGATAGATAGATAGATAGATAGTAGATTGTAGATAGATAGATAGATAGATAGATAGATAGATAGATAGTAGATTGTAGATTGTAGATAGATAATAAGTAGCACATTCATTATACAGTATACATAGGATGTGTAAGCAGTGATAATGCAGTCTCCCTCGTTCTGCCTCTATCAATGTGAATGATTGTGACACGGGCAGCGAGAGACTGCTACGTGGAAATGTGACTTGACACACAAGTTGCTGACTTGCAGGATGTGCGTGACCTCAATAAATAATGCTGTAAATGTGGAATCTCAACACAATCTCTATTTAGAGAATCCGACATTCTAATTCATAGTAAATTGCTAACGACTTCAGAATTGCTTTGTAAATCCAGCACACAACATACGAATGGAAATCAACAAAATGACAGATGCCTGGCAGACATTGATTAGTCCTGAGTAGACGTGACACGGTTATCTACATTATTGACTGGGTGTCCCAGCTGTAACGTGCTGGATATTTCTTTAATGCCATTACATTAAGGATAATGATGAGATTCCTCACCTCCACTACAGTCACAAATGTGGAAGAAGGTGACGTTTAGCTTTTACATGGAATCTGAGTGTCCAAAATTCTGAATTGTCAATGAATTCCAATTATTTCTGCCTGTGCAGCTATGTTATGGAGTGCTACACCGAAGTGTAGACAGAGGTAGCAGAGCCGAAGCATCATTTTTGTGCCATGTGATATCTTATTGCATTTTCCATCCATAGTTAGTTGCTAGAATTTGCCATGACATGTGATTAGAGCTCAATGGCCCCATTAAGTGTAAAAAATGAAAATCATACATTATCTAATAAAGGACAACCTCTATGTAACACAGCTACAACTAGCCCTGTACCTCACATGGATCCAGAGATCTCCCTATTCATTGCTGCAATTGTTCTGCTATATTTATTTCAAGCTGTTAGTTTAGGGTGTGTGTCCTTTTTCAGGGGGTGAGTCCCATCTGCTGCAGCTGGTGGCAGTTGAAGTATGGAACTGAGCATGTGCCCCTGTCTCAGTGAGCAGGACAGAGAAATTAGAAAATGAGCAAACAGCAGGTGGCGCTATACAGTAAGATTTCAGTGAATAACTCAGTAGCTATAATACATTTGTAATTACATGCAATTACAGGTGCTGGTTTGAAAACTATAGAATATTTTTCGTGGTACAACCCCTTTAGGAGGTTACAGAGACTAGACAGCAGGAACATAATAAAGTGATAAACCAGATATAATGATACATGGTATCAAGTCATGTCAATGAGCAAAATGAGATCCCATGAAACACGTGCAGAGCGGCTGGATTTTGGTACCTGCACATACGCAGGCAGCTTCACATTATGTCGCTCAGTTGTTTCCATTTGTCAGCTGTCTCTCTGCATCTTCTCAGCAGTAGCATCTGACCCCGGCCAGGGCAGTGTAAAAAGGTTTTTAGAAGTTGTTACTTATGTATCTGCCACCCAGTGAGTGAATAATGAAGCCTACAAATATCCGTCAGCAGCGTGGTTAAGAACCAAACAAAAATTAACGACCGTAGCCAGATCCAGGCCGTCCTGCTGGGTGCACACGCCACCCAGAAGAAGCTTCTGCAACCCTCAGCCAACCATAGCTGAACAGGGATCTTCCCAGAGAAATCAGTGCCCAGTGTTAACCTTTCCCCTCCCGGGGGTCAGAGACATTTTGCTGTGAGAAAGGCCTCCCAAGGAATAGTTTATGTTCTTACTTTAGCCGGGTCCAGGCTCATTGATATTCTGTATGAGTCCAGTGACCTCTGTGGTAATGAGTGCAAAGCTCTGGGAGATAAGAAAATGATAGGAACAGAAAATACTTGCTCTGAAAGACTTCATGGGAAAAAAAGGGAAATAGTCTGACGGTATTTTGAGACTGGCCACATTCTTGGAGGACATTACATGGTTTAGGAGGAGATCTGGGGGTAGTTTGGAGAAAAATACTTGCTTTTTCTCTCAGCACAGTTGAGATTTGCCATGGAGTAATTGCCTAGCCTCTATTACTGACAACCCTCCCCTTTATATGATAGCAGTATCGAAAGATTTGGTTGTACAAAGACCATACTTATAAGGGTATTTATTTTATGCACTTACAGTATATGGCACCGCTATATTCCGCAGCGCTTTACAGATATTATCATCTCACTCTCAGTCCCTAATGGGTCCCTATCAGTATGTCTTTGGAGTGTGGGAGGAATCCCACGCAAACACGGGGAAAACACACAAACTACATATGATCCTGAGTAAAATCCATGACAGAATCCAGATGATTTGCATGCATATATGTTGCAGATTTACCTGTGAATTTGTCATAAATGTCACCCTTTGCAATTCAAATTATGCTGCAGATTTTAACAAATGTTTAGTTTTGTCTGAAATATAAAACTGAGCAATACTTACCTGACAGATCCGGCACCACTGCTTTGGTTCTCCCGATTGGGCTCTTTTACTGGGCTACAGCAGTGATGTCACATCGACAACACGTGACCACCGTAGCCAATTACTGGCACCGCTGAGTCCAGTGATTGGCTGCAGCAGTCCTAAGATGATTGCTGCAGTCAGGTAAATAGAGCTCGGCAGGAAAAAAACGGCAATGAAATTGGACAACCCCTTTAAAATGCAGACTAGATAGATAGATATACGATAGATATAGATAGATGAAAGATAGATAGATAGATAGATAGATAGATATAGAAAGATAGATAGATAGATAGATAGATAGATAGATAGATAGATAGATAGATAGATAGATAGATAGATAGATAGACAGATAGATAGAGTTGTGTTCAAAATTATTCAACCCCAAATGCTGTAAAGGGTTTTAGGGAATTTAGTGTACATTTGTAATTGTGTTCAGAATGAAATCTTACAAGGACTTTTTAAAGAACCAAATGCAACTAAAATGACATCAATTGTTTTTGTAATACAGTATTAAATGTTTTTTTTTGTGATTTCTTCATTGACACAATTATTTAACACCTTAAAGACTACCACTCTTAAGAACAGAGGTTCATTCAAGTGTTTTCGATCAGGTATTGAAAACACGTGTGGATGTCAAGGAGCAGCAATCAAGCATAATAAGCACCAATTAGGCAGATGTAAAATGACTGTGATACTCAGCTCCTTCTAGACATTTACTGGTGTGTTTACAGACATTGTGAAGTCAAGAGAATGGTCCAGGAAGACAAGAGAAGAGGTGATTTCTCTTCACAGGAAGGGCAATGGCTATAAGAAGATTGCAAAGATGCTAAACATACCAAGAGACACCATAGGAAGCATCATTCGCAAATTCAAGGCAAAGGGCACTGTTGAAACGCTACCTGGTCGTGGCAGAAAGAAGATGCTGACTTTGACTGCTGTGCGCTACCTGAAGCGCAAAGTGGAGAAAAGTCCCCGTGTGACTGCTGAGGAACTGAAAAAAGATTTGTCAGATGCGGGTACTGAAGTTTCAGCTCAGACAATAAGGTGCACACTGCGTAATGAAGGCCTCCATGCCAGAACTCCCAGGCGCACCCCCTTGCTGTCTCCAAAGAATAAGAAGAGTCGACTGCAGTATGCCAAAAGTCATGTGGACAAACCACAAAAGTTTTGGGATAGTGTTCTGTGGACTGATGAAACAAAATTAGAACTGTTTGGGCTCATGGATCAACGCTATGTTTGGAGGAGGAAGAACAAGGCCTATGAAGAAAAGAACACCTTGCCTACTGTGAAGCATGGCGGGGGTCAATCATGCTTTGGGGCTGTTTTGCTTCTACAGGTACAGGGAAGCTTCAGCGTGTGCAAGGTACCATGAATTCTCTTCAGTACCAGGAGATATTGGATGAAAATGTGATGCAGTCTGTCACAAACCTGAGGCTTGGGAGACGTTGGACCTTTCTACAGGACAATGATCCCAAGCATACCTCCAAGTCCACTAGAGCATGGTTGCAGATTAAAGGCTGGAACATTTTGAAGTGGCCATCGCAGTCACCAGACTTAAATCTGATTGAGAACCTCTGGTGGGACTTAAAGAAAGCAGTTGCAGCACGCAAGCCTAAGAATGTGACTGAACTGGAGGCTTTTGCCCATGAAGAATAAGCGAAGATACCCGTAGATCGCTGCAAGACACCTGTGTCAAGCTATGCTGCACGTTTAAAAGCTGTTATAACTGGAAAAGGATGTTGTACTAAGTACTAAGATTGAATGTCACTTGAGGGTTGAATAAAACTGATAATGATGTGAGCACAGAAAATACATTTGTGGTTATTTCATTATAACAGTTATGTTATATTTGTCTGACTTACAAGTGCCTCTTTGATTTAATTGTAAACAAGATGACTGAAATGATCAAAATCAATGTCAAACTGGCCAAAACACTCAATTTCAGTGGGGGTTGAATAATTTTGAACACAACTGTAGATAGATAATTAAGAATTATTGTGAAATCATTGAGGAACACATATAATTGTGCACTTTTCTTGACATTTGAATTCCCTCAGTGTCTAGTCATATATTCATTTCCCCTTTTGATCCCCTTTTGCGGATCAGTCTGTGAGGCACATAGTGGCGGTATAGCTTTAACAGGAGCTGGCAGACACTGACACTTGCATTAAAGCATTTGTGTCACTAATTTGCCTTGCATCTTTGAAGCACTGTCTTCTGCTAACGTGCTAGATCAACTATGGTTCACTGATAATTGGGCTACTGCAAGACACTACTTAATCAACGACTCTCTAGATGGCTAAAATTTACAGTTGATTAGTCTGCATAGTTCACTTGCTTTATCAAGCAGAGATTATTTTTGTGCCCAAGTAATTCTAAAGAAAGAAGAGGGCTTGCTCTGGGTCTGCATAGTGAATAGCTCTTCATTCTAAACACTGTGTTCAGTCGAGCGAAGAAAGCAAATTTAAAGATGCATTTAGTTCCCAAGCGGGGCACCATCCATGCGTGTGTTAACTTTTCTACTCTTCGACTGTATATCTTGCATTTATTTTTTTGCAAAAACTCAATTGTGATTATCTGAAAAGAAACATTGGACCCGTCACAAATAGAAGATTTAACAGTAAAACTATTGTTGGAAAAATCCAAGTCATCCAATGTTGTCAGTTCGCTACTTAAAAATCCAAATCCAAAAACAGAAGCACAGGATTCCCAGATGGGGCCATTTTTGCAAAGAAAAATTGGGGGTCAGTCAGCACATTCCAGTGCGCAGGTGCATATCGCCATGGCTGAAAGCAAAAAGCAAAAAAATATATACAATGCGACAGCTCTCTGCAAACCAAATAAAGTACAATAATGCCATAATTATTTTAAAAAAAAACATTCTGGTGCTAATGCTACGTTTACTTAATAAATTTCAGATTCTTGGCAAATACATTTTGTACAAAATTATTTGGGCCGTCTGCCAAACGTCAAGGCGATCTCTATAAGACGGGAACCTAACACTAAATACCACATTCACTGGTGCCATGCCGGCCTCCATTACATTTAGGGAATGCAGGTTCCATGTGCATGTCGAGCCCACATTGTATTATGCCTCTCGTTGTGCCATTTTTAAAAGAATTGGTTATATATTTTTTATATGTGATCATATCGTATAAATGTCACTTTGCATTTAATTTTGAAAATTAAACAAGAACAAGTTTATAGAGCAGAGGTGAGCATGCACAATAATACATTCACATCAAACTAGCAAAGTCATACAGTCAAAGCAGTCGAAAATGTGAAATATTTTGCGCTGGTTGCACTAAAATACTTTCATTATTTTTGGCCATGTTTATGGGTTTTCCGATTTCGTATAGCGAGTCAGAACTAACTGAATGTGGGAATCGGAGAAACCACATCACCCAAATTATACTGTAGATGTCAAAGCAAATTTGTCATATACTTCCTTACACTACCCACTGTTTGGCAATACAAAGCATGGGAATGCTCATAAGGAAATAGATTTCATTCTTGCACTGATTTTAAAATGCCAGATAAAGTTTTCTCTCGCCCGGCGGCAGATGTTTTGCTCTCAGGGGAGATATCTCTGTCCCCATTCAGAACACATGCAGACTTGTCTGAGCTGAGCATGCATGAGCATGGGGGAGTCTAGAAATACATCTAAAGTGTATGGTCACATACAAGGTTTGTTTCAAATATAATTCTAAGCTCCTGTTCATAAAGCTGCCATCCTAGACTAAATAGATGAAAAAGCCAAACATACAGGTTTACATCATGGGCTTTAACTGAATTATTTTGGGGGAGAGGGCACTAGATTGTGTCCCGTAGAACATATTACACCATGCATATAACACTAGTGTTATAACATATAACACGCAAAATGCCACTGAAGCACTCGACAGGTCCCCTCTGCTCTTTCTTCAGCAGTTCATGTCCACCAGCATCCTGCTGTTCCTTGCCAGCAGGCACAACTACCTGAGCACTGCTCTATTGTCTCTATCTAGTCTGAGTCTTGTTCCTCCTTCTGCTGCTTGTAGGCTGTATGCACACTCCCCGGCTCTTAAAATGCAAGTGCAAGCTTGACTTGGTCTTCTCCCACCAATGGTTGGTCACCCTATGGTTCTTAAGGGTATGGGTAGTTGTCTGAGCAGTAAATTCTAGTTGTCTAGTGTCCTTCTAAGATTCACCATTGTCTTGTTTTGCCTGTATGTGTGCCGACCTCTGTCTGTCTCTGGATTTGCATTTTGCAGCCTGTTCCTCTTACTAACCCTGACCCTTGGACCAATTTTGGATAGCAAAAACTCTGCCGGCCTTGACCTCTGCTTGCTCTTGACTAAGCTTTTGCCTGACACCTCGGCGCGTCATAACGGTGTCAGTTAACCCCCATAAGTAATCAGCCTCTGAACTTGGACTGCTTGAGGACGTAGCAGCCTGGTGCTTCCCCTACAGCGGAGTTCAGATCCTTCTCAGGAGTCGTCTTAAGCCAAATCTGGTCAGTAGGCACAGCTCTGCTCCATAGAAAAAAGCCAATACTAGGCATAATTCATTGTTAATTTTGTATGATAGACAAGCATCTTGATGCAATTTAACCTAGAAGTATCCAGGGCAACCTAAAACAATGGCAGAATGTCTAGACTCTGTGGCAAGAAAATCAAGCCACAGAACCACAATTAAGAAAATCTGACATGTTGCCCAACCCTAGTACGTGTGTGGCCTAACTGGGGAAGCTGGTGAGTTGTTTGTCTGACTGTAGTGATACATCTTACATATGGGCTGGAAATAACAAAGCACAAAAACTTTCCAATATATACAATATACATATCTTTTTATATTAGTCTATCTATTAAATGTTTTATACCTTGAAAATATAAGTAACAATTTTCCCTAACAAAATGTAAAACTCCTTAAAGCTGTCTACTTATGGCATTGGAGAAGCAAGGTAACAAAAAGCCTCTTCTTTAGGGCTCTCATACTGAAGTGTACTTATGTTTCTTAGCACCGTAATGGAGATCCCATAAAATAACACAAGATCTGGAGAGGTTTCTTCCCTGGAATAAAAGCTCTTCAGCACATAGTGATTTATTCTGAACTAGTCTAGGAACCCTTTATGTTCATTTAGGAAATCACAAGACAGCTTCTCTCGTCAGCTTCTCTACTTGGCTCTAGTGTTCTCTATAACATGAAATGTGCTGCATCTACTGTATTATATGATATTTATACTTTATAGAGTGATATTTGTCTGCATTTATAGTTATTAGCTAATTATCATCTGCCAGAAATAACACTTCTGCTACTAAGTGTTATTTTAACCCGTATCCAAGTTCTCAAACTTCCATCAGCAGCTCAACTTCAATTAAATCCATGTGTCATCTCCTCAACCTGTTGAAAAAACATCTGTGCTATCTACTTCCAGAATTTTTACTATTCAATGTTGCAAAGAGCAGTGTTTGAATGAAATGATATCAGCCTTCCTCACTCTAACAATTACATAAAGCTAAATTCTCCTGAGTGGTAAAGGCTCCACAGACGTATCCACCGCATGCCATCTAGCTGACATGAGTGTTCCTAGGATAAGGAACTTGGAATGTTTCAGCCTTTGAAGGCTAATGTTCTCCCAAAGCAGACTAATATGCTTGATAAAGGTCTCTCAGCGTGAAAGCACAAAACATTTACCATAAGAATAGCTGAACTAGGAGCTTGGCATATCCCCGACACAGTCTCTGACTGAGTCTGATGCTAAGGCTCACATTGTATGCTGTGATATAAGTGGCTTTTGAGTGACAGGAAAGAGCAGGAAATCTGTCGGAATCATTAACTCATCTTTCCACCTGAATTATCTGTAAAAGTGGTTCTGCAGGAAGTTTGGAACAACTGAGTACATAATAGACAATGAGTCTTTATTTCAACTTTATCATATGCAATAGTTTATCTTGTATGCTTCCTGTCCTTTTCTCATATTCAATCTATACAAGAGTCGCTTCATTCACTTTCCATCAGGGGTTCTATCTGGTAGTTTTGACAGCAAGAGTGTCCTATTCTGCTGCACTGTTCTTACTGTAGAGATACCAGAACCCGACAGAAACAGACGATATTATAGGTCCTTGATTCAATGAAAATTAATGAGAAAAAAAATCATCAATGGAATCCACTGGAATCTGAAGATGGATCCGTCTTAGCTATCAAAGCCCTGATCTATATGGAAGCAATATTCCTAATTTGAGCACTCTTTTATTGATACATTACAAGAATATGTATGTATGCAATAAAGTCCACATACTCAGAAATCAGCGGTCTTATGTATTTTGAGCACAGCATGTCTTAATCGAGAACTGAGAAGTTCAAAATGCGTAAGTGGACTGAGTTCGTTGTAGGTCTACTATGTTGCAACTTTTTTTAACAGAATCACTAATAAAGATAAGATTTTAACTCAGTTCTGAAATCTATAAAGTTTGGAGTCTGTCTTCCTCACTTTGCTAGCAGTTTTTCTGAACACTCACATGAGGATTGGGCTTCAGCAATTAAAGGGGTTGTGCAGCGTCAGGATGCTGATGACCTTTCCTCAAGATAGGTTATCAATATCAGATTGGCAGGGGTCCAATTCCAAGCACCCCTGCCAATCAACTGGTTGGAGAGGCCAAGACGCTCATGTGAATCCTGCGTCCTGCAGTGGTGCACTTTAATTACACCTTGCTTTCCCATTCAAGTGAGCTGCACTTGAATGGGAAAAGGAGACAGCGTACAGGTAGACTTAAAAGAGGATATGGTGGTTGTAGAAGCACCACAACTCCTTCAAACACCTGATCGGTGGGGGTCTGAGAGTCAGACCCCCACCAATCTGATTATAATGACCTATCCTGAGGATAGATCATCAATGTATTGACAAAGCACAGCCCCTTTAAGTGGACATCACTGTGTTAAGTCTCCATTCTTTTTCTTGTATGTTTTCCATAAATGAAAGATGTTTTCACTGCCTACTTTGACTCCTACAGTAGGTTCTAACTATTTGTAGATAAGCTATATGAGCAAGCAAGGTCCCGCTATTTTTGTCTCTGCTCCATACCACCCTGGAAGTGTTATTGGTGCGTGATAATCCTGTAACAGATTGACAGTGGCTTCATGTCACCGGGGCATGGTATACAATCACAGTGGAATTCTTATGTCACTCTAAAGCTATGTCTACAACATTCATCTGAAATATTATATACGAGGAAGCTAAATGTATATTCACTCATACAGTGCTTCATATGAAAATTAAGAAAGTGCAATTTTACTAGAAAACTATGTATGTTCATTATTTACTACAATCTGATATATTTGAGCACAGCTCCAACAGCTGCCTGTGTTGTGACTGCTATGAGCCATGGTTTCCTAGATTTCCTAGATGGTTGCCTCATTCTGAAGCACACACCATCATCCATCATTAATGACTCTGACAGCTCTAGGGCTGGGACGTATCTGGAACTGTATAGCCTATGCTGTGTGTAGGATTGAAATGGCAAGAAAAAAATAGTCTAAGAAATGATTTTGAGACCAAAGTGCCATCATCAAGCAGATGCAACACCTTAGTCACTTAATATTCCCTACTCTTGGAGTAATATTGTCCATATTAGGTTCACTATTGTGCTGTATAATAGTGCTTAACCAATGTCCATACATTTCTTTGATTGAAGTGTCCTACAAATCAATGTAAATACGTTTGAAACACTTGTAAGAGTTTAAGAACATGAAGGGAACAACATTTTAAGGATGAGTTCATTGGATTTATTTTACTTGTTGTGCCCTTAGTATGTGCAGAATCCCTTTTCTGTGGCATCACTTATTGCGCTATCCCTTTACAGAGATTAATATATAAAATATTTTCATGTTATATTATTGTGTGTGTTATTTCAGTACCGTGACATCACGGTTTGTTGTCATGCTAGGACAGCATTTTCTGCATTATGACAACAATGTATATATTTTTTCCTGTGCTGTGATGTAATTGTGCAAATGTTGGGGGAGAATTATCAAACTGGTGTAAAGTTGAACTGCCTCAGTTGCCCATAGCAACCAATCAGATTCCACCTTTCATTTTCCAAACGAGCTATGAGAAATGAAAGGTGGAATCTGATTGGTTGCTATGGGCAAGTAATCTAGTTCTACCTAAACTAGTTTGATAAATTCCCCCCTTTGACTTTATTGGAATATTTCTATATTATATCATTGTATACATTATTTCTGTGCTGTTGCATCCCTGTGTGGGTTATTCTGATGCTGTGACAACACTTTCAGAAGTACCACATACTATGACATCATTGCTTGTATAATTCCTGTGTTTAAACCAGGGGAGTCTCTAGGACAAAACAAAACATTGCGACTGTGGCGGCAGTGCTGCACATTTCACTGCATCGCCGTCCTCAAGACAGCGATATTGTAGAATACTGCGTATCCTAGAGAGCTATATGGATCAGGGGCTTTATAACTACTCCTAGGGTGCTATGGGGTGTTTATAACTACTGAGGAACTAAAAGGGGCATTATAGGGGAATTTCAACTATTAGGGGAGACTTCTGGGCGAACTACGAGGGGGCTTTATACTCACTGGAGGCAGTATAGTGGGTCCTTCTTTCTACTGGGTGCACTATAGTGAGCATTATTATTAAGCACACTATGAGAGCACTACTACTAAGGCGCCATTCTTGGGGAGCAGTATTGTTATTGGGGTCATCGTAGAGGGAACTAATGAGGCAACTCTGGGAGAAAATTATTACTATTGGTGGGACTTTTATTACTATAGCTATCTGTATGGCACTGTTAATTTTTAAGCATAGCATTTGGAGGCATTGGGGACCACGTCTGTCGGGGACAGTTGGGATCTCCCCACACATGTTGGGCTGTCAGCTGAACCGGCTAATAATAAACTAATGTGTATGAGGGTCTCAAGTATTATTTTATTACTAGAAAACTTTACATTGATATCGGCTTCTTCATAATCCATAACATATATGTTTAAAAATAGCTCTATCAAGCAATTCTTCACTATTACTGGGTTTGAATATTACAGCTCACTGTCATGAACTTTAAGCTTGCCTCACAGTAAATAAACCAGATTAGCTGAAGGCGCCACACACGTTTCCAATATAACATCTTAACTATTGTCTGGAGTTCACATTCACTGTGGTATGCTCGGATGTTGCTGTCTTTTTGAAAAGTTATATTGTTATCACATTTATATAGCCATTTTCACAACATGCCGTCTGATGGTGCTCACCAGCTACTCTATAAATCTTTATTTGTTTAGACTACTGTAGGATTGTAAAACGGGGATTTTTAATGCTTGGCAATTCCTTAGCTTGTTTCAAAGACTATTCACATTCTTGAAGATGCTGTGGGATGAGTGTGTTTAAAAGGTTCTGTATTATTCTGCTCCTGTTAAACTTTGACGACTTAAAGGAAAGATTCTTATTTTTTCTGCCTTTGGGACTCACATTGAAACATACAGAAGAATGAAACAAAAATATCAGTGGAGACTAAAAGCGGAACTACAGTCATTTTAAAGGCGTTTCCATTGTCATTATACTTTTTACAAACAGCTTAGGCTGCGTTCACATTAGCATTAATTTTTCCATTGTTCTGTTCCATTAAAAGCAGAAGAATTAGAATAACAGAAGTGGCATCTCCAACAAAACCCGATGGACCCAATTGCCTATTAATGGGTCCATTAGTTTTCATTAGAAAACCTGGCATTTTACTAGACAAAATAATGCAGCATGCTGCATTATTCTATCCCATATTTATTTTTTATGAAACCTGTGATGGAGGAACCTAATGGAGCCTCCAATACAGATATGAATTAAGCCTTACACAGGCATAAAAAAGCAAGTACTTCTCATTATATCAACCTACTGAGCAGATGCTTCCCTGATCTGGTGTCAGTCTCTGTTTACCAGGCTCCAAAAATAATGCAGTATGTTGACACATGACTACTCACTGCTGCCAATAAGTGGCTGTAGCAGTGACATGTTGACACCACTGATGTCACCACTATAGTCAGTGACTGGCTGTAGAGGTCACATGTCAAGACGACACAATGTTGCTGTTGTCCAGTAAACACAGACTGACAAGAGACCAGGGAAGCGTTGGCATAGGTTAAGTAAGGGATTTTAAAAGTAGATTATTCGAAGATATGAAATGGAAGTACCATGAAGAAGACCTCAAAAGACTGTAAAAATTATGTTTAGATGTCTCTGTGCTTCGATTCGAACCCATAATACAAGACAACTTCAGTGATTAATGTCCGTCAGACCCACCAGTGATGTGCATTAAGTTGTAGTTCTCATGAAGAGGTGTGTGGTTTGTGGCACTTATAGCAGGCACCGGAAAATAGGAAAATGTAGTAAAGGAAAGCAAGTGGAGAGAATAGATGTTATTCAAAGTACATGCATGGTGTACAATGATAGTACACCTGGGCTAATGAAGGATAGGTATGTATTACTTTGCTTTGGTTGCAGTCAATTGGGTCGGGCTGTTAAACGTCAGGAAATGAAGGTTAGGAATGCCTTAACATAATTTAATTGTGCTACCTTACAGTAATTTATTAGTGACCCCTACAGTACCTCTAAAGAAGTAAGATGTGGTAGACAATTAGAGTACATGGGTATAAGCAAAGCAGGGAGCAGTAATGGCAATACAGCTGCCAATAAGGTCGTATGAATTCTTTTGACACTCTTGTGTACTGTAAGTACATACTACAAATTTTCAGAAATTGTATTCATAAAGCCAAGGAATGATTATGGATGGCTTTGCCTACATAGAATTGGTAGTTGAATTAAGTACAGAAACATGTTTGTCAAACATTTACAGAGAACATTGAAAAGATTATTTAAAGGGCATCTGTCAGCAGATTTGTACCTATGAAACTGGCTGACCTGTTACATGTGCTCTTGGCAAGTGAAGACATCTGTGTTGGTCCCATGGTCATATGTGACCACAATGCTGAGAAAAATTTTGTTTCAATATATGCAAATGAGCCTTTAGAACCAGGAGGCTCAGAATTCTCTGCAATTGTCATGCCCTCTGCACTTTGATTAACTGGTCACATTTTCACTTCTTGTCCTGTCAAAGTGCAAAGGGTACTGTAGTTGCAGAGAGAGCAGAGCCTTTAGGTTTAATGGCGACACCCCCATTGCCCCTAGAGGTTCATTTGGTTATATTAATACATAATTTTCCTCAGCAATGTGAGCACATATGAACATAAGACCAACACAGATGCCCTCAGCTGCCAAGCGCACATCCAACAGGTTGGCCAGTTTCATAAGTACAAAATCTACTGACAGATGCCTTTTACATATGTTCTATTTCCTTTTTAAAAATCTCTCATTATAATTAGTGTTGGTCGAGCACCAAAGTACTCGGGTGCTCGGGTGCTCGAGTAGAATACCTCGGAATGCTTGTGTGCTCTACCGAGCACCCGAGCACAATTGTAGTCAATGAGAATACCCAAGCATTAAACCTGGAACCCCCTGCTCTGAATGGGGGAGGGTGTCTGGTTCACAGGAAAAGGTTGGAAATTGATGGAAACACCACTGAAATAGTTCGGGAACAGCATGAGGAGGATGTCTGGATGCATCTTGGACTCCCATGTCGTTGCTGGGAACGATGTTATCCAAGTAGTAGGCCATTTTTACAGACTGACAATAAAACGCACAAAACCGAAGATAAAATCGCATTTAGAGGAAAAATTGTAAGGAAACATTTTTTCCTGGATATTTTGTTGCATATAAAGTGCAAGCGCTGCCAAAAATTGCAAGAAAGAGGCATTCAGATACAACCTGTATATCACATAAATGAGGGCCTCATTCATATTGTGGTACAATTGTTCAGGTAGTAGGACTTCTACACTCATAAAGCCTATCTCACAAGTGAAAGGGCTGCCAAAAATTACAAGGAACCGGTACTACAATACACCCTTTATTACACGTAAAGGAGGACATCATACACACCCTTGAAATTATGATGGATGGCCTGCTAGTGACCCTCTAAAACATTAGGGACCAGGGTCTGCTTCTGATCTGACCATTGAAAACATTAGGGGCGAGATCCTGCTGAGGAACTGACCCTCTAAAACACAATAAACTGAATACAGTTTATTATGATATTTACCTGAATCTTTGTGGGAATGGAGTTCATGAGGAGACATGAAGTACAGAGAGGATGGACAGACTGTGGCAATGTAGGGCTGTGGTAATGGAGACTGGATACAAGTGCTACTGGTCATTAGCCACATCTGCTCATGAACTCAATTCTAACAGAGATTCAGCTAAAGATATTATCACCTGTATTCAGGATCATGATCCCTGACAAACAGAGCAGAGAGGAGGATGAGGCAGCTCTTTATCTTGTCCTCCTGTGTGATTAGGACAGGTTTTGTGTGCACTAATAGGACAGCAACCATTTTATTTTTCTTAATGATTGCTCTCCATACAAAACGAGCCATTATAACTAATGTAAGGTATTTTGGAATATATTTATAATGAAGTAATATTTAAGTATTTTCATTTTCTTAATACTTTGAGAACCCCTTTAATGAGAAAGGCCCAGAAAACCCCTATAACCTTGTCATGGAAGTGTGTAAGCCACATATGTATTTGTGTGACACTATCTTCCCTAAATTCTTAATAACCATGCAAAGTAAGATGATAGACCTACAGAGAGACCACGTTTATTTCTCTAGTGGGTAATCGTCTGCCAAACTCTTCATCCAGTGTGTCTGATACATGTTTCTCTCAACAGCAGGACTGTAAACCCCCTGTATACTTTAGCTGGAAGTTAAATGAAGTAAATTATGGCAAAATTGATTTCTTGACACATACATACACGTGCTATTTTTCTTTCCTGATCTCTAAAAATCTCTCTAATAAGCTATGACAAGAAAAAGAATGAACTACTGTATATGAGGAGGTCACTGAAAAGCTCTGATGTGGTAGAGCTAGTTGCTAGTTTTGAAATGATCTAGGAGTTCTTGATTAGAGATGGCCTTGCAGTTCGCTCGGCGGCCGTTTCACGGCAAACTTTGCGCATTCAACGAACATGCGAACATATAGCAATGTTCGTAAGCACCAGGGGCATAACTACCATAGCAGCAGACCATGCGACTGCTATGGGGCCCCGGGCAAGAAGGGGCCCAGTCTTAGTTGGGATTATCTCTTTTTCAACTAGGAGTGAAAACTTGGTCAGGTCTCTACCCTCTAATGCAGGCATGTCCAAACTGCGGCCCTTCAGCTGTTGAAAAACGACAACTCCCAGCATGCCTGGATAGCCTACAGCTATTAGGTCATGCTGGGAGTTGTAGTTTAGTAACAGCTGGAGGTCCGCAGTTTGGCCATGCCTGCTCTAAAGAAACAACTTTTAGCAAACAGTAAGTATTTGTAAGTATTTGGTGGCTGCAAATATGACCTGAAGGTTTTTCACGTTCGCCTGCCATTAAAGTCAATGGAGCCCGCCGCGAACGCGCAGTATACAAACATTTGATCACAAACGCGCGGTCGTGTATGTTCACGAACCATTCCGGACGATGTTCGTCCATCACTATTCTTGATTATGATAATGAAGAAGAAAAATGTCTTCAGTCAGTTGCTGACCAGGATTCTTTTCGAACTTTTTCCTACTAATAGCTCTGCAGCCTGATTTTTATCTTTCTGAAGCCAGGGCGCTGAATAAGTTCGTCCTCCAATTGCAGGCATTGTCGCTAATATTTCATCATGACAAACAATGTAATGAAGCCTGTCCACTTAGAGCATCTGTTCAAAGAACAAACACCAGCAGACCATTTCCTGCTGTCACAGCACAAGGGAAATTTACAACTCAGGGCGCTGAAAAGTGGCCAGGTAAACAAGAACATTTTGTACACTCCATAACTATCCTGCAGTTCTTTCGAGTAAATGCTTTGTCTCAGCATATGGCCTAAAGCAATAATGAAAGAAGCTGCAGAAGAAGAGTTATATATCCAGAACACTGCCCATGCTGTCATGTAGGCACTCAAGGCACTTATCAACCGTCCAGCTGCCTACTGCGCCTGATTAAAATATATCACATGGAGGATTACCAAGTGTAGTGCACCAATGGATTGTCATTATTCTACAATAGTAACCTTCATATCCATACCTCAAACATTCCTTACTTTCAAATCACAGCACATATCTCTTTATGCTTCAATTCAAGTCCTGGTAGTTTAGATCTCTCTGGATATATTACATCTTTATTAATACTTAAAATTGTATATACGTTAAGTCTTATGTTGGATGGTGCCATGTGCAATACCATACAATGCCCAACTCCTACAGCATTCAAATAAACATACCATTGTCATAAGATACCCAAATAAGACTTCCAGACAGTTGCCTAAATAACATTACCCAATTACTAAACTAGAGAATGTAACTGCATCCTATACAATTTCTTTTCCACAGGTTCAAGCACCAAGCATGGGTTCACAGAAGAAGCTCTAGATGGATAGTCTATCATGGTCGGTGGTGGTCCCAGTAGTAGCAGA
Organism: Bufotes viridis; assembly: GCA_033119425.1. Taxonomy (NCBI): domain Eukaryota; kingdom Metazoa; phylum Chordata; class Amphibia; order Anura; family Bufonidae; genus Bufotes; species Bufotes viridis. Next base: position 130,885,404 of record CM065591.1, read on the forward strand.
TGATATGCTCTTTGCAACTAGGATGGGTTACACCAAATCTCCCATGTCTACCCCTTCTTTTATTCAAGGAATATCCATGCCTCTACTCATCGCAAGCCCATAAATTGATTACAAATTTGATTTTCAAAACAATGGCCAATGCTGATTACCAGCTATTTGGGGGGCTTCTCATGTTCCTTTTTAGACTTCGTCATTACAATCTTCCTCATGACATCAAAAAGATAATTTTCACAGTATTTTTCAATTTATGATCTCTACAGAGGACTTTCATACTTAAAACCAGTGACAATCCCAGATCTTAGACTTCATCAATGCTCTTTTTTCACATCTATCTTGTATCTTAACTAGCTTTCTCATTTAAAGGTAACCTCTCATCAATAAATGACCCATTGTTTAAATCATGTTTTTATGCTAAACATTTTTTATTTATTTTTTAGAATTTTTTTTCTCCATGTCACTATCTATAATAATATATAGAATCCTGCAATTTTCTCACTGGCCCTAGGTCTGATAATAGGCCATGATTTTCTCTTCTGTATTGGTAACTTTTCAGTAGCTACTATCATTATCATCACAGACAGAATTACAATGATAAATATCACATGATCCACCATTTGCAATAGGTGATATCACAGATGATTTACTCCCTCCTGACCAATGTACAGTTCATTGAGCATGCCTAGAAAACTATCTCTTGTAAGTGAATGGTTCAGCTCCTTTCCATTGTGTCTATGGACCATTTAGCTGCTCTCAAAAGACAGGAAGTATTACCATATTTGAACCTAGTGGCCAGATTGAAAACGGCAGTATTTTATATATTTAAAAAAATATATTGATAGTGAAATGGACATTTAAACAAAAAATCCTAAAAAAAAACTAGAAAAATGTGATTTAAATAATAGGTCATTTTTTGATTATACTGTTTTTTAACTAGTACCTAATATGTCTTTTATTTAATAGTATTTTTGCAAAGGATGTCACATGTCTATGCAGATAATTTTCTTGAAAATAATATTTGAAACAAGCAGCTTTTCCTATGTGCAACATCCCTGCTCCATTGTCATACATAGAACCCTGACTTGTACAGAATTAAACAGTAAGCCACATTGTTCATGCAGACAGAACACTTGACTAGTATTTTATTATTTTAATAATTTATGCTGGATTTGGCCCAGCTGCGAAGCACTGCCAACACCGACATCAATCTTAATATGGCATGGAAAACTCCAATAATGTGGAATAATCATCTACCTTATTTGTGCTCTAAGTTATTATCCTCGGTCAAAAGCTAAAGACCAGGAATCTCAAGAGGATCATAAAAGGGAAGATTATCCATAAACTGCAGACCACATATACAATTTGGACATCTCTAATCAAATTAGTCTAAATGTTTAAATGGTGGCCAAGTATTTAACTGTCTGTAGATACAATCCACTGACATTAAATAGTCAAATTGGATGAAGCTATACAACTCAAAATGTTCTCTACATTATTCTTGTTGATTTAATCACTGAATGCATCCTATTAAATAGACGCAAATGTACATTCACATTAATCAACTGGATTCACACTGCTAGCTTCAGTACATTACTATGTTACTAGTAATGTATTCTGCAATACTGTAGATTGTATATAAGAGCACTACAAGAAAAAGACACGCTGAGATTTATACATACAGTATCTCACAAAAGTGAGTACACCTCTCCCGTTTTTGTCAATATTTTATTATGTCTTTTCATGGGACAACACTATATGACACTGTGATACAATGTAAAGTAGTCAGTGTACAGCTTGTATAGCAGTGTAAATTTGGTGTGTCTCAAAATAACTCAACACACAGCCATTAATGTCTAAACTGCTGGCAACAAAAGTGAGTACACCCCTAAGTGAAAATGGCCAAATTGTGCCCAATTAGCCATTTTCGCTCTCCCTTGTGTAATGTGACTCATTGGGGTTTCAAGGTCTCAGGTGTGAATGGGGAGTAGGTGTGTAAAATTTGGTGTTTTTACCCTTACACTCTCTCATACTGGTCACTGGAAGTTCGACATTCACCTCATGGCAAAGAACTCTCTGAGGATTCTAAAAAAAGAATTGTTGCTGTACATAAAGATGGCCTAGGCTATAAGAAGATTGCCAACACGAGACCATACAGTGGTTTAACAAGAACAGAGCAGTCCAAGAATTTGAGTGCATATGCCCAGTGTCATATCCAGAGGTTGTCTTTTCAAAATAGACATATGAGTGCTGCCAGCATTGCTGCAGAGGTTAAAGCAGTGGGGTATCTGCCTGTCAGTGCTTAGACCATACACCGTACACTGCATCAAATTGGTCTGCATGGCTGTCATTCCAGAAAGAAGCTTCTTCTAAAGATGATGCACAAGAAAGCCCGCAAAAAGTTTGCTGAAGACAAGCAGACTAAGGACATGTATTACTGGAACTATGTCCTGTGGTCTGATGAGACCAAGATAAACTTATTTGGTTGAGATGGTGTCAAGCATGTGTGGTGTCAACCAGGTGAGGCATACAAAGACAAGTGTGTCTTTCCTACAGTCAAGAATGGTGGTGGGAGTTTAATGGTTTGGGGCTGCATGAGTGCTGCCGGCTGTGGGGAGCTGCAGTTCATTGAGGGAACCATGAATGCCAACATGTACTGTGACATACTGAAGTAGTATTTCAACATGATAACAACCCCAAACAGACCTCCAAGATGACCACTGCCTTACAAAAGAGACTGAGGGTAAACTTGCTGGACTGGCCAAGCATGACTCCAGACCTAAAATCTATTGAGCATCTGTAGGGAATCTTCAATCGGAAGCAGGAGGAGCACAAGATCTCTAACATCCACCAGCTCTATGATGTCATCATGGAGCTCTAGAGAACTCAATGCCCAAGAGACTTAAGGCAGTAATGGTGGCCACACAAAATATTGAAACGTTGAGCACAATTTGGCCATTTTCACTTAGGGGTTTACTCACTTTTGTTGCCAGTGGTTTAGAAATGAATAGCTGTGTGTTAAGTTATTTTGAGGGCACACCAAATTTACACTGTTATACAAGCTCTACACTGACTACTTTACATTGTATCAAAGTGTCATATCTTCAGTGTTGTCCCATGAAAACATAAAATAAAATGCTTACAAAAATGTGAGGGGTGTACTTATTTTTGAGAGATTCTATATATCACACCCAAATGGCACCCACATATCTTGATCACTAGGAGTGTTGTCCAGTTTAGATTTTTTGTATTGCCTGCTTTAACATATGTCATCACTGGTGCGCAGGTTGGTTTTGGAATTCTCACAAAATCTACCTTAGTATTTTCACAAGATCAGAGGCAGTTATCCAAAAGATCAATCGGACTCAGGCCAGAAACTAAAAAAAAAGTGCTGGTTACCCTATGTATGTGTCTATGCTGTATTTTAAAAATTACTAAAAAGAAAAAAATAATAATTTTATTTTTTGCATTATACTTCTGCTGCTTAGAACTTGTATCCAAGGAAATAGGTAAACTAGACTGTTCTTTGCTATTAGACCACAATTTCAGATATTGCAATTTTCATGGAGCCTTGAGAATTCAGTGGATCTTGTAATTATCTTAGGCAATTGGACACATAACCTGTATAACAACATTTAACATATGGCATAAATAGCATATTACACTGTATTTGAGTCTATAGTCACGCTGTGATCTTTTATGATGAATGAAAAAGCTTGAATAATAGAACTTAAATCCACAATATATTAATTAGGGATGAGCAAATTTCTTGAAATTCATTTTGGGTCCAATTCGTAAGACTCTGATTCATTTCAGGTCCGAATGAATTCCACCTGAATTGAAAGTGCTCCAATTGCCATGAAAAGTTGTGTACGACACTCTGTATTCAACCCCTTTCAAGCTTGTCAATGCCAAGACAGCATTAGTAATGCCAGAGCATGTAGGACTATGAGTAAATGGATGCTATGAGTAACAAACAGCCTGTTTGAAAACACACTGCACTGCTGGATTTTTCTGTAAATTAAAAAATGTTCCAAATAGTATCTTTTTTTGTTAGCAGATGCTTTCTTCTCTATCTTGTGATCTATAAAATAGTGGTGGCAGCCATTTTGAGTGATTCATCCGATTTTAACCACAAAAGTTTTAGATACACTAGAATCCATTTTTTTAAAGACTTTTGGCAAATTTGATTTGTTTAGTCATTTTGCTTATCTCTTAAAATAATATAAGATACAACTAAAAAGAGAGATGATAGATAGATAGATAGATAGATAGATAGATATTCATACATATATTACAGAGCCTTCTAATCATTGTTTGAGAAGATCTCAAGCTAAATTACCATACCATTTGATGAAACACATATCTCGTCAACATAGCTTTATCAGATTTCTGTATAATAGAATCAATTAGCCATAAGTTTATTTGCTTTTTTGGCTTTTAATAGCAGGGCTACAATAAATAATGAGCTGTCTTCAACCGCTAAATCATTAGAAGCTTCTGATTAGCTACCCCTCCCAGAGAAACAAAGGGTTAAATGAACAAGTACTTACTTCTATTCTAGACTTGTCAAGTCTTGAATAAGCACTATCACTGAAAAGCAATGTTTAAATGGAGTCCTCAACAGTGAAGGAGTTATTATGGTACTTAAAAAGCCCTGGCAGTAATGACAGAAGGATGAATCACACAAAGAGAGAGCATTCTCCACATCTTCTATTAATGGTTCATTTTTCTCACTTTCTTTTTTTTTATTCAAGAAATAACAATCAACAAGCATTAAAGGACAAAAGCATGTGCTTACCTTTGAGCATTGCTTGTGGTTCTGGCACCATATCAAGGAACCATTATTCTGCAAAAAAAGAGAGATCATTCAGTACCAACACAGTATCAATAGATCCCTGCTCCTTCATGAGATGTAAATCTAAAGTGACACCATTTTACCAGTGCCTCTCCTTTAATTGGTTGGTGTAATCAATTGACCTGTCCATAATTGAGCCTTGTACAGAACCGTCAAAAACTACAGTATGTCCTGTGTTCGATCATAGACAATCTAGCTTAAGGAAGCAAGACTTGCAGGTAGCAAACAGTTTGTAGACGGTATTTAGGCTATTGATTAAAATGTATCATGTCCACAGATGCCGTTGAGGCATTTGTTGGCTATATATGATGTGCTACATTGACACCCTTTCTTTAGATTTATGTATTAAAAAGCTTAAAGACTTTCTATTGAGTTGAGGTCATGTATAAAGGTCCCTCATGCACATGGAGAGAAGGATCAAAGTATTCAATTTGAACTCCTGAGCATTTTGTTCTTTCAACAGATAAGCCACCAACAGCGCATTTAGAGATAATGTAGCTGTCGGACAAATTATTGTTTGATAAGCCGCTATTGAAAGTGTATGAACATCTTAACTCATGCCATAATTTTGTTATTATTATCAGTGGAGGTTGAACCCAAACCAATTATGAAGTGACCACAATGCAGATTTATGCCACTCAAACTGGCGCTATGCTGGTACCTCAATACAGTCCCATTACTTTACTAGATCTGTGTGTAATTCTCTGTACACCCTCTGGTTGCGAGAGTCAAAGGCTCCTTTCCTTTTTCTAGGAATCTTTGGGGTCTCAGCAGTCAGACCATCACTCATTATGAAACAATGTCATACCCTAACAATATGGAGTTATTTTACATATGTAGCTTGAAGACACCTTTCATTTAAATATTTTGTGTAATCTATCAATATAGACATGTCAGATATATGCTAGACCATCATCTGGTTCGATTCAGATTTAAATTGATTGCATTTGAATGAAAAGTGCATCAATAGCCCTGAATAGGTGTTGATGACATTTTGGTCTCGCTCTCTCATATACCAAAAGTTTTCCTGAGTCAAGTCACTTAAAATTATGATTGTATACAATCCAAAATTTGTTAAAAATTTGGGTCAAATTCTGATTCTATAAAATCAAATCTCTCATCTCAAATTGCAACTCTCATTTTAGTTGGTATTATTCAGTGCCACTTTTTCGAAAAAGTCAACGGTTGAAAATTTTAGTAAAACAGGAAGAATATGTGACTTTATAACCACAAAGGGGCAGATTTACTAAGGCCGGCATTTTATATACCGGTCTTAGTAAAAAGTCCCATGGACTAAGATACACCAAATTTAATATGAGGTTCACGTCTCCTATTAAATTTGTTGTATCCTATACTGTCCGTTTTCAGAACAGTAGGCAGGAAACATGCACACATTGAGCCCTGACTGGAATCCAACCCGCTTTCCCTGCCTTCTTGCAGTGCAAGCCCTAAGTGGCAAGTCTGAGACTAGTCGACATTCCCTGTTCTGCTAAGTGCAAGACAGACATAGAGACGCAAACACACAAAGAAGGGTCATAAGGAAATAGGTCAAAACCAAGAGGATGATACAGAACAAAATTAGAGGATGGGGGGTAGTCAAAATAGCCAAAGTCTGAACCAGATTATTATCATGGTACAAAATCACAAGACAAAGGAAGGTGAGAGGCAAGCCCAGATCAATATTTTAAACAAACCAAAACACTCACAGACAGAACCGGGAGCACAACAAGGGAGTAAACCTATAACTGGCAAGGGATTTAAATAGAGCACCAAGTCCAAGGATCAGAGCCAGATCGTTCTATGACTCAGTGCTCCATTAGTCAGACACATCACACAGGAACAGAACAGTTGAATAATAGAGCATTGCTAGTTTTCCTCCAGCACACAACCGCTGTGAGAGAAACACAGCATTGCATCCTGTACCTAGGGATGCTGTCACGTAACTAGGGGCCCTGGCTTCACAGTGCATTTCTGCTGATGCTGTTGCTCTGAAGTTGGAGATCTCGCCCCTGGAGCCTGGACAGGTAAGTTAGTGACGACCCGTGCTCCAAAAACTGAACTCTGCACCAGCTGGGGCTAACACTAGCAATAAGGAGCCTCCATCGCAGATTCTGGCAAAAAATTTAATAACTAGTGCTGCATACGGCAGTATTTTGTCTAGCAAAATGCCCACACTCAAGCTGGAATGCGGCAGACCAAATGAATGGATCCAACAGGCATCGGCAGTGTACAGCATCTGCCAGATCTAGAGATTCCGGTATTCGGCTCCTATGCTAGAACAGAATACTACAATCTTAAGCACATATGTGAAACTAGCCTAAAGCTATTAAAAAACTAGAGAGACAAGTGAGAGTACATGTGTCATGAGTGGCATAATATTTTAGGATATTATGAAATGATTACTAGACTGATAACTAATAGATGCAATTTCTTGAAATACACAAATAAGTACTTAAATTATGGAATGTGCTATTTTACTTTGATCCTCTGTTATTAAGGCTACTTGTCTTCTTAGGTAAGCAGTGATTTTATTACAGTAGTAACTTTATACCTTCTTCAATCTGTCATATAAGCTAGTGCTTGTGCAATATGAAACAGCCACACAAGACTTGGCAGAGGAAGACCGTTACAGGCCAAGAGCCTAATAGTTAAGTAGAGATTAGTGTAGTAGTTAAGCATTTGGCCCCGTTTTGTGGTCAATAATTGCCAAACCAGGGCACAAATAAATGTTATTGCTGGAAAGGAGACAAATTGTTCAAGGCGAATAAACCCTGAACATCTACCAAAATTAACATCAAAGGCTTGATTTAGAAAGTTAAAAATAATATTTAAATGATCTAACAGCATGAAGTTCTTAATTAGGAAGTAAAATAAAATTCTTGCTGGTTTAGGTTGTCCAGAGCAGAAAATATAACCTTACTAAATTGTTAAAATGGTTTGCTGGGAATAGGTGAAAATATGCAAGGGTTCTAAGGGAACCTGTACTACTATTCTAGAGAACCGCATGAGGAGCAGTTCCCTGACCCTAGAGTATATTCATATAACCTACAGTAAGCAGGTCTTCTAGAAGTAGGAGGCCACAACCCGCAAATTGGACAGCAGAAAAGAGATTACGCCTGAAGCTGGACATACACATTAGGCTCCTCTGGAATTCTGGGAAGAAAGGGATGCAAATGAGCTGTTAGCAAGCTCTGCCTCCAATAGCACCACATGCAAGGCAGCTTTCCTATAAGTCAATGGTCAACCCTTTAAAAAAGACCTTGAGATATGACTTGGATAATAAATAAGCCAGGAGAAAAGGGTAGTTAAAAGGGTTCCCACAAAAACTACACTGTACTGCAAGTCACTCATATTACTCTAAAGTACCATACTCTACCTCTGTACGCCACAAATTCATATGGAGTTATAGAGATATTTCTGTTGAATTTTGTAACTTTAGACCTTCACCAAATTTATCACAGTGGCTCAGGCTGGTTCATGCAGTTTATAGGAAATTAAATGCTGCATAACCACTATCCATATATGAGCCTAGCGTTTCGGTCCATAGGGACCTTCTTCAGCGGCTTGAAGTTTCTGTGACCAGAGATAAAGGGATATCTGGCCAAAGAAACTCCAAGCCGCTGAAGAAGGTCCTTATGGACCGAAATGTCCGGCTCAAATATGGATAGTGGTTATGCAGCATTTAATTTCCTATAAACTGGATCATGAACCTCTTATTGTGAAAATCACTAAATAAAATTACCCTTAAATTGCAAAGAATATTCTGTGTGCCACATATTTATACTATTGTTGGATGACCGTCGGGTTTTTGCTGGCACCGGGAAGAGTAAAACAATGTGCGATACTCCATTCCCTAATATAGTGGCTCAGGCTGGATGATAAATATGGTGTATGTCTAGACACTTTTGTCTAACACTATGCCAAGCACTGGTTGACTTAGACAAAATTTTATTTTAGAATTGTGGCACAATTATGGTGCAAAATGTCATGCTTCCTTCTCAGACTAAGCACAGACAATTTTTCTAAACCTAGATTTGGCAAATTGTGACACGTTTTGGAGCAAAGTATGTCAAAATATAGGTGTACTTGCCACTTGCTAGGATGATATAGCACACCCATCTTTGGCACCGCTCTGAAAAAGCAATTGCCAAAAAGCAATCTCATACATACAACTAATCCATTTTCCTCAACAAGAATATTTCAACTTACGGTCAAACAGGGATTTTGACATTTCTCACGCCCATGTTTTGCCATTGTATACCTAAAAAGGTTTTACAATAAAATGATTATATATATATATATATATATATATATATATATATGCACCTGCACACACAAAAAAAACGTATACTCTTTGTGTAATATATATATATATATATATATATATATATATATATATATTTATAAATCAATAAATCAAGAGATAGGCAGCAACACGTCCAAAGGGCTTGGCGGGTGCAAAATCCTCAGGAGGACGGACAATCCTCCACACATATATAGATCCCAGAGAAGAGGTAGCACTCCTGAGTTAAATGGTGATGACCCAATTTATTCCAAGCCTTGGCCTTGGAATAAATCGGGTCATCACCATTTAACTCAGGAGTGCTGCCTCTTCTCTGGGATCATATATATATATATATATATATATATATATATATATATATATATCTTTGTTTGTTTGTTTGTTTGTTTGTTTGTTTGTTTCCTACTGATTAACAGACCTTTTGTGACCACAGTCATCCCCAAATCAGTAATGTCCTACAGTAGTAGAGTCAAAACGAGATCTAACTGTGAATGGATTGATTCCATGAGGAAGTAGAATTATCACATACATTTTTCTCAACTGAATAGGGGGTAACTCATGAAATCTAAGGAGAATATGTCATAGGAAAATAGATCTAGTGAAAGCTGCTCTTAAAAGAGGCCATTGCTCTGTAATCCAGGACATGATGGTCACAAGCAGCAGGAAGCATCAGCACTTGTGACAGTCTGTTAAGAAGACCTGTCATGTTGGCTTTAATACAGAAATCTAGTATGTCTACAACTAGGAGTATGCAGATAATCTAGTCTTCCTAGTCCAACAGATTTCTAAACTGACCTCCTCACATCACATGAGCTAATCTGTCAGATTTTGATGGAATTCACAAAATGGACACAGGCCCAGGTTGTAGAGAAAGGTCTCTCCTTTGTGGTATTTAGTAGTATAAAGCGAAGCAAAGCATTCAAAGCCGAATTTGGTTTAAAGTTTAGGAAAACTTTAATTAGCAAGGAATCCAATTTTTCTCATGCTTCGTGTAACTAATCAGGTTTTCCTAAAATGGTGGCTGCAAGTGTTATAAAGCAAAACTAAGCGTAGAGGAGACAAGCTCAGGAACACAAGATCACCCAAAATGCCATGCAGACAGCCAATCCGCAGATAGCCATCCCCTGTGATGTCACAGCCCTATGAAACCCTGATCCCTCAGTCTCCGCAATTGTTCTGTGAGCTGAGCCTGAGGAGAGACGTGCAAAGCGTTCATGCTCTAGGGGCTGTGTTGTTGAAAATGATTAATAGAAGAATATTGGAGAGGGAGAGTGCAGAAAGAGTGAAGGGAGACTTATTCGGTGTCACTTTAATTTATTTATTCCTACACTTTTCTATATTTTCTGCCCTATAACATGCACCCCCCAAAGTGGAGGAGAAATGTCATTGCATCTTATGGGGCGAATAAGCCCCTTAATTCTGGAAGCACTTATTAGTACAGGAGGAACAGAAAGCAGTGAATGCAGTGATCCCCAGGCTCTGTACTTACCACTCCCTGGTCTTCCTCTACTGATGGCTATGCTGTGACTGTGCACAGCGTGAGGACGGTGGTGCTCTGTGACCTAACATGAGGCGTCGAGTCACAGCATGGCATGAAGACCAGGAAGCGCAACGGCTGTTAGGAGTGGCAGCGTCTGGAGCAGGAGACTTAATTTCATTTTTTTTTATGATCTGAGGTCTGCTTCACACAGTGGCTAATTTTCAAGGACATCTGATCTGAGGCCTGCTTCAAATGGGGCTTATTTACAAAAAGGTCTGATCTGAGGTCTTCTTCAAATGGATGGGGGGGGGGGGGTCTTATAACAACTGGGCTTCTGATCTATGGTTTGGGAGTCTGAACAGGGGCCTTATTAACATTGGGGGAAAAATCTGAGGTCTGATTGGAGATCCTATTAACATTGGGGGTCTGAGCTGAGGTCTGATTAACATTGGAGATCCGATTAGGGGTTCGAGCTGAGCTCTGATGACAAATATTTTTTTTCCTATTTTCCTTCTTTAAAACTCTTATGGTCAGATGGGTCTTATAGGGCGAAAAATACCTTTCCTACATCAGCCATAAAATAAGGCTAGTTTCACACTAGTGGCAGGGGAGTCCATCAGGCTGTTCTGGCGGGTGAACAGCCTGTCAGGTCCATCCTGCTGCTAGTTCACGTGTGCCCACAGACTGCTGCTCTGTCCCCATTGACTATAAGAGAGCCCGCTGGACTAAAAGTACGACATACAGTGCTTTTAGTCTGGCTGCCTCTCACCATGCGCTGCCGTGCTACCGCCGGAACTCTGCCACCACCCCCATTATAGTCAATGGGGACGGAGCGCCAATCCGGGGGCACACGTAAACTAGAGGCAGGATGGATCCGACAGGTTGTTCACCCACCGGAACAGCCTGACGGACGCCCCTTGCACTAATGTGAAAGTACCCTAAGATATGTAATTCAAGACCAATAAGATGGGAGCCTTAATCATTCCACTGCCAGCGTGCCAACCAGTACCGTCCAATCTGCACCCCTTAGTGGGGCCAGATCTTAATGATGACCATCCTCATCTTTTACTGGATTTGCTTCTTCTAAATCATCCTTCAAAGTCTCCATATCCTAGAAAAGACAGCATGATCCAGAGAGAGGAGGAACCTGATGTTCCTGATGATATATTCCCATTGATATTAGATGATGGAGAAAAGGAGAAAAAGCAGATGACAGAAGAAGGGCACCCACTTGTAGGGCAGGAGAGTGCTGGGGTCTGAGAAGTGGGTACAGACCCTGTTTAAAGGTGCATTGGCTGGCTGCCTGGCTGCCTTTAACAATGTAGACCGACTATACAGCTAATTGGTTGTACGGTTCTTCACCACAGCATGGCCTCAACCTGCCTTCGACACAGCCACTCTGTGTGACCATACCCTAAGGCAGTGTGGCCTAGGTATACCAGATTTATTGCAATTTGTGATTAATTAATTCAGAGCTATTTAAAATTATTGACGAAATTCGGCAAAGATGCCAATTAGATTTTTTCAAAACTTTGCTCATCTCTAGTGTTTCCTTTACACACATTATTTGTTCCAGTACATATATTTGTAATGTAAAAAAAATAATAATAATACAATGAATATATTTAATGGTGAAAACCTAAATGTCTTCAACTGTGTTTTGCTATTGATATTATAATGCGAAGAAGGTGAAGAAGAAAAAGAGGAAGAAGACTAAAGAGACTTAAGGAAAAATAAATGTATAGCATATCAATAGAAATGTGGTTGTGTGGAACATATGGGTTGGTTCAGCAAGTTCTCCTTGTTTTCTCCTCCTCATTTATGCTGGTGATGGTGGGAAATCACATTACATATATTACATATAGCATGAATATACATTTATCTGAATACCCATTTGAGATCATATGCTATACATGAATCTCCTGAACCGAGGTAGATAGGAACCATATATAGAAGACATGATGCATTACTGACAGAGTCTCTGAGCTCTGGAGCATATTCTACAGAATTCTGACTGTGTATGAATTGACTATGTGCTACTGGTTTAGTAATGTACTTTTATATACTTTTATATGTTGCAATTTCCCAGTAAGTGCAATGAAATAGTTAATTGTTACAATAGTGAGTCGCTTTCATTGCGAGATCATTGCACGATTGTATTTACAAGTGATTTCAGCTAAAAGGCATAGCATAGTTGAAAATCTGCAATTCACTACTTAAAGTGGTTGTGCATTACTATTTACATGTTGAGATAATTATAAGGATGACTAGAATTAGGCCTCATGCACACGGCCGTTGGTGTTTTGCGGTCCACAAACCGCGGATCTGCAAAACACTAAAGCTGCTCCGCGTTCCGTTCCGCAATTTGCGGAACGGAAAGCGGCCCACTATAGAGATGCCTATTCTTGTCTGCATAACGGACAAGAATAGGACATGCTCTATTTTTTTTGTGGGGGCACGGAACGGAGCAACGGATGCGGACAGCACACGGAGTGCTGTCCACATCTTTTGCGGCTCCATTGAAGTGAATGGATCTGTGGCCGAGCAGCGAAATATGCGGCTCGGACGCGGACCCGAACAACGGTCGTGTGCATGAGGCCTTAGTTAAATCATATGAGATAGGTAGGTACCTAATTAATATTACAACAGCTTATCTTAAATAATGAGATCACCATAATGTGGCTATATGCAAGTAGATATCCAAGTTTTAGAGAGATATTTACCTATAATTAGACCCCCATTCCACTGTTAGTAGTTAGTATTTCAATGAAGTATTTCACTTCATGCTTGCATGTAACAAAAGTACTACACACAGCCTGATAACTATCATCATAAAAGGCCAAAAAATAATATATTCTATGACCATCTCATGGATCAATTACTTTGTAGTTATGATGTAACATGAAGGAAATCCTCAGCACTGCTCTCTTTCTGAACACTGCACTTGTGGAAATAAATGTTTCATTTGGAGTTCCCAAACCAAATCTATATCAAAATAGTAGACTTGCAGAGCAATATAACCAACTTTGTTAATTTCATGATACATTTTACAAATTACAAATTAAAAAATCCAATAAACTCAGGAAAATACAATAAAGTAATGTCAAACAGGGGTGGAACCCAATGAAGCAATATCCTGTAGTTACATGCAATGTATGAATGTTCTACACTCCAAAGTAGTTTTGGCTAAACAATACCATATTAACTTCCTGATGACTAAAATTAGTGTATATGACATCATAGCCATTCCTTCATCCACATATTTGTGAGATAAGAAAGATGGCAAAAAAGCCTCCCCTTTTCTCTCATCTGCTATCTGTGCAACCATTTCCTTTACAAGGTGCCTTGTATGACAAGTTGATAGATTGCTGCACCTAATTACTAATCATTACTAAGACACAAGAAAACAACAAATTATCCAAAGTGACAGAGGTCAAGATAACAACATTTTGCCTTTTAGTTTGTCTATACTAATGCTGATAAATGATATCATGAAAAGTAGAATAGCAGTAATTTATTTCTTATAATTGTTAGCCTGGGTCTCAGACTGATGCCCTCCCCAACAAGATGGATATCCATGAAATATGTTATGTATCACTTTCTGCTAAATGTGTCTCTTTGTGGAGGTTTGAATGTTGACCATCGCTGATCAGTAGAATGAAGAAGTTTGACTTTTATCCAAAGTCTTGCTGTAATAAATCAAACATAAGTAAAAAACAGGCCAACATCTCAGAATGCATCAATCGGCTAGTGCAAATGTCTGCAATGCATAGGAGTTGTTTGGTTGTTTTGCAATCCTGTGTTATGTATGGATTTTCTTGAATAAAGCCCAGATTTATGGATTCTGAGATACTGGACTATTTTCTATGTTAGTTTTCCACGTCCGTGCAGCACAGATTCTAGGACCAAAGGAAAGGTAAGCTGGCCTTTAGAAAAATTGGAGCAGAGATATGTGAATTGTCATGGTGCTTTCCTAGTTCTGGGGGTCACTGCATTAAGACTATAATCTGGAAACTATGCCATGTCCTAGTGAAATATCATCAACATCTATACTGAGACAATCTCTTTAAGTGATACTCTAGGATTGTATTACTGATAGCTTATCCTCAATATCTAATTGGCAAGGGTGTTACACCCCTCAGGCCCGTACTCCTGCCAAATAACTGTTCTTCAGCTTCAGGTTCTTCCACACTGGAGGTTTCAGCTGGAACTACACAACTATGCCCACTGTGTAGTGGATCTGGTTAGTGCAGCATTTCTCCGATTGAAGTGAATGGGAGCAGCATTGTAGTAATCAGCTCTATTTAATATAGGTGTGTGGGCTGTCAGACTCTGGCCAACCAAATATTGATGTCCTATTCTGAGGATAAATCATCAATAATAAGATCCCGGAATTCCCATTTAAAGGGGTTGTCTGGGTTCAGAGCTGAACCCAGACATATCCCCATTTTCAACCAGGCAGCGCCTCAGAGCAAAGGCTTTTTTTTTTTTAGATCCAGTGACATACCAGGCTCTCCATCGGTAGTGCTACCCTAGCTGTTAAACAGCCACAGATGTCACCGGAAACACTGCTAAGTGGAAGCCTCTGCCTAGTGGTTTAAAAAATATGAGCAAACAGCCATTGCTCTAAAAGCGCGATAACAGCACAGGGCAAGGGAGATCAAAACAGCATGAAAAATTTAGGGGGGGAAATTGTCTGGATTTAGGCTCTGAACCCAGACAACACCTTTAAAAGACCTCTGTATTCATGCTAGAATCAAGAAAGTGAAAGTGAAATCCCATCCCTAGCAAATGTTATACATAGGTGTATCTCTTAATAGGTTAGTATTCATGGGCCTGCCCTAGTGGTTTGAACTTTTGAGCAACAAGTCTTGGTTGTCAGTTGGTATCTGTGGACTTTTTAAGTGAATTGGGGTAAGCAGCTTAGCCTCAAGACAGCAGCATACAGTATGGAAATGGGTAGTTTAACTGCTATGCGGAAGAATATAATAAAATGAGGCACAAATTGTTCCACATATTGCTTATCCACCTCCATACAATCTTCTACTGCTAAGTAATCATGAAAATGTAGTGCAATGATGACGCGGATGGTGCAACTGACCTGCGCTCTCCCTGTCTTCCGGATGCCCCGCCACACATCGAGTAGAGGCATGTTAGGGGATATTCATGTGCCATGTAAGAGCAGAGCTAATGTATTACTATTTGTTTTGGGTCCACCTATAATACATAATTGGCTCTTGAAACAGTCACTTATTGGATGATGAGTTTTGCACCTTATTTTATGTCCATTGGTCTGAACCACTGCTGGCCTGCCTCTACATGTATGTATATATCTTCACTGCTGCTCTATAACCTTGTTACCCCTAAGGAAGCTGACACTGAAATATGCATTGGGGTATTAAGGCTATGGTCCTAATGGGATGGTCCCAAACGCGCGTCTCTTATGGGTTTGTACTCATTTTATCTATTATTTGCACTTTGATGAACTTTGATGCAACGGCGTCCTGCATATATACCACTGTATGCAGAGATATAAAAGTTTGCACTTCCTGGGATATTTATACTTAAAAATTGCTTGAAGAAGGCTATGATTACCCAAAACATCACATCTCGATTAAAGGACACAAACTTGCATTAAGGAGTGCAGTCTCCATTGCTCTTTATTTTTTTGGTCTATCCTGTCTTTGGGGGCACTGAACTATACCCCCAGCGAGATGTGCACCCATCATATTCTTCAACTGGGAAATGCTGTCCATACATGTATTCTATTGGGACATTTATACTATGTTGGGATATGTTGCACCTTTGAGACCCTCAACCTAGGTTAATTTTAATCTTTGTTTTTAACTCTCTTATTGGAGCAGCTTTTGGGATTTGATTATTATAGGTCTTAAACTTTTCATGGTGGTACTTGCTACCGCTTGTTTATTATTTTTTTGCATTACTAAACCTGCATATCATTAATAGGTGGTATGGTATAATTCTTGTAATTGATTGATACATTCTTGGTTGGAATAATCTTGAAAATGAGGGAAGCCATGGCACTATTGCAATCATAATGTAGACTAGGTTGTGCCCATAAAGGTACTGAAAGAAGTGGTGTAAATAGATTTAATAAATTCCTCTGCACTTTAAATTCAATTATTCCAAACAGAATATAAGATTTCTTTCAACTGAGCAGGTGTTCTCAATATTATTTTATTCTGGGATTAAGGCATTCTACACATCTGAATTTTGGAAATTCCCACTTCTAATGCCTTCAGGATGTATGTTTCTAAGCCTAATGGAATCTTAGTGAACCACATGACTTGAACATTTTTACATAATGCATACAATGATGCCTAATATTTATACAAGTCAAAATGTAGTCTTACATCTACTGTATGCACTATTAACTAACAAATGTATACAACCGTGAAAACCACATGAAAGGAGATTTTGATGTCGTCATTGTATAGACTGCTGGTTATTACAAATCTTACGTCCTTTTGTGATGAATATCATTAGGCTTTATCTCAGTGACAGCTTTTTACTAGCAACAAGTAAATGTTTCTTTACAAAGAACATTCCTATCTAATGATGTCCTCATGGAAGAATTCAACTGTGCATCAACACATTGTCTAACACTTGCTTAATGCATGTGAACTATTAAAAGATATCTTGAATCAAAATGAGTTAAGAACAGACAGTGCACTAGACATATTGTTTCATATATCATTCTGAAATGATGATTGCAATTGGAATCTTTCAATTTAAATAATTTGTGAAAAAATAAAACTTTCATTTATTAAAAGTTAGGGATGATTAATGCATAATATTGTGCTTTTGACAACTCCTTAATGAAGTTCTGAGACCATTTGTCATTAGTAGTCACTTCAACTTACAAACTTACAAAGAAAAAAAATTAAGAATAATACTGTCTCTTAACACTACCATTACTGATTACAATAGCATCAAATGATTCCAACATTGTCTAGAAATTAGTGGACTAGAAGTTATCGCAGCAGATACTGTAAAGCCTAGAACTCTGATTGTCCTGATGTTGTTCCTACAAGCATCACAAGATTAGCAGAAGCTTTATATGCTTACATGCTTTGATAATGCCAGTGATTTGACCCCAGGCCGAAATCAAAAATATTTAAAATTGCCCCACCACCACGACCTACATATAGCTAGGGATAGGTCTTCAGCAGTCTGAAGACATGTTCACATCTGTGCTGGAGGCTTTGTTTGGGCCTTCAAGGAGCAAAGTTATCAATGCAGGACTGTTTATCTAACCAAAATGGGCCCCATTATATTTAATGGGGTCTGTTCGGCACCATCAGTGTCAGTTATGCACCACATCCAGCAGGACAATGAAAATAACCAATATTGATATGAATGTGTCCAGATACTGCTTGACGACACCCATATGTATTTAAAAATATTATTCCTACAGTATTTTACCCAGATCCTGCTTTATGAAAGGCAGAAACCTTAGCAGTTGAGGTATATACTTAAGTGTGGTCAATCGGAGGATTTCCTCTGACTCAAAGCTTCACTAGTATTCTTCCTATGATACATCTCTATATATCAATACAATGCATGGGATAACAGCAATTAACCTCTTAAGGACACAGGTACGCCCTGATGTCCGAGTCCTTAAGGCACGTGTCCTGTGTAGTTCCGATCACCGCCGTGCAGTGCGGGGTGCTCAGAACAGAGTGCCTGCTGAAATCATTCCTGTGCCCCCCCCCCTCCCCCGCGTATCGGCAATCGCTGCAAACCGCAGATCAATTCAGACCTGCAGTTTGCAGCGCTTTCTGCTGTTTCTGATCAATGCCTAAATGCGTATTTTTTTAACCGTGATTTGATGTTTGGATTTGCCGGCAGTGTGGCAGGCGGACAGTGTGGGGGATGGCAGTGCAGCAGGCGGGATCGTGATCTCCCGCCTGCCTCCTCTGTAATAATTGTTGGTGGCATAGTGGTATAGCAGAGTGTCAGCACATTACTGACACTCTGCTATAAACTGCTGACATCTGTGCTGATGCAGATGTCCTCAGTTTAACCCCTTCCATGCTGCAGTCTGTACGGACCGCTGTATGGAAAGGGTTAACAGGGAGGGAGCTCCCTCCATTTCCCATCGGTGGGCTGCTGTGCCTTTGGAGCCCCCAGACAGAATGGGATCACAGAGGGTGGGGGCTCCCCTTCCTCCCCATCACCCGCTGCTCTGTTCTGGCAGCGGGTGATGATTACCATGGCAGCAGGACGCTTTCACAGGTGTCCTGCTTGCCATGGTAATGTAAGTCTGATCTGAATTCTGCTAAATGCAGAAGTCTGATCAGACTATGTAAAGTAAAAAATACAGTACAGTACACTATATAGTGTACTGTACTGTATTATAAAAACATCAGACCCACTGGATCTTCAAGAACCAAAGAACCAAAGTGGGTCTGGGTCCAAAAAAGTTAAAAAAAAAGTTAAAAAAGTAGGGGTGCATCAGGGGGGCTTCAAATAGGACATGGTGTCTAAAAATCAGTCCAGCAAAATCTGCCTTCCAAAAACCATATGGCGTTCCCTTCCTTCTGCGCCCTGCCGTTTGGTCATACAGCAGTTTACGGCCACGTATGGGGTGTTTCTGCAAACTAAAGGATCAGGGCAATAAATATTGAGTTTTGTTTGGCTGTTAATCCTTGCTTTGTTACTGGAAAATATGGAATAAAATTGAAAATTTGCTAAAATTAGAAATTCTGAAATGTTATCTCCATTTGCCATTAACTCTTGTGGAACACCTAAAGGGTTAATGATGTTTGTAAAATCAGTTTTGAATACCTTGAGGGTTGTAGTTTCTAGAATGGAGTCATTTTTGGGTGGTTTCTATTGTGTAATCCTCACAAAGTGACTTCAGACATGAACTGGTCCCTAAAAAGTGGATTTTTGAAAATTTCAGAAAATTTTCAAGATTTGCTTCTAAACTTCTAAGCCTTGTAACATCCCCAATAAAATAAAATGGCATTCCCAAAATGATCCAAACATGAAGTAGACATATGGGGAATGTAAATTAATGACTTTTTTTGGCTGTATTATTATGTATTATAGAAGTAGAGAAATTGAAACTTGGAAATTTGCTAATTTTTCCAAAATTTTGGAAAATTTGGTATTTTTTTAAATAAAAATGATTTTTTCCCTCCATTTTACTAGTGTTATGAAGTACAATATGTGACGAAAAAATGTCTCAGAATGGCCTGGATTATTAAAAGCGTTTTAAAGTTATTCACACGTAAAGTGACAATGGTCAGATTTGCAAAGAATGGCCTGGTCCTTAAGGTGAAATATGGCCATGTCCTTAAGGGGTTAAAAAAAACAATGAAGCACATTAAATTACAATAAACACATTTTGTGTGAATATATAACTATAATTAATGTAAATAAAATATTTATTTTGTTCCATTAATTTTTTTAAATAACTAAAAAAATTAGATTTTTGCTGGGAACCATACAATATGCTGATATATAGAGATGTATTTAGAGATAGTAAATTATTGATGGGTAGAATACTATTCAGGTTTTTAGTCAAAGAAGATTCTATCATTTACTACATTTAACCATTCGGCCTGTGGCTCAACTGCTGTGTTCGGTGGTGAATCCGCTCCATGGTTTCCTTCCAGCACTGGGTACAGCATGCTATCAGCTTGTTTACCGTAGGGCTTCCTTAACCACCTGAAGACCACAGGTTTATACCCCCCTAGTGACCAGGCCCTTTTTAACAAATCCGCACTACACTACTTTCACTGTTTATTGCTCGGTCATACAACTTACCACCCAAATGAATTTTACCTCCTTTTCTTCTCACTAATAGAGCTTTCCTTTGATGGTATTTCATTGTTGCTGACATTTTTACTTTTTTTGCTATTAGTAAAAATGTAACGACATTTTTGCCCAAAAATGACATTCTTTACTTTCTGTTGTAAATTTTTTTAAAAAACTACATTTCTATATAAATTTTTCACAAAATTTATTGTTCTACATGTCTTTGATAAAAAAAATCCAATAAGTGTATATTTATTGGTTTGGGTAAAAGTTATAGCATTTACAAACTATGGTGCAAAAAAGTGAATTTCCGCATTTTGAAGCAGCTCTGACTTTCTGAGCACCTGTCATGTTTCTTCAGGTGCTAGAATGTCAGGATAGAATAAATACCCCCCAAATTACACCATTTTAGACAGAAGACACCCCAAAGTATTTGCGGAGGGGCATGGTGAGTTCATGTATCATTTCATTTTTTTTCCACAAGTTAGCGGAAAATGACACTTTCTGAGGAAAAAAAATAATAATAAAGTTTCCATTTCTGCTAACTTCTGGCAAAAAAAATTAAATCTCAGACGGACTCACTATGCCCCTGATTGAATACCTTGGGGTGTCTACTTTCTGAAATGGGGTCATTTTTGGGGTGTGTTTACTGTTCTGGCATTTTGGGTGGGGCTAAATTGTGAGCAGCCATGTAAAACCTAAAGGTACTCGTTTGAATTTGGGCCCCTTTGCGCACCCAGGCTGCAAAAAAGTGTCACTTATGTGGTATCGCCGTACTCAGGAGAAGTAGGGCAATGTGTTTTGGGGTGTATTTTTACATATACCCATGTTGGGTGAGAGAAATATCTCTGTAAATTGTCAACTTTGTATAAAAAAATTTAAAAAGTTGTTTACAGAGATATTTCTCACACAAAGTATGGGTATATATAAAAATACACCCCAAAACACATTTCCTACTTCTCCTGAGTACGGCGATACCACATGAGTGACACTTTTTGCAGCCTGGTTGTGCAAAGGGGCCCTAATTCCCATGAGTTCCTTTAGGATTTCTAGGGCATTTTTACGCATTTGGATTCTCACGCTTTAGGACCTCTAAAATGCCAGGGCAGTATAAATACCCCACATGTGACCCCATTTTGGAAAGAAGACACCCCAAGGTATTCCGTGAGGGGCATGGCGAGTTCACAGAAAAAAAATTTTTGTCACAAGTTAGCGGAAATTGATATATATATATATTTTTTTTACAAAGTCTCATATTCCACTAACTTGTGACAAAAAATAAAATTTTACATGAACTCACCATACCCCTCACGGAATACCTTGGGGTGTCTTCTTTCTAAAATGGTGTCACATGTGAGGTGTTTGTACTGCACTGGCATTTGAGGGTCTCCGCAATCATTACACGTATGGCCAGCATTAGGAGTTTCTGCGATTTTCCTTATATTGAGCATACAGATAATGAGATTTTTTTTTTCCGTTCAGCCTCTGGGCTGAAAAAAAAAAAAATTAACAGCAACAGATTTTTTCATTCGCATCGATCATGGTGGATGAAAAAATCTCTGCCAAAATCAGTGACTGCAGTGCGGTGGGCGCTAACTACCTAACAAGTAGCTAGCTAACTGGCGGTGATAAGTGACCCTCATGCCCCATTCACACGTCCGCAATTCTGTTTGCGGAACGGAATTGCGGACCCATTCATTTCTATGGGGACAGACTTTGTCGCGCTCGGATCCGGAATTACGGATCCGCGCTTCCGGGTCTGCACTTCCGATCCCCAAAAATATAGAACATGTCCTATTCTTTTCCACAATTGTGGACAAGAAAAGGCATTTTCTATATAGTTCTGCCAATGTGCGGATCTGCAAAATGCGGAAAGCACATTGCCGGTGTCCGTATTTTGCGGATCCGCAGATCCATGGATCCGCAAAACACATACGGACGTCTGAATGAGCCTTACAGGGGGGTGATTAGTGACAGGGGGCGTGACAGGGGGTAATCAGGGGGGGGTGACATGGGTGATCAGGGGTTAATCAGTGATGGGGGTGTGTGTGTGTAGTGATTGGTGCACTTTACTTATGTTTCCTCTGGTGGTCCCAGACAAAGGGACCACCAGACGATCAGACAGCAGGCATATCAGACGCTGTTTACAAAACAGCATCTGATATGCTTTTTAAATGCGTTTTTTTTCGCATCTATAGCCTGCCATCGCATGATCAGCGCTGGTAGGCTGTAGTTTCATTTGTCCCGGTTACGAAATCTCCGGTCTCACGAGATGACGCCGATAGGCGTGACTAAGACCTGAGAGAGCCACCGCGCTGACGCCCATCGGCGTTAGCGTGGCGGCAAGTGGTTAAGGGCCAGTGTGCTCACATGTGACCATGCTGACCAATCCTAGCCCTCTTGCACCAACTTG
The DNA here is from genome assembly GCA_033119425.1 of Bufotes viridis. Taxonomy (NCBI): domain Eukaryota; kingdom Metazoa; phylum Chordata; class Amphibia; order Anura; family Bufonidae; genus Bufotes; species Bufotes viridis. The sequence goes on from CM065591.1 coordinate 130,908,241, forward strand.
TAGGAAACAGGCGAAACTGGATTGACAAATGTCTTTTTTCAGTCTTATATACTATGTTACTATATAAATGGTATAGCCCCCTTCCCAGGTGCTTGATCGTCAAGTTCCTTGTGTCCTGCAAAGGTTGCTGTTATTTCTGCTTGTGTTTCTGTTTACATAACCCGTGCTTGTGTTTCTGGGCTCCGCTACTAGTTTGATGCCTGCCTTCATGCTTCGAATCTCCTGTTGCTGACCCAGATTGCCTAACCTGTACCTATGCCACCTGCCCTGACCTATTGCTTGTTTGGCTTCACCTTTACCTCATCTTCGGCCTGCTGACTATGTCTGTTCCTTTGGAAACTTGCACTGGTACGCCCTAGTCCGTCTGCACCAGCTGCCTTGTTGTGCAAATCCTCCTCAAGAGGTAGCGACCTGGTGTTCCCCCTCGAGAAACTCTATTTCCACCATCAGGGGTACTAAGAAGAACGAGGGGTTCACTTAGACAATGCCTTTAGAGGAGGAAGGACATGTGGCACAGTGTTCGTGACACAGATAATCCTCAAGCACCATTAGAACATTGAACTCTTTAGAAAAGAGCAATGACTCCTAACCATGACTCCATAGAGAAGTGCAGAAACTGTTTACAATATCCTGGCTGGGTCCCATAGTAACTGTATGGTCTGCCTCCATTGACAGTATGCTATTGATTTTACCCATTGCGATAATCTCTTCCCAGGTACAGACAGGCAATGTTTCAACCCTTACGATATTTGGGTCTTGAAAAAGACCCAGATATTGCAAACATCAAAACCTTCCGTGCTTGCATACTTGTGCGGAAGCAATAAAAATTCTGCTTATAAAGCATGCTGTTGTTACTTTTATTTTGAGGACTAAAGTTTTGGGGAGGTATTGGAATATATCCAGTGCTGTCTTACCCCTTGAACAGTTCACCAAATCCTACACATTATTAAAGCATGTAAAGGCACCCATGGATATGCAAAAGATCCTAAAAGACACAACAATTTCTATTTATTGCATGTTAAATTTGATTAGTAGTATTTTGTCTGCGACAAAATCACGATGAGATGTCTCATTAACATATATACTGTAGTTGATGCACATCTTCCCATTCCATTTGCACAGTCAACCTTACATGCACGATAGCATTGGGTCCACAAAAGCTATTTTATACTTACTGAAACCTTATTCCTTGGATTAGGTCAAAAATGAAACCATAAATGGTAGCTGTTAAAATAACTACATCATTGCTTGTATGTTTAACTTTTTTTGTAGCGCTCTTCCAAGCAACTCCAGTTACTTCCATGCATTTAAGGATCATTTGGCACTAATTAAAGCCTGCACACAGGCTTTGAACAGCTTGCTACATTGATCACTATGTTGCCATTTGGATAAATGAATGTTTTTGTGAAATATCATTCCACGCATTGACAACTTGACTGTGAATAAGGCACTTGTACGGAAAGGTGTCAACCAGTTTTTCCTCACATGGAAAATTCCACTTGATAATACAATATTTGTCTTACACTGCAATGTGTCCAAATGAAATACTTTTAAGGAACTGCATCTGATGTAATCATAAAGAACGTGTTTGGCTGAAAGGAAACACCTACAGAGAAACAGTTCCTGGGATGCTTTAAAATAGGTGCAAAAATGTAACATTTGTAGAGTTGTCTGGCAGTTACTATATAGTTGAGCATTAAGTAACACTAAGCAAGAGCTCACACTATGGGGGCCAGTTTATTTAATATTCCAAAACGTGTAAAAATCATGTAGTGCCGCACCTGCCTTTAACCTTCCAATTTACAAGCATTCCTTTCATTTGGTTTGGGACCCATTGAAAAGATATATATTATAGACTAGAGCATGTAGCTGCTTTTAGAAGGCAAGGACACAGATTTCAGTTTAAGTTTTGGAAAAACAAATACAGTACTTCTGTAAAAATAATCTGTAATTATCAAAATTTCAATGCAAAAAAACAGGCTATTTTGTCAAAGTTGTCTCAACAATATAACTTTAATATAATAATAATAATAATAATAATAATAATAATAATAATCATAATAATAATAACAACAACAATCTTTATTTAGGGCCAAAATATTCTGCAGCACTTTACTGTACAATCATCATGTACAAATAAAATCATATATTACATAGCAACAAACAAGTCAAAAATTAAAACAAGAGGAATGAGGGCCCTGTAAATAAGAGACAGGGGCGATGCAAAAGTGCTTGTTTTGTACAATGAGCCAGCCACCTTAACACAATGGGGGAGTAGATAGAAAGCTGCATGAGCCATCCACCAGCCAATATCTGTAGTGCTTTTGAGTGCATGGGGTGTGGTGGATACTGTTGGATGACAGGTCAGGGATCTGAAGAATAATGTTGAAGGGGGATGAATGGAGAAGAGTTAGATTAGTTTGTGTGATAGGCCAACCTAAAAAGTGTGTTTTCAGGAAGCAAATAAATTATAGATGCTGGGAACTAATCTAATTGCTTGTGGTAGGGCATTCCTGAGAACTGATGCAACTCAAAAAAGTCTTGGAAATGGGAGTGAGAGATACTTATTATAGTGGATGTTAGTCTTAGCTCATTTGCAGAGTATACAACAGAGTGATAGCCAGAGATTAGTGAGGAAATATATGGGAGTGCACCACTGTGGGTAATTTTTTGGGTGAGAGTGAGAACTTTTTTTGAATCCTATACTGTATGAGGAACCAGTGCAATGACTTGCACAGGATGGAGACATCAGAGTAGGTGTTAGAGAACCTTTCGTTTGTAAACTTTAAGTTGTTAACTTTTAAGTTGGCAAATAAAATTAGAAACATGGTGGGACATTTCAAGCAACAGATGAACAATCAGTGGGTTGAAAAGCTCTTTCAAGTACTGGATGGAGATTTAGCCATGGAGTGGAAACTTACGGTCCCTTGCGGACCATTGCTGCTCAATTTTTTATTGACCAGCAATGGTCCGTTTGAAGAGCTGCTTCAAGTATCTAATGGAGACTTTCATCATTATCATTCTTACTGTTGACAGAGATAAAGTTATTTTCTTACAGAAAAGGAGCAAAATTATTGACTAGCAAATGGCTATTGTGAAAAGCTGTGCACTAGGCAACTATGCTTACAGGCCATGCCACTAATAACAGTATTTTCTCAGTGAAGATGGACAGGCCATAGCATTGATAGCCATTGTTTTTCTTCGAAGATGCTTTTTATCATTAATCAGATACATTTTCAAGCATTTACACTGCATTATTACTGACACATTCATGGTAATGCTTCAATAAAGCCTGAAAATTCTACACTTCTGATCCTGGACTTCTTCTATGTATATGGATGGCAATTGTTCTAGTTGGCCACCTTGCTGGCTGTGGCTTCTCTAGCAAAATTAGCCATTTGCCTTGGAGTGCTTAGTGCTTGTTGATGAAAACCCTTAATGTACTAGTTGTGCAGAACATGGCTTCACATTCCACGCATTGGTGCTTAAGGTTGGATACTACAAATTGATCTGATTACCTAAATCATTTTATTTATTTTTTCAAATTAACTTGTGATAAAAAAATTTACCGAAGTCTGGTTTAACCACTTCAACAAATATCTTAAATGGCTAGAAATGTTTTTGTACCAGGACATTTTCACCATTATTGTACATCTTCATTAGTTATTAGTTACTTATGCAAACCTTTGACAAAGAAATACATGAGATATGACAACAAATTCAACTATAGCCTTCTCATTATTATATTTTTATTGAGTGGATATGTCAAAGGAGAAGTAATTAAACAGAACAATAATTATAGTTTTTGAAAAGAACAGATTCGATGAGATGTTCTTTTCATTTAACACGTTCTGAAATATTTATAGGAATGGGTCCAGGGCAATATAACAAGAGCTCACTGCCTCATTTCATAGCAGATGTTTAGACGTGTCTTGTTTTACTAGGTGTTAAGTATTCTTAGGGGTCCGAACAAAAGTTTATCCCACAAGCATGAACAACCACACATGAACATCAATATGAGTTTTACGTTTTCTAAAATAACACGGTGAATGATGTGAAAACACACCATTTAACATTTACCCATATTTCACAGTGTTCCAAATGTCCAACAACTGATAACATGGTAAAACAATACTAACCCTAGGAAGACGCTACCTGAAATCTGAGCTGACAGGCCAGCTGTCTACCTATCCATTGCATGCAGCTCAGCCTGCTAATAACTGGGGAGGCCAGCCTTTCACACTATTTAAATAGACTATTTGGGACTGTAAATTGCTGTGGGTATTGTACTCACTTCTGAGTCACAGAATAAGATTTAGAATCAAGGATTATTCGGCTTAAATTGGCCATAAACAGAAAGATTATCCTTAATAATCCAAATGAATTGTTATGTCTGTAAGTCTTATGGGCAGGGTCTTGCCTTCTTAGGTCTTATTGTTTGCTGGTTTTTATTACTTCTCACTTTCTATATTTGTTACTTCTCCTGCATACTATATGCAGTGAAATATGTTAAAGGTAGTGATGAGCGAATCAATTTGTATCCCTAGTTAGAGACTATGCAAAGGTTAGCATTATATATTAGTAAAAACAATTCAGTACCAATGACAATCTGCCCAGAACACTTAGCACTATATTGACAGAAATTTCTGCAACTGAAAACCAGTTCCATTGATCTGTAACTTTACCCTTATTGTCTATGCTTTAATTTTTTTGAGATTGCAAAATTTTATTTTGTCCAAGAAAAATATATGTAAAAACTTATGCTTATACAGTGGTAGAAAAACAAATATAATAAAACTGGTGTGTGAAGTATGAGGTATAAATTACAGCTTGTACCTCACATATCAGTACAGTGCTGTATATACAATATATCTTAACACACTACATCTATTATACCTCATACCTGACATGTTAGTACACTGCTGAATATACTATATATTTGTACCCACTGCATCTATTATACTGTTTAACATATTCAGTGTGTGTATATGTATATATATATATATATATATATATATATATATATTATAGAGCAGCATACTGATGTGACAAGTACAAGGTATAATAGATGCAGTGTTTACAGATATATGTGAGAAAGGCTTGTTGGTAGCCGAAACGTAGCAATTCTGTATTCACGTTTAAACATGTAAGCGGTTCCCAATAAAGGGACATTCACTGGACATGCTGCCTACGCTCTCGTTTATTGGATTATGCACAAGGGATGCTCTATGGATCTAGGACTCCAGGTGGGCTGTTGCATTCCGTGAAGACAACAAAGATCCGGTGTGTGCTTCTCCACTATTTTGTTTATACAGATATATATAGTCAGTTATATATTGTGGTTATTGTGTGAGAAACATGGGGTAATAGTGGTTGTAACTATCTAGAGTACTCTATATATGAGTGAGATATGAGGGAAAATAGAGAATGAGGAGGACCTTCTCTTACCACTCGGCAATTCTTATCACAGAACCTGATGATGCTCTGTGCAGTTTTTTTTTTTACTAGATGTACAGGACCTTTGATGCCAAAGATGATGCCATCACAGGTCCTGGCAGATGCTCCTATCTAACCTGGAAACTACAACTTCTTTGTGCAGTTCCTCCACTATATGTACAGGACCTGTGATGACATCATCATAGGTCCTTTAGCTTTCTCCACTGATGATAGGGATACTATACTGAAGCTGCACAGTAATGAGTGTAATTAGGGGGCGGAGCCTTTTTTCACTGTGGGCCCCTTTTCCCCAGGGGCCCTATAGCAGCTGCCCCTATTGGAGTTACGCCATTGACTAACTACCATAGTGCTCATAGTGGATATGTCAGTTGTTTCAGTTGTTTCGTAGTTTCCAAAAATAAGTTATTGAGACCAAGGGTTGCAGCATTTGACTAGAGCCAATTCAGAGAAACTATACACACAGGTTTGATGAATGAATCTCATCCAGGCATCTACTGCAAGTGGCATCCTTTAAATATGAGACTAAATCATTATAACTTATCATTCATATGAGCCCAGAACTGTACACAGTACTCCATGTGTGGTCTGACTAGTGATTAGTAAATTGGCAGGATAGTATATGAGGTTAGTTCTATTTTTCATTATGCTTTTCAGCAAATACAAAAACAGGCACATGGGGCATGTGTAAGGCTTAACCCGTGCTGCTCCTTTATGAAGACCAGGGATCATCAACCTCCGGCACTCCAGCTCTTGTGAAACTACAACTCCTAGCATGCTCCATTCACTTATATGTGAGTTTTGAGAACAGCTAGACAAGTGCATGTTGGGAGTCATAGTTTTACCACAGCTGGATTGCTGAAGATTGCTGATTCCTGATGTAGACAGTCTGATTTGCTGACTGCTTTATGCCATGCTATTTTATGTATTGCATTATTATTACATGGTCTTCCTGACTTCCTTCTGGGAAGGAAGAGATATGAGATTACCATTGAAGGAAGGAAACAAATTATGTTTCTTCACCTGGTTTGGAACATTTATAAACCTTAAAGAAAATATTTGGAAGCCATAGAGTCTTTTCGTATATGTAATTTTCGGCATTGGTACTTTGTTACATTAAAGGGAACCTGTCACATTGAACATGGTGTCTGAGCTGCAGACAACATGATATAAAGCAGGAATAGTTGAACAGATTGTTATATTGTTTTATAGGAAAATATTCAGTATAATTTGCATTGCATCCATTTAACTTCCTGCTCATTCTGAGCTTTGAAGTCACAGAGATGGTCCTATCAGTGACTGACAGCCTTTCCTTTATGACTGTGCATACCTATATAACTGTCAATAACTGATAGGACCATCTCCTCGACTTCAAAACACAGAATGAGCAGTAATTTAAGCCAATAAAATCAAGTTACACTGAATCTTTTCTCATAAAGCACATTTCAAACTATAGGAAGTTAGAATAAGTCACCAAAAGCATAAAACAATGTAGATAAATATATTTAAAGTAATACATGTTTAGTACTGCAAATAAGGAGTCCAGATCACAATTTTTTCTTTTCCTACTGACCCCTGTCCCCTGCTATCAGGACTCAAAGCTACACTGAAATACCCAATCCAGACTGCCATGCTGTTCTAACATAATGGAGAAGACTCTCATGTGTGCATTGTATTTCAGTGCAGCTCTGAGAGCTGACAGCAGAGGAATGGGGGCAGTAGGAAAATAAAACATAGTGATCTGTAATCTTCATATCTACATTACTACTTATGAATTACTGTGGATAATGGTCCAGAATCGGGGTGACAGATTCCCTCTAATCACTGTTGACATGCTGATGTTCTTTGAACCTGTGAGGGACCCGGTGCCAACATTGACACATACAGTAGACACCCTAATAGTTATGAAATGAACACAGAGACATCTGTGTTTGCTAATAAGTCCTACAGCAATGTAGGCATTATGCTAGAGCAGGGATGATCAACCTGCGGCTCGCCAGCTGTTGTAAAACTCCCACCATGCCCTGCTGTAGGGCGATAGCTGTAGGCTGTCCAGGCATGCTGGGAGTTTTGGTTTTGCAACAGCTGGAGGGAAGCAGGTTGAGAATCCCTGGCCTAGAAGTATAATACAATGGCTGAACCCAGATGCTATGAGTGCTACCATTTGCTCTCTGCTAGTTGTGCACACTCGAGTTGGAGACGTGTTACACAGAACCAAATGCCAGACTAATGAAACATGACAGCAAGTCAGACACAACTACCGTATAGCCTTAGGTTAAGTAATCATTTAGCATGTCCATAGCACACATTAATAGCTACAGCATATCTGACATTACTGCTGCATGACCTCACTATTACTTTTTCTAACATGATTGTAAATGAAATCTATAACCGTCTCCCAGCTAATATTTTTCCCAATATGATATTGCACTGCAGCGGATGTTGGCAGACACTTAGCGCCTGTCGTAGCCCAGTAAAGCCAGAATCTACAGAGAGTTGCTTGCAAGTTGCTTTGATGTTAATGTTTCCAACTGAGGATTAACTCGGAGGCTGACTGATTGTGTTCTGCATTATTTAAGATTCTTCACGTATTTCTACATGAAAGGAAGAAATATTTCCTGTCAAAAATATGTACTAAAACCATAGGGGACTGTAAACCGCGATGAACTAGATGTTTACACCATGCTGGAGCAACTTCGCTCTCCATGCCCTAACCGCCTAATGCATTTTAATCGTAATCTGATTTTTGTTGGCTGTGAAATGTAATCTTTTCAGTTCAGAGAGACATAGGCTGACGATTAATATGCAAGCTAGACCTTCCAGTCAGGTAGTGGCACGTCCTCACTGGCAGGGCTCATCGCTGTAATTAAAATGTAATTTGTCCTACTTTATAATTCCAATACAGCAATTACAACAATAGCCCTCACAAGGCCATATTGTGCCAAGCTCAGCTAAATCAGTTTAGGGAATTCATTATGCAACATGATCATTGATGGAGCAGCCAGGGTTTGGAATTCCAAGATGGCTGCCAATATCAAACTAAGGCACAGCGGAAATAGTGAAGTAAATAAACAGCCATAAAACATTGTTCCGTGCAATTGAATATCCAAACTGTAATGTCATAGACATAAAACATGCATACAGTATTCTGACATAAGAACGAATATATACACAATGTAAATATATGATTACTCTACACATAAGGCGTATGTTTTACGTGGTTTTCCTGAACTCAGATCCCATGCAATAAAACATCTGGATAATAAATTAGCAGCACCTCTTGGCCGTATTTTGATATAATGAGTTTTTATTTTGTGCCGGGTGCGCAGATTGTATATATATAGCCGTGCTCTGACATTTGGACAGAACATGAAAAATGACATACGGAATATATCATTGAGAGAATGTGTAATATTGATTTCATTTTCACCCAATGTATAATTTGCTGGTTGAAGCAGGGTCATAATTTACAATGTGAAGTGTAGGAGATTGGATTTGGATACAGATTATCACCGGTGTTTTCTATGCCCAGTCAGCATATTACCTAAATAACATAGTAGATTGATTTTTACCAATCTATAAATAGTGGGGTTTCCTATAGGGGGAGATTCATTGTTGGTTTTGCATAATTTGCATGGTGTAAAAAAGTTGAAAATATTTGTGCATGCCCTATCTGTGCTATAATTTTAAGATTGGTGTTTGAAAAGTCAGTCTTAAAGGGGTTTTCTGAGACTATTAAATTCCCCTCATATGCCGGGCCCCTCACAATATATATACATACCTTGATCCCCACTCCCTGTGCCGCTTCTGATCCACACTCCGCCGCTGCTGCTTATCCCCATGTGCAGATGAAAACATTAAGAGTTGTGGGGGGAGCAGCCAATGGAAGACGGGAACGGGGATGAGCCTTTCTGGCACTGCAGGTGATGATAGAGTGGTTTGTCCCCATCACCGCCTACCATTGGCTGCTCCCCACCACCCAACACCAGATGTTTTCATTCACGCACAGGGAGAAGGAGCAGCAGCTGTGCGGAGACCAGGGGCGGCGCAGCAGGGTGTTGGGGAGCGGGGTAAGTATATTCATTGTAAGGGGCCTAGGTATATGGGGGGAATTTAATAGTCTTGGATAACCCCTTTAATGAACCTGCCCCATAGTGTGTGTGAATTTAGGTTACTAGCAGCAAATAACACTGCTGGGATGAAAAGCTTTAATTCTTAACAAAATAAACATTGATTCTGCTCACAAAATGGTTGACTCTACAATGAGGTACAGTGGGTGGGTGGGTGGGTTCTTATTCTTATTATGCCAATTAAATTTATCGATGTGCATATCCATGGCACCTTAGAAAGGAGAAGATTGATTCTAACAAATCGATTTGTTTCAACAAAAAAAGTTCTTAATCTGTGAGCGGCTATCCCCATACGAGGAAGAACCCCACTTCTGCCTCTTAATTGACAGGATTGAACATCTCACCTGGACCTGACAATCACACCTACACTAAACTTCTACACACCTACGGCTACACTTCCAGGTTGTGGCGCATGAACAGTCGCTGTTCTGGTAATAGAAGAAGAACTTCTGCTCTTGTGCCACTACTCGAAGCAGCAGCACAGGCATGGTATTGTCCAGCCCTGTCAATCAAGAGGCAGGTGGGTGCTTCTTCACCAGCAGGGAGAACCCTTCACAGTGAAGAACTTTTGATAATGTGTCAAAAGGATTTGGTAGAATGGATTTGCTCATCTTATGTTTCTTTATATCTAGGCCTATGAAATCCTTGTAATGAAATTTACTTAAGCTTGCCACTGAAAGCTTAACCTAGTGTTATGCTAGTTATACACATAATATTATTGTCTACCAAACCCACCAATTTTATCAGGACTGGCTGATCATCTTATGTATATGATTGGGCAACTGGATTTCAACATGCCCAATCGGTTTGTTCTCAGGGAGGATAAGCGACCTCTAGTGGTGTCTGTTAGCGGCTTTCTCTCCTCTCATCTGGTTGCCCTTGGAAATCAGATAGGCACAAATCCATAGGGGGCAGAGAGATAGCAGTTGCCTCAGGATCCTGGTTCCAAAGGGGGTACAAAGGCCACATAAGAAGAAACCAGTATTGTTTATGGAACATGCTACATGGAGAGGCTGCTTGAGATTTTCCAGCAGGGCCCAGGAGCTTCAAGTTACGTGACATATCAGACACATGACTTAACAACTTAGCTCTAAGTGTGCAACTGTCATAGAGTTCTCACAAAGTACTGCTATCTGGTAACTGAAAATCAGTACAAACAAAGCAAAGTATCTTGAAAGTCACTTAAATTTACCTAACTTTCGACACTGGACGTGTCAGTAATGGTTCAAAAAACAACTGACTTTTAGCCTTTCTGTCCCCATAAAAAGGTCTACATTAAATGGTCCTGTTGTCAGTATTATGCCTGCTCAAAGTTTGGAGTCACCTAACACTTGGTAAGTTATTTCCTGAATAATATTGTACATGGAGACAACTTTGCATGCCTGAGCACAGTAGCTAGCACCTATATGACACCATCAATAACTCATAGTATAACAATACAAAATGTAAAAGGCCTGTACTATTTGAATGTGTTTGCAGTAAAAGAAAAATATTAGTTAAATCAGTGGATTTTCAGTAAAAATATGACAGGTTAATTTCAGCTGGACTTCATGTATGCTGTTGTGTTCATTAGAGTCTATTCAATGTCAAAAAAGTCGCTGTTTGTTCTACTTGGACAACTTGTTGCAACAGATCTACACACCAACCAGATCAAAGGCCTGTTGTCTGCCTTATTTGTACTCTTTGGTTTGGATTGTATTTCTTACTTAAGATGTGCCTCAAATTGGTATGAAAAGGGAAAACATTGAGGTCTATTCACTGTAAACCAACGCAAACAAGCCAGTTACTGTGAAAGATAGTTTTACATGTGTAGTAGGGCCAAATTCACCATGGAGGCTTAATCATTTGTGCATTTTTTAAAATATGTGAGTGCCAACTGCATGGTAGGTTTGCCATAATGTGTCATTTCCATCACAGAGAATAATGGCATATGCCAGGGGTGGGCAACCTGCGTCACTTTCACCTGTTGTGAAACTACAATGCTGGGAATTGTAGTTTCACACCAGATTTCATATGTGATCACTTTCTGAGGAGTAGGGGTCCCACTGTGGGGACCACCATTAATCCTAAGAATGAAGGGGCTGTAGAGCTGGTTAAATGAAAACCGGTGGCTGGAATAGTCACTGTAGAAGTTAAAGGGGTTGTCTGAGTTATTGTTTTGTTTACAATTCACTTACTTTATCTCCAGCTGCTCCTTTCTCAGAGTACACAGAAGATCACATGACCTCTGATGTCAGCTTCTCTCCCTGCTCTGATGATGTTTTGTGCACAAGCCTGAGAGAGCTGATCCGTGTCTCTACACGAAACGTCACTGTGCTGGCCACGCCCTCCTGTACTGCCTGCTGCTGCTTATTGCGCTCTCCCTGGATTCTTCAGGAAAATCATTAACCCCTTAAGCTGCACAGACTCAGGGCTGCAGGCATTGAGGAGACAAATGCTGGGCACAGGAGCGGACAGAGGAGTTCAGCAGAGCATAGCACAAAAACAGATAGTGGGGAGATCCTGTGTGTATCAGCAGTGTCATTGTACAGCTGGGACTTGTAGTTCTACATGCTGCTGAGTCTCCCAGCAGGCAGACATGTCACTCAGGGCAGCACTTGTATTCACTCCCTTTGCAGAACAGGGGGAGGGGCAGAGATTGTTGTTATTGCAGGTAAACAAAGGGCCAGAGGAGAACCAGGGAAATTAGGAAATATATCTGTTTTGCCTAAAACTTGCTTATCTTAGTTATATATTTCTGCCGATCAGATTTGCAGTGCTATATTTTTTTTTTTCATAACTCGGACAACCCCTTTAAAACTATAGAGGGGCTCTAGGACAAAACCAGCACCGGACTTCAACCATGGAGGCCCAAGCAACCCCATGTTTTGGAAGGTGAGGCACCAATTGCAAAGCTTCAGAAGTCCTGCCTGAATATGCCTAATTTTGCCATAATGTAGTTCCTATAGCCGAGTTAAACCCCAGCCCTCAAATACCCCCAACAAGTCATGCTGTATAGATTTCCTTATTAATGTCTGGTGTGATTTAAAGGGGTAATTTTACTTATGATCCCAAAGGTGCTCAGCCTAAATTAAAATAATCATTTATCTATTCACAGGTGCTCCATTCCACTCATTGTCCTCAGCGGTAGCTTGGGGACACATCTCTGAAGGCAATGAATGGCTGCAACAGTGTGTGTGATGATGGATGGGATGTCACACTTCCTGTTCACAGATGAATAGGTAATGGGTCAGACAACCCCTTTAATCAATGTCAATGCATCAGTAATCGCTATGTTTTCTCTATAGGAGATCCATAAAATGTTTGCCCTGAGAAGTGATAAAGTGTACCTAAACCTTTAAAGGGAACCTGTCACCAGGACATTCACTGATAAACCAGGCATGCTGCCTTGTAGGGCTCACTCTGCTGAATATAATGATACCTTTCACTTGGTGATCTGTTGCTTTATTGTGGAGACAAAGTACTTTTAATCCATATGCTAATGAGCTGATTTGAATCCAGTAGTTGATATGAGTCCAGCGTTTTTCTATTCAGAGCTGTAGCCACCCCCTATTCACTTCCGATGTAAAAGGGGCATGGTTTATTACATCCTTCATTTAAATAATTGTTTATCAAACATGTGTTTATCACTCCATGAACAAACTAGCCCTTATTATAATTATTAACTTCAATAGTATATTCCTCCCCCTTTTTTTACCTCAGTAATATAATACCTTAGCATTCCCTGTTATTCATTTTCTCACCAATTATTAAAATGAATGAATGATGTAATAAACCACGCCCCCTTTACATTTGAAGTGAATAGGGGAGTGGCTATAGCTCTGAATAGAAAAAACTCTGGACTCCTATCAACTACTGGACTCAAATCAGCTCATTAGCATATGGATTAAAAGTACTTTTTCTCCACAATAAAGCAACAGATCACCAAGTGAAAGGTATCATTATATTCAGCAGAGTGAGTTCTACAAGGCAGCATGCCTTTTTATCAGTGAATGTCCTGGTGACAGGTTCCCTTTAAGTACACTTAGTTAAAACCTAAGGCAAATATGCTAGAAATAATATTTCTAATGTACTTTAATACTTTTTAATGTACTTTTATTTGCAAGATACAGGTGCCTGGCCACAGGGGAATCCATACTCCCATACTCAGTGCTGTATGCAAGTACAGACTCTAGAGCACCACAGGTACTTATTTTTAAGTTAAAAAAATTATAATAATAATGAAGATTGATTAGAAATATTATTAGCACATGTACTATAGATTTTAATAAAATGTACATAAAAGTTTAGGTACACTTTAAGTGATATCGGTGTGCATACGAAAAATTGCCATAGATAACCTCATATCCCTTCCCAGTAGACCAAGTACCCAATTGTCTGCACCAACATATATTCTCTTTAAATGCATCCATTTAAAGAGAATGTGTTATCAGAAAATAACCTAAAGTTAAATCAACTTTTTATGGAGAAAGAGAAGCTGTCAGCAGCTTATGCTGCCCGATCTGAGGGTAGCAAAATACTGGTTCACTCACTTCAACTGACCCACTCGATTTGCTAAACTCTGTGATGAAAAGCTTTCGCAAGGGACGAGTCCGGTCAACGCAGAGCACACTCCAGGGAGTCCTCATATTCATGAGCTCCCATCTTTCCCTGATGCTAATTGCAATAGGAAGAAATATATCAATCAAAGACGGGTGGGGAGAGCTGGGATCTCAAGAATTTGAGGACTCCTTGGCATGAGCTCTGCACTGAGCAGACTACATTTACTACAGTCAATTCAAGAAAGTAACTCAACTTTTGCTCAGGATATCTTTCACCAGTTCATGCTGCCCTCAGATAGGACAGTATAAAACTGATGATAGAGTCAGATTCCCTATAAAAAATGTTGGCTGATATTCTTTTTAATTTTTCATACCACTTCCTATATTTATGAAACAAAAAGAAACATATTGCAGTTTTCATTCTGTCCACTATACTTAATAATATGTATACACTTCGGGTTTTGTAGAGATCACTTTTAGCAGTTATTTTGCAGGATTACAATGAAAGATAACCCCTATATATTGATCACACTATACACAATAGGTGATGCTCACAGCTTATCTACTTGCCCTCACTACACAATGACCTCTGCATAAGTCATAGAGCATGTCTAAAAAATTCTCATATAGACGTTAATGAACATCTCTCCTCTGTGCCCTATGATATATGTAAATGCAAATAAAAACAAGTGTACAAAAAAAAATGGAATGTGTTCCATTATCTGTATTTATTTAGTAAAAAGTTGTTTAGTGACAGATTTACTTTTGGGCCTGTTCACACTGATTCAGTGCAAAAATTCTGCTAGTGGCTGCCTGGTGTCCACTTCCCATTGTTTGCAACGGTAGTGATTTAAAGCCATGACCGCATCAAGAATGGACATGACCCTTCTAAGCAAGGTGTCTGGACAGATTTCACTGGAAGCCACAGCAGGTGTTCACTTGCAATATAGCTCCTTTTAAAGGGTCTAAATCGCAAGCAGGTTTGTGGCACACAAAGTTAAAAACTGCTGCAGACAACCCAATGGCTTCTGCTGTGGAATAAGTGGCAGATTTTGACAGCTTGGTGAATATACTCTTAACATACCTATGTGTACTGGCTTCCGACTCTTCTTCTCCCTGGAAGAACCAACTGCAAAATGGCGTTGGGGTCTCAGGAGCCATTGTGGTTGGCATTTTTCCTATGTAGCTTCGTCCACGTACATATGGTGTCCTAATATTCAGTCATCCTTGTGGCATTTATAATGGGTTGCTGTGTGTGATCATTGCCTTTTATTAACATACATGTTCAGGTTAGTGATGAGCGGCATAGGCAGTATTCGAATTTGCAATATTTTGCTAATTTTTGGCCGAATATTCACAAATTCGAGAATTCGTGATCTCCAGTCATTACTCACTTGATTGTGAAAATCAGCAATGTACCGTAATATATTCGCAATAAAAAATCACGATCAACACTAAGGGGTAGGCAACTTTCCTATTCATTGCTAGGGATGTTGCTAAGTGCCGATATTCGCAATACATTCGCGATTTGAATACTCGCGATCAACACTATTTGCGAATATGAACATATATCACTATATTCTAAATATTCACAAATTCTCAAAGTTGCGATATTCGCGATTAAAATTCGCGATTCGAATATTCGCGCTCAACACTAGTTCAGATATCACAATTTGGTTACCTGATTTGGTGTGGCTATGGGTCTTATTTGAACCATTTTTGCGATTTTTCAACATACTATAATAAATATGTTTAACTTATTGTATGATGGTGTCATTTTTGAAGTTCGAAGAGTAGAAGACAGGCGAATTTGACCGTCCATCCTTCTCCTGCAGAGTATGTAACAGTGGACTATAGACAGACGATCCACCTCAGATCTTCTGGTGGAGGCTAACACGTGCACTGGTTCTGTTCCAGCAGAGACTTCATACACCTGTAATTCAGAGCGAGGGTAATGCAGCAGATGTTTACTTATCTGTAAAATACGGATGTAACCTCCTACAGGAACATGTAAATCAACGATGAAACATCCCCGTGATTCACTTAAACTGTCTGCCTGAGATATATAGCTCAGGACTAGAAAGGTTATTTAAGTTAAGCGATTCCTTGAACAGAACTGAGCTGCACTTGAACAGTTTGGTGCTTCACAAATGGTCACAAGCAAATGGCTGGAGGGAAAATGTCAGCCCGTATTTAACACAGTGTCACTTGAAAGTCAAGTCACAATACTGACCACAGACAACATTTGTGTGCTGAAACCCCTAACACAGCTGTATTGTCAGCAAGCTGCATTGTAAAGTACATCTCCAATTTCATTCCTCCTGGTTGGAAGATACTGAAGGAAGACCATTCATCAAACTCCTACGGTAGGTGTTCAGAAGCCTACAAGCCAACTCCCATACTAAATATGCCATCCTATCAAATGCAATCATTATCGTTATTGTGCTGACCAACATAAGGGTTTCTCACCTGGCTGAAATCGGCTTTATGAGAGACAAAGTCATGGCTGCTTTCTACCAGAAAAAGTGCCACTCTTGCTGATAGGCTGTGTATAGAACTGCAGCACAGCCACATTTACTTAAAGATTCTGGTAGGGATTTGGTATACATTGAATTCACATATATTCTTTAAATCAACATCTCGGCTCAAAAAGTACAGATATTGAGTGGAATAAACCCTACGATCTGGTCATAAATGGAAGAGTCCAGACAATAGCGCCGAGGTTCAGAACTATACTAATATGAAAAGAAAGCAGCAACCCAAAATTCTTGTTTTTTTAGCCATGCCAGTTTACAGGAACAGCTCTGGAAAGTGTAATAGAACTGGTTTGATTGAAAATGACATATGAGGCACCACAAGCAAAATATATTTACATGGCTGTTTTTGTTGTGGTTCTTCCTTATTTCAGTAAATCAGCACAGAAATATTTTATAAATTCCTATTCACTAACATTGCACATCTGGCTGCTGTAATAAAAGCATCCAAAAATGCCCTCTGCATGGATCTGGACTTCTATCTATGTTCTTCAGTCACAGTGCCCTCTACTGTTCATACCGATTCAATGCTGAACTATGTCTTTGATTTAACATAAATCTGGTCAATAACCGGTTCTGAAAATATAATTTTGGCATTTTAACTGCCTCATCAGTTATGCTAAATCCCATTTAAAGGGGTTACACCTTGAATGATGTAACAAATGAAAACCAGACATTATATAGAACTTGGTTATCTCTTTCTAACAAAGCTAGATCCAGCCCTATACCTCACATGGATCCAGAGATCCACCCATTTATTGCTACAATTGCTCTGCTACATTTATTTCAGGCGTGTTTCCTTTTTCAGGGGATGTTTCCTTTGTGCTGCAACTCTTTCGCTGCAACTGCCACAACTTCTATCAGAAGATCTGGCTTGTGACTAGAGATGAGTGAATCGAATCCACGAAGTGGAATTAGATCCGAATTTTAGGATAAATTCGATTCGCCGTGAAGCCTAACTTTTTTGTGCTTCGTGGTAGCAAATCGATTTAACCTGAAATAATGATTAATTTTTTAAAATGTTTTACACTGTATTATTACTCTTAGATGCCGCGATCATGTATAAATGTGGCATCTGAAGGGTACAATGGTGGGGAGCGGCGCTATCGCAGCTACCCACCATTGCATTCGCTACTAACAAAAAAATGTGCTTTGTGATGAATTTTCCAAAACTAAACTTATCTCTACTTGTGGCAGTTAGACTTAAACTGAGCGTCTGTGACCACCTCTATTATGTGGATAAAGAAATAAGGAAAATAATAAACAGCAGGTGGCGCTATACAGATACATTTTATTGAATATCTCAGTGTCTAAACTAAATTTTTAACTAAAATTTTGCAGGTTCTGGTTTGAAAAATGTACAATATCTTATGTGGCAAAGACCCTCTAATTCTTTGTGGTTGAACAAGCAAGCTTATTGGCCCATTAAAGGGATTTCAAAACTTTTTGGTCTCACTTGCCATCATTCGCCTATTGGTTGTCTTGCTACCAAGTTTTGTGTTCACAGTAGCCTAATTAAATTATAAACATCCCACCGATCATGAGAATGAGGAGCCTCGGTCTATGTGGGACAAGCCAGAAATAGTGAATGTTGTGCTCACCTATCTTCGGCAGTCCCACAGAGATGAATATAGCAGCAGTATGTGCCCAACCTGTGCTCTGTTCATTTTGGGACACGCTACATTGTTATGGGGTCCCAATTCTTGTTTTGGGCAAGTCTTCCAATCTTTACCTATCTAAATAGTTACCCACCCGTCCTGTGGATAGGATATAACTTGAAATAACTGGAATACTACTTTAAACAGGGTTCAGGAAGCTGAAGACATGCAGTGCTATTTGCTAAGCAGATGCTCAGAGTTCTTTTTTCTTCTTAACTAACGGAAGAGCTCAAGAACTAAAAAAAATCACTGGTGACCACCATCACTATGAGGATTCTGCCAAACATGTCCCCATAAATCTACTTACTGGACTCCTATGTTTCTCATATGGAGTGTGAAGGTCCCTAAAACTTATAATGACCCAAACAGAAGAAACTATTAGATAAGAGTAATAATATTAATGTTATATTGCTATTATTTCAGCTAGCTAATTGGAGCTGTTGTCGACAGCCCCCTCATTGCAACCTGATGATATCGCAGAAGAAAAACAAGTGATTCACACATTTCCTTTGACAAGCCTCAGCAGCTACAGATTTGCAACTTTTCTTAAGGCACACAAACTCCTACACAAATGACAAACATGAAGAAGTGAGGCAAATATACAGATGTATCCTTGGCCAAGAAACACATGGGGATAATTGCGAGCTCTCAGACTAAGTGAAATGCCCTACGTCTTGTCTGGTATTTCAGAGAAATACCTAAGTCATCTTGACCGACAGCTAATCTGCATTCGCTGTAGCCCTCATTAAAAGACAATGCTTATGGCGTGTGTGGTTCGAGTCATGCTACCCCACAGCAGGCCAAGCTGTATCCTAAGCTTGTCGGAATAAATGTATCACACATGTACGCTGCTGGTCTTAGCTTTTCAGCTATTGCCCCCTAAAGGTCAACTAATAATTATGTGGATTTCATAGGTTAATAGGTGAGCAGAGATTTTTGTTTCCCCCAGTAAAATGCTGCTTTTAGAGGTAAGCTAATGCTGGCTTATCTATGAGGAGCCTGAGGCTGAAATTGAAGCATAGGGCAAACGTATCATCTCTGAAGTCATCCCCTCTCAGTTTTTATTACTTCGGCATGCTGTGACGGAGCGCTCTCCGGGGTGGCGTTTGTCACCATAATACCCAACAGGTGCCATTCACTTCCACAAAATAATGACGGGACTGAAGTTCTTCAGCAGACAAAATAAACAAATACTCTGCACCAAATAAACAAACTTTGATACATTCCACTAAAGTGTATGGGCTGCCGGGATACCTTGTGTTTACTTATTTATTTATTTATTTTAGGTAAAATTAAAGATTATTTTATTTAGTAACTTGTCACTTATTATCCATTTTACTTGAAAACCGCAAACTGTGCTCCAAATTGAAATTAGAAACACTGATGTTTGTAGATAGATGTTGCCGCAGCACTAGAAGACTGATGACCCATATATTTCAAGGGGTATTCCCATCTCAGACACTGATAGCATATCACTAGGATACATCATTAATGTCAGATAGGCGGGACCCACTCCTTTCTCCCTGAAGAGAACAGATAGCACTCGTGCATAGGTAGCCACCCTCCGTCCTCCGCTACGAGCATTATGAAAATAGAGAAGAGCTGCCCCGGCTATTTCCGCCAGGTGAATGGAGAGGTGGCAATACATGCGCGGTGTGCTCTCTATTCATCGCTATGGGACGTCTGAAAATTTGAATGGAGAGCACGCGCACATGCGCGGTGTGTTCTCTTTCAGTTTGGGGGCCCCGTTCTGGAGAAAGGAGTGGATCCCAGAGGTGGAACCTCTACCTATCTGACATTAATGGCATATCTACCGATATGCCATCTATGTCTGAGATGAGAAAACCCCTTTAAGCAATGCTGCTCATCCCTATGGCATTGTATTCAGACAGAAAAGTCTGGAATGATAGATATAGCTGAGCTGAATTTGTCAGTCTACTCTTTGGACTAGTATTATTTGCGCACTACATTATCTACTTGAGATAGGATTGAACAGAGGGCTTAGCCCTGCTGCCACAGAAAAAGAATGTGCATTGATTTTACAATACGGAGCCAATTACAAATTAATTTCTTCTACATCTATATCTCACATATATCCACATTATAGAGCAGCCCAGATCATCAGATTTATACCTAGATCCTCTAGATATGGCAAATCACATGATTTGTGTAATTGGAAGACAATTATTGTCTAATGGTAAAAAAAACTGCAAATTCCTTCTGCCCTTCCTCAGCGGGGCTGAGTATGTCAGAAATAGCAATGTTGATAAACTCAGATGTAGCATGGCTGAGTATGTCAGAATTAGCAATGTTGATAAACTCAGATGTAGCAGGGCTGAGTATGTCAGAAATAGCAATGTTGATAAACTCAGATGTAGCAGGGCTGAGTATGTCAGAAAAAGCAATGTTGATAAACTCAGATGTAGCAGGGCTGAGAATGTCAAAAACAGCAGTTTTGCTAAACTCTAGATGTAGCAAGGCTGAGTATGTCAGAAATAGCAATATTGATAAACTCAGATGTAGCAGGGCTGAAAATGTCAAAAACAGCAATGTTGATAAACTCAAATGTAGCAGGGCTGAGTATGTTAGAAATAGCAATGTTGATAATCTCAGATGCATCAGCGCTGAGTATGTCAGAAACAGCAGTGTTAATAAATTCAGATGTAGCAGTGCTGAGTCTGACACAAGTTTTGGGTCTGTCACATGTAGCAGATGTCATAACCTTTTCAGCGGTCTTACATATTACTGCAGGCAAATCTACCATATTAACATCACACTGAACATTATCCAAATCCATAAACAAATCAATTTCAAGTGACATGTTCAACACTGCTGCATCAGTATTTTTTTTTAACTCTTTCACTAATTAACAAAATATATGCACAACTCGGATAAAAGGCAAGTTATGGACGTTAACTAGCATTCAACTCAAGTCACCCCCCCCCCCTTCCAGAGATTAACAAACTGATGTAGCAGAGCAAAGTTTGTCTTTTAATGCGACTTCCCATACTATCAGCAGGTCTTATAAGTAGCTTTTACATAGGACTGCAGTTAAACCTACCACATTATCATAACTGAGACACTTAGCATAATGCTGGAAAGACGTATCCCCAAAGAGTTCAATGACAAGTTGAGCTCTGCTGCATATGTGATTGCAAAAAAAAAAAAAATAAGTAGGATCATTAAAGGTTCATCTCTATTTTTTTTGTTTGCACTACATGCTGCTGCATCTGCATAACATACAACCTGGTGCCCAAAAGGTGGAATCAGCCAGGCTCACACTGTACCTGGAAGTGTTTGAAGAAGGCAGAGATGCGAGTGATGTGCAGGCTCAGGCACCTGGATGTGCATCTTGCTCTGTACACACTGACTGTAGAAAAGGACTCATCCTGCTTGCGAGAAGTAGCTGAAGCTGAGTTAGAAAAGCTGCCCCACAGCAAGATAATCCATAGGAAAAGGGTCATGGAACAGCCGTGATCCTTCATCTTGTACAAGAGATCAATCAAGGGAAGAGGAGAGTGGAGCTTCCCTGTGCTGACCACACTCAGTGGGAAGGGGATAGAGGCAGGGGAGCTGCACAAACTAAAAAAGAAAGTTCAATCATTCAACTCTATTTGGTTTGAGCTGCTGCACTCAGTCCCACTCCTCCTCCTGCTGTTGCTTCTCACCACCCCTCTCCCAACAGCTGCACCTCCTCAGGGTGGTACCAGGCTGACAGCACCCAGTCTCATTGGCCGGGGGAAGGAGATGACTGACAGTGGCTTGGCTTCTGAAAAGAAGGAGAGCAGTATTGAATGAGACGGATGATAAAAAAGTAAAAAGATGCTGAGGTTATTCTGTGGTACATGAAAGGGACGGGAGGGAAAAACACTCTGGACAATAGAGGAGAAGGAGCAGTGCTCTATATCAGTGAAATATAGACTCGCCCTGCTAGGGTGACAAAGCCCTTCTGTAAAGGGCTCATGCACACGACCATATGTGTTTTTTGGTCCTCAAAAAACAGATCCACAGAAAATACGGATGACGTCCGTGTGTATTTTGTGTTTTGCGGAACAGACATATGGACATACGGAAACGGAATGCACACAGAGTAACTTCTGTTTTGTTTTTTTTGCGGACCCACTGAAATGAATGGTTCCGCATGCGGTCTGCAAAAAAACGGAACGGACACGGAAAGAAAATATGTTCGTGTGCATGAGCCCTACGTCGTATGCTCATAGCAATGTTTCCAAGCTCGAATCACTAGAAATGTTGAAAAGAGATGACAATATAATTTAACTTCACATGTTAGGGTACTTTCACACTTGCATTAGTGCAGATTCGTCTGTTTATTTGCACAGACGGATCCGCACCTATAATGCAAACGTTTGTATCTGTTCAGAACGGATCCGTTTGCATTAGTTTTAAAGAAAAATGACAAAGTCAAAAACGGATCCGTTTTGAATTACATTGAAAGTCAATGGGGAACGGATCCGTTTTCAAATGCACCATATTGTGTCTTTAAAAACGGATCCATCCCCATTGACTTACATTGTAATTAAAAACAGATCCGTTAGGCTCCGCTTCTTCAGACGGACACCAAAATGCTGCATGCTGTGTTTTGGTGTCCGTCTCCAAAACGGAATGAGGAGGAAGGTAGCCGAACTGATGCATTCTGAACGGATCTTTATCCATTCAGAATGCATTGGAGCTTAACTGATCCGTTTTGGACCGTTTGTGAGATCCCTGAAACGGATCTCACAAACGGAATCCAAAACGCTAGTGTGAAAGTACCCTAACAAGTGTACCAGATCAGGACCGTCTATCATAAAATATCTCAGTGCACAGGTGTCGTAAAACTAAGGTTAAATTCGTCTACTTTTTCATATTGTTTAATCATTTCAACACAAGCATTTAAAAGATTTTTTACAAGCCTTTTTTGCTGCGTTTTTATTTTGTACCCTTATGTGACCTGGCTTTACTAAAATCCTATAGAGAAGCCAATGAGGAAAAAAAGGCAGAAGAAATCCATCCTACCTACAGAACCCCCCCAAAATACTAAACGTGTACAAGGACTTTAAAGTACCGTAACATCTAGCCGCAGTGGCTTTAAAAAAAAAATGCATGGCAAAAAACATGCCAATACTGTGTGTGTGTAAAACCATGATACACTTTATTGTAACAGTCCAATAATCTAGAACATCTGATAATTTGGAATCTGCCATTAATGCCTTACTGAATGAGGATTTTCTATACAATTATAATGATCGGAACAATATTGATAGAAGTCAGTGCAGAATGTAAAGCAGAATATGTTATTTTTATACATATTTAATATGTAAAAGCTCTTTTAGACAAAAAAAAATCAACAATCAATGCAATTGTTTCTTATTATCTACCTTCTGAGTTGTATAGATCCATAATACAGCACCCATGGAGGTCTATAGGGACTACTGTACCTTCACATGCCTGCAGTTTCATCTAAAAAAAAACCTTTGGCACGTCCCCGATCAGATGCTGTATTACGGAGCTAGTACAGAGGGATTTGGGTCAAAAGTACTAACTATTAAGGTGAACCCTAGCGTGGGTGTAGAGAGACGACTGCATAGGGCAGTAACTGGGAAATAAAAATCCTATACGGCATCAGTTGGACACAGGTGTCATTTATGGCAGCCTGTATTCTGAAACTAGTGTGAGCTTCAGGATCCACATATAGAAGACAATTGCTGATGATACAATTCCCTATTATACCATGTAAAATGGTTCTTAGGTAGATCTTCTCTTTAAGCTACAGTTTCCATCACATTTAATTAGTATCGGATCCAGTTCTCAAAATATAACATACAATATATCATCATGAAGAGTCCCACAAGAGAATGCAATTTTCATATATACTTATTATTGAACTTATTAAAGTGCAAAGCTCAATGGAAGTATCTATCTATCATCTATCTATTTCCTATCTATCTATCTATCTATCTATCTATCTATCTATCTATCTACGGCAGGGGTCAGCAACCTTTGGCACTCTAGCTGCGGTGTAACTACAACTCCCAGCATGAAAACGTACTTGGCTGTTTTTGTAACTCCCAAAAGTGAAAGGAGGATTCTGGGAGTTGTAGTATTAGAACAGCTGGACTTTGCTGATCCCTGATCTATGGACCTCTCCAATAGAAGACACTGAACTGTCTATCCCAAATTCCCAAGTTTATTTCCTAGTAAAGGCAGTAATCAGTGTCAAATGGGTTGACACTTAAAGGGGTTCTTCAGCTTCATAGTACAGATGGCCTGTCAATATCAGATTGTTGATCAGCTGATCAATGACATACAGTCTATTTAAATAGGTTCTACACCCTGCACACCATCTACCTAGCAGCATCAGGACAGCAGATTGCACTACTAATTACTGTAGATAGCATGCAGGACCAATGTAAACAATGAATAGACAGTGCTGTGTAGCCACTTCAAACAGTTGGTTGGTGGGCACCAAGGGTCTGAACCCAGAAAACCACTTACCTTAATCCTTAACTTTCCTACACTTGTTTTGTTCCGTCCGAATCAGCAAAGAAATTTTAATTGTGTACGAGTTGGTTCTACCCAAATTGAAAGGGATTTTAATGGCTAGGAAATGTGAGTGAGATTGCTTAACTTTTTAAACAGGCCTTAAATTATAACTTGGATCTGCAGACAGCTCTTTTTTGGTGATTGTTCCTCAGCAGTGCTAAGTAGTGAAAACTGGCTTAGCTAGTTAAGAGGCCGTGGTCAGGATCCACAGGTGTCATGTTGTACCAAAGGTCCTACCGACCGCTAGAACATCTCAAGCAAACAAACACGAGGCAAGCAATCAGACAGACAAGGTAAGGACCAAAACTGAATACTTTAATAACAAGATACAGACATGGCAGAAAACTGGATCAGCAGGTAAAGGACCAGGGGCAGGAAATACCACTGGACCAAGTGCACCTGTTTTACTTGGCGCCAAACCCAGAGGGCAGAGATTCAGTGAGACATGTTCTTCACAGAGCCCCAGATTGTGGGGATGAACCTCCAGGATGGTCCAGGTGCATTTGACCACTTATATGCAGAGACTGATTGTGCAAGCACCAGCAGTCCACGCAAACAAGGACTGAAACCCAGGCACGTGTAGTGAAAGCCAAACAAACCACACAGGACACAGTACAGACAAGACAAACAGGAACCAGAACACAAGTAGCTGCCGGGACCCCATGAGGACCAGATGCATGATGGTCTCAGGCATAGCTGTCCAAACAGGCAGACAAGCAGATACCAGGACTCAATGCCAAACGACAAATGACGGTCTCAAGAAGAGCTGCTCACAGACTAGATGTCCTCCCTCCAGAGAACCCAGGAGCCCTCTGACCGAAGGCAGAACAAGAAAGGAACAAAAGCAGTAAGCACTGCCAGGCAAACATAGATCTAGACACTGAACAAATAGAGATAAGACAAAGATGTCCTCCCTCCGGAGAAACCAGAAGCCCTCTCACCAAAGACGTAGACAGGACTAGCAGATGCCATGGATGAACAGACAGAGCTGCACACAAGGCACAAACTGGCAGAAGTCTGGAACCCATGCGGGATGACACATGGCGGTCACATACCAGACACGGAACCAGACAAGGTGAACTTTTTGTCTTACTAGGTGGGCAGGTGAAATAATCCCAGGTCAGGTGCATAGCTCCTGCACCCAACAAGGCTGGAGACAGACTGAACTCCAAGCCCAAAGCTAACAGGATTAAATAGCGCCTAGTGACCACACCCAGACCAAGAAATTAACCCACACAAACCTGAAGAAAGGGAGGGGAAAGCAAGGAAGAGACAGGCCAAACACAGTTTGCCGCCACTACACATTGCTCTTGGCAACCAGCCTACGTAGAATCAACCGTAGCCAGTATGCCAGAGCATAAATGTTAGCAAGAAGGCAACCGGTGAACAGTGAAACACTCTGAGAACAGGGTACTATTTTTCCTTATAGTGTACATATGTAAGGTACCTATCCTATAAGTCAATGCTCAACCTTTTAAACAGGAGTTGAACAGAAATTGGATAATAGCTAAACCAGCATCTCATCTGCAGACAGAATGCCCTCATGTGTGCAGAGGGGAGTGCTCTGTGCTAATGAGTGTCAATCATCCCAAAACAGCTGGCATAGCATGGTACTGGCATAGCTATTATCCAACTTTTGTTTCAAGGCCTATTTAAAGATCAAGCATTGACTAATTGGATGGCTACCTTACATCAGTTTGCTACCTAGGGCTTGAACTGGAAGTAGGCAGGGAAAGAGGGCTGGGTTCTAGGTTAGGGCTCACTGTCTGTGTCTGTCCCTACTTACAGGCGTTACATTATCACTGCCCATAAAATATTTTTATCGGTGACCCTAGTCTGGTAATGTGAAAGCAGATGCCTTGTCATGTAGTCTTAGGACCTGTGAGTCTATTCATACTAAACCTGTTAACATTCCTTCCTCCTGGTATTTCAATTTCTGCTGTTAATCCTGATCTTGCCTTTGAAATTCAAGATGGTTAGGATTTAACTCCCAGTAAACTTTATTTTGGTAAATTGTTTGTGCCTCCAAATCTTCATCTTAATGTTTTGGAGGAGACTCATTGCTTAGTACTTCCACGGTCAGGTCATCCAGGAGTTGCTGAGACTAAACATCTGGTCTCCACAACTTTTCGGTGGCCTACTTTATCATGAGATGTGGTTGCCTTTGTCTTTGCATGTGATGTTTGCACAGGGTCCAAGTACCAAGGAGACATCCTGCGGGCCAACTTTGTCCCTTGCCCATTCCAAAGAGAACCTGGACCCACATCTCAATGGACTTTATTACAGATCTTCTCCCTCTCAGTCACTGACAGATCCTCCAAGGTGTGTCATCTGGTTCCGTTAAAAAAGCTTCCAAATGCTAAGAAACCAGCAATTTTATTATTTGTTATTTATTATTATTGATAATATTCTCAGATTGTATGGTATACCTAAGTCCATTTGAGTCCAAGGTTGGGAATCAAATTCTCCTTCTCTTCAGCGTTCTATCCTGAAACGAATGGACAAACTAAAAGGGTCAACCAGGTTTTGGAGCAGTTTTTGAGGTGATTGTCAAAATAAATGGAAAAATGTTTTGTCACTAACGGAGTTTGCTATCAACAACCACATCAGCTCCTCTAGTGGTTTCTCACCTTTCTATTGCAATTATGGGTTTAATCTGCATTTTTCTTCAGTGTCTGAGTTTAGTTCTGCAAGTTCCGTGGTGAATGACATCATGAATGATCTGTGCACAGTTTGGGCCCAGGCTCATAAGAGCCTGGAAAATGCTTAAAACACCCAGTGTGAACAAGCCAAACGAAAACTTTCCTTGGGTCTGAATTTTGTTTTGGGGCGAACTTGTGTTGCTTTCTACAAAAAATTTCTGTCACAGACTTACCTGTTAGGGATGAGCGAATTTGGTACCACTTTGAACCGAAACCGAGTTTGGTAAAAGGCTTTTAACAGTAGAAATTAATTTCTGAAGTTATTACCCGAAGTCTCGCAATACTTCGCGAAGTAATAATTTCGGCTCTGTATAGTATTCTAAGGAAGTTATATACGAATCGACTTCGGATGGATCATCTGAAGCCGATTCGCCCATCCCTATTACCTGTTCCTGCTTCAGTGGCGAGATATCTAGCTTCAGCGCAACTGGGCCCGGAAGATGTGCTGCTAAGCAACACCCCTGGTGAAGCAACAGCGTCTTTAGCAACAAGATGAAATGCTCTTTCTCCTCACAGCAGGTGTGAGCTGGAGGAGACTAGCAATGGGCTGATTGCTCAGCTGCTCTATTCCTGTGTGCTAGTGTTCTGACTAATAGAGTCATTACCTATCAGGTTCTGATCCTGGGACTTGGTGCTCTATTTAAACCCCTTCCTTCCTGGTGTTTGTCACTGCACCTCAGTAGCATAGAGACTGTCGATCAGTTGCAGTCTTGTTACCTAGGGTTTGAACTGCAAGTAGGTAGGGAAATGGGGCTGGGTTCTAGGTTAGGGCTCACTGTCCATGTCTGTCCCTAACTACAGACCTTACATTAACATTCCACAGCATAAATAATGATTTGTTGTGGATTTTCTTAAGCTGAATGTCTCCATTCATTTCAGTGGAGAATGTAGTTCACACAGAAATCAATGCAAATGCAGCTTCATATTTTCTGGTGGATTTTTCCATCTTGTATAAAGGCACCCTCAGCTTTCTTTCCCTTTTGGAAGGCAAGCTAATTTGCATATATTTTCCCCTAGAAACTCAGCAGAGCATTGTCTGGCCTGTAAGACTACTCACGTCTACTATGCGCTCTTCATAAGGAGAAAAACCCGCCCCCCCTCAGATCCTGACCAAGGCCTCTTAACTAGCTAAGCCAGTTCTTTATACTCAGCACTACTGAGTGGAAATCACCCCAAAACAGCTGTCTGTAGATGAGATCCAAGATATTCTTCCAAAGGTCAAGCACTGACTTTTCATTTTGGACATAAAATAATTTGCATATCTTTATTCCCTGAGACCTAGAAAAGCAGCTGACCAATAAGACTCCTCACACCTACTAGGCATTCTCCATAATGAGAAAAAATCTCTCAAAAATAATTCTACCTAAAAAATCTGAAGAAACCTTGCTCAAATTTTTATTCTAACAAATTGATTTGTTCATATATGTATCTATCACTCAGTCTAGTTTAATATAAGCTAAATATTAGTAAATGGCTCTGTATGCTACTCTATGGCATTTAAAGGATATGTACACCTTCGGGGGCAATTTTCCTATGATTGCATTTGACTCATTTTGGGCTAAAATAATAATAAAACACTTATTTAAGCCACATTCTTATCAGTAAAATAAGAATTGAGCTATAATGAGTGTTTAGGAGGTCAGAGATCAGAAATAATAAGCCATCTGCTGAGCTGCTTGATGGAACAGAGTAAAACTTCTGAACATCCTACTAGAGAATCTTAAGGCTGCACAGATAAAGAAGCTCTTTTAATAAAGACCAATTGAAAAAAATATTTTAAGCTCAAAATGATAACAATACAATAATTAAAAAAATGTCCCCAAAGGTGTACATATCCTTTAAGTATAAGTACAAGTTACCTTTAAAATACCTTGGTTATTTTATTCTATTAATAATAGTCCAAGGATACTAATAGTAAAGCTTCATACACATCCCAGTTTTAGGTCTTTCATGTGCTGCCATATGTTTCCTCTGTATAGCACTGTACTATAAAGAAACTCTACCATTGGAGTAATTTTTCTTGGACAAAATACCTTTGTTTCCAATTTCTATAGTCATACATAGCTTATTTTATACATGGCCTATTAGACTTTTATGGTATTTGTTTTACATATACATTTCAGAGCTTGTGCATGTGTTCATAGTGTGGATTCCATGGCCATTTTGTCATTAGCCACAGACTGCACTACATGGACTAGCTACATAGTTATTCCTGAGCTGTTTCGTGAGAAAGCAGCCATCACTTTTAGTCGTTCTGTAGTCACATACAGCAGAGCTAAGCCTTTGAGACTGCACATGCCGTCGTTGAGATTACATAGATTATGCCTAATCTATCCAACCCATTAATAGCAAATTTGATTTCTTCTGTTGCCGCAGATATAGAAGAAGGAATTTGCACAAGGGCGCTCTGCATTAGTAATGACTGATAGATTTCACTGCCATATCCCTCAATGTATAAAGCTTAGTTCCAGCAGTAGTATCAGGAGGAGTGTAGCTCAGCCACACAAAATGTTGTCATATTCAGGCATAATTACATTGATCTTTTCAAAGAGGATAACCTTGCAAAGGAAGCCTGTGATTACCCCTGTGATCTGTCTAAGGCGAAAGCTAAATGAGATATTGAAATCCAGTGGAAAAGAAAGTATCTTGCGGTCGATTTGGTTGCTCCTGTATGAGGCTAAATGATCCTTTTCTTCCAAGTTTATGAATCTCCAGCAGAAGTGCCATAAATAAAGCACATCCTATGACCTTGCTGGGCTGCACGCAATTGATTCTTAGCGGATGAACAACTGCAATTAAGCTGTGGGTGCAAATGGATCAGAAACAGGATAGCACATTTATCTTCATACTTCTTTGGTGTAATTGTATTTCAGCAGAAATGTGAACATTGCCTTTATGTTCACTGAGGATGTGTTTCATAATGGTTGTTATTTGCTAAATCGCTCTTTGGCTGATCATTCTAATTAGAGAAGATTCATTGCTACCAGTTTCAGCACAATTACAGCTATTTGCCATTCAACAGACATCTTCCTGTACAGTCACATAAATTCCAAGGAACATTTTAGGTCAGTATCTATCTATCTATCTATCTATCTATCTATCTATCTATCTATCCTCTGTAACAGAAGTCTGTGGGATGCCTCTGTTCCCCCACCTACTGCTGCAGTCCTGGGCTCTGTCAGGGTCTGTGCTGTGCTTCTGAGGGTTCTTCTCCACAGCTTCCACTCAGCCTGATTGCAGCATGATTACGGCTGGTTTCATGTTACCCTGCTCTAGGGGCGGCACACATCACTCCCTGGGCAGGCGGGGTTAGGTCATGTGACTACACTGACCAACCCTGGCTCTCCTGCAGGTATTTAAGTGACTCAG
The DNA here is from genome assembly GCA_033119425.1 of Bufotes viridis. Classification (NCBI taxonomy): domain Eukaryota; kingdom Metazoa; phylum Chordata; class Amphibia; order Anura; family Bufonidae; genus Bufotes; species Bufotes viridis. Next base: position 130,939,172 of record CM065591.1, read on the forward strand.
CCCTCTTCCCAGATGCCTCAGTGTTAGGGTCCTTGTCCTTTTGCTAAAGAGCCTGATAACTACTAGTGCTCCTGATCTATACTTCGTTCCTGGACTCTGCTTATCGTCTGATCCCTGCCTGCTTGCTTTGATGCTCCTGTTGCCGACCCGTATTGCCTGAACTGTTCCTATGCTGCCTGCCCTGATCTATTGCCTGTCTCACTATGTCTCTGCCTCATCCTTTGGTCCTGCACCATTGCTCCTGGTAACGACTCTCCCCGCTTGACTACACTTGTACTTCTGGTTCCTACTCAGGTACCTTCTGGTCCACCCAGACCAGCTGCCACTGACTTGGTGATTGCTCTGGATATCTATCTATCTATCTATCTATCTATCTATCTATCTATCTATCTATCTATCATCACCTACCTTTCTATCTTGATCTAATTTAACAGTATTTTAAATACATTTTTAATCCACCTTATTGGTGTGATTGTAAAATGTAGGACATGGGCCACTTAAACTATGAGAATTACTATCCTTCATTTTAAATGGTTGCCATTTATGGAGGGTTCTTATTCTTTACTTAAAGAGATTAATGGACATTTACTAAGGGTAGTATGCCACTATTGTAACGTAAAAATGGCGCACATTGTGGCCCACGTCGTATGTGCACCATAATTTGCTATTTTAAGGCTTCTCGACTCTTGTCCAAAACTGTTGAGAAAAAGAGCAGCGCTTAGCAGAAGGGGGGCATGGCTTAGACTTCAGTTTCTGGGGCACAGCAGGGCAGAGATGTGTCTCATTTATCTCATTTATTTAGAAGCATTTGCCTCTTAGTAAGTTATACACACAGGAATACGCCAGTCTTCATAAATTTCCCTCATTGTGTCATCAGAACATGACTTATTTTATAAATCATATTTTTATGTTTACTTCTTTTGGTTATTTTTTTATTTTATTTTTTTCAATGTCAATATATTAAAATAGTGTAAAACCCTCCAGTTTCCACACTGACCACTAGGCCTAAAATATGTTAAGGCTTCCTGTCTTTTGAGAGCATATACATAGGCCATAGACACAATAGACAGGAGCTGACCCTATTGACTTTTATAGAAGAGTTTTCTAGGCATGCTCAGGAGGAAGCTGATAAGCTATAACTTCACCTATTGTGAGTGGTGGATCCTGTCTATATAGAAATGTTAATTATAATTACTATTCTGCCTAGAATGATAATGAGATAGCTTCTGAGAAGTTACCTGTACAGAACAGGAAATTATGACCTATTATTAGACCTAGTAGCCAGTGTGAAAATTGCAGGATTATATATATTTTCTTATTTAAATATAGATAGATAACATGAAAACATAAAAAATAAAAATATATATAGGTTAAACATAAAAATGTGATGTAAACAATAAGTCATTTTCTGATGATACATTCCAGACACATGGCTATTATTCTATGGTAGCCACAATGAGTTTACTACTAGAAAATTGAATTAATCAATTTTATATAAATGTGACTTATCGTATAGAAAGGCAGATTTGTTTGACCGACAGTCTAATGTATGTGGTGAGCTCCCATGTTGGGGAGAGAAGGATTGGGCATAATCCTTTTGCTCTCCTGGGAGATAACCCACTGCCATAAGTGTCTGGCAGCAGCATTCTCCCCTCTCTCCATAGAATACAGAATACACATACATGTTCAGCTGAGTGGAATGTGTATGGGGAGTCAGTAGAGATATCTGTCAGTCAAATTATTGTTCGGCCGACAGCTATTAAATGTGTATGGCCTTCATAAAACAGATTTTTTTTTAGTAATTGTTACTGTATTTAAAGCATGAAGCTGAACACATAGTGTGACTTGGGTTGAACTACTGACTTTGCCTTACATTGAGTATATTGTGATGATGAGGGGTTGCTTCACACTATCTAGCTCGAGCCACCAGAAGAGCTTCCCTGTTCAGAAAGGCTTCAGAAAAGGTCAGATTACTTGACTTTTGGCCTAGATAGTCTATACTACCAGAGGAATCAACCTAAAACATAAAGCTATAGGGCGATCAAGTGGCAACCTGTGTAGTGGTCCACCTCAAAAGTGGGTGGGGATTAATCCACTGCATCTGATATAAGATTAGTTGCTTTAAATGTAGGTGAGGATTGAATTGCTTGAAATTAACAGTAGTAATGTCATGTTTAACCACTCTTTTAAAGGACATGTTGGATTTCTTCAATTTGAATCCTAACTTGCTTATGATCAGTGACAGGTTGTCTCTGCTTCATAAAAGTAAAACGATTGGTGGCCAAGCCAACTGTGCATCCTAAGGGTGTTGTCCAAGTTTGAGAGAAATCAAAAGGAATGGCAAGGTTTTAAAACAATCAAATAACTCACCATTTCAAACCCCCTCTGCTCCAGTGTTGCTTCTGCAATCCACCTAACCTGGGTTTTGTTTACATGACTTCAGCGGTGACATGACCTCTGCAGCCAATCACAGGCCTTATACAGTACCTCTGAATCTATTGATTGGCTGCAGATGTCATGAAGAACATGATGTCATGGCTGCATCGGCAGGGAGGACTAAAGAGCGATGCTGGTGAGGAAATGGTTCCCTTCACTTTCCCTGCCTGTTACTGTTTTAATAGAGAAGCTGAGAAGACAGAAAGAAGATTTTGAACAAAATGATTCTGTCATGTGATATCGTGTTTTGATTCAGGAGAATTTTGATAGAGAGAGAAAGAGATTGAGGGGAAGATTGAAGCATTTTCAATTTGAGTAGAATCAATTTAGGTACGAATCAAATCAGACACCTAAATCTGACAAATCGGACCCGAATTGAATTGCCTACAAATTCGCTCATCACCAGTTGACACCCATCATATTTGTGTAACCCCTGAATTCATACAGGGACACTATTCTTATATAGCATGTGGTGATGTTATGTAGATCTTGAATGTCAGTGATAATCTCAGTGTTTCATGTCTGATAATGAAATCACTGATAAACAAGCCAAACACCCTACTAATGGAAAACAGGCCGTATAGTACATCTAATGCAGGAAACTGTAATGGAAGTTCAGCCAGGAGGCAACTTATCCAGAACGACATGAGTGCTGCACATTGTAAGATGCTGAACTTACATTTGATACCAAATCTGTCCCTAGATATTTTAATTCAACTAACACATCTTTAGAATTCCTATTTCTAGTGACATTCCCATCTGTTGTCTACAATGTCCTAAGAGGAGTAGATTCACTCAAACGTTTATGGTGTATATGAGCTGATAATGTGAGGTCCTGTATAAACTCTTAAATGCCTTTAACCTGCTTTCCTTTTCATTGTGAACCAGAAAATGCCCCCAATATGAATTTCATGAGACAATCAAGGTTAAAATTGCTAGTCAAAAAACATTAGGTAGACAGTTATTCTATGTATGTGGTCAAATAAAAGTTGTAAACGAATACATGTGTTCAGTGCTGCAGTATGAAATCTCATGAGCAGGACATTCTCTAGACCTACGGCACCTATATGTCTAAAGCATACATACCATATCTCTGGGTGATACCCTAACTAACAAAGGGGACCAGTTTTTTGGAGTACAGCAGCACTATAGTTGTGACCATTTACTAGATATCTGCCATCAAAGTGTTGGAAGAGAAGTGCTCAGCTCTGTCTTTAAAGCATCACTAACATTTCAACAACCATTGCATTAATCAATAGTACAGTGTGTGCGCATGAGTAATAACACCACTTTTGGCCATTATATGACTTGTATCTAGCAGTTTTCCTCTGCACAGTGAATGTGAACTTTGCAGTTCTCTCGGACATGGTGGGTGGAGACTAGCTGCCATCCACTACACACACAGAAAGTAGATGGGAATCTGCTTCCTAACCTTCTCTTACTCAGTCAAAACGAGACCTAGGATAATGGAGGACTTTACAGAGAAGTAATGATCTGCATGTTTGTGAATTTAGCATTTGTGCTGAGATAGAAACTTCCTATGTAGCTGTGCAGTCTCTTTAGTGTCTCTCCTTGAGTCCCGTCTCACTCCTGCTGCTGCTCACTTCTCCCTCCTATCATCTCCAGCTGGTCTGTCTCGAGAGAGAATGAAAGCATTTTTGAAAGTGAAAAGCAATTATCAAGAGGGGGGAACTGCTGATAACATGATAAGTAGACATTCCTCACTGATTAAACATATTACAAAGTTTCTTGTGGTTGCTTATACTATCAATTTATGCAAAGTAGTGTGAAAAGTTAGTGACCGTTTAAATGCAATTTTCAATCTTCACATCTACAATCTATCTTAGCTAATCCGCAGAGATAGACTGTGATTACTTGGGCTCACCAAAGGAAATTATTCTCAGGGCCCATTGATAAAGGTTAATAGATTTTGAGTCAAAGAAAAGACCCTAGTAACAAGTCATTTACTCCAAAGGCAGTTCCAAGTCTCCTGGATCTTTGGGGACCACTGGAGGATCCTCTGGTACACTGGTGGGCCAGTCTGGCCCTGGATATCTGCTATCTTATCAAATCTTCTTTACCGACAGTTAATAGTTTCCATCATGTTAAAAACTAGCAAAACCATAGACAAAGTCCTGATCTCTCAAAATATTATATATTCACCCATTTCTTTTTTTTTTTACATGTTATGACATTTTGATGGGACATGATTTGTGATGAAAATGTTTTCTCTGCTCCAATATTAAAATGGTGCAGGATCTGAGAGCTGCTGAATGTGTGCACCAGCAGCTATCTTAAACACACAGTGGGCCCATTTACATGATTTTCCATACACTAGTTTAGTTTGTATAGATATCACACACAACGAATACATGTGATCCTGTATTGGGAATGGATCCAGACTCCATAGCAATAAATACAGGTAAGAATATCCCTTACACAAGCAGAGTATAGTTTAGGGAATCATTATCTTAAATCCTGTGCAATATAATAAACACCACAAAGGTTTATATAAAATTGTATCATTGTAACATAATATTGTATGCTGAATAGAAAGCTTGTCCTGAGCTTATTGCAAGTGCATCAAATACAGAATCACCAACATATGTTAATGTGATCAAACCATGCAACATGCAACCTAAAATATTCCTAGACTGTCACAAGATTGTAAGCTGTCTACTTTGTAGATAGTTTAGTGGGCAACATCTCCACCTGCTGTCCATTATACAAATTACAATCCCTATTGTACAAAAATTAAACCATACATTTCTTTTCAGCCCTTCTAAGGCGATGTTCCACCAAAATAACGGACACCTCGATGGAGTCCCACAGAAACCCCACTATAAGACAATGGGGTCCATCTGATGAAGTTTGTGCAGATGTGAACAGGGCCTTGAATGTGCAATCATATAAAATAAGTGTAATTTTGTTCTGGACTTAATCATTATCATGAAATGGCACAGCAGTTGATACTGGGCTACACTGAGACTTTGTGTTAGGCCCTATTCACACGTCCGTGGTGTGTTGCGGATCCGCAACACACCATGCCGGCACTCCCCATAGAGATACCTATTCTTGTCCGCAGGCTGCGGACAAGAATAGGACATGCTCTATCTTTTGCGGATGCAAATACTGAAGCGGAGAGCACGTAGTGTGCTCTCCGCACCACGTCCGGCCCCATTCACAATGAATGGGTCCACATCTATTCCGCAGAATTGCCGAATAGATGCGGACTAAAATGCGGACGTCTGAATGGGGCCTAATACTTCTCATTGGTTTCAAGCTACTATTGCAGTATGAGGGTACAGCTGGGTCACGGGTTGGACTGCGTGGCTGTGCCAGCCACAATGGGATCATAATAACTAATTAGAGCCAAACCATTTGTATTTGGAGCTCTATGTGAAAGGCCACAAGGCCATTATCTATGAACACCACCGAAGAAATTTGTTTTCCAATGAATCTTGCATGTCCACACCACTAAGTAACCTGGGGAGGGGCCTAGTTTTTTGCAGCACTTTTAATTGATTTACTGGCAGCAGCAGTGTACAAGATGGCACACAGCACAGTTGTGGTGTACTATCATTGGAGACAGACCACACATTTGCTATGGGGCCCACCAGGTTGGGGGGCCCAGTCAGGTGGAATGGCCACCCACCACCTCTCTATTCTATAAGGAGTCCCTGCTCTTTTCTGTGGAGTCCTACAGTCAGCATTCTGACATGAAGTGGAATGATAGAGAACGAGACAGAGGACAAGACGCTCTTACGGTAAGTATGTTCAGGGAAAAGGACCCTGGTGGGGTATGTAGTCTGCTCTCCTGTATTTGTTGTGTGTGACTGGGCACAACTCTAGTGAAGGCTTTATAGGGGTGGAGGGTTAGTGCAGCCGATGCCATCTGGAACCCCAGTGGTGGTGGGGAGGAGAATTGCACAGAAATGAGCAGCAGTATGGTATCTGCCATGTCTTTGGATGGATAGTCAGTAGACACGAGACATGACCCGAGGCACAGATGAAGTATTGATCTTATATTGACGACGAGTTTCAGGGTGCATGGTCCCTTTCTCAAATGTAAAAGGCAATTGTCATACAACAAAAATCATATGATTTCTGTCATATGACAATTGCCTTTTAGACTTGAGAAAGGGGCCATTCACCCCGAAATCCATTGTCAATAAAAGATCAATACTTAATCTGTGCCTCGGGTCATGTCTCACGCCTACTGACTATCCATCCAGAGACGTGGCAGATACCATACAGCTTCTCATTTCTGTGCAATGAAGTGGAATGGGCCTTCAGCATTCCAATGCTTGAGGACACCCTTGTATATTTAACATTTACTACTCTTTTTCCACATAGTCTCTGCTGGGTCTTGAAATGAAAAAACCTTACCAGCTTAGTCACAGGCTTAGCTGTAGTCATTGTAAGGATTTTCAATAATGTTATTCACATGTTTAATGTAATGGTATCTACAGATATATCTCCTAAACATACCAATACATTGTATGTTTATTTAATTTCCAGAATATATTACACTATTACACAATAAGCACATGTGTGAAATATAATATATATATATATATATATATATATATATATAATTCAAGTGTTTTCGATCAGGTATTGAAAACACCTGTGGATGTCAAGGAGCAGCAATCAAGCAGAATAAGAACCAATTAGGCAGATTTACAATGACTGTGATACTCGACTCCTTCTAGACATTTACTGGTGTGTTTACAGACATGGTGAAGTCAAGAGAATGGTCCAGGAAGACAAGAGAAGAGGTAATTTCTCTTCACAGGAAGGGCAATGGCTATAAGAAGATTGCAAAGATGTTAAACATACCAAGAGACACCATAGGAAGCATAATTCGCAAATTCAAGGCAAAGGGTCTGTTGAAACGCTACCTGGTCGTGGCAGAAAGAAGATGCTGACTTCGACTGCTGTGCGCTACCTGAAGCGCAAAGTGGAAAAAAGTCCCCGTGTGACTGCTGAGGAACTGAAAAAAGATTTGTCAGATGCGGGTACCGAAGTTTAAGCTCAGACAATAAGGCGCACACAGCGTAATGAAGGCCTCCATGCCAGAACTCCCAGGCGCACCCCCTTGCTGTCTCCAAAGAATAAGAAGAGTCGACTGCAGTATGCCAAAAGTCATGTGGACAAACCACAAAAGTTTTGGGATAGTGTTCTGTGGACTGATGAAACAAAATTAGAACTGTTTGGGCCCATGGATCAATGCTATGTTTGGAGAAGGCCTATGAAGAAAAGAACACCTTGCCTACTGTGAAGCATGGCGGGGGGGTCAATCATGCTTTGGGGCTGTTTTGCTTCTACAGGTACAGGAAAGCTTCAGCGTGGGCAAGGTACCATGAATTCTCTTTAGTACCAGGAGATATTGGATGAAAATGTGATGCAGTCCGTCACAAACCTGAGGCTTGGGAGACGTTGGACCTTTCAACAGGACAATGATCCCAAGCATACCTCCAAGTCCACTAGAGCATGGTTGCAGATTAAAGGCTGGAACATTTTGAAGTGGCCATCGCAGTCACCAGACTTAAATCCGATTGAGAACCTCTGGTGGGACTTAAAGAAAGCAGTTGCAGCGCCGCAAGCCTAAGAATGTGACTGAACTGGAGGCTTTTGCCCATGAAGAATGGGCGAAGATACCCGTAGATCGCTGCAAGACACTTGTGTCAAGCTATGCTTCACGTTTAAAAGCTTTTATAACTGGAAAAGGATGTTGTACTAAGTACTAAGATTGAATGTCACTTGGGGGTTGAATAAAACTGTATATTTAAAGAAATTTCATGGCACTCCTCTGTAGAAAAGTGAAAAAAATGTGTCTTTATTCACACATGTCTCCAAGGCGACGTTTCAGTCCCCTCACGGAACCATTTTCAAGCCAAGACGTTGTTATTAAATGGTAGTACAAGGTAAAGGAAAGATCTTTTACAATAACATATATGAAAGTAATAGTTCTCTCTTCATTATCACTGAGCACATAAAGAGAGAGAATTAAGAAGATACACATACCGTATGCAATGTCAATTCTTGATTATCTATGTCGCCTGACAGATACCAAAAATATCTAAGATGAGAAAACTCCATTAAAGGAGTATTCCTGTTGTGACACAGGAGGGATAGGGATAACAATTAGATCGCTGGATTGACCCCCCCATCTATTATGAGAACAGGGACGCCATACTTCTTGGGGCCCTCAAAATTAACAGAGCAGGAGATCGGGCATGTGCACTCACTGTTGTTCCATTTATCTCTACAGGATTTCCAGAGATAGCCGATACAGCACTCCGCTATTTCCGGAACTTCCATAGAGATTAATAAAGTGCAGAACCATTCATTTTAGGGCATCCTGATGGCTACCAGGTCCCCGTTCTCGTGACCGGTGGGGGTATCAGCAGTAGGACCCCACCAATTCAATAGTTATCCCTATGCATTCCTGTGAAAAAAATGGGGGAAAACCCCCCTTAACAGCTGAAAACACCGGACTGGAATCCGCACTGATATACGCGACGTGTCACTGTTAGTAGAGGCTCTTTAGATATAATATAAAAAATCCACCACTGCCGATCTTCAAACCTGTTTGAAGATCGGAAGTGCTGGATTTTTTTTTATTATATCCATTCTTGTGGATAGGGGATAACTTGCTACGACCAGAATACCAGTTTACGCATTTATGATATATCCAGTGTTGGACTGGCCCCCGGAGGACCATAAAATCCTCAGGAGGCCTGTTCCCTTTGTTTGTATATGTGTGTGTCTGTGTGTATAGGAGAATGTATGTGTGTTCCTTTATGTGTATAGGTGACTGTGTGTACATTAGTGACTGTATGAATAGGAGACTGTATGTATGTGTGTGCCTGTGTGTATATGAGACTATGTGTGCCTGTGTGTATAAGAGAGTATATGTGTATATTAGACTGTATGTGTGTGCCTGTGTGTATAAGAGACTAAATGTGTATATTAGACTGTATGTGTGCGCCTCTGTGTATAGAAGATTGTTTGTGCCTGTTTGTGTACAGGAGACTGAACATGTATATGAGACTATGTGTGTGTCTGCATATAGGGGATTCTATTTGTGTGTCTGTGTGTGATGGATATGTGTATGTATATTTGAGTAATACATAGTTATAGGTAATGAGTATATATTGGATATAATGTGTACTTAGTATAGTGTATACAAACACAGAAATGCAACAGCACTCTGCAACAACTCTCTGCCCTGCCTCTATGCAAGAGTTTATCAGAGGCACCAGTGTACATTTTGATCAAAAAGTAATAAGCCACTCACCACGCCAAGGCCGCCTCTATGAGTGGTCCTAACGCTAAATCCTACCTGTTATGGGCCATGACAGCCACATAAAATCCAGGGAGGGCAGTCCCAGCATGCATGCTGGATCCACCCTGCTTATTAAGGCTTTTTTGGGGCCATAACAGCCTCCATTGAATCCAGGGATGCAGGTACTAACATGCATGCTGAGCCAACTATGTACTCCTCCTGGAGCCAAATGGCTGCTAGTAGGTACTATGAGCGCAAATTTAGTTTTATACTTACTCTGATTAAAACCAGCCTCTAGGCCAAACTAGTCAGGTGTGCACGACTGAAAGAAGGCCGCCACACCTCCAGCATATCCTACACAGGAAAAAAAAGTGTCAAAATGTACACTGATGCCTCTAATAAACTCTAGCATAGAGGCAGGGCAGAGTGCTGGTTGCAGAGTGCTGTTGCATTTCTGTGTTTGTATGTATATTTTGCCATGGCTACGTGCACCTGCTTACATGGACGGGCTGACTGATCCCCTTTTTTCCTGTATAGTATAGTGTATGTAATTTGTGTATGTTTGTAAAATGTGTGCCACTTAAATGTGTATGTGTTGGTGTAGTATAAGGGACATTTATAAAGACCAGTGATTTAGATGCCAGTCTCCATCCCTCCTGCACAGACACAGCGCAGGAGGTTGCGCTACTGAACTGCCTGTGCCATTATACTATTTGCTCTTACTCCCTGCCCTTTTCTAGTGCTGTCAGAAATTTAGCATAATCAAAAATATTGATAGACTATCTGCTTTACTCACTTATATAGTTTTGTGATGTTTCGCAGCGCTTTACAGACGTTATCATTGCTTGTTGTCCCTATTGGAGCTCACAATCTAAATTCCATATCAGTATGTCTTTGGCGTGTGGGAGAAAGCCCATGCTAACACAGGGAGAGCATATAAGCTCCATGCAGATGTTGCCCTTGATTGGATTCAAACCTTGGAACCCAGCATTTCAAGGCACCAGTGCTAACCACTGAGCCACCATGCTGTCTATCTGCCATCTATCTCTCTAGCTATCTAGTATGTTTCTACTACATGTGTCTGTCTAATCTATTTAACTTTCTACTCTCTCTACTGTATCCTCTAGCATTGTAGACCATTTTCTTTAGAAGACCATATGTAAGCTTTATAACGTTTAATGCTTCATGTAGCGCCAATGTGATTTTCTTTCCTAGCCCACGGTTGTTTATTCCCCTACTGAGTTAATCTATGCTTTTCATCATGCTGCTACACAGGACTGAATGTGAATATAGCAGCTTATTTTCACTGATGGATAGTTTCCATCGACAGACTTTAAATTAACTTAAAATGATCTTCAAGTGTTTCTGAAGCTGTATACAAAGGATCAGATCATGGCATGGAGATTTAACATAGCCAATTGAGGTTATCAATGGCGGACATGAATCTTTAGAGGCAGTAGATGGTGGAAGTGAATAATATCATAGCCATGATCAAGAAAAAAAAATACAAAGCGGTTACAGGGGGCACTGCCGAGAAAAAAATGTGGAGGAAGTGAGCCTAGGTCTGGTTTCCTCATTAACATAAGAGGACTGCCAGAAAGCAGACATATTGCTAAAACCTGTGCCATGCTCTATTACCCGTAACTAAATACTGAAAACTTCCTCTATTTGTTTAGTGAGTGGCTTAAAAGGCAATGACTCAATGGGTTTAAAAGGGCAAATTTTAGTGCCTACTAAAGCAAATATACAGAATAGTCAACTGGATTACTTCATGGATGTCTGACCCCACAAGGCTGACTGCATGTCAGACTCCATGATTGGGTAATGAAAGGGTGAGAGGATACATTAATTAGGCTATGGTGTGATTTTCATGTCATCCAATTAATTTTGATCACAATTAATGGTAACTGTTACAGCAAATATACAGTAAGTGACTTCTAGCTACTGTAGTCAATTAGCAATCATTGTAATATTAATTAATGGTGACTGGCGCATGAAATCTTTGTGTGCCCAATGTTTGATCCTCCTCTTCCTATCACAATATGCATACATGTTCGACCAACCCAGGTACACATGTTCATGGGGTAGTCTTAGCTAGATAGCTGCAGGCTGAACTTATTTGTATGAATAGCAAGTTTTTGAAATGTGCAGTTTTTTAGACAGTGGTACTTGGACAGAAGAACTTGGGGAGAACATGCAACCTCAATGAAGATGTTCTTTAGGACCCAAGTGCCTTAAAGCTGTCATAATAAGCTCTGTTAGTAAAACATACAGTAAAGAACAATGTTCATTATGAAGATCAATCAAATGCTTGATGAAATCTAGTCTATATAATACGAGCTAAAATTTGATTAGTTGTAATGAACAGAATTATGTTATTGTAATTGTTTGCACAATTTTTGTTAAATCAGCCTAAGTTTTTTATTATATATATTTCAATTTATTAATACATTTTTTAAATTGATAAATCTCTTTGATATTATTACGTGTATAAAAACTAGCCAGAATCAAGCTCGCTGTTGTAAATTAGAGAAAGGGACCTTATTTTGTTTAGAGGGGAACTGATGTACTGAAACAAGAGCAATAATGCCCAATTTGGTCTTGCAAAGTTTGAAGAAAGGTTTTCTCCAATATATTGGCTGATATATGGAAATTTGGGGCCCAGGCCAAAATATTATCATCAAACCTCACAGTTAGCACCGATTCTGAGTGTCAGCCAGATGTAGATTCATCCTTCAGCCTGCCATATGAAGAAGAATGAATCATCACCCCAGGGAATGTGATTCCCCTGTTCTCACATTCAATGCTGGTAAGCTTTACACCACTCACTCTTTTGTGCTTATGAAAACACAATCATTGAAGCTCCCCTGGTAACATTGCTTCTGCTAACATTGCTTCCAAAGATAGAAACAAGCTAGAAGTGAGTGTTTTAACTGAGTTCAGGCAGTATGCTCTTTATTATTTGTCAGTCCAAATTCTTTGAGCCTGTGTTGTCCCCAGCATTGTTGTTGAGTTTACAGTTGGCTGGAAATCCTTTAGTAGAGTAAAAAATTATACATTTAATTGTTGGCAAAGTGCTATCCATTTACTTTGCAACAATGAATCTGAGCTTGTCCATACACATTAGATGAAAGTCACCCAAACCGGCCAACCAGGTTCACCTGATGTTGATGTGATGTTCTTCTTATGGCAGATGTTGTGGAAAAGAAGGATGAGCCATACATTTCAAACATGGCCAGTGTTTGTTTCCTCATAAGATAATTCACTTGCAGAGGAGTGTGTTAGTAGCCTATTTCCATCTCTTTACTGAAAAAATATTCATGCTCAGCTAAGCCAAGCATTTATGTTAATGGTGGAGTCAGGAGGAATGGCAGTCTTCTGAACAAATGTCATTTGACAGCTATCTAAAGCATGACTGCAAAGCCTTTTCTGGTGTATCATTGTCAGACTCTACCACTCCCAAGGGCCGCTTTAAAATGCAAAGGCTCATGCCCACAGCCGTGTCCATATTTTGGTCCACAAAAAATTGACTATAGATGAGCAAATCGAAGTTGACGAAATGGCATTAGATCCGAATTTCAGGAAAAATTTGATTTGCACTGAATCCGAATTTGCTCATGCTTCGTGGTAACGAATCACATTTTTTCCTAAAATAGCTGCTGCACATGTTAGGTCATGGAGCAAAGAACTCTGGGAACGACCGATCACCCACAATGCCATGCATGCAGCCAATCAGCGGCCATCCAGCCCTGTGATATCACAGCCCTATAAATAGCCTCAGCCATCTTGGATTCAGCCATTTTCCAGTGTACCTAGTGCAGGGAGAGATGTCAGCAGGCGCTAGGGACAGTGCTAGGAAAGACTTTAAAACTCTTATTTTGCTGAATAGAAGTTCAGGGAAAGAGCATTAGAAGTGTAGGGAAAGGATAGGGAGGAATTATTCTACACTATAAAAGGAGAACAGGGTCCAATAGGGGAGTGTACAACCTGGGTAATAGGAAGAATCCTATTACACCTTGCTGCACTGACTGCGGATCCAAATTGCCATTATACTGCTGCTTTCAGGTTTGCAATAGATGATACCTCTGTAATTCCAGCAAACCGTTCTTTTTATCGGGGTGCAAGTGCTGTGTGATAGAGCCATTAACAGTGTGTATTACTAGGAAATATTTCTATGTCTTATTAGCCCTTGTGCCGTGCAGTTATGTGTTCTAAAGCATTTTTTGGGAAAAAAAGGTATTATTTGTCGTTCAGCGGTGCAGTTATATGTTTCCAAGCCTTTTTTAGCATGTATTAGTGGGAAAAAAGGGCTTATTAGCCGTTATGCGGTGAAGTGAGAAAATTACAGCCCTTTTTGGCGTGTATTAGTGGCAAAAAAAGTATTATTTGCCATTCAGCGGTGAAGTTATATGTTCTAAAGCCTTTTTTGGTTTGTATTAGTGGCAAAAAAAGGATTATTTGCCGTTCAGCTGTGCAGTAATGTGTTCTAAAGCATTTTTTGACGTGTATTAGTGGGGAAAAAGGGCCTATTAGCCGTGGTGTGGTGAAGTGAGAAAATTACAGCCCTTTTTGGCATGTATTAGTGGCAAAAAACATATTATTTGCCGTTCAGCGGTGCATGTTATATGTTCAAAAGCCTTTTTTAGTGTGTATTAGTGGGGATAAAAAACAATGATATGCCATTCAGCGGAGCTGTTATATGTTCTAAAGCCTTTTTGGGTGTGTATTAGTGGGGGGAAAATGGCTTATTAGTGGTTGTGTGGTGAAAGGTAGAAAATTACAGCCCTTTTTGATGTGTATTAGTGGCAAAAAAAAGTATTATTTGCCGTTTGGCAGTGCAGTTATATGTTCAAAAGCCTTTTTTGGCTTGTATCAGAGGGGGTAAAAAAGAATTATTAGCCGTTATGTGGTGAAGTAAGAAAATTACAGCCTTTTGGTGTGTATTAGTGGCAAAAAGTTTTGGTGTGTATTAGTGGCAGAAAAAAGGATTATTTGCCGTTTAGTGGTGCAGTTATATATTCAAAAGCCTTTTTAGTAGGTATAAGTGGTAAAGAAAAAGGGCTTATTAGCTGTTGTGTGATGAAGTGAGAAAATTACAGCCCTTTTTGGCATCTATTAGTGGCAAAAAAAAGTATTATTTGCTGTTCAGCTGTGCAATTATATGTTCTAAAGCCTTTTTTGGCTTGTATTAGTGGGAAAGAAAAAGTATTATCTGCCGTTCAGCAGTGCAGTTATATATTCTAAAGCCTTTTTCGGCGTGTAATAGTGGGGGAAAATAGTACTATTTGCTGTTCAGAGGTGCAGTATATGTCCTAAAGCCTTTTTTGGCGTGTATTAGTGGGAAAAAAAGTATTATTTTCTATTCAGCGGTGAAGTTATATGTTCTAAAGCCTTTTTTGGCTTGTATTAGTGGGAAAACAAAGGACCTATTAGTAGTAATAGACGAAAATCGGCCGGGAAGGTTTTTTAGGATGGGTTCACACTAGCGTTATGTATTCCGTTATGGCCTTCCGTTATAACGTGGTTATAACGGAACATAACGGAATCCATAAGACGGAAGGACGGATCTGTTCTTTTGCCCATAGACTTCAATTATGACGGAATGCAAAACGGAAGCCTTTAAAGGGCATTCCGTTTGCTTTCCGTCATAATACAAGTCTATGGGAAAGCACAACGGATCCGTCTGGTTCCTGTTATGCAAGACGGAATACAAAGTCCTGTGGACAGGACTTTGTTTTCCGTCTTGCATAACGGGACCCAGACGGATCCGTTATGCTTTCCCATAGACTTGTATTATGACGGAAAGCAAACGGAATGCCTTTTAAAGGCTTCTGTTTTTCATTCTGTCTGGGCATTCCGTTATTTTCCGTTATAACCATGGTATAACGGAAAGCAATAACGGAATGCCTAATGCTAGTGTGAACCCACCCTTATTTTGTTGTAGAAGGTATATTGCAGGCCTCAATCAATATTTGGTGGAAACAGGTATATCGAACCCCTTAATCAGTATTTTGTGGAAGCAGGTATATCGCAGCCCTCAATCAATATTTGGTGGAAGCAGGTATATCGAACCCCTTAATCAGTATTTTGTGGAAGCAGGTATATCGCACGTCTCAGTCAATATTTGGTGGAAGCAGGTATATCGAACCCCTTAATCAGTATTTTGTGGAAGCAGGTACATTAAACCCTTTAATCAGTATTTTGTGGAAGCAGGTATATTGCAGGCCTCAATCCATATTTGGTGGAAACAGGTATATCGAACCCCTTAATCAGTATTTTGTGGAAGCAGGTATATCGCAGCCCTCAATCAATATTTGGTGCAAGCAGGTATATCAAACCCCTCAATCAGTATTTTGTGTAAGCAGGTATATCGAACCCCCTAATCAGTATTTTGTGGAAGCAGGTATATCACACCCCTCAATAATGTTTTTTGGGGGCAACAGGTATTTTCCAATAGTGCTTTTCCCTTTACATAGGTGCGGTATCGCAGCAGAACCGCACACAACTGCTGCACAATACAAATACACTATATACTTTCTATGTTAGAAAGCATATTATAGGTATATCACACCCCTCAATTAGTTTTTTGGGGGCAATAGGTATATCAGGTATATCACACCCGTTGCAATTAGTTGCTCCAATAGCATTTGTCCCTCTATATAGCTGCGGTATCGCAGCAGAACCGCACACAACTGCTGCACAATACAAATGCACTATAATATACTTTCTATGTTAGAAAGTATATTTTAAGTATATCACACCCCTCAGTATGTCACACCCATCGATAGGACACTTATACCGGTCCCAAAATGGACTTTTGTGGCCATGTTAGCTAGCGTTTGGTGTCCCTAACAGTCTATCCCTGCTCCACAAAGCAACCTCTCCAACACTGGCAAAACACAGAATGTAAAATGGCTGCCAGATCGGGTTCTGTCATAAGCTGGGGGTGTGTCCATGTGCTGAAACGTCTCAATTGACTGTCCTGTCCCACCTGATGGATGTGTCATGGGTCAAAGTTCGGCGCAATTCAAAAGAACATCGCCATATGTTTGCATGTTCGGCGAACGTGCAAAGTTCGCCACTAAACCATCGCTGGACGAACCTCAAGGCCATCTCTACTTATTAGCCATTGTGTGGTGAAGTAAAAAAAATTACAGCCCTTTTTGCTGTGTATTAGTGGCAAAAATTTTTTTTTGCTGTTCAGCTGTAAAGTTATATGTTCTAACCCTTTTTGGCGTGTATTAGTGGCAAAAAAATTATTTTTTGCCATTCAGCTGTGAAGTTATATGTTCTAACCCTTTTTGGCGTGTATTAGTGGCAAAAAAGATGGATTATTTGGCGTTTAGCTGTGCAATTATTTGTTCTAAAGGCTTTTTTGGCTTGTATTAGTGGGGGAAAAAAAGTATTATTTGCCGTTGTGTGGTGAAGTGACAAAATTACAGCTTTTTTTCGGGTGTATTAATTTCCTTTTTATTTACTTATTTGATCTAACAGTATGTCAGAGAAGTGACAGGCCCTGCACCGGGAAGGGGCAGAGGCCTATATGTCTCTGGCGCAGGCACAGGGTTCAGCAGAGTAAGGGGGCATGGAAGCAGCGGTCACTTCCAGAGGCCTGAGCTCCCAGCAGGGCCGGACTGGCCTACCGGGATACCGGGAAAATTCCCGGTAGGCCGGTAGCCCTGACTGCCGCACGGCCGGCCGGCGGCCGCAGGCACACTGGGCTCCAGTGGCGACGGAGATGAGCGCTTGCATTGCGCTCATCTCCGTCATGGAGCAGCAGCAGAGGAGGAGGCGTGACCTCTCCTGTTCCTCTGATAGGCTGCTAGCACTAGGCTGGCAGCCTATCAGAGGCCAGCTCCGGCGGCGATGACATCATCGCGCCGCCGAGCGCATAGCTTGAGACACAGGCCGGAAGAGGCCTGCATCGCATCGCTGGAGGTAAGTATAAGTGTTCTTTTTTTTTTTCAGCTGGCCTCACCAAGGCTACTGGCAGCACTAAGGGGCTCTGGCACACTAAAGGGGCTACTGGCAGCACTAAAGGGGCTACTGGCAGCACTAAAGGGGGCTACTGGCAGCACTAAAGGGGCTACTGGCTTAGCACTAAAGGGAGCTACTGGCAGCATAAAGGGGCTACTGGCAGCACTAAAGGAGGCTACTGGCAGCACTAAAGGGGCTACTGGCAGCACTAAAGGGGGCTACTGGCAGCACTAAAGGGGCGCTACTGGCAGCTACTTAAAGGGAGGCTACTGGCAGCACTAAAGGAGGCTACTGGCACATAAAAGGGGCCACTAAGGCACATCAAAGGGCTACTGGCACTAAAGGGGGCTACTGGCACATAAAGGGAGCTACTGGCACATAAGGAGCTACTGGCACATAAAGGGGCTACTGGCACACAAAGGGGGCTACTGGCACTAAAGGGGCTACTGGCACTAAAGGACGGGCTACTGGCACACTGTTATAGGACTGGATGTCACTGTTAGTGGTGGGATCCGTGATGACACTGTTATGGCAGAATCTATGGATGGCACTGTTATGGGGAATCTGTGATGACACTGCTATGGGGAAATCTGTGGATGTCACTGTTATGGGCGCTGTGGATGTCACTGTTATGGGGCGTGTGGATGTCACTGCTATGGGGGATCTGTGTATGACATACAGTTATGGGGATACTAGTGCGCTGGTTATCCGACCTATTCGAGCTGCTCACCTGAGCCGCCATGCGCAGAGCCGGCCTGCAGCAGCTGCTCTGTCTGCATTGACATAATAGCAGGCGCGAGCTATGGCTAGAGATCGCCGGACTAAAAAGTACTGCATGTCCGACTTTTTAGTCCGCGATCTCTGCCATGCTGCACCATAGCTCCGCCCCTGCCCCTATTATAGTCAATGGGGACAGAGCAGCAGCACGGCAGTGCACGGGTACTTGCGGCATGGCGGATCAGGAGGGTGAACAGCCCGGATAGGTCGGATAGCCATGCCGCAGGTGTAAAAGTACCCCCATAACAGTATGTCATCCACAGATTCCCTATAACAGTGTCATCCATAGATTCCGCCATAACAGTGTCATCCACAGATCCCCATAAGTGTGTCATCCACAGATCCCCCATAAGTGTGTCATCCACAGATCCCCATAACAGTGTGTCATCCACAGATCCCCATAACAGTGTGTCATCCACAGATCCTCCATAACAGTGTGTCATCCACAGATCCCCCATAAAGTGTGTCATCCACAGATCCCCATAGCAGTGTATCATCCACAGATCCCCCATAACAGTGTGTCATCCACAGATCCCCCATAACAGTGTGTCATCCACAGATCCCCATAGCAGTGTGCCTGCCCTGCGCACTGAGGACAGATTGAAAAGAGGGGAAGATCCGTGGAAGCAAGCAGAGGACAGCACAGCAGAAGATGGAATAGGTTCTTTTGTAAGTAAATTATTTTATTATAAATGTATCCCTGCATACCGCAATACTCTCGTATTTTTGAATTTATATATACTTATTTCTGTTTTTTTCAGTTGTATGAATTTAAGTGGGGAAAATTATTAGTGCCCCCCATTTTGACTGTGGTATCTTATGTGCCTCCCATATATTGTTCCTAGAGCTGCCACTGCGCAGAGGCCAAGTCACGGCAACGCTAGGGTAAGGCCCGGCCTGTGTGTGTGTATATAATTATATATATATATATATATATATATATATATACACACATACATACACACGCTCGCGGCGTGTGTGTTTGGGGCTGGTATGCAACTTTTTCCGGGGCTGGTATGCAACTTTTTCCAGGGCTGGTTTTTATCCCCAGTCCGGCCCTGGCTCCCAGTTTCAACTAGCGGACGTGTCTTGACCAGCAATCCAGCAGTTTTTGAATGGCTGACTTGATCTTTGACTTCATTGCAAGTGACATCAGACACCCCCAGCCAAGAGTCAGTGGGTTCCTCAGACACAACCCTTAGTTGTCATGGCCTGGGAGCAGGCCCAGTGCTCTCACCTGTCCTCAACCTGCCTCTGTCCTTTTCTGTTCCCTCAGCCAGAGAAGTACTAAATGCTGTGGGCTCAGCTCCACTATACAGCGAGGACGAGCTACTAGAGGACAGTCAGCAGCTACTGGCCAGCCAAGACGTGGAGGAGACATCCGCCGATTCCTCCGGTAGGCTAGTAAGTAGTGATGAGGAAATTGGCGTGGGAGCTGGTGTGCGAGCGGTCAGGCTCCTGGCTCAGAGACTGTTCAGGAGGACATCAGTGACGTTCAGACAGTACTCGATGATGGTGTAGACGATCGTAATTGGGAGATGGGTGACGAAGCGGCTTCATCATCATCAGGAGATGAGGGTGGCAACTTGCACGTGAGGCAGCGGTGGAGCCAGCAAGTTGGTAGCGTGGCCGGAAGTCAGCAGGGTGGCAGCAGTGGGAGGTCGGGAGCCAAATGTGCCCGGGGTAGACCATCCGCTTCACAGGAGCCTCCTGGCCCAGAAAGAAGTGGTGCAGGGCTTCACAGAGGCAGTGGCGGTAGCAGTCAGTCAGTGCAGAGTATTGGGGGTAAAATCACCTGTTCGGCAGTGTGGCAGTTTTTGTTAAACCGCCTGGGCTGAACGTGCTCCTGGCCAAGTTGCTGGTGCAGCAGTCCCTCTGTTTCCAAGTGGTGAACTCTGCACCTTTCAGAGGACTGATGGCTTGTGCCGAGCCGAGGTGGAGAGTCCCAAGCCATCATTTCTTTGCCAAAAAAGTACCAGCCCAGCACAAATATGTAGAACAGAAGGTGGGCTAGTCCTTGAGCCTGACAGTGTCTGCCAAAGTGTGTGTGGAGCTATAAATACGGTCAAGGACAATATATCTCCTTTACATCCCACTGGGTAAATTTGGTTCCTGCCGAGACAAGCCAGGAACTTTGCCAGGTGACGCCGCTTCCGCCTCCACGTTCTCACGCCGCTGGTCCTGCGACAATGTCCGCCTCTGCCTCCTCATCCGCCATAGTGTCCTCAGCCTCCACTGCAGGGACAATTCACAGTGCTCCTCCAGCTTACCACATGTGTAAGACAAGAGGGCGTCACGCTGTTCTACACCTCGTTTGCCTGGGCGAAGGGAGTCTAGCAGGGGAGGAACTGCTCCATGTCCTTCATCAAGAAATTGAATCCTGGCTTTCTCCGCGACAACTCAAAATCGGAACCATGGTGACCGGCAACCATAAGAACATGGGGTCGGCGCTGCGTTAAGAAGAGATGAGCCATGCACCATGTTTAATCTGGTTGTCAAGTGGTTCCTAAAGTCTTCCAACCATCTGCAAGAATTCTAAAAATGGCCAGGTAAACTTTGCATGCACTTCAACCACTTGTACACTGCAAAACACACCCTCCTTTAGCTGCAGTGGCAGAATGGGGTCTCCTAACATAGGCTGATATGCGATGTTTCCATCTGTGGGAATTCGAACTACTGTTGGACCTACTATACGAACAGAGAAAAGCCATAAATGATTTCTTGATGATCCAAGCAGACAGAAGTACTCCCCTGTGTAAATTCGACGTCAGCAAGTGGCAGCTCATGTGTGACACCTGCTGTTTGCTCATGCCATTTGAGGATGCCACATTAATTATCAGTCGCCAGGACTACAGGATAAACAACATCATTCCACTGCTTCATGTCCTGAAACAGATGCTGGTACATCTGGCTGGTCAGGGAACTGGATACGTGGCGCCAACATCTCATGGCCACATGAACCCTGTGGGGGATGAACTGGAGGAGAAGTAGGACATTGGAGATCAAGCAATGTGTAGCGAAATGGGTGGTTTCTACTCAGCTGACAGAACAGGAGGAGCAGCGGCAGCCAAAAGGAGCAAGAGGGAAATGAGGAAGACGAGGTAGATGACCCAGGCACACCGTGGCAGTATGCAGTGGAGATGGAGGCAGGGAGTCCCTCCGAGTGACTTGGACAAATGGCACGATGCATGCTCACTTGCTTGCGTAATGACAGCCGAATTGTCACCATTTGGCAGAGGGATGACTTCTGGCTCTCCACCTTGTTGGACCCTCGCTATATCGTATGCAGTCAATTGGCTGCAGCCTATCTGCTCCATCATGCATCCTATGACCGGGGGGGTGGGCTCTTAGCTCATGTTCCACTGCCAAGTCTACTGGGGAGGGGTGGGGTTGCAGGAGCAGGACCAGCTCCATCAGCAGCAGAAGTCTACAATCGTTGATAAGTAGCTTTCTTCACCTGCATAGTGAAGAAACTACTCACCAGAAGCAGCAGCAGGTAGACCTGGAGCAGGACCTGAACCAGCAGGTTGTGGCATACTTGGACTGCACCCTGCCATCCTACATTGAAGATCCGCTGGACTACTGGGTAGTCAAACTGGATTTGTGGCCGCAACTAGCAGAGTTTGCCCTGGAAAAGCTGTCCTGCCCGGCCGGTAATGTGGCTTCAGAGTCTGGAGGTGGAGGTGGCAGCAGCATGAGGAAATTACAGAGCGGCACAATGACAGAGTCTGGATGTGGCAGCAGCATGAGTAGGCCAGAGAGTGGCACAATGACTGAGTCTGGAGGTGGCAGCAGCATGAGGAGACCACGGAGTGGCAAGGTGACATAGTGTGGAGGTGACAGCAGCATGAGGAGACCACAGAGTGGCAAAGTCACATAGTGTGGAGATGGCAGCAACAGCATCAGGATACCACAGAGTGGCAAGGTGACATAGTGTGCATATGGCTGCAGCATGAGTAGGCCACAGAGCTGCACAATGACATAGTCTGGAGGTGCCTGCAGCATGAGGAGACCAAAGTGCGGCACAATGACAGAGTCTGTAGGTGGCAGTAGCATGAGGAGACCACAGAGCAGCACAATGACAGAGTCTGGAGGTGGCAGCAGCATGAGTAGGCCACAGAGCTGCACAATGACAGAGTGTGGAGGTGCCTGCAGCATGAGGAGACCACAGAGCGGCACAATGACAGAGTCTGTAGGTGGCAGTAGCATGAGCAGACCACAGAGCGACACAATGAAAGAGTCTGGAGGTGGCAGTAGCATGAGCAGACCACAGAGAGACACAATGAAAGAGTGTGGAGGTGGCAGCAGCATGAGTAGGCCAGAGACTGGCACTGTGGTCTCCTCATGCTGCTGCCACCTCCAGACTCAGTCAGTGTGCCACTCGGTGGCCTTCTCCTAATGCTGCTGCCGCCACCTACAGACTGTGTCATTGTGCCACTTTGTGGTCTCCTCATGCTGCTTTCACCTCACCACTATGTCATAGGGCCACTCTGTGGACTTTTCATGCTTTTCCGTCTCTACCCACTTCATGACTGGGCCACTATTTTGCCTTTCGGCCTGGCTGACATCATCATTTATTTGACATTTCATCTGATCTGTCAGAGGAAAGGAAAAATGAGACGCACAACAGATCCTCTTATACTTCTTCCACCTCCAGACCTTTTCATTGGGCCACTTTGTGGTCTCCTCATGCTAATTTCACCTCACCACTATGTCATAGGGCCACTCTGTGGACTTCTCATGCTTTTCCGAGCCTACCCACTTCATGACTGGGCCACTATTTTGCCTTTCGGCCTGGCTGACATCATCATTTATTTGACACTTCATCTGATCTGTCAGAGGGAAGGAAAAAATGAGACGCACAACAGATCCTCTTATACTTCTTCCATCTCCAGACCCTGTCATTGGGCCACTTTGTGGTCTCCTCATGCTAATTTCACCTCACCACTATGTCATAGGGCCACTCTGTGGACTTCTCATGCTTTTCCGACCCTACCCACTTCATGACTGGGCCACTATTTTGCCTTTCGGCCTGGCTGACATCATCATTTATTTGACACTTCATCTGAGCTGTCAGAGGGAAGGAAAAATGAGACACACAACAGATCCTCCTTATACTTCTTCCACCTCCAGACCCTGTCATTGGGCCACTTTGTGGTCTCCTCATGCTGCTTTCACCTCACCACTATGTCATAGGGCCACTCTGTGGACTTCTCATGCTTTTCCGAGCCTACCCACTTCATGACTGGGCCACTATTTTGCCTTTCGGCCTGGCTGACATCATCATTTATTTGACACTTCATTTGGTCTGTCAGAGGGAAGGAAAAACGAGACGCACAACAGATCCTGTCTGTGTAGCAGCTTTAAGGCCTGTATGGTCCCATCAGAACTGGCTAATGATTTGGTAGCCAAAAGCAGGAGTGGGTAGAAAGCACAGAAGACATGCAAATATTGAATTCATGTGTCATCTCTGTTTGAGATCCACTATGTTTTTTTTTTTGCCTTTAGCAATATTGATGGATTATTGAGCAAATGCTGACCGAGTGAAGGTGTATGCTCCACAGACAGGATCCGTTTTATGTGGTTTATTGTTCTGACAGTTTAGAGGAAGGGCAAAATAATCGGTGATGTCAACACAAACTTACTGCTGACACGCTCTCAACTCTGTCAGGGGGGCTCTACTTGTATAAGCGTTTAATCGAACAGGTTCTGTAGACATCTATGTGGAAACAGCTGACAAAGGTTTAAAAAGAGTGCACTTCTTTTTAACACTAACATCTACCTGTTAAGCTGAGATGATTGAGTTACAGGTACTTGATCAGTTTTAGTCCCGTTACCCCGAAATAAGCGAAGTATGCAGTGATTCTAAGAGCGACGCCTGTCATATGCATGTCATACGGACTCACAGTATTATTTGACTACCAAAACAGACTCCCTATGCATGTTACTGCAAGGCACAGTGTTCTACACCACTATAAAGGCTCTCAGGAGCCAGGATATAGCCGTTCTTTAACGTAATTTGCCGCAAATATATTTGTATTGAATGAAATTTTTATTGGTTTTATTGTTTTATTGTTTTAATGTGTTCATCTCTACAAATAACCTTTGCACTACAATCTGCAAAAGAAATACGTCAAAAAGCGATGTATATCTGTACGTAAATGACCCCCTAACAGTTTTACCTAAATATAGAACACAGATCAGCATGACTCATGCCAATGGTTTGAGCTGTGCCAAATTACATCACAAGACACACGTTGCTCTTGGACCACAGGTTGTGCATCCCTGCTTTAAAGTGTAGAGGTGGCTCACATTTTTGTAATTATTTTATTATATCTTTTCATGGGACAACACTGAAGATGTGACACTTTGATACAATATAAAGTAGTCCGTTTACAGTTTCTATAACAGGGTAAATTTGGTGTGCCCTCAAAATAACTTAACACACAGCCTTTAATGTTTAAACTGCTGGCAACAAAAGTGAGTACATCCCTAAGTGAAAATGACCAAATTGTGCCCAAAGTGTCCATATTTTGTGTTTCCACCATCATTTTCCAGCACTGCCTTAACTCTCTAGGCATAGAGTTCACTAGAGATTCACAGGTTGCCACAGCAATTCTCTTCACTTCACCTTTATGATAACATCAATGAGCTGGTGGATGTCAGAAATCTTGTGCTCCTCCACCAGTCCAGTTACTTTACCCTCAGTTTCTTTACCAAGGCCATGGTCATCTTGGAGGGGTGTTTGTGGTTGTTATCATGTTGGAATACTGCCCTGCAGCCCACTTTCTGCAGGGAGGGGATCAAGCTCTGCTTCAGTATGTCACAGTACATGTTGGCCTTCATGCTTCCCTCAATGAACTGTAGCTCAGTTTCAGGGTGTTGGCAATCTTCTCATAGCCTATGCCACCTTTATGTAGAACACAAATTTTTTTTTTTTAGATTCCCAGAGAGTTCTTTGCCATGAGGTGCCATTTTGAACTTTCAGTGACCAGTATGAGAGAGTTTGGGAGCGTTAAAACGAAATTTAACACAGCTGCTCCCCATTCACACCTGATACTTTGTAACACTAATGAGTCACATGACACCGGGAAGGTAAAATGTGTAATTGGGCACAATTTGGCCATTTTCACTCGGGTGTACTCACTTTTGTTGCCAGCGGTTTAGACATTAATGGCTATGTGTTAAATTATTTTGAGGGCACACCAAATTTACAATGTTATACAGGCTGTACACTGACTACTTAACATTGTTTCAAAGTGTCATATCTTTAGTGTTGTCCCATGAAATGATAGAATAAAGTATTTACAAAAATGTGAGGGGTGTGTTCACTTTTGTGAGATACTGTACATGTGGTTGGCAAAATAGTGAAATAATTTTCAGATTGCGTGGTCATGCAATGCATATACATTATATTTAAATAACTGATTTGATCATCACACAATAGACATTGTTTCCCAGCTCCCCTAAAACCTAAAAATTCT
This sequence comes from Bufotes viridis, assembly GCA_033119425.1. Lineage (NCBI taxonomy): Eukaryota > Metazoa > Chordata > Amphibia > Anura > Bufonidae > Bufotes > Bufotes viridis. The sequence continues at coordinate 130,965,140 of CM065591.1, forward strand.
ATATATTTATTTAAATGAATCCCCACAAGAAGTAATAAAGTACATTGACACATGCCATTGCCACTTTTCCAAATACTAGTTCAACCAACTTTCCCAAAAAAGCCAGCTAGATCAAATCCTCAAAGTATGCAAGCCCACCTCAGCGAAATAAGAAAAATATCTATTGAAAAGTACAGAACATCTGGAAATAGTTGTCCTCAGATTCATCTTATATTTTACTATTTCATCCTCTGTTAGGACATTGTGGCAACATCAGTTATAAGAGTTGAAAGTTAGTTATTGTAAGTAGTAGGAGCCGTATGATGCCAAGTCCATCATTTATCTCTTATTTTACTTAGTTCAGTAAGAGGTGAATTCTTCTCTGATTAGAGAACTAGAAGGAACCCAAACATGGCCATCAAAGGTAGATAGTAATTATGAAAAGTGAAGGTAAAATAAGATGACAAGGTATGGGAAAATGTGAAGTAAAGAAAAAATTGCCACTGTGGTAACTAAAAATGCGTATTATCAATGGTCATCGTAAAGGCTCAGTGGTTAGCACCACATAAGAAACATCTGCAATAGGTTTGTGTATCTCCTTTGTGTTTCAGGCAAGTTCCTCATCGAACATTAGTTTCCTTCTACACTCCAAAAGCAAACTTATAGAATATGGCTTTTAACTGCAGATGGTATAATCTATTTAACAGATATTCGGTGATGTGCATTTTGGAGAATCATTGGAAAATCTAATTTTAATAAGTGTACTCATCTTTGTTATAGTTAGGATTTGTCCTCCAATGCCATGTGCACTGTGCTATGAAATTGTATCTCCATCTAATAGGGGTTACCAAAATAAAGGTTCAATCACTAAGGAGGACCTAACTACTGTATTTTTCGCTGTATAAGATGCACTTTTTTGGTGCGTCTTATAAAGCAAACACTATGCTTTATATACATAGTCAGGTCACAGTGTAGCAGGCCCCGGAGCGATGACTGAAGGAGAGACCACCAGATCCGCAGAGTGGTGGCGGCATAGGTGAGGTAAGATAATGAATTTATTTTATCTCTGATGGGGGTATGATCTGAGCACTGATGGGGTATTTATTTTATCTCTGATTTGGGTCTGATTGGGAATCTGATTTCAGGTCTGATGGGGTCTGATATGGGAATCTGATCTTAGGTGCGATATGAAGGACTGATATGAGGAGTGATCTGAGGTCTGATATAGGTGTCTGATCTGAAGTCTGATGAAGATTGGGGGTCTAATTTGGGGATCTGATGAATATTGGAGGTCTGATGGGAGTCTGATCTGAGGGTTAATGGGGGTCTGATATAGGGGTCTCATCTGATGTTTGATATGAGGATCTTATCTGAGGTCTGACCTGGGGGTGGGGTCTGATCTGAGATCTTATATGGGGGTCTAATATGGGGGTCTGCACTGAGGTCTGATATGGAGATCTGATCTGATGTCTGAAATGGGGGTCTGATCTGAGATCTTACATGGGGGTCTGAGGTTTGATATGGAGATCTTATCTGAGGTCTGATCTTGGGGTCTGATCTGGTCTGATAAATACTGGAGGTCTGTTCAGGTCTGATTAAAAAAATTTTTTCTTATTTTCCTTCTTTAAAATCAAGGTGTGTCTTATCATCAGGTGTGTCTTATAAAGTGAAAAATACAGTAATTACTGTATGAAAGTGCCAATTGTAAAGTTGGTCATGTTGACTAGGTTTGAACCTTGATGTCAATGATACTTTCAAATTCGGATTTATTCAAAGGCATTAATATTCGCTAAAATGATTTTCTGTTTTACATAGTTACATACAGTAACATAGTTGGAACGACTGAAAAAAAGACGTGTCCATCCAAGAGATGGGAGGAAATGTGAATGAAGGGAAGGGGAGTCACAAATCAGAAGGACACTGACGAACCGGAGTCTCCCACAGGCCAAGCAACAAAGGAAGCTGTATACAAAATTGGGACAGCAGGTAAGCACTGAATATAAAACACTTAGCTGTTGCTGGCACCAAGAGTGGAACCCGTGCAAAGGTACTGGAGCCCACACACCACACAGAACACAGTACCAGCAACACACACAGGAATCCAGTACACCAGTTACTGCCTTGACCCCCAAGCAGAGAGATGCATGGCGGCCCCAGGCAGCGCAGTAAACAGATGTCTGGTTCACCACTCCAGGAAACCATAAGTGGCCACTTCCGCAGGTAGAACAAACAGAAAATGTCTAGCAACCATGCGGGATCTTCTAAACCATAGACAGACCACACATGGAACAAAAACTAGACAACCAACAACCCGTAAGTGCAGCACCACACATAACAACAATGGGGAAGGGTAGACAAAGGGTTGACATTGCAGATCACATCGATGCCCAACTAGCATGGCCCTCAGATGGAATGCAAGAAAGGAGCAAGCTCCTTCTCACACAGGCAGACATCCAACTGATCTCAGTCACAAAGCAACAGAATAAGAAGAGAACTGAATCAGTAAGAATCAGCGTCAGCACATTCCTCCAAAACTGCTGCCAGCACACCAGGACCAACAATCAGGCCCCTGGCAGCCAGCCAACAAACAGTCAGGAGAGACCGTACTGACTACAGCATCCATCTCAGACACAGCTCCCACTCCAGATCGCTGCTAGCAGACATTTCCCAACCAGCACACAGCCAGTACACCAAAGGAATGCTGCCAGCAACCTGACCAGAGATAGGAGCCACTGAAAAACAGGACGAGGGGAGGGACCAACACTAGCCACGGTACACTACCACTGTCACCGAGAACCGCACCGTAAACGGTAACTCTCCTTTCCCCCTCCCTCCAGAGGACAAGCATGTGCGCCGGAAATGGATGGCCATATATGCTGCACCCACTTCCGCAGGTAAAACAAACCGAAGAGCCTTATTTGGACATACTGTCTCAATGGTCAGTGGGGGAAACTCCTCACCATACCATGTCAGAAATAAAGGATGTAACTAGAAATACTGTATAGTTCGGGTTTGTACTGAACTTTACGGTTTTACAACGCTGAAAAACCTGTTTTATAAACCGGTACTGTTGTGCCACAGAGCACTTTTGCATAGAACGCTGAAAAGACTGTTTTAAAATTGTGCGGTGAAAAACTGCATTTCTGTATTTGGGGGAATAAACCCGTACTGTTGTGCCACAGAGCACGTTTGCATACAATGCGTAAAAACCTGTTTTATAATTTTTGGGGTGAAATACTGCAGTTCTGTAGTTGGGGGAATAAAACCGTACTGTCGTACCACAGAGCACGTTTGCATACAACGCTGAAAAAACTGTTTGAAAATTTTGCTGTGAAAAACTGGATTTCTGTATTTGGGGGAATAAACCTGTACTGTTGTGCCAGAGAGCACGTTTGCATACAATGCTGAAAACCCTGTTTCATAATTTTTGGGGTGAAATACTGCATTTCTGCAATTGGGGGAATAAACCCGTTCTGTGCTGCCACAGAGCACGTTTGCATAGAACGCTGAAAAACCTGTTTTATAATTTTTATGCCATTTCAAGGAAAATTGATTCATTACCACGAAGCACAACCAAATTTGGCTTTGCTGTGAATCAAATATTCATAGAAATTCGTATCAGAGTCCACTTCACTTCGATTCGCTCAACGCTAGTAGCAACAGCAGAGCCTCTGTGCTTGAACTGCTACATGGAGTAGTGACTCAGGCACAAGATTCTCAGGGAAGGGCTAAATATCTGTCCCTGTCAATCAAGCGGCAAGGGGGACCTCTTAAGCAGCGTGACCAGCCCCTCTCTGCTTAAGAAATCAATGCACTCATCGTTAGTCAGGAAGCTCCAATTTTTTTTAATAAAAGCATGATGAACATGTACATAAGATAAGCAACTATATGAGCATATCTGTTAAAAGCCATAGTATTCCCAAAGGACCCCTTTAAGATGTGCCCAAACATTTTTACCATAGTGTAAGTTAAAGGGGTTATCCAACCCCTTTAATGACTCCTAATGCCCAAGCCCATCCTCTAGAGCATACTTTCCTGTTCATCAGCACATGTGCTGCTCCTGATCCCTGCACGGCTGCCGCTGCATCTTCCCGTTGCTTGGATCAAAACTGGTGATGGGGGCAGCAGCCAATTGCAGGCTGCAGCTGGGATAAGCCTCTCTAGCATCGCGGGTGACGCTATGGAGGCTGATTCCCATCTCAGCCTGTTATTGGCTGTTCCCCCATCAACAGACGTTTTGATCTGAGTGAGGGGGAGATGCATCAGTGGCCATGTAGGCATCTGGAGCGACGCGGGTGCCAGGGAGCAGGTATATATATTGCATACAATTGGATTGGGCATTGGAAGGGTTATTATAGGGGATGGATAATCCTTTTAAGGTTACTGGTCAATAAATACCTGAGGAAGACCTAGAGCCCTTTTCGAAAGTGGATACCAAATTCGCCTTGCACCAGTTACTTAAAACTATGCCTGTCACTACAGATGTAACCCATGAGCGATAAAATAATGTAGTTTCTCACAAATTCAGAGGCTCTTTATGGAAACACTGGTACATACAGATTTCCAGAAACTGAGTAGTGTCAGTTAGAGGACATAATAAACCCAAAAAAATAAGATGGTCAATTCTGACTTACAGTTTGATGACAGGTAGAGAGAGCGGGTCAGATGTGAGGTCAGGATTAAAAGGACAAATTATCCCTATTGTGTCCTTGAGGCCACCCCTGCCTAAAAGTGGAGCGCCCACCCCAAAATGGGCGACCCCACTTATCGGTGGCTAAACCCTCGCTATCACCTGAAAAAGAGGAAAATAATGCCCTTTGATATAAATCTGTCCTGAATCTTTCCCAATGCATTTCCCCAATATGTAGATATTCTGGTTCATCAGGTGGACAATTTTATGATATGTCTAAAAAACTATGTGGCATCCAGATCACAAGGGCACCCTGAGATAGCTCAGGTGCCCTGTTTAAATACCTGCCATGAGAGAAAGCGCTGTGGCCAAAATTTGCGCCCTTGTGCCCGGCATGCACTTCCGGTAAATTGAACGCATACCAGAAGTGATGTCTAGCCTCAGCTGCCAATGGATATCCAGAAGCAGTGCACCACAAATTGCAAGGGGACGGCACAATCGCTAATATTACGTTTAAATATAGAAATAAATTATACTAAATAAGTGTATAATATACTTGTGGATGAAAAAAGACTAATGCAATCATATCAAGAGTATATATAAACGGCATGCGTTCCAATATAAAATGCAAGACGATACTACCATTCTGCATAAGATGGAACACAATTCCGACTAACTCTGATAGTAGTCAGTTTGCTTTTGGAGTGTGAACGCCACATATTACAATCATTAATGATGACTGGTTTGTACGATGATGTCATAAATAAGTATATGGGGTATATGTTCCAAATCGGGATGCAAAATGAATATAACATACTGCGTTCCAAGGTTGAACGCAACCCGAATTCCCTTTGATGATTATCCAGTTATTCTGGATTATAGCGCTAACCTCCCACAGCAGATGCCTAAATAATAGGTGGGTAAAAATAAAATGGGCTATCATTCGGCACAAAAAATGATATAGTGCCAATAGAAGCCTATATAATTAGATAACGATACTGAACCTATCGCAGTCCAATGGAAGGCAAAACAAAATTCTGGAGTTAAAGGTGAGGCCTGTGACCGAATCACTAAAAAATGTCCAACCCACAGTGATAGCATTTATTGATTTCCTCCAGGTATCAATGTTTTCAGTGATATATAATGTCACTACAGATGACCTACAAATTATGAAAAGAAGCACAGTAGCTCAACAGATGACCAAATGAAAACAATCCAGGTTTCCACTTTTAATTCAGAATTGTTCTGTCACTCTGATCTTTGTGTGCATGAATTATCTGTAAGGCGCAGGGCTATTTTCTTGAGTGGCATTTCATATTAATTCCATTAGTTACATGGAATTATATTCTCAAAGTTGTTTATGACTTGTCAGTGTAAACTTTTCTCCAGCTTGTTTCATTAATTTTTCATGCGTCATTGACTACAAATACATGTCACCATTAGTGATTTATAGCTATATTACACACGTGCTGATACAGACATATTGAGCTAGTTAGGGTTATTCATGCACATGTTCCTTCAAATGATCTTGGAAGATGCTTATACTAATAAGAAGCACAGACGGTTAGCTCCCAATATAGAATCTGAATGAATGCATACAATATTGGAAAATGGAGAAAAAGACACCTAAAAGGAATGAAAATAAATATCCTATTTTACAGTATTATTTTACAATATGCTGTTCTAAGATCCTTAATGTACAAATAGATGCTCTTTTGCCTTGCATCACTGCTGTTTTTATCTGACTGCACTGTTTTCATTTTCTTTCTTACAGGACTGTTGATTGGGTGTTGTTGATGTGTTCACTATGCCTGATAGACAGGGGTGCTAGCCTTTATACTGCCTGAGATAAAAACTCAAATGCCGCCCCCTCCCTCCACCTCCAATGCCAATTTAGGCTAACCCCTTCCCTCCAGCCCTACTGTTAAAGACATACTTAGAAAACATTACATACAGCGCTACAAAATATACAAGGTAATACAGTGCCACATACCTCTTACATCCAGTGGTGTGTCATCTGATGTAGCATTCTCTTTCCTTATCTTCTTCATTCAGACCAGAACGCCATGATGATTTCTTTCTCCTCCCCAACTTCCTGCCACCTCTAATACTTTGTCCACTGTACTTCCCAATACTATACTGCAGAAACATATAATAACCCTGAAAATACTATTATCACACAAATAGTTGGCCTTAAATAATTATTGGCACACTTTGCCGAGCAAATAGTATCTCTGAAACTTATAGTTTTGTAAACATAGTGTCCTTCAAAAATAATTGTGCTAAGCTGATACTGTACCAGGATGCCTCCCAATGAAACAGTCCTCCCAAAAGTCCCATCAATTGTAATAATTATCTGCCAGAGTGCACTAAGTGGTAACAGTGCACCTAACAGTAATAATTTTGCCACCAGAAGTAGTAATGCCCCCATAGGGCCCCTAGTAGTAATAATTCCCCCTATAATGTGTGCCTGTACAAAATATACCCCCTTGTAATGTGTGCCAGTACAAAAATGCTCCCTTATAATGTTTGCAAGAATCACAAAAATAAACGTGGCCTAAATGGGTGGGACTGCTCCAGACCCCAAACACTGTGGCGTGTTTCTAACTGGGGGGGCAGTTCCTCCGCATGTGGTTCGCAGCGAACGGCTATCCCCAGCAAAAATTGCATACAATGGAGGATGCCGGCGCGAACCACAAGCACCACACAAGCATCCTACACAAAATAAAACATGTGCGGATGAAAATATATAAACACATAACTCACAGAAAAAAGATGCACCACATGGATAAGCAACTGACAACACTGGCTAATCCCTCACTCTGGTGTTAAAAGCTGAGAGATTCGCCAATATTTCCAATCAGGAACATATCGGAGCCCCTTTAGGCACCACTACACGGTATCTCAGCATGACATGGGGTCCTACCACTAGACTACCTATGGTGTGTGAACAAGGTCTGAACAGGTATTAAGTAGCCTACAGCCCCATCCCACTCACCTGCACTGCAGGACCAACAATGCAATGGGGAACACATGGGGCCATAAGCTACACCTACAACAGACCATGTGACACCGGCTTCCAGGTGCAACAGAATGTTTACAAGCCATATGCAATGGCACATTCAATACATATAAAACAAGAATCACAAAAATAACGTGGCCTAAATGGGTGGGACTGCTCCAGACCCCCAAACACTGTGGCGTGTTTCTAACTGGGGGCAGTTCCTCCGCATGTGGTTCGCAGCGAACGGCTATCCCCAGCAAAAATTGCATACAATGGAGGATGCCGGCGCGAACCACAAGCACCACACAAGCATCCTACACAAAATAAAACATGTGCGGATGAAAATATATAAACACATAACTCACAGAAAAAAGATGCACCACATGGATAAGCAACTGACAACACTGGCTAATCCCTCACTCTGGTGTTAAAAGCTGAGAGATTCGCCAATATTTCCAATCAGGAACATATCGGAGCCCCTTTAGGCACCACTACACGGTATCTCAGCATGACATGGGGTCCTACCACTAGACTACCTATGGTGTGTGAACAAGGTCTGAACAGGTATTAAGTAGCCTACAGCCCCATCCCACTCACCTGCACTGCAGGACCAACAATGCAATGGGGAACACATGGGGCCGCAAGCTACACCTACAACAGACCATGTGACACCGGCTTCCAGGTGCAACAGAATGTTTACAAGCCATATGCAATGGCACATTCAATACATATAAAACAAGAATCACAAAAATAAACGTGGCCTAAATGGGTGGGACTGCTCCAGACCCCAAACACTGTGGCGTGTTTCTAACTGGGGGCAGTTCCTCCGCATGTGGTTCGCAGCGAACGGCTATCCCCAGCAAAAATTGCATACAATGGAGGATGCCGGCGCGAACCACAAGCACCACACAAGCATCCTACACAAAAATAAAACATGTGCGGATGAAAATATATAAACACATAACTCACAGAAAAAGATGCACCACATGGATAAGCAACTGACAACACTGGCTAATCCTCACTCTGGTGTTAAAAGCTGAGAGATTCGCCAATATTTCCAATCAGGAACATATCGGAGCCCCTTTAGGCACCACTACACGGTATCTCAGCATGACATGGGTCCTACCACTAGACTACCTATGGTGTGTGAACAAGGTCTGAACAGGTATTAGTAGCCTACAGCCCCATCCCACTCACCTGCACTGCAGGACCAACAATGCAATGGGGAACACATGAGGCCGCAAGCTACACCTACAACAGACCATGTGACACCGGCTTCCAGGTTTATGTATCTGAAATCATGAGCCAACTACAAGATACTAATACTTATGAATTATTGCCATATGATCCGGTGTTTAAAGTGAAAACTATGTTACAACACATTGTGGACGCTGCTATAAAGGATGGAGTCATAGATGCCTCTATGAGCACTTTTTTGATTAATCAACACCCCATAACTCCTGTGTTTTATACCTTGCCTAAGGTTCACAAATCGCTTACTCATCCCCCAGGGAGCCCAATTGTTGCCTCTTCTGACTCCATCCTTTCTCCACCAGCGATCCTTTTGGAAAAAATATTGACACCATTGACTGTTTCAGCCTCCTCCTATCTACGGGATACACAGCATTTCTTACAGGAACTTACCTGCATTACATCTGGGAGTGACTGTATTTTAGTCACAGAGGGCATAAGGGCAGTCCAACATCGATTGGCATCTAGTGCATACTCTGGACCACAGCAGGAGCTGTTTCTGTCATTGTTAAGGGTAGTATTGGAACGGAACTATTTCCTGTTCCAAGATTCATTTTACCAACAGCGCTGCGGGACCGCGATGGGATCGAACGTCGCACCGCCTTACGCAAATTGCTACATGGCACAATTCGAGTCTGAATATGTCTACTCGCATCCACTGTATTCCCAACACTGCATATTTTGGCGTCGTTTCATCGACGATATATTTTGCGTTTGGCGGGGCGACGTTCGATCCCTACAACAATTTGCGGATTTCCTCAATACAGTACGACCTGAACTACAATTTACGCTACACTACAGCCCTGATAGGGTATCTTTTCTAGACAGTTGGGTCATTCGTGATGCCGATGGTCAATTACATACCGATTTATTCTCCAAAGACACTGACAGAAACAGCCTGTTGGCGTACAGCAGTAATCACCCAGCTCCTACTAAAAAATCTTTACCATATTCTCAGTTTCAAAGGGTGAAGCGGATTGTCAGTGATCCGGAGCAATGCACTATAAGACTAGAAGAAATGACTCGTAAGTTTCAGGCTAGGGGTTACCCCGATTCTGTGTTAGCACAACAGAGAAACAAACTTGATACCACACTACCTCTGAAAGATAAGTCAGAATCACGCATACCATTAGTGATTAAATACCACCCTTGGACAGGCAAATTACGTGGGATAGTCAATCGTCACTGGCATGTCATATCTAGGTCCTATCCTAATATTACTGAGTTTTAGAAACCACCGATGCTTTGCTATAAAAGGAATCCCAACATCAAGGACAGAATAGTGCGAGCTGACATTGGTAGCGAAAAAGTTTCCTTACGACAACAGGTGTTTTCTTCCCCCAGATCAGGTACCTTCCCCTGTTTAAGTTGTACACATTGCTCAAGTGCCATACGAGGCACACATTTCTCTCATCCACACACAGGGGAATTAATACCTGTAAGAGGTCATTTTACATGTGATAGTCGATTTGTGGTATACTTATTAAAATGCCCGTGTGGCTTACTGTACATTGGAGAGACTACAACACGTATGAAGGACAGACTGAGTAACCACAAATCGACTATCAGGAAGGAAAATCTTCTACTACCAATCCCCCACCATTTCCATCGTATGCGCCATACAGTAGCACAACTACGCTTTCAGATTATTGAGAGTGTTCAATTGCCACGGAGAGGGGGTGATAGAACCAAATTGTTACTTCGTAGAGAAGCTTATTGGATTCACCGTTTACAGACCATTGAACCCCGTGGTCTGAACCGGGATTACAGTATACATAGCTTCTTGTGAGACAGTGTTTACATTAGTTGTATTCAGGTTCTAAATATTTTTTTCTTTTTTTCTTTTTCACTTTTAGCAAAACGCCAACAAGATGTAGCATCACTACATGTCTGGATCCTTGCATTGTTTATTAATATTTTTTCTGGTGTTTAATTAATTGACCCATTTTTTTGTTCAGAGGGAGTGGTTAGTGTGACATCACTTCCCTTGATTCGTTTCTACCAATTGTCTTGATGACTCGTGTGTATATAAACCCATTATTATTTGGAGATGTTATGAGTCTGATGAAGGCAGGAATTAGTGCCGAAACGCGTCACTTATAATACTATGTGACCAATAAAAGCAGCAACATTGAAAATCCAACAGCGAGTGCCGGTCTTCATTCCGATATTGCTCCAGGGACGCCAACCCTTAGACACCTGCACCGCCACCATTACTGCAGCAGTGCCGACCAGTCCAACACTGATGTCACGATGGTCAGTTGGGGAAACTCCTCACCATACCATGTCAGAAATAAAGGATGTAACTAGAAATACTGTATAGTTCGGGTTCGTACTGAACTTTACGGTTTTACAACGCTGAAAAACCTGTTTTATAATTTTTGGGGTGACATACTGCATTTCTGTATTTGGGAGAATAAACCGGTAGTGTTGTGCCACAGGGCACTTTTGCATAGAACGCTGAAAAGACTGTTTTAAAATTGTGCAGTGAAAAACTGCATTTCTGTATTTGGGGGAGTAAACCCGTACTGTTGTGCCACAGAGCACGTTTGCATACAATGCGGAAAAAACAGTTTTATAATTTTTGGGGTGAAATGCTGCAGTTCTGTAGTTGGGGGAATAAAACCGTACTGTCGTACCACAGAGCACGTTTGCATACAACGCTGAAAAAACTGTTTGAAAATTTTGCTGTGAAAAACTGCATTTCTGTATTTGGGGGAATAAACTCGTTCTGTTGTGCCACAGAGCACTTTTGCATAGAACACTGAAAAAACAGTTTTAAAATTTTGCGGTGAAAAATGCATTTCTGTATTTGGGGGAATAAACCCGTACTGTTGTGCCAGAGAGCACGTTTGCATACAATGCTGAAAAACCTGTTTTATAATTTTTGGGGTGAAATACTGCATTTCTGTAATTGGGGGAATAAACCCGTTCTGTGCTGCCACAGAGCACGTTTGCATAGAACGCTGAAAAACCTGTTTTATAATTTTTATGCCATTTCAAGGAAAATTGAGTCATTACCACGAAGCACAACCAAATTTGGCTTTGCTGTGAATCAAATATTCATAGAAATTCGTATCGGAGTCCCCTTCACTTTGATTCGCTCAACACTAGTAGCAACAGCAGAGCCTCTGTGCTTGAACTGCTACATGGAGTAGTGACTCAGGCACAAGATTCTCAGGGAAGGGCTAAATATCTGTCCCTGTCAATCAAGCTACAAGGGGGACCTCTTAAGCAGCGTGACCAGCCCCTCACTGCTTAAGAAATCAATGCACTCATCGTTAGTCAGGAAGCTCCAATTTTTTTTAATAAAAGCATGATGAACATGTACATAAGATAAGCAACTATATGAGCATATCTGTTAAAAGCCATAGTATTCCCAAAGGACCCCTTTAAGATGTGCCCAAACATTTTTACCATAGTGTAAGTTAAAGGGGTTATCCAACCCCTTTAATGACCCCTAATGCCCAAGCCCATCCTCTAGAGCATACTTTCCTGTTCATCAGCACATGTGCTGCTCCTGATCCCTGCACGGCTGCCGCTGCATCTTCCCGTTGCTTGGATCAAAACTGGTGATGGGGGGAGCAGCCAGCTGCAGGCTGCAGCTGGGATAAGCCTCTCTAGCATCGCGGGTGACGCTATTGAGGCTGATTCCCATCTCAGCCTGTCATTGGCTGTTCCCCCATTAACAGACGTTTTGATCTGAGTGAGGGGGAGATGCATCAGTGGCCATGTAAGCATCTGGAGCGATGCGGGTGCCAGGGAGCAGGTATATATATTGCATACAATTGGATTGGGCATTGGAAGGGTTATTATAGGGGATGGATAATCCTTTTAAGGTTACTGGTCAATAAATACCTGAGGAAGACCTAGAGCCCTTTTCGAAAATGGATACCAAATTCGCCTTGCACCAGTTACTTAAAACTATGCCTGTCACTACAGATGTAACCCAATGAGCGATAAAATAATGTAGTTTCTCACAAATTCAGAGGCTCTTTATGGAAACACTAGTACATACAGATTTCCAGAAACTGAGTAGTGTCAGTTAGAGGACATAATAATCCCCAAAAAATAAGATGGTCAATTCTGACTTACAGTTTGATGACAGGTAGAGAGAGCGGGTCAGATGTGAGGTCAGGATTAAAAGGACAAATTATCCCTATTGTGTCCTTGAGGCCACCCCTGCCTAAAAGTGGAGCACCCACCCCAAAATGGGCGACCCCACTTATCGGTGGCTAAACCCTCGCTATCACCTGAAAAAGAGGAAAATAATGCCCTTTGATATAAATCTGTCCCGAATCTGTCCCGATGCATTTTCCCAATATGTAGATATTCTGGTTCATCAGGGGGACAATTTTATGATATGTCTAAAAAACTATGTGGCATCCAGATCACAAGGGCACCCTGAGATAGCTCAGGTGCCATGTTTAAATACCTGCCGCGAGAGAAAGCGCTGCGGCCAAAATTTGCGCCCTTGTGCCCGGCATGCACTTCCGGTAAATGGAACGCATACCAGAAGTGATGTCTAGCCTCAGCTGCCAATGGATATCCAGAAGCAGTGCACCACAAATTGCAAGGGGACGGCACAATCGCTTATATTACGTTTAAATATAGAAATAAATTATACTAAATAAGTGTATAATATACTTGTGGATGAAGAAAGACTAATGCAATCATATCAAGAGTATATATAAACGGCATGCGTTCCAATATAAAATGCAAGACGATACTACCATTCTGCATAAGATGGAACACAATTCCGACTAACTCTGATAGTAGTCAGTTTGCTTTTGGAGTGTGAACGCCACATATTACAATCATTAATGATGACTGGTTTGTACGATGATGTCATAAATAAGTATATGGGGTATATGTTCCAAATCGGGATGCAAGATGAATATAATATACTGCGTTCCAAGGTTGAACGCAACCCGAATTCCCTTTGATGATTATCCAGTTATTCTGGATTATAGCGCTAACCTCCCACAGCAGATTCCTAAATAATAGGTGGGTAAAAATAAAATGGGCTATGATTCGGCACAAAAAATGATATAGTGCCAATAGAAGCCTATATAATTAGATAACGATACTGAACCTATCGCAGTCCAATGGAAGGCAAAACAAAATTCTGGCGTTAAAGGTGAGGCCTGTGACCGAATCACTAAAAAATGTCCAACCCACAGTGATAGCATTTATTGATTTCCTCCAGGTATCAATGTTTTCAGTGATATATAATGTCACTACAGATGACCTACAAATTATGAAAAGAAGCACAGTAGCTCAACAGATGACCAAATGAAAACAATCCAGGTTTCCACTTTTAATTCAGAATTGTTCTGTCACTCTGATCTTTGTGTGCATGATTCATCTGTAAGGCGCAGGGCTATTTTCTTGAGTGGCATTTCATATTAATTCCATTAGTTACATGGAATTATATTCTCAAAGTTGTTTATGACTTGTCAGTGTAAACTTTTCTCCAGCTTGTTTCATTAATTTTTCATGCGTCATTGACTACAAATACATGTCACCATTAGTGATTTATAGCTATATTACACACGTGCTGATACAGACATATTGAGCTAGTTAGGGTTATTCATGCACATGTTCCTTCAAATGATCTTGGAAGATGCTTATACTAATAAGAAGCACAGACGGTTAGCTCCCAATATAGAATCTGAATGAATGCATACAATATTGGAAAATGGAGAAAAAGACACCTAAAAGGAATGAAAATAAATATCCTATTTTACAGTATTATTTTACAATATGCTGTTCTAAGATCCTTAATGTACAAATAGATGCTCTTTTGCCTTGCATCACTGTTGTTTTTATCTGACTGCACTGTTTTTCATTTTCTTTCTTACAGGACTGTTGATTGGGTGTTGTTGATGTGTTCACTATGCCTGATAGACAGGGGTGCTAGCCTTTATACTGCCTGAGATAGAAACTCAAATGCCGCCCCCCTCCCTTCCACCTCCAATGCCAATTTAGGCTAACCCCTTCCCTCCAGCCCTACTGTTAAAGACATACTTAGAAAACATTACATACAGCGCTACAAAATATACAAGGTAATACAGTGCCACATACCTCTTACATCCAGTGGTGTGTCATCTGATGTAGCATTCTCTTTCCTTATCTTCTTCATTCAGACCAGAACACCATGATGATTTCTTTCTCCTCCCCAACTTCCTGCCACCTCTA
The DNA here is from genome assembly GCA_033119425.1 of Bufotes viridis. Classification (NCBI taxonomy): domain Eukaryota; kingdom Metazoa; phylum Chordata; class Amphibia; order Anura; family Bufonidae; genus Bufotes; species Bufotes viridis. Next base: position 130,980,205 of record CM065591.1, read on the forward strand.
ATACTTTGTCCACTGTACTTCCCAATACTATACTGCAGAAACATATAATCACCCTGAAAATACTATTATCACACAAATAGTTGCCCTTAAATAATTATTGGCACACTTTGCCTAGCAAATAGTATCTCTGAAACTTATAGTTTTGTAAACATAGTGTAATGTGTGCCAGTACAAAAATGCTCCCTTATAATGTTTGCCAGTAGAAAAGAAAAAGTCCCCATAGAATGTGTGCCAGTACAAAAATGCACCCTTATAACTACCCATTTTACTGCCCCCAAGTAAAATGGATCTTCGCATAGTGGCCCCCTTGTAATGTGTGCCAGTACGAAAATGCTCTTTTTTACAGCCCCAATGTCCCCATAGTGCTTTCTCCAGTTACAAAATAATGTGGGCATTGTGGCCCAACAGTATGCTGCCAAATAAAAATAATAAACTAAAATACTTACATCTATTCTGCTGTCAGTGATGCTGTGGAAGACACAGACCTCTTCTAGTCTGTGCCCTGACCTTTATGCAGCCTGGCTCAGGCAGCGTGATAATGATGACACCGGCCTCTGATAGGCTACAGGAACTAGAACTAAAAACTATTAAAGGAGCCAGGGAGACATTGCTCATGTGCGTCATCGAATACAGCAATGCAGTTGAATATGTAGAGATGAGCGTTTCAACAATGGAAGCACCCATGGCCCTTCCACTGCCCCCCTCTTGCCCCTACCTGGTGCTGCCTGAGGCAATCGACTCACCTCTACTCATTGCTGGGAAACCCCTGCTGATAGATGAAGGTGTGCAAGATTTGTGCAAACTGACTTTGAAATGGGATTTTTATGAAGCTGGATGGTCCATCCCCCAAATCTTGGAAAGAGTTGGACAAGTAGTTTCTGTAGTGCATCGGTGAAGTTGACAGTTGTCAAATGAAAGCTCACATGTAGAGAGGGTTCAAGACATTCAAAACAGACAGATTGCCATATAATAATATCTGCTGTATCTCAAAGGACACACATAGCATCACAAATTGGTTCAGCAGCAGCCCCTGCAGTGACCACTCGGACTATAAGAAACTGTCTACTTGAAGCATTTATGCATTCACCTACTCCACTAATTCATTTGCCACTGACCTCTCATCATTACCAAGAGCGCCTGGACTGGTATAGCATGGAACCAGTCTTATTGCCCTTTTTGACTCAGTTAGGAGACATGGTGTTCCAAGAAGAAAGAACCCACCTTGTACAACACAGTTTGCTTTTCAGGATATTCAGCAGCTACCGTACTCTGGCCTGCTTAATTGCCCGATCTCTGGATATCTGGATGGGGTGACGAATCTCCTATGGACAGAAGACAACAACCACCTTGGTGAACTATATGTCCAAGTTGATAGAGCTTGGAATGAAATCACAGGAGGATATCCTATATCTAAATAACCGCTGCCATATCGAAGTGGCAGCCTGTATCACAGGAAGAAAGGATACCTGCCGCTCAGTATTAATGTGACCTTGTCTCAACATATACCCTGCTGTAGAACCCAAAATAAAGTGTGCATCAACTTGCTTGTGTGATCATTGACCAACCAAGCACCACTAGCGGTTTATGGTTTGTCAATCTCAGCTCAATTGCATTAAGTTTTCCAGATGTTCTTCTTTCATTCTCCGCTAGTGTGATGTGGGTAGTACGAGACGTCATAAAAGGACAGTGTTTGGCATCAGTTGCCAGAATGTGGAGTAACTATGTGTATTGCCACAAGGCCCATTGAGGGTACGATTAGAAAGTAGGTGGGTTGATTTTTATGATGGTCAAATAATTACTGCAATCACACTAGAATATAATAAAATAGATAGGTTCAATTTGATTTTACAAATGACAAAACAAGTTGTTTTTCTCAATAAAATGGGGATCCTGGTTGTATACTTTATTATGCACTAATACAGTATACACCCATCTCTTTTTATAACTACCAGTAGATACTAGTCTTTATGGTTCCAGCTAAGGCTATAAAATTCACCCAATGAGCAGACATAAAATGTTACTGTATATGGCATAAAATGGACCAATCCATCCTACCACAGAGATGAATGGAACTGTCATGAAGCAAGGCAGTGGGCTAATGTCAGAGACCTTGAGAGATGGAGAGCCCTGCTGCAAAGCAAGACCTGACTGAACAAGCTGTGAGAAAAAAGGCAGTGATCTGGGAAAGAGATTGAGACACGTTGGAAGCCTTTGCTGGGTCGGTGTAGGCTGGAGAGTAGTGATGAGCGGTAAGGGCAATATTCGAATTCAAGATATTTCGCGAGGGTCACTTTGGCTACATTTTTCAAGCTGCTAGACGTTTCCTGAGTTTATCCTGAGACTGGAGAAAATGGTTGGCACGGCAGAACACTACAATAGCTTTATATGCAGATAGAGTGCACCAATATATTCACGATTGCGCAAATTAGAATATTTTTTTCGCACTACGTGCAACTTTACATTATAGCAGGTCTGGCTACATATTACTGATTGGTGCACTAAGTATTGTTGTGAACTTGACATTGCTGCCTTCTCATTAGCCCACAAGCAAGAAGCAGGGAGGAATCATGTGTTCAGATGGAAAAAAATGACGAATATTCAAAATTAGGAATATATAGCTCTATACTCTATAAATAGTCGCTATAAATTCTCGAAGTTGCGATATTCGCGATTAAAAATTAGCTATTTGAATATTCGCACTCAATACTATTGGGGAGGTGCTAGCTCAGAGTTGCAGTGACAAGCGGTTAGTGAGAGACTGGCTGTCCTCTGGCCTCTTGAAGGCCTGTTGACCGATGTCAAGTTAAATGAGTGGACCAATAATAGTATTCCAAAATATTTCATGTGCGCTATTAAAAAAAAAGTTCAAGAGAATTATTCCTCTGCAAGCAGACAATTAAAAGTTGAGGTAGCACTACAGTTAGTACAGACTTTTATTCATAGATGCACAGATGCTCAAGATCATGCTTGAGAAAGGGCTCTTTTGAACAGAAACATTGCATTTTGAATAAATGCATATAGTAAGTGGAGTGCTATCTTCTGCTGCCTGCGTCTATGTGTGTGGTGTGGAGAACTCGGGACCTGGTCCTGCAAGGCTTGCACCTACAATATTCCAGTGCTGCTGACCTATTTGAAGTGTATTGCAAGTATTTACTGTGCTAAAGTTATGATTGCACTGACTCTAATTGTAAAAGAGGTTGTGCAGTGCCATGATATTGATGACCTATCCTCAGGATAGGTAATCAATATCAGACCGGCAGGGGTCCGACTCCCGGCATCCCCCAAAAATCAGCTGCTGCAAGAAACTTTTTGATTGCTTTGCCTTTAAATACCATTAGTTTCTGAGCATCTTAACCGGGTATAGCAAATGCCTTGTGCAGTTTTTTTCAGTCTTGAATCCAAGTCTATTGACTTTGAATGCATCCTTGGTATGTTTGGTCTTGTAGTTCTATTTGTTGTTGGTTCAGCTTTCTATTTGCTGTTTGGGTTTTGATTTTGTATTGTCTGGTTGGACTTAGTAGTTCGGAATAAGCCTCTGCTAGATTTTATTCCTTTTACAGACATCCATCATGCCCCACCTGTACACTATTGCGGTCTGCTGTCTAATCTATTGCTGGATCTTTCTCATCCATTGTCATACACATGCAGCTTTCTCTCATATCAGAAAATGTATTATTTTGTAATTTTTTGCTTGTCAATCTGATATCTACTTTATATATCTATTTTGGTGATGATCTGGTTATTATGTAATTTTGATCCCCTCAAGTTTTGAGGGTATCTAAGTAGGGATTGTGACTTGGGAAAAGTGACTACTACAAGTAAATAAAGTTCTCCAGTCTTGCCATTAAAAATGCTTCTTTTAAATGTCCTTTTCAGCAGAGATTAAGGTGCATTATACAGTAAACTCTGGCTATAAACCTCTCACAAAATGTCAAAATTGATTTATGATTGTCATAAACCCCCAGTATCCCTACCACTCTTCACATCACACAGTAGTCAAGGAAGATAAAACTAGTACCACAACAGGGTGAAAAATATTTATTTAATCTAATTATAATGAAAACCACAGTATCGTGGTGTAAACACTATACAAAAAAAATATACCAATAATGTTTGAAGGACCTCATTTGCTTACAATAGTGTATGGTGTCCATCAATTTGATGGTAAAGATAGTTCTATACTATGAATTTCACCAACTGGGAGGCGGCTGAACCCAACAGAGATGTTATAATTGTTTATGTGTGTGTATAATTCTAAAAATGACAAGCCTTGTAATGAAATGTCAACAGATAACATACACCTTTTTTAATGGCTCAAAATGAACTCTTTCATTCTTTATATATGTCTAGGGAAAGCATGGTGTACAGATGTATATAAATAAGCCATTGTATTACAAAAAGACAAGTGTGAAGGCAATGTTCAGCAGACTAATTAATTGCTACTGCTACTTGGTAGATGACCAGGGATTACTAATTTTATCTACTCATGCATTATGATTAAAGGGGTTTTTCCAGTGTTTTATAGTGATGACAGATCATCTGTTTGAAGAGGCCTCTGTGATCTTGTGAATCTTCTAGGAGCTTACCAAGCACAGTGCCGTCCACTGGATAGCAGATGTGCTTGGTATCGCAGCTCAGCCCCATTCACTTAAATGAGACTGAGCAGTGTCTAGGACATGTGGCCAATGAATGTAACGTCACTAGCCTAATGTAAGCTGCGAGGAGGAGCGAAGTGGCCTCTTCAAGCGGCTGATCAACAGGGTTCCTAGGAGACGAACTCCCACTGATCATATACTGATGACCTATCCTGAGAAAAGTAGAATCAAGTGTGCAGGAACAGCATGCAACGATCCGTACTTCTTACAGGAGGATGCAACAGCCCTGCACCAGCCGTAGATCCAGTCAGCCAGAAAATACGTAGAAATCAGACAGCGGTGGCAGCATCTCCCATCACTTCATCTTTATAAAGGACTTCACAGCATACAAAAACTTAGCAACGTTTCAACTGTGCAAACGCCTGTTGCGCAGTCAAAACGTTGCTAAGTCTTTGTATGCTGGGAAGTCCTTAATCAAGATGAAGTGATGGGAGATGCTGCCACCGCTGTTTGATTTCTATCCTGAGAAAAGGTCATCAATATAAAACACTTAGAAAGCCACTTTAATTTTAACAAATATCTGTTTTCTAAGTCCAAGTATGAATATTAAATCTTAAAGTTACGTTTAAAGTAAAGTTAAACGTAAGGGATAAATTTACATATAGCTGGTCCATTCACAAGACCAGACATGTAAGTAAAATGGTAAAACACCCACAACATGAAGGTGGCTTCAAAGCAAGTAATATTTAACCGCTTCAGCCCCCCTAGCTTAAACACCCTTAATGACCAGGCCACTTTTTACAATTCCGCACTACACTACTTTCACCGTTTATTGCTCCGTCATACAACTTACCACCCAAATGAATTTTACCTCCTTTTCTTCTCACTAATAGAGCTTTCATTTGGTGGTATTTCATTGCTGCTGACATTTTTACTTTTTGCTATTAATCAAAAATTACCGAAATTTTTGCAAAAAAATGACATTTTCACTTTCTGTTGTAAAATTTTTCAAAAAAACTACATTTCTATATAAATTTTTCTCTAAATTTATTGTTCTACATGTCTTTGATAAAAAAATCCAATAAGTGTATATTTATTGGTTTGGGTAAAAGTTATAGCGTTTACAAACTATGGTGCAAAAAAGTGAATTTCGGCATTTTGAAGCAGCTCTGACTTTCTGAGCGCCTGTCATGTTTCTTCAGGTGCTAGAATGCCAGGATAGTATAAATATCCCCCAAATTACACCATTTTAGAAAGAAGACACCCCAAAGTATTCGCGGAGGGGCTTGGTGAGTTCATGTATCATTTCATTTTTTTCACAAGTTAGCGGAAATTGACACTTTCTGAGAAAAAAAAAAAAAAAAGTTTCAATTTCTGATAACTTCTGGCAAAAAAAAAAAAATCTCAGACGGACTCACTATGCCCCTCAGTGAATACCTTGGGGTGTCTACTTTCGAAATGGAGTCATTTGTGGGGTGTGTTTACTGTTCTGGCATTTTGGGCGGGGCTAAATTGTGAGCCGCCATGTAAAACCTAAAGGTACTCGTTGGAATTTGGGCCCTTTTGCACACCCAGGCTGCAAAAAGCGGCACTTATGTGGTATCGCCGTACTCAGGAGAAGTAGGGCAATGTGTTTTGGGGTGTATTTTTACATATACCCATGTTGGAGTGAGAGAAATATCTCTGTAAATTGTCAACTTTGTATAAAAAATTTTAAAAGTTGTCGTTTACAGAGATATTTTCACACAAAGTATGGGTATATATAAAAATACACCCCAAACACATTGCCTACTCTCAGTCTGGCATACCCATGTGTCCACTTTTGCAGCCTGGATGACACAAAGAGCCCTAAAACAAAGAGTACCTTTAAGATTTCTAGAGGCATTTTTACGCATTTGGATTCCAGACTTCTTCTCACCCTTTAGGGGCCCCTAAAATGCCAGGACAGTATAAATACCCCACATGTGACCCCATTTTGGAAAGAAGACACCCCAAGGTATTCTGTGAGGGTATGGTGAGTTCATGCAAAATTTTATTTTTGTCACAAGTTAGTGGAATATGAGACTTTGTAAAAAACAAAATTAAAAAAAAAAAAAAAACAATTTCCGCTGACTTGTGCCAAAAATAAAAATTCTGTGGACTCACCATGCCCCTCACGGAATACCTTGGGGTGTCTTCTTTCCAAAATGGGGTCACATGTGGGGTATTTATACTCACCTGGCATTTTAGGGGCCCCTAAAGTGTGAGAATCCAAATGCATAAAAATGGCCTGTGAAATCCTAAAGGTACTCATTGGTTTTAGGGCCCCTTTGCGCATCTTGGCTGCAAAAAGTGTCACTCATGTGGTATCGCCGTACTCAGGAGAAGTGGGGCAATGTGGTTTGGGGTGTATTTTTATATATACCCATGCTTGGTGAGAGAAATATCTCTGTAAATGACAACTTTTTACATTTTTTATTCAAAGTTGTCAATATACAGAGATATTTCTCTCACCCAGCATGGTATATGTAAAAATACACCCCAAACACTGTGCCCTACTTCTCCTGAGTACAGCGATACCATGAGTGACACTTTGCAGGCAAGATCGCAAGGCAAATTCCAATGAGTACCTTTTAGGAGGGCATTTTTACGCATTTTCTTCTCACGCTTTAGGGCCCCTAAAATGCCAGGGCAGTAGAAATACCCCACGTGTGACCCCATTTTTGAAAGAAGACACCCCAAGGTATTCCATGAGGGGCATGGCGAGTTCATAGAATATTTTTTTGGCACAAGTTAGTGGAAATTGATTTTTATTGTTTTTCTCACAAAGTCTCCCTTTCCGCTAACTTTTGACAAAAGTTTAATTTTTCATGAACTCATTATGCCCCTCAGCGAATACCTTGGGGTGTCTTCTTTCCAAAATGGGGTCACATGTGGGGTATTTATACTGCCCTGGCATTTTAGGGGCCCTAAAGCGTGAGAAGAAAAATGCGTAAAAATGCCCTCCTAAAAGGTACTCATTGGAATTTGGGCCCCTTTGCGCATCTTGCCTGCAAAAAAGTGTCACTCATGTGGTATCGCCGTACTCAGGAGAAGTAGGGCGATGTGTTTTAGGGTGTATTTTTACATATACCCATGCTGGGTGAGAGAAATATCTCTGTATATTGACAACTTTGAATAAAAAATGTAAAAGTTGTCGTTTACAGCGATATTTCTCACACCCAATATGGTATATGTAAAATACACCCCAAACTACATTGCCCTACTTCTCCTGAATGCAGCGATACCACATGGTATTTACAGCCAAATGCGCAAAGGCCCTAAAACAATGAGTACCTTTAGGATTTCACAGGCCATTTTTACGCATTTGGATTCTCACGCTTTAGGACCCCTAAAATGCCAGGACAGTATAAATACCCCACAAGTGGCCCCATTGTGGAAAGAAGACACCCCAAGGTATTCTGTGAGGGGCATGGCGAGTTCACAGAAAAAAAATTTGGCACAAGTTAGCGGAAATTGTTTTTTTTTTTTTTTTTTACAGTCTCATATTCCACTAACTTGTGACAAAAAATAAAATTTTCCATGAACTCGCCATGCCCCTCACGGAATACCTTGGGGTGTCTTCTTTCTAAAATGGGGTCACATGTGGGGTTTTGTACTGCCCTGGCATTTGAGGGTCTCCGCAGTCATTACACGTATGGCCAGCATTAGGAGTTTCTGCGATTCTCCGTATATTGAGCATACGGGTAATGAGATTTTTCCGTTCAGCCTCTGCGCTGAAAAAAAAAAAAATGAAGCGGCACAGATTTTTCATTCGCATCGATCAATGTGGATGAAAAAATCTCTGCCAAATCAGTGACTGCGGTGCGGTGGGCTGGGCGCTAGCTACCTAACAAGTAGCTAACTAACTGGTGGTGATAAGGGACCCTTATGCCCCATTCATACGTCCGAAATTCTGTTTGCGGAGCGGATTGCGGACCCATTCATTTCTATGGGGACAGACTTTGTCCCGCTCGGATCGGAATTACGGATCCGCGCTTCCGAGTCTGCACTTCCGTTCCGCAAAAATATAGAACATGTCCTATTCTTGTCCGCAATTGCGGACAAGAAAGCATTTTCTATATAGTTCTGGCAATGTGCGGATCTGCAAAATGCGGAAAGCACATTGCCGGTGTCCGTGTTTTGAGGATCCGCGGATCGGATCCGCGGATCGGATCCAGCGGATCCGTGAATCCACGGATCCGTGAATCCACGGATCCACAAAACACATATGGACGTCCGAATGGAGCCTTACAAGGGTGTGATCAATGACAGGGGGTGATCAGGGGTCTAGATGGAGTGATCAAGGGGTTAATAGGTGAGGGGGGTGGGGGGTTAGTGTAGTGTTTGGTGCAACTTTTACTGTGTTACCTGGTCCTCTGGTGGTCGATCCCAGAAAATGGGACCACCAGAGGACCAGGTAGCAGCTATATCAGACGCTGTTCATAAAACAGCGTCTGATATAGCTGTTTGATGCGATTTATATCGCATCTACAGCCTGCCAGCGATTGATCATCGCTGGCAGGCTGTAGTCCAACTCTCGAGCCGCGCTTCACTGTGAACGCGCGCGCGCGTTCACAGGAACTCTCGCGTCTCGCGAGATGACGCCCCGGCGCGTCCAAACAGAAGATCCCGGCCGCCCGCAGGACGCAATCCTGCGTACGGCGGTCGGGAACTGGTTAAAGGATTAGAGGCATCCATTCAAGACATTCGCAGAACCCAATGCAAGGTATTTATTTTTAATAAGGTGAGAGAACTGTTATACAAAAACCTTGTTTGCTTATGAATCACAGTTCTGGTTTGTTTTTCTTCTCACCTACCGTCTTGTGTAGGTTTGCAGTGAAGAGAAAACCAGTTAAAAGGGAAAACGTGAAATATGGAATCTGAAAAAAGTTATTTTACTTAACCCCTATTTCACTGTAACGCCTGTAGGTAGGGACAGACACAGACAGTAAGCCCTGACCTAGAAACCAGGCCGCTTTCCCTACCTATTTGCAGTACAAGCCCTAGGTAGCAGAGACAGACATACACCAAGAGACAAAACAAAAAAGCAGGGGTGTACGTAATTGGGTCAGAACCAGAAAGGCTATGCAGTACCAAAGGAGAGTGGTCAGTAGAAATGAGCAAAGTTTTGAAAAATTAAATTCGCAAACTTCGAGAAAGTTAGCCACGAAATTTAGTTAGTTTCAAATGAATTTGTCATGAAATGCATTAAATCATGTACACCCAGGCCACTCTGCCTTAGGGTACAGTCACACGGAGCGTCCTTTGCTGCGGGCAGGTTGTGGCCATGCTGTAGTGAATAACTGAGTGGCCAATTAGCCCACAGCTGCCTTTCATTTAATAATGAAGACTAGACTGTATAGTTGGTTTTCATTGTCAATGGCCGCATGGACAATATGCATATTATTTCTGTTGTTGCCTGCTGACTCCTGTAGATTATTTGACAGTAAACACTGAATATTAATCAGCTCTAGCATACGCACTTCTCCAACATCAGTGCTCTCCTGCCCTACAGGTAGAAGCCCTTCTTCTACTGTCTGCTTTTCCTCCTTTTCCATATAATCTAATATTGATGAGAATATATCATAAGGAACATCCAGCTCCTCCTCTATCAGCATCTTGCTGGCTTTACTAGGTGGAAACTTTGAAGGATAATTTGGAAGAAGTAAAGGCAACAAGAGATGCCATCCAATACCATCGTTAAGATGGTATTGGTTGGCACTAGAGATGAGCGAATCGAAGTTGACGAAGTGGAATTAGATCCGAATTTTGGGAAAAATTCAATTCACACTGAAGTCGAATTTCCTCACGCTTCGTGGTAACGAATCACATTTTATCCTAAAATGGCTGCTGCATGTGTGAGGACACAGAGAAAGGAACTCTGGGAAGGCGGGATCACCCATAATGCCATGCATGCAGCCAATTAGCAGCCAGCCCTGTCATGTCACAGCCCTATAAATAGCTGCAGACATCTTAGATTCTGCCATTTACCAGCATACTTAGTGTAAGTAGAGACATGTCTGCAGGCGCTAGGAACAGTGAAAAAACTGGATTGTGGTCAAAAAATTATTTATAAGTGCAGGAAAAGGATAAGGAATCGTTCCACAGCATTTATGTAGAACAGGGTTCAGTAAGGGATCTTACAAACTGGGTAATAAGAACAATCCTATTACACCTTGGTGCACTGATTGGGGATACAAATTTCCATTATACAGCTCAATATAGAAAAGAGAAGCCGCGGCACTCCTATATCAGTGAAGTTTTCCTTCCTTTATTAGCACCCAAAATTAACAGCGACGTTTCGACCTCCACGGACTTTATCAAGCTTGATAAAGACCGTGGAGGTCGAAACGTCGCTGTCAATTTTGGGTGCTAATAAAGGAAGTAAAACTTCACTGATATAGCAGTGCCGCGGCTTCTCTTTTCTATATTGATTTTGCCTTGGATCCGGAGGGCCAGGATTTAACTATGGAAGGCACCGCCACATAAAAGGAAACATATGGGAAAACCCAGTGAGTAGTGCTGTCCTATCTTTTTCAACTTCTATTATACAGCTCAGTCATTCTAGCAAACTGTTCTTGTTATTTGGGTGCAAGTGCTGTTTGATACAGCCATTAACAGGGTTTATTACAAGGAAATATTTCTAGAGTATGTCTTATTTGCCCTTGTGCGGTGCAGTTATATGTTGTAAAGACATTTTTGCCATGTATTAGAGGCAAAAGAAAAATATATTTGCCTTTGTGCGGTGCAGTGATATATTATAAAGCCTAGTTTGCTGTGTAATAGTGACTAGTGATGAGCGGGAGGTGCCATATTCGATTTCGCAATATTTTGCGAATATTCGATTGAATATTCGTCATATATTCGTCGAAATCGAATATTCGTCATTATTCTATATATTGCGAATGTTATACGACTTTATATTCGCATCGCAAATTAAACTTAGAGCTGGGTTCCTAATGGCTCTATTGCTAGAATATAACGAATATTATGAATATAGCACTATATTCTCAATCTTCATTATATTCTAGCAATGGCCATTAGGAACTCAGCTCAAAGTTTAATTCGCGAAGCGAACATATACTCGCATTGCGAATTTATCTTAGAGCTAAGTTCCTAATGGTTGTATTGCTAGAATATAACGAAGATGACGAATATCACGAATTCACAAATATAGCACTATATTCCCAATCTTCGTTATATTCTAGCAACGACCATTAGGAACTGAGCTCAAAGTTTCATTCGCAAAGCGAACATATACTCGCATTGCGAATTTATCTTAGAGCTAAGTTCCTAATGGTTGTATTGCTAGAATATAACGAAGATGACGAATATCACGAATTCACAAATATAGCACTATATTCCCAATCTTCGTTATATTCTAGCAACGACCATTAGGAACTCAGCTCTAAGTTTCATTATGCAAGCGAACATATACTCGCATTGCGAATTTATCTTAGAGCTAAGTTCCTAATGGTTGTATTGCTAGAATATAACGAAGATGACGAATATCACGAATTCACGAATATAGCACTATATTCTCAATCTTCGTTATATTCTAGCAACGACCATTAGGAACTCAGCTCAAAGTTTCATTCGCAAAGCGAACATATACTCGCATTGCGAATTTATCTTAGAGCTAAGTTCCTAATGGTTGTATTGCTAGAATATAACGAAGATGACGAATATCACAAATTCACGAATATAGCACTATATTCTCAATCTTCGTTATATTCTAGCAATACTGCCATTAGCAACTCAGCTCTAAGTTTAATTCGCGAAGCGAACATATACTCGCATTGCGAATTGATCTTAGAGCTATGTTCATAATGGTTGTATTGCTAGAATATAACGAAGACGACGAATATCACGAATTCACGAATATAGCACTATATTCTCAATCTTCGTTATATTCTAGCAACAACTATTAGGAACTCAGCTCTAAGTTGAATTCGCAATGCGATTAATATAACCTGTATTGCTCGCATTGCAAATTCAATTTAAAGCTGGGTTCCTAATGGTTGTATTGCTAGAATATAACGAATATCGCAATGCGAATAATTTAGGTTATATTAATCGCATTGCGATTACAACTTAGTCAAATTTGTGAGATTGTGATTCTCACATCCGACAGTACATTTTAGCATGGAGGCGTTCCTATGCACACAGGAAGTCGGCAGAAGCGCAACGGGCATTGACTGGAGCGGGCAGGGAGCCAGGAATCCTCCGGACAGGTAAGAACAGCTTTTGGGAAGTGGGAAGACAACCAGAGAGCAACAAGGATTAACATCTAAAAAAACCTAAAAAACGAATATTCGAAATTGCGAATATATAGCGCTATGTTCGCAATATTCGCGAATTATCGAATTTGCGATATTCATAATAAAAATTCGCTATTCGAATACTCGCGCTCAACACTATTAGTGACGAATTAAAAATATATTTGCCGTTCATCGTTGCACTTATCTGTTGAAAAGCCTTTTGTGTTGTGGAAAAGTAGAATAAAATGAGGGCCTATTTGCTGTTCTGTGGTGCAGTGATATATTTAAAAGCCCAGTTTGCCGTGTATTAGTGGCGAAATAAAAATATAATCGCCGTTCATCGTTGCACTTATCTATTGAAAAGCCTTTTGTGTTGTGGAAAAGTAGAATAAAATGAGTGCCAATTTGCGGTTCTGTGGTGCAGTGATATACTCAAAAGCCCAGTTTGCTGTGTATTAGTGATGAAATAAAAATATATTCGCCGCTCATCGTTGCACTTATCTGTAGAAAATCCTTTTGTGCTGTGTAAAAGTGGAAAAAAATTAGGGCCTATTTGCTGTTCTTCTGTGCAGTGAAATATTCCAAAGCCCAGTTTGCTGTGTATTAGTGGCGAAAAAAATATATATTCGCCGTTCATCGCTGCACTTATCTGTTTAAAAGCCTTTTGTGTTGTGTAAAAGTGGGAAAAAATTAGGGTCTAATTGCCGTTGTGCAGTGCAATGATATATTCAAAAGCCCAGTTTGCAGTGTATTAGTGGGAAAATAAAAATATATTCGCCATTCATCGTTGCACTTATCTGTTGAAAAGACTTTTGTGTTGTGTAAAAGTTGAAAAAAATTAGGGCCTAATTGCCATTTTGTGGTGAAGCCCAGTTTGCTTTGTATTAGTGATGAAATAAAAATATATTCGCCATTCAGCATTGCACTTATCTGTTAAAAAGCCTTTTGTGTTGTGTAAAAGTCGAAAAAAAATTAGGGCCTAATTGCCGTTCTGCGGTGGAGTTATATTTTGAAAAGCCCAGTTTGCCGTGTATTAGTGGCAAAATAAAAATATATTTGCCGTTCAGCGCTGCACTTATCTGTTGAAAAGCCTTTTGTGTTGTGTAAAAGTAGACAAAAATGAGCACCTAATTGCCGTTCTGCGGTGCAGTGATATATTCTAAAGCCCTGTTTGCCGTGTATTAGTGGCAAAAGAAAAAATATTTGATCTAACATGATTATTTGATCTAACATTATGGCAGACAGAGAAGTGACAGGCACTGCACAGGGGAGTGGCAGGGGCCTAAATGTTTCTGGTGCAGGCAGAGGTCGCAGCAGAGTAAAGGGGCATGGCGGCAGGGGTTGCAGCGAGAGGCCTGAGGTCCCAATGTCATCTAGCGGTCGTGTCTTGACCAGCAACCCAGCAGTTCTTGAATGGTTGACTTCGTCATCCACTTCGTCCCAAGTGACATCAGACACCCCCAGCCAAGAGTTGGTGGGTTCCTCTGACACGACGCTTAGTTGGCATAGCCCAGGAGCAGGCCCTTTGCCCCCACCTATCCTGAACCTTCCTCTATCATTTTCAGTTCCCTCGGTGTGAGAAGTATTATATTCCCATGTCTCGGTTCAACTTTTCAGTGCCAGCTATTAGAGGACAGTCAGCAGCTACTGCCCAGCCAAGATCTGGAGGAGACTTCCGCTGCTTCCTCCACTAGGTGGGCAAGTAGTGATGAGGAGAGTGGTGTGGGAGCTGGTGTTACACGCGCTCAGGCTCCTTACCCAGAGACGGTTCAGGATGACATCAGTGACGTGCAGAAAGTACTTGATGATGATGTAGCTGATCACACTTAGGAGCGAGGTGACGAAGTGGCTTCATCATCATCGGGAGAAGAGGGTGGCAGCTTGCCCATGAGCCAGCGGCGGATCCAGTAAGTTGCTAGCGTGGCTGGGAGTCAGCAGGGTGGCAGCAGTGAGAAGTCGGTAGCCAAACATGCCCGGGTTAGACCACACGCTTTGCAGGAGCCTACCTGCCTGGGAAGTAGCAGTGCACGTGTTTACGGAGGCCGCAGCGGTTGCAGTCAGACTGCGCCTAGTGTTAGGGATAAAAACACCAACTCGGTGGTGTTACATTTTTTTGTTAAGCCGCCGGAGGACGTGAACATGGCCATATGTAGAATATGTGGGCAGAAGGTGAAGCGTTGGCCAGGGTGCCAATGTTGGCACCACGGCCCTGCGTCAACATATGCAGCGTCACCATAAAGTGGCCTGGAAAACCGTGACTCTGATGTGGGGGCCAGCCTGCCGCAGCAACTGCAACATCACCCAGTGGATCACACCTGGTTTCAGGCAGTCAAGCTTCCACCACCTCAGCCGAAGGGAGCTGTCTGTCCTTCCCATCATCTGCTGGTCCTGATGCTCCTGCTCCTCCTACTCATCGTCAGTCATTCCATCAGCAATCGATCACCGATCAGCGCACCCGGCGTCCCGGCGTCGCTAGTTTCCGTGGGAACCACACCGTGGCTGAGTGACGAGCTGATCACTCGGCGCTCGGCTGTATGGGCTGCATTAGAACTCAAGAGTCATGTGACGCTGGCCAGGTCACATGACACCACTAGTGCACTATTTAAACAGACCACAGATTGCCTGTCATTGAGGTCCTTCCCGCATGATACTCACCTGGTTTGTTTGCTCCTTTTTGACTTCCGATTTCCCGTCCGTCTGATCCTCTGGTCTTGGCATGGTCTCCTGGTTTGACTTCGGCTTGTCCTGACGATTCTCTGGTGGCTCCTCCGGTACCTTTTTGCTCTCTTGGTTTTGACGCGGCTTGTTTTAACTTTCTGTTTATGTTTTGTTTATCTTCCCTCAACAAACCAGAGGGTTTGTCGACCCAGTTGCCCCTTGTCGCTAGGACTTGCGAGGCAAGTAGGCAGGGACAGAGGTGAGGGTGGAGTTCAGTGGTCACTACCCCACCCGCTGTGTATGTGACAGAATAACAGGCACACATTACCACTGTTATCATGAACCCTCTGGTTACCCTGACGGAGCATGTTTATAATCTGACTCAGATGGTTCAGAAATTAGGGGAGAAACTCCATTTACATGAGTCAGGACAGAGTGCCTCCACTCCGCATGCATCTAGTCATCATATGGAGCCTCAGATTAAGCTTCCTGAACCGTTCTCAGGTGACCATAGAAAGTTTCCGTCTTTCAAAGAGAATTATAAACTTTATTTCAGACTACGCTGCTCGTTATCCGGTACTAAGAGCCAGCGCGTAGGCATTGTAATGTCCCTTCTCCAGGGAGATCCCCGGGATTGTGCTTTTTCCTTGCCTTCAGATGCTGGTTGTCTCAGCTCTGTCTAGGGGTTCTTCCAGGCCCTGGGTACCATGTATGATGAACCTGACAGAGCCATGGTGAGACCGCTCTTAAGGCTTTGGTACAGGGAGACCAACCAGCCAGAAGAGTGCTGTATCCAAGTTCAAGAGATGGTGTGTTCCTTCTGGCTGGAATGAACTAGCCCTAAAAAGCCAGTTCAGGTAAGGGTTGTCTAAAAACCTCAAAGACCTGTTAGTGAACTACCAGCTTCCTTAGACATTAGAGGAGACTATGACACTCGCTGTTCGACTTGACAGACGTGTTGAGGAGAGACGGCAACCCCCTCCCATCCACATAATGGCTATTGATTCCACTCCCCTGGTGGGTGGTAAAATTGATCTGAATGGGGGCATATAACTTGATTTGAATTAAGGAGGGACATGAGTGGAAGACACCTTTCAATACATCAGCGTGACACTTTGAATATCTTGTTATGCCTTTTAGACTCAGCAATGCGCCAGCTGTGTTTCAAAACTTTATGAATGATATTTTTAGTGTATTCTTGGGTAAATTTGTAATTGTTTACCTTGATGATGTTTTGATTTTTTCTGCTAATTTTGAGAGTCATGTGTCTCATATGTAACAAGTATTGGAGGTTTTGAAGAAGAATCAATTGCCGGCCAAACAGGAGAAATTTGTTTTTAGAGTACAAGAGATTCTGTATCTTGGGTATGTCCTCACTCCTCATGCTTTTAAAATGGATCCTAGCAAATTATTACCGTAGATTTATAAAAAAAAAAATCGGTATTTGTTAGGCCCTTGACCAACCTCACCAAAAAAGGGGCGGACCTGGAGAACTGGTCTGTTGAGGCTACTAAAGCATTTGAGACACTTAAGAACGCTTTCAGCTGCACTCCAGTATTGATTCAGCCGGATCAAGAGAGACATTTCATTGTGGAGGTGGATGCCTCTGAGGACGAAGTGGGTGCGGTCCTCTCTCAAGGTCCCGCTAGTCTTACTAATTTAAGGCCTTGTGTCTTCGTTTCCAAAATATTTTCCCCAACCGAGAGAAATTATGACGTGGGGAATCGTGAATTGCTGGGCATTAAATGGGCATTTGAGGAGTGGAGACATTTCCTTGAGGGGGCTAAACATTGTGTTACCGTTGTTACTGATCACAAAAATCTTATGTTTCTTGAGTCTGCTAAGAGTTTGGAGCCAGATGGGCACTATTTTTCACATGCTTTCATTTCTCCATCACTTTCAGGCCAGGGAGTAAGAATGTGAAGGCAGATGCCCTATCCCGGAGTTTCTGTGCGTTCCAGCCCACGGACGCACCGCCTGAAACCATATTGCCAGCTAGTGTCTTTTTTAGCATCCATGTCCCAAGATCTTATTGCTCTTATTAAGGCAGAACAACATCTGGCCCCGACACTCACACCAACAGATAGGTTGTTTGTTCCTGAACAGTTCCGTCTCCGGCTTTTGGGTGAGTGTCATGAGGTTGTTTTGTGTGGACATTCTGGTATCAAGAGTACTAAAGAGCTGGTATCCAGGTCTTATTGGTGGCCCACCCTGTTCAAGGATATCAAGTCCTATGTGTCGGCCTGTGAGGTGTGTGCCATGCCCAAAACCCCTAGGATGCATCCTGCTGGTGAACTGCGACCCCTATCTATTCCTAGTAGACCCTGGTTCCATGGACTTCATCACGGATCTGCCACCTGCTGAGGGTAAAACTGAGGTTTGGGTAGTGGTTGACAGATTCAGTAAGATGATACATTTTGTTCCCCTTGCTAAACTTCCGAATGCTATGACTCTGGCCTCTGTATTTGTGGAACAAATTGAACGTTTGCACAGTGTACTCACGAACATTGTGTCTGATAGGGGTGTCCAGTTTGTTTCAAAATTTTGGAGAGCCTTCTATCAGAGGTGCCAAGTCTCATTGTCCTTCTCGTCTGCCTATCATCCTGAGTGGAAGGAGTGGAACAATTTCTTAGGTCATATGTCTCTGGTGATCAACAGTTGTGGGTTAAATACCTTCCTTTGGCAGAATTTTCAATTAACTATGTTTCCATCCTTGTTTTCATTCTGGGTCATCTGTCTCCTCGTCTAATCCTGAGGCGGATAAAGGCTCATCTGAACTGTGCACAGTTTGGGCCCGGGTTTAGTCGAACCTAGAGAAGACTCAAAATAATCAAAATAATCTAAGCTAATAAGAGACATTCGAGGGGGATGAATTTTAAGATTGGGGATCAGGTGTGGCTGTCCTCTAAGAATGTCCATCTCAAGGTGGCCTCCAAAAAGTTTGCACCTTGTTTTATAGGTCCTTACGAGATTACGGAGGTAATCAACCCAATGTCGTTTTGATTAAGGTTACCTAACCTGATTTGTTCCACATCCATGATGTCTTCCATAAATCTCTGCTGAAAAGACATGTTACTCCTGTTGTTCCTTCAAAGCCCGCTCCGCCGCTGGTACTGGTTAATAATTCAGAGGAATTTGTGGTTTTAAAAATTTTGGATGTTAGTATAGTCCGCAACTCTTTACAGTATGTGGTACACTGGAAAGACTATGGACTGGAGAAAAAGTCCTGGCAGGGGATCAATTGCAGAGATTGAATTTACCTGTTATGGAAGAAGAGATTGCAAGGGTAATTAAAAACTTACCTCATAATAAAGCGCCAGGTCCGGACGGCTTTTCTAATACATATTACAAAGTGTTTCAAAAAGAACTGACTCCCTACCTTCTTCAGATTTTTCAAAAGATTATGACAACCGGGCTTATCCCGAAGGAGATGCTATTAGCTACCATAGTTACCATCCCAAAAACAGATTCCCCGTCGGAAGATGTGAGGAAATATCGCCCAATCTCTCTCCTTAACTCGGATATAAAGATTTATGCGAAAATTCTAGCAAACCGTTTGATCTCTGTAATTCCCTCACTAATTCAATCTGCCCAGATAGGTTTTGTTAGAGGTAGACTGATACAAGAAAACGCGAGACGGATAATTAATATAATAGAATATGTCCAGAAAGCCAAGATTCCATCAGTATTGGTCGCTCTAGATGCTGAAAAGGCATTCGACCGGGTTAAATGGTCTTTTGCGTTTTCAGCATTGGCTAAATTTGGCTTCCAGGGAGAGATAATAACAGCAATTAGCGCTCTATATACTAATCCTAGCGCCAGAGTATGGACCAATGGTTCGTTGTCTGAGCCTTTTAATATCAGCAACGGTATGCGCCAGGGATGTCCGCTTTCACCCTTAATGTTCATTCTCTCCATTGAACCACTGGCCCAGGCTATACGACAGAATTCGGAAATTTCGGGGGTTTCTATCGGCAGTAGGGATCATGTTGTCAGCTTATATGCTAACGACATTATCCTGACCCTGACAGATCCGGCCAAATCCCTGCAAGAAGCAATGAGATCCAATTCTGTCTGAGTTTGGCATGCTCTCTCATTATAAACTTAATGCTTCAAAATCTCAGGCTTTAACTATGGGGATGTCTTCTAAGCAGATACAGTTTTTACAATCTTCTTTCTTATTGGACTGGCGAACGCAGCAAATAGATTATCTTGGAATAAAATTGACATCTTCCTTTTCCCAATTATATAAGGCTAACTATGTTCCCTTTCTCGTTAAGATGGAAAAGGAACTCCAATCTTTTTCTAAACATGAGCTTTCCTGGGTGGGATGTATTGCCTCGTTCAAGATGTTTACTTTGTCGAAGTTTCTGTATCTGTTTAGGATGCTCCCCATTACCCCACCTGATTCCTTCTTTAGAACATGTGCTAGAATTCTTAATCTGTATGTATGGAAGAAACATAGACCTAGAATTTCGAATACAATAATGCAGAAAGTAAGGAATCGGGGGGATTGGATTTGCCAAATATGGAAGATTATTTTATAGCTACTCAGATTGCTCCTTTGAGGAACTGGTGGGAGGAAGATTATGCCTCCCATTGGGTTCATATTGAAAGAACCCTAACTCCATCTCATAAACTTAAATCTTTGTTATTGGCTGCCCTCCATCCAGCATTTATATGGCCTAAGGCCCCTTCATTGGTTTTCATGTCTTTGGCTGGATGGAGGAAGTTCCATGAGTTAGCCCCACAAACTCAAAGACAGTTGAACTCCTTTGCTCCAATCACGATATTTAATTATGTTTAACCAAATCTGTCAGTGAGTTCCTGGGTTGATAAAGGGATGGATAATGTAGGAAGCCTGTTTGTATCGGGGGAATTACTTTCGTTTGATCATCTCCGCAGGTTGTATGACATGCCAAAGACAGACTTTTATAAATATCTGTGTATACGCCACTTTATTAAAAGACATCCTTCTATAGATATAAAGTTAAATCCAGACATATTTCAATTATGGGCAATAACATCAACAAGAAAGGTCCGCCTCCGGCCGTTGTACAATCTGTTAAGGGATAAGGCATCCTTCAGTAAGACAACTCCCATACTTTAATGGGAGAAGGAGCTGGGTCTTACATTTACCCAGGATCAGTGGCAAAATGCTCTGAGATTTATATCAAAGAGTTTTAAATGTGTCTTCCATATTGAATCTCTTATGAAGACGTTATTGAGATGGTATTATACCCCAGATAAATTGAGCTCTATGTTCCCAGAGACCCTAAATCAATGCTGGAGAGGATGTGGTCAGAGCGGGACCCTCTTTCATATTCTGTGGAAGTGTCCCTTAATCCGCGGAGTATGGAGGGAAGTCTTCTCTCTTGTATCAGAATTAATGGGTAACAAATTAGATCCTTCACCACAGATGGCTTTACTCTTTATAGATATTAAAAATATACCGAAGAATGTAAGAATACCTGTAAGCCATTTATTTTTAGCAATGAAGATAGCGATTGCCCAGTACTGAAAATCTGACAAAACTCCTTGTTTGAGGGAAATTTTGCAGAAAGTAAACCAAACCTTTATATATGAGAAGATATGGGCGAGAGCTAATTATACGTCTTCACGCTTTATAAGAGAATGGGGTGTTTGGAGTTCCTCTGTCTGGACCACATCTACCACAGACTGATTAGATGTGATGTCTGAATACTGCTGGTTTGCACTTGTGTATTTCCCTTTCCCTTTTGTTTCCCTAGTCTTTCCCCCTTTTTTTTTTTGTCTTGTCAATGTCTGGTTATGTATATTTGGATTTATTATCTATATGAGCAGGGCTGCACTGTTAGTGTGGCTGTAAAGTGCTAATGGATTAACTCTATTGTACTGTGATTTGATGTGTAAATGTTTATTATATTGAAAAATAATAAAAACTTAATAAAAAAGAAAAAAGAAAAAGTCCTGGCAACCAGCTACGAGGATTTTCACGCCACTAGGCTTGTCAAAATATTTAATTTGGAACATCCTGAGAAGCTGTCGCCTGGGGCCTTTGTCCGGTGGCCCTGCGTGGAAGGGGGGGGGTACTGTCACGATGCACTCTGTGCGTGGTTCTAGGAGGCGAGAATGGCCAAGGAGGGCTCGAGTCATCAGCACATCAGGCGTCGTCCATTTCGGTGGGAACCACACTGGGGCTGACTAGTGCCGAGCTGATCACTCGGCGCTCGGCTATATGGGCTGCATTAGAACTCAAGAGTCATGTGACGCAGGCCACGTCACATGGCTCCACTAATGCACTATTTAAACAGGCATCTGCTGGCCACAGATTGCCTGTTATTGAGGTCCTTCTTGCATGAAACTAACCTGGTCTGTTTGTTCCTGCTTTGACGTGGCTTGTTTTACCTTTTTGTTTATGTGTTGTTTATCTTTCCTGCACTATCCTAGCTAAGGGTTTTTCGACCAGTTGTCCCTTGTTGCTAGGACTTTCTATCTGCCTCTGCCTCCTCATTCTCCACCGTGTCCTCAGCCTCCACTGCAGGGACAATTAACAGTGCCCTTCCAGCATAACACATGTGCAGGGCATGGCGGTGTCATGCTGTTCTGCACCTCGTTTGCCTGGGCGAACGGTCACACAGGGGAGGAACTGCTCCATGTCCTTCCTCAAGAAATCGAATCCTGTCTTTCTCCGCAACAACTCAAAATCGGAACCATGGTGACCGACAACAGGAAGAACATGGTGTCGGCGCTACGTCAAGGACGACTGAGCCATGCGCCCTGCATGGCCCACGAGTTCAATCTGGTTGTCATGCAGTTCCAGAAGTCTTCCATCCATCTGCAAGACATCCTAAAAATGGCCAGGAAACTTTGTATGAGCTTCAGCCACTTGTACACTGCAAAGCACACCCTCCTTGAGCTGCAGAGGCAGAACAGCATCCCTCAACATAGACTGATATGCAACATTTCCACCCGTTGGAATTCCACCCTCCATATGTTTGACCAACTATACGAACAGAGAAAGGCCATAAACAATTTCTTGATGATCCAAGCAGACAGGAGTACTCCCCTGTGTAACCTCAATGTCAGCTATTTGCAGCTCATGCATGCCACCTACCATTTGCTCAGGCCCTTTGAGGAGGCCATGTTATTTGTCAGTCACCAGGACTACGGGATGAACAACGCCATTGCACTGCTTCATGTCTTGGAACGGATGCTGTTAAATTTGGCTGGTCAGAGACTGGAGACGTGGCAGCTAGATCTCAAGGCCACATGAGCACTGTGGAGGCTGAACTGGAGGGGAGGAGGAGGAGGAATTGCAGCACAAGAAATGTGTAGCGAAATGGGTGTTTTTTCTATACAGGTGACAGGAGAGGAGGAGCAGGAGCAGCCAGAGGATATACAGGGTGATGAAGAAGAGGAGGAAGAGGACTCAGACAC
This sequence comes from Bufotes viridis, assembly GCA_033119425.1. Lineage (NCBI taxonomy): Eukaryota > Metazoa > Chordata > Amphibia > Anura > Bufonidae > Bufotes > Bufotes viridis. The sequence continues at coordinate 131,003,159 of CM065591.1, forward strand.
ACTGTGGCAGTATACCGTGGAGATGGAGACAGAGTCCCTCCGAGTCACTTCGCAAATGGCCCGATGCATGCTTACTTGCTTGCGTAGTGACAGCCGAATTGTCACCATTCGGCAGAGGGATGACTTCTGGCTCTCCTTCTTGTTGGACCTTTGCTACCGGTCCAAAATGGGGGCCTTTTTTACACCCGCTGAGAGGGAGGACACACTGAACTACTATAGAGACATCCTATGTAGTCAGTTAGCCGCTACCTATCTGTGCCATCGTCCATCCTTTTGCAGGTCTGACCTGGGGGGCTCTCTGCACTCACTTTCCACTGTCATGGCTTCTGGGGAGGGGTGAGGTGGCAGGAGCATTACCAGCTCTATCAGCAGCAGTTTTGAGTGGCTGATGAGCAGCTTTCTTCACCCGCCTAGAGAAAAAACTCACCAGCAGCAGCAGCTAAACCTGGAGCAGGACCTGAACCAGCAGGTGGTGGCATACTTGGACAGTACCCTGCCACCCCACATTGAAAATCCGCTGGACTACTGGGTAGCCAAACTGGATTTGTGGCTGCAACTGGCAGAATTTGCCCTGGAAAATCTGTCCTGCTCATCCAGTAGTGAGGCATCAGTGCGGGTGGTTAGTGTGGCGGGGGCCATAGTTACCCCAAGTAGAACTCGCCTGTCCTGACCTTTGTCAAGATGAATCAGGCATGGATTACCCAGGATTTCCACCCACCAATGCCTGATGCATCAGACTAGATCATCCATGGTGTCACAACTACACTTTGAGAAAAGAGACCGGTTTCTTCTGGCTACCTGCCTCAGCTACTATTCTGATGCTGCCACCCGCCTGATGCCACACATCTGATGCCAAGTGCTCCTTTTTTCACCCACTATCTTTAGCGGGTACTGGTATTGTCACCCACCTTCACACTATGTCACCTTGCCCCTTTATGGCCTCTTGATGCTGCTGCCACCTCCACACTATGTCACCTTGCCACTCCGTGGCCTCCTGATGCTGCTTGCCACCTCTACACTATTTCACTTTGCCACTCTGTGGTCTTCTCATGCTGCTGCCACCTCCACACTATGTCACCTTGCCACTCTGTGGCCTCTTGATGCTGCCGCCACCTCCACACTGTCATTGTGCAACTCAGTGACCTCCTCCTGATGCTGCTGCCACCTCCACACTACCATTGTGCCACTCTGTGGCCTCCTCATACTGCTGACACCTCCACACTATGTCAAATTGCCACTCTATGGCCTCCTGATGCTGCTGACACCTCCACACTGTCATTGTGCCACTCTGTGGCCTCCTGATGCTGCTGCCACCTCCACACTATCAACTTGCCACTCTGTGGCCTCCTGATGCTGCTGCCACCTCCACACTATATCAGCTTGCCACTCTGTGGCCTCCTGATGCTGCTGCCACCTCCAAACTATGTCACCTTTCCACTCTGTGGTCTCCTCATGCTGCTGCCAACTCCACACTCTGTCACCTTGCCACTCTGGGGTCTCCAGATGCTGTCGACACCTCCACACTGTCATTGTGCCACTCTGTGGCCTCCTCATGGCACTGCCACCTCCATACTAAGTCACCTTGCCACTTTGTGGTCTCCTGATGCTGCTGCCACCTCCACACTGTTATTGTGCCACTCTGTGGCCTCCTCCTGATACTACTGCTGCCGCTACCTCCACGCTCTGTCATTGTGTCACTCTGTGGCCTCCTAATGCTGCTGCCAACTCCACACTATATCAACTTGCCACCCTGTGGCCTCCTGATGCTGCTGCTACCTCCAAACTACGTCATCTTTCCACTCTGTGGTCTCCTCATGCTGCTGCCACCTCCACACTGTTATTGTGCCACTCTTTGGCCTCCCCTGAGGCTGCTGCTGTTGCCACCTCCACACTGTTATTGTGCCATTCTGTGGCCTCCTCATGCCGCTTCCACCTCCACACTATGTCACCTTGCCACTCTGTGGCTCTCCTCATGCTGATGCCACCTCCACACTCTGTCATTGTGCCACTCTGTGGCCTCCTCCTGATTCTGCTGCTGCTGCCACCTTCTCACTGTCATTGTGTCACTCTGTGGCCTCCTCATGCTGCTGCCACCTTCACACTATGTCAACTTTCCACTTTTTGGTCTCCTCATGTTGCTGCCACCTCCACACTGTCATTGTGCCACTCTGTGGCCTCCTCCAGATGCTGCTGCTGCCATCTCCACACTCTGACATTATGCCACCCTGTGGCCTCCTGATGCTGCTGCTGCCACCTCCAGACTGTCATTGTGCCACCCTGTGGCCTCCTCATGCTGCTTCCACCTCCACACTATGTCAACTTTCCATTCTGTGATCTCATGATGCTGCCGCCACCTCCACTATGTCATAGGGCCACTCTTTGGACTTCTAATGCTGTTCACACCCTCGCCATTTCATGACTGGGCCACTATTTTGCCTTTCGGCCTGGCTGACATCATCATTTATTTGACCCCTCTGATCTGTCAGAAGGAAGGAAAAATGAGACGCACAACAGATCCTGTCTGTGCAGCAGCTGTAAGGCCTGTATGGTCCTATCAGAATTGTCTGGTGATTTGATAGCCAAAGGCAGGAGTGAGTATGAAACACAGAAGACATGCAAATATTCTATTCACGTGTCATCTCTGTTTTGGATCCACTCCTTTTTTGGCATTAGAAATACTGATGGCTTACTGATCAAATGATGATCGAGTGAAGGCGGATGCTCAACAGACAGGATCCGTTTTTTGGAGGTTATTGTTCTGACGGATCAGAGGAAGGGCAAATTAATCAGTAATGTCAACACAAACTTACTGCTGACACCCTCTCCACTGTGGCGGGGGGCTCTACTTGTTTAAGCATTTAATAGAACAGGTTCTGTAGACATCTATGTGGAATCAGCTGATGACGGTGTAAAAGGAGTGCACTTCTTCTTGTCGCTAACATTGACCTGTGAGGCTGAGTTCACACTTGAATTATTTGGTCTGTTTTGGCCCCGTGACTGCCCAAATAAGTGAAGTGTGCAGTGATTCTAAGAGCGGCGCCTGTCATCTGCATGTCATATGTATTATTTCTCTACCAGAGCAGACTCCCTATGCGTGTTACGGCAAGGCACAGTGTTCTATACCACTATAAAGGCTCTCTGAAGACAGAGAGACATTTTTTAACGTGATTCACCGCAAATAAATTCGTACCGAACCAAATTTTCCAAAAAATACAGCGAACCGGCGAATCGAATTTTAGAAAAATTTGCTCATCTTTGATTGGCACGCTGTCAGTGGAATAATAAAGGCTTCCACCTTATTGGTACTGAATTACATATCTTATTTACAGCTGATGTAGGAATAAGTAAATGTAGGAATAAATAAATAAAACTGACATAGCATAAGTCTACTTGCATTGTCCCTGCACTCTCCCTGCACACTCCTTCTCTAATATTCTTCAATAAATCATTTTCAGCAGAGCACTCAACACGTCTCTCCCTATGCTCAGCTTACAGGACAAAGACAGAGACCATGCTGGATGAGGGTTTTATAGGGGCGTAATATCACAAGGGATGGCTATCTGTAGAATGGCTGGCTGCACGGCATTATGGCGGATCTTGCGTTCCTAGGCTTCTTACTTTCATTTTGTAACATGTGCAGCTGCCAATTTAGGAAAATCTAATTCGTTACCACAAAGCACAACAAAAATCGTATTTGTTGCAAATCAACGTTTTCCTAACCATTCTGACCAAATTCCGCTTCCAATGCTTTGCTTCGCTAAGCACTAGTGGTCAGAAGACAAGCCAAAATCAAAACCACAGGGACAAAGCAGTACCAAACGAGAGAAAGAGAGTGGTCAGAAGACAAGCCGGGGTCACAGGAACGAGCAATCCAATAAACACATGAACCAGGAACACAGCTAGTGAGTCAGAGACTGTCCCTGGCACTGGTGTATGGCCAGGAAGGGGTTTAAAAAGAGCTCAGAGTTCCAAGATTAGAACCTGATAGATATGATAGATCAGGACTCAGCGCTCCATTAATCAGAAATGCTAGTACATAGGAATAGAGCAGCTGAGCATCACACGCCTGCTGTGGGGGGGGGGGGGGAACAGAGCATTGCATCCTGTTGCTAAGGATGCTGTGGCATCATCAGGGGAAGTAGTTTAGCAGTGCGTCTCTCCCATCGTGACTGCGGCAAAGACAGATTGTGCCACTGGAGCTCGGAGAGGTGAGTTTTGTGACACTCACACTGTTTTACATTTTACAAAAACATCAGTGCTAAGATATCGTTCATACAGTATATCGCTGTGTAGTGTGTATTGTGCATTAGCTATAGAGTTGCAGTGTTGGCAGTTGCAACTGGGCCCCGAAGCCCAGGGGGCTCATATATTATTTTTGCCTATGTTCCAACTATTAATGTCTAATAAGATACAAAGCACTGTCACTTTTGTTTCTTGTGCTTTGTAATTTGCTACAATATCCAAAAATGATCCATGTTGGACCTTTTGACAACACCGTGAAATCAAAGGCCAAAACGGTAACCTGAAAAAAAAATAGTGCAAAATGCAGGCCATAAACTGTTGCCACTTAGTGGTCACATTTTTACAGTAGCATAACAGTATTTGTAAGATAACACATGTAGTATATGGATTGTAGATACATCCTTTATAATTTGTTGCATGTATCCTAAAATTGGCTGATTGGTTGTCTGAGAGACTACAAAGTAGTTTACTTCTTTTGGTCTTGTACAGTACCTATGTATATATGGGACTGTATATACTGTACTTGTTACCTTCACTTTGCAGGTTGACTGAATGGTAAGTTGTGATACTCTGTGGCACCTCTATGATATTCTGTCGTGGCTAACTGCTGGTATGAAGGTCTTCTTTGCTTTGCATATATGACAGTGGAATGGGGTTCTATGGATGGTGAAGTAAGCCTAGGAAGAGCCTAGTTCTGACTGGGAGAACTACGTGGTGCACACCAGCACACTATGACAAGTAGCTGCCTGGAGGAGCGCGAGGACTAGAAGATAAAAGGAGAGGTTTACCTCCAATATAAGATTCAGTTGTGAAGGGCTAGACTGTGAAAAGGCTTGTTTTTATAAAGGTAAAAGTGTAAATAGGGCCCTGAAAGAAGGGTCTGGTTTAAGTAAAACAGGGCTCAGGAGAGTAGGGCCTAGGACTGGAGGAACAAGGCTCTAGAGAGATATACACTTGGAATTTTGTGGAAGGAAAATTGAAAGTTGAGGCTTGAATAACCTTACCTTGGTTGTGGGTCCTATGGATTGAATGGAACATGAGATAGAGAGTATGGCTGCCCGCACACGTTTTGGTTTTGATCTGGTGTTCTTATGCAGTTTTTCAAACCAAAACCGGGTGCCAGTCATAAAGGGATATTTAAGAGACAGAAAGTATTAAAGGCAGATACTCCTTTTCCTCTTTTGAGGAAAAAAACCTGAATGATTAGGGAAGTCTTAAACAATTATTCAAAATGCATTGAAACCAATAGGATTTAGTTTCCGATTTGAGTGTTTTTACAATTATGTCGATTTTACCTTTTGAAGTAATCACAACCATAAAGCTTTCATGCCATTGTATGCTCAGTTGTCTTCAGTAACGTTAAACTGCATTAATTTTATTTGGTCTGCTTCTTTTAAAGGAGAACCTCTCAAGAAGCACCTCCCTACATGTTTGTTTAAACATCTTTTTCAGATTATGGTTAGAATTCATTGAGAATTGTTTTGTAAAAGGCAAAAGATTGATATGTTTTGAAGGGAAACTTGAGTATTATGGGATTTGAACAGAAAAACAGCTCGGTTAGCCTTTATATGAAATCAGAGGCATATGGAGATGCAAGGTAACCACATACATGAAACCTGTATGGAGAAATACCGGGTCTATACAGTTCCATACTATAGAGCCCCACAAGCTCTGTGTGCTGCAATATGGTGCATCTGTATGACACAGAATAATACAAATAATACAAAATAAGATAGTCATATGGAATCAAAATACCTCTATTTTCCTCTTCATAACATTTGAGGTATGTGTGGAGGAAATTAATAATAGGAGGTTGTACAAAGCCATAAAACTACATTAATTTGCATCATCCCTAATACTTAAAATATTCAAAGTACAATAAAACATTTGCTTTCCCTTATACTAACAGCCTTTTAAGATGACACAATGGGGCACACAATGGCAAACTGTTGTGTTCAAAACCTCAAAGGGAAAGTCTATGCATTGAGTAGTTACATTACAGCAAGTTTTAACAATTGTATGGTGTCACTGATCTAAAGGTAGTACTGTCTCATGTAAGTTCTTGCGGTACTGAACGTATTTGAAGTAATGCATTTTCTAAGGTTTATTCAACTTTGCATTCTTTAACATGTACATAAACAGCACCATTGTCAATATTGGCCAAGACAGGCTTTTAATCTACAGTGAAGAACATTGCCTGTTGATAGCTATTTGCTCCTCAGCTTCCGCCGGTGAAACCTTTTTCTTTTTATACTAGTTTTAATGCAGCAGTTTAATTTTGCTCAAAAGTTTACACACGTGTTGTAGAGAATAATAGCCTTTTGTAGAAGTGCAAAGAGCTTTGACTTATAAAGCTCCATACAAAGGTAGCAGACCGACATCATAAGGAAACTTTCAGTGGGAGCCACCTGGCTGATACTCTAACTCACAGTCTTTGTAAATGGGAAAATAAGGTTTCCTCAGCATCTGCTTGTACATTAATGGTTGGAATGATTAATGGCTTGCAGAGTGAGTAATCACTATTTGTTTTAAAGAGGCAGCGTATTCTGCAGCTTAGCACACACAGGGTGACGTGGTTATTTATTCAGAAGCCAAGTGTCAGCTTCTTGGCTTTCACCATCAATGTATTTGCAATAAAATTATAGGCAGATGCTTAACCCTTCCCACTAAATAAATCATAAAAGGGGTTTTCTGGTCTGCATAGTGAGTCAATGACTGTGCCAGTAGACATGTAGATTATTGGGATGGCATGGAAATAATGGCAGGCAAATACACATTTATACTGGTATATAGAGTTCTGGATATAACAGGCATGGTGGTACCTATAATCATTATAAGGTCGGCTGATAACATATGTACAGGTGTTCACACTCAGTGGTCACAGTCTTTCAATTTGAGGGCACATAACTTGCAGTTCCTGACATATTTACGGTCCACATGTACCATCCATGTACACACAGATGGGAGCCTGACAAAGTAGCTGTGATCCTTTCCCCAAAATGTTCTTTAGCAAGAGGTGTCTTTTCTGAAGGTCTGCTCCATTGTATATACTTGGCTCTAGTGCTCTAGTGTGGAGTCATCATACTCCACCTGCATGTTTCAAGTGGCTCCTGGAATCTAAGGCATGGGCTAACACATGTGGACCTCTTAGACCACACAGCCCTAACACACAATGGGTAGAAGACATCAGGTGAATTTTACATACTTACCGGTCCACAATTGCATAAAAAGGCCAGGCTCTGGGCAGTCGCATCATCCCCAGGCTACTTCCAGGGCCTTGTCTTGCGATGTCAGCCCAGGGACCAATGGGAGCTGGTGCTAGTGACCCAGGCGTGCTGACATCAGTGCCAGGTCATGTGACACGCTGGACCAATTAGATTCTGTGCCAACCCTGTTCATCCAGGAGGTGAGGTATTTAATCAGGCTTCTGCTATTTGCAGTTGCCTGTGTTTGGTGTTCTTTCCTGATGCTTACTAGGATTCTAACGGATATTTCTGACCCTGACCTGGCTTTTATTACTAACTACGTTTGTGGATTCTGATTTGGTTTCTGGCGTGCTCTCCTGGCTTTGGGCTTCAGCTTGGTATTGACTCCTCTGGTCCAGTATTTCTGTCCTCGAGTTCTGACTTGATCCTGTCTTGCTTAATGTTTTGTACTCTGACGTGACCTCCAGTGTTTTGATCCAGTTAGCCTGACTATTGACTCTGGAATTCTGAGTGGCATCTGCTTTTGACACCTTTTTTTTGCCCCTTGTGCATGTTTGTCGCTGTGTTTATTGTTTTTGTCCTTGGCTTTTTTTCTTTAAAACCCAGCACTTAGTTAAACAGGGACTGCTGTCCAGTTGTGGGCCACTGTTTAGGAAGTTTGTGCAAGTAGGTAGGGACAGTGGTGTGGAAGTTCTATGGCTCACAGTTCCCTACCCATGACAGTGAAATTTCTGCAACTGAAAACCAGTTTTATACAGGTGAATACAGGGAACAACACAGGGATGTAAGCAACCTCCACAGTGGCCGAGAACGCAAGGGGCCAATTATCACCTCAAATGGTACTCTTTGCTACATATTACATTGTATGTAATTGACTTAAATAATAAATTTAATTCTCAGGTATTGAAGTTTGAGACCAAGCAGCCATATACTGGCCTTGCACAGGGGGAATTCCACTGTCTGTGTGTGAATTTGTTGCAGCAGCTCCACGACATGTGAATATACCCTAAAAAGTCATTAACATATATTGGCCTTAAATGAGTTGTGCCATTAAGAAAACGTATCTTCTATCCACACAATGGGGGCTGTGCTCCCCAGTTTGAATGGAGTAGCAATTCCAATTTTGCTCAGTGAGGCTTCTGAAGATAGCTGAGTGCTTGTACCCAGTCATTTCTGGCAGTCGCATAGAGTTGAATCCTCATTCATGGGAGCACAGGCTCACTCCCCTAGCTCATCCATGCATCGTGTCTCAGAGTCATGTCAGTCGAGCGGCTGCTAGCTATATAGTGAATCTCCACTGGCCTCATACTTACGTTAGCACAAACAGCTAGTAGTGATTTAGAGATTGTGCACATCTCTATTTTCCAGCATATCAATCACTTCAGTGCTTTTCGGTGACAGCATAGTTTTTAACTGTCTGTCTTGGCTCACAGACATTTTTATTATTAGATATTAATAAAATAAAAACCCAAGACTTTTAGGTGTTGTAAATAAGTACCATTTATTATTGAATACGATGTGGTGAGAATCTGGAAAACTAATTTCAAATCGGTTGGAAAAAATGCAATTCCCCATTTTTTTCTGAGTTACAGTTTTACAACGTTCCCAGTGCGGTAATAAATGCCATGCTATCATTCTCTGGGTCAGTACAATTACAATACCACATCTTTATAGCTTTTCTTAAAAATAAAAACTTAAAAAAGACATATTTTCTTTATTTGCATCACCATGTTATGACCCTCATAACTTTTTGGTATTTATGCCTATGAAGCAATGTGAGCTCATTTTTTGTGGGGCTATCTGTATTTTACATTGATACCCCATTTTGGAGTATGTATGACTCTTTGATCACTTTGCATACCATTTTTTTTTAAGGATGTGAAGTGATGAAAAACAGCGAATTAGCCATTTAGATTTTTTTCATTACACTGTATGGAATAAATACTTCTATATTGTAATAGTTTGTGCATTTATAGACACAAATACAGTGGAGGAAATAATTATTTGACCCCTCACTGATTTTGTAAGTTTGTCCAATGACAAAGAAATGAAAAGTCTCAGAACAGTATCATTTCAATGGTAGGTTTATTGTAACAGTGGCAGATAGCACATCAAAAGGAAAATCGAAAAAATAACTTTAAATAAAAGATAGCAACTGATTTGCATTTCATTGAGTGAAATAAGTATTTGAACCCCTACCAACCATTAAGAGTTCTGGCTCCCACAGAGTGGTTAGACACTTCTACTCAATTAGTCACCCTCATTAAGGACACCTGTCTTAACTAGTCACCTGTATAAAAGACACCTGTCCACAGAATCAATCAATCAAGCAGACTCCAAACTCTCCAGCATGGGAAAGACCAAAGAGCTGTCCAAGGATGTCAGAGACAAAATTGTAGACCTGCACAAGGCTGGAATGGGCTACAAAACCATTAGCAAGAAGCTGGGAGAGAAGGTGACAACTGTTGAGTGCGATTGTTCGAAAATGGAAGGAGCACAAAATGACCATCAATCGACCTCACTCTGGGGCTCCACGCAAGATCTCACCTCGTGGGGTGTCAATGGTTCTGAGAAAGGTGAAAAAGCATCCTAGAACTACACGGGAGGAGTTAGTTAATGACCTCAAATTAGCAGGGACCACAGTCACCAAGAAAACCATTGGAAACACATTACACCGCAATGGATTAAAATCCTGCAGGGCTCATAAGGTCCCCCTGCTCAGGAAGGCACATGTGCAGGCCCGTCTGAAGTTTGCCAATGAACACCTGAATGATTCAGAGAGTGACTGGGAGAAGGTGCTGTGGTCTGATGAGACCAAAAATAGAGCTCTTTGGCATTAACTCAACTCGCTGTGTTTGGAGGAAGAAAAATGCTGCCTATGACCCCCAAAACACCGTCCCCACCGTCAAGCATGGGGGTGAAACATTTGCTTTAGGGGTGTTTTTCTGCTAAGGGCACAGGACAACTTATTCGCATTAACGGGAAAATGGGCGGAGCCATGTATCGTGAAATCCTGAGCGACAACCTCCTTCCCTCTGCCAGGAAACTGAAAATGGAGTCGTGGATGGGTGTTCCAGCACGACAATGACCCAAAACATACAGCAAAGACAACAAAGGAGTGGCTCAAGAAGAAGCACATTAAGGTCATGGAGTGGCCTAGTCAGTCTCGGACCTTAATCCAATCGAAAACCTATGGAGGAGCTCAAGCTCAGAGTTGCACAGAGACAGCCTCGAAGCCTTAGGGATTTAGAGATGATCTGCAAAGAGAGTGGACCAACATTCCTCTAAAATGTCATAAACTTGGTCATCAATTACAAGAAACGTTTGACCTCTGTGCTTGCAAACAAGGGTTTTTCCACCAAGTATTAAGTCTTTTTTTGTTAGAGGGTTCGAATACTTATTTCACTCAATGAAATGCAAATCAGTTGCTATCTTTTATTTAAAGTTATTTTTTCGATTTTCCTTTTGATGTGCTATCTGCCACTGTTACAATAAACCTACCATTGAAATGATACTGTTCTGAGACTTTTCATTTCTTTGTCATTGGACAAACTTACAAAATCAGTGAGGGGTCAAATAATTATTTCCTCCACTGTATACCAATTACCTTTATTTACAATTTGTTTACTAGCAGAAGGAACCGGCTTTGCACGGGTAAATTTCATCTATTTCATTTAATGTTTCTGTGTGTCGTTAATAGATATGGACAGTATCCCCCATAACAGTTACCTCCAAAGTGCCCGCTTGCGTAACAGTGACCTCAACAGTGCCCGCCCCTTTAACATTGACCTCCACAGTGCCTGCCCCTTTAACAGTGACCTCCACAGTGCCCGCCCCTTCACCAGTGACCTCCACAGTGCCCGCCCCCTTAACAGTGACTTCCACAGCAGTTGCCCCTTCAAAAGTGGCCCCTGCCTCCATAACAGTGAACTCCACAGTGCCCCCCCTTTAACAGTGACCTCCACAGCGGCCTTCCCCTTTAAAAGTGGTCCCTGCCCCATTAACAGTGACCTCCACAGCAGCAGCCCCTTTAATTGTGGCCCCTGCCAACTTAACAATGTCTTCCACAGTGCCCACCCGATTAACAGTGACCTCCATGGCACCCTGCCCGTTTAATGCTAGGGTTACATGACGACATGTGTTACGCAACAATTTTTATAATGATAGGCTATGGTGTCGCACTGCAACATGCTGCGACTGGGACACTATAGTCGCAAAAAATCCATCCAAGATGGATGCATATAGCAGTGTAGTTGTGCCCTATGTGTGGTGCTGCCCTAGCCTAAAGCTGACCTAGAGCAGTGAAGAAAAATGGCTGGGTTGTTATGCAACTATGTTGAGTAAAGTTGTGTGTGTGTGTAGACTAAGGGCCTGCAAGCTTCTATTGGCTGATAAGGGTCATGTGACCGTGTGTATGGCAGTTGGGATATGAATAGAAAGACTTGCAGGCTTGTATTGGCTAATTCAGGTCATATTTTGGGAATATCTCAGGAATGGTACGTTCTAGAGAGCTGAGACCCCCACAAGATATCTTTCCAGGTAACAAGGGATGTGTATACCAAGTTTCGTTGAAATCAATGGATGCGTTTTTGAGTGATCACCGAACATACACACATGCATACATACATATATACATACTTCTTTATATATATAGATTTTTGTAAAATGGCGAAAAGGGGTGAATTTTATATATGGTTTTACATATATTTTTAAAACCTTTTTTTAGTCTCTGTACAGGAACTTGAACAAGCGATCATCTTCTTGCTTATCCTATTAGACAATTGACCTCCACATCCGAGAGATTTAAAGTCCACCTTTTACACAGCGACACTCTGCGGCTATGGTGCCCTCTCAGTCCCTGAGAGGGTGCTATCTTTAAAGACCAGCCATCCACCATACAAGTGTGGAAGATGTCTAGAAGGGGTTGATTCAAAAAGGGACAATTTAACATGCAATTCATTACTATATATATGATACAATATATTCCATAATTGACAAATTTGGAATCCAAAATTTGAGATATTTGTAAGATTCACTCTGTTTCACCTGATAATATACCCTATCCTGTCAAAAATTTCCTTTACAACACTTTACAGTTCACTTTGTGGCACAATCCAATCAAATCATGTGCTGTACGGTAGTGATGAGCGGCAGGGGCAATATTCGAATTTGCGATATTTCGCAAATATTTGGGCAAATATTCACCATAAATTTGTGAATTCACGAATTCGCCATTATTTTCTTAAAAGCGAAAATCGGCAATGAAATATTCACGTAATGTGCACGCAATACAGGCGTGGGTCACTTTTGCTAAATTTTTTAAGCTGCTCAAAGTTTCCTGAGACTGGAGAAAATGGTTGGCATGGCAGACCATTACAATAGCTTCATATGCAGATCGAGTGCTCCAATACATTTGTGAATGCGCAAGTCGGCACTAATGATGTGAATATTTTGGCGCAATACGTGCTCCTTCACATTTTACAAGGTCTGACTACATATTAGTGATTGATGCACTAAGTATTGTTGTGAACTTGTGACATCACAGCACTATGTATGTAGCATGTATGTATGTAGCATGTATATATGGACAACAGAACCTAGCTACACTATATCACAATCTAACCTACACTGACTATCTCCCTCTAACTATCTGTATTATATATATGAGCTAACTAACTAACTAACTAACTAACTATCTAAGGTAATGACACAGGAAAGCAGAGAGCACTGCAATAACACTGCTGTCTCTCTCAGAACTGTAATAAACTGCACAAAATGGCTGCTGGGGAGGTTCTTATATAGTAAAGGGTAGGCAACTTTCCAATTGGTTACTAGGGATGTTGCTAAGCTCAGACAAAGACATTGCAACCTTCTCATTGGCCCACAAGCAAGAAGCAGGGAGGGATCATGGGTTCAGATGAAAAAAAAGCTAGAACATTTAAAAATACGAATATATATCACTATATTCTAAAAATTCGCGAATTCTCAAAGTCGCAATATTCACGATAAAAATTTGCAATTCGAATATTCGCTCTCAACACTTCTGTATGGCAGCACTATACATGGCAGCTATGCTGGGAAATGCAGAGTTGCCATATTTCACTGAATGCAATACTTGGCAGATCTGCTGTTAAATATGTGGCGTGCGGGGAAAGTGATGAAGATTCCATTTCAGACAGGTGATTAGGAGAGGTGCTGGGATTTGTGCCCCACCAGTCTACTGATACTGATAGCCTATCTTAAGGCCCCTTGCAGACGAGCGTGCCGGATTCAGTCCGGATGCATTGCGGGCAGGTTCAGGGAAACCCGCGTGAGTTCACATGCAATTTGTCTGCGATTGCATTGCAAAACGTTTTAATGCGTTTTGCAAGTGCGTGATAAAAAACTGAATGTTGGTACCCAGACCCGAACCCAGACTTCTTCACTGAAGTTCGGGTTTGGGTTTGGTGTTCTGTAGATTTTATTATTTTCCATTATAACATAGTTATAATGGAAAATAATAGCATTCTTTAATACAGAATGCTAACTTAAATGTCCATTGAGGGTTAAAAAATAATTTAAAAAAATGACTCACCTCATCCACTTGATCGCGCAGCCATTATCTTCTTCTTTCTTCTTCTTGCAGGACCTGCAAAAGGACCTGCGCTGACGTCATCGCGCTCACCACCTGTAGCTAATACATTTTTTTTAAAAAGGCATAAGTGGAACTCCCTTCACTAGGGAGGATGTCTGTCGGATGAAGCTCAAGACATCTTCAGACAGAGCCCCCCCCGGCCGGGTTCGCTTCTAGGATGGTGGAAATGATGGCAGCCGGAAATCCAGCGTAAGGTAAGGTAAAGCCCACTTCTTCAGGAGTGATACAAATACAATATATACATATATCCATATTATAGCAACTTTTATACCTTCATGTGTGTCCAGATTGCGGGAAACCTATACTGGAAGTGGTGTCTAGAGTTACGCCACTTCCAGTGATATGCGTTCCACAGTGGAACGCTCCCCGATACCTTGAAATCAAATGAGTATCAAAAAGTGATCCTCGATAATACAAACAAACCTGTATCTATATGGTGGCCACATGGGGGACTTTTAATGAGGCCTCAAATGATGGATACATATGTAGGAGGCTAGAGACACCACTGCCGGCCAAGTGTGCTCCAAGGTAGAATGCGCAGAGCCAGAACAAATAGGAGGCTGGAATGTAGGAGGCTGGATATCAGAAGTGACGTTGGTATAGACGCCACTTTTGATCATCTGCGCTCCAAGAGGGAGCACACAGAAGCGCAGGACTCGAGCATCCTTGGAAGTATTAAGATGGACCGCACATCACTAGATGTGCATTCCACTGTGGAACACACCATGCAGTTCTGACATTCAGTTCTCTAAGCTTAGCGGAGCAGGCAGAAGCAGGAGCCTGACCCGCTTAGCTAATCCTGGCATAGTACATGGGTACAGGGTACCCATGTGCTATGCCAGGAGTTAGTTATTGTCCGGGGAGCACGGGCAGGAGCAGCAATGTGTGCTACTGACCATACTCACAGAGTTGCTGCGGTCCCATTCATTAAATTTCACAGTCCGTACTCCATACACCGCTGAGCAGGGGCGTAACTACTATACCGGCAGACCATGCAACTGCAATGGTTCCCAGGGCAAGAGGGGGCCCAGTCTTAGTTGGGATTATCTGCTCTTTTGCTGGAGGTGAAAACTTGGTCAGGACTCTAAAGGAACAACTTTTAGAAATGAAGCAGTGGAAAATGGCCCAAGGGTCATTGAAAAGGGTTTAGGCTAGTGTTGATAGAGCACCAAAGTGCGTGGGTACTCGGGCCAAACACATCGGGATGCTCGGGTGCTCTGAAGAGCACCCGAGCACAATGGAAGTCAATGGGAGAACCAGAGCATTAAACCAGGCACCCCCTGCTCTGAAGAGGAGAGGGTGTCTGGTTCACAGGAAAAGGACGGAAATTAATAGAAACACCACTGAAATGGTTCGGGAACAGCATGGGGACAATGTTTGGATGCATCTTGGACTTCCAGGTTGTATACAAGGAGATATATAACTTATACCATCCGTAAATATATAATTATATACAGGAGATAGCCAGGTTATACCAGCATGGTCCATATCACTATATACAAGAAGATGTCTAACTTTTACTAGCCATAAAGCCAGGTTATACCAGCATGGTCCATATCACTGTATACAAGAAGATGTCTAACTTATACCAGCCATAAATATATAATTATTTACAGGAGATAGCCAAGTTATTCCAGCATGGTCCATATAGCAATAACAAATGACAAGACAGGTGCACACTGCTGTCTTACTAAGCCCTCAAACTGATGTTAAAATTGAGAGATTAGTCAACATATCCTGCTGTGGAGGACATGTCTAAGCCCGAGCATCACGCCAAGGTTTCTCAAGTAGCTCAGGACCTAACACTCACCTACCTGCGCCATATGGGCAATACCAGGGGCCAGTGGGCTAAATTACAGGAATGTAAAGGCCGACTTGCAGCAAACTCCTCAGTTACCTCCAGCATGTAGCCATGCTTGAAATGGGAGGAGGGAGAAGGCTGTGAGCCCCACCTAAGACTGGCTGATATGGCCCAGGCCTCACAGGTGCACCTAAATGTAGCCTGTGGATGGAAAACAGGCTACATTTACATAGGAGTTTATACACCTCCAAAAAATGATATATACAAAACAAAAAGCTATGTTGACTAATCTCTCAATTTTAACATCAGTTTGAGGGCTTAGTAAGACCGCAGTGTGCACCTGTCTTGTCTTGTTATTGCTTTATTGTTATATTATTTATCACATCCACACAATTGCCATCTTGTGTAGGATGTCTATTGTGGTACTTGTGGTCCACTGCGGGCATCCTCCACCATATGCATTTTTGCTGGGGATCGCTATTAGCAACAGGCCACAAGTGCAGGATCTGCTCCCCTGTATATATACGCACAAGTGCATTTTTGGGTTGAGCACATCCTGCTTCATGCCACCTTTCAGTTGTTTTGTATATGTAATTTTTTGGAGGGGTCTAAACTCCTATGTAAATGTAGCCTGTTTTCCATCCACAAGCTACATTTAGGTCACATTTAGGTCACAGCCTTCTCCCTCCTCCTATTGCAGGCATGGATACATGCTGGAGGTAACTGAGGAGTTTGCTGCGAGTCCGCCTATACATTCCTGTAATTTAGCCCACTGGCCCCTGGTATTGCCCATATGGCACAGGTAGGTGAGTGTTAGGTCCTGAGCTACTTGAGAAACTTTGGCGTGGTGCTCGGGCTTAGACATGTTCTCCACAGCAGGATATGTTGACTAATCTCTCAATTTTAACATCAGTTTGAGGGCTTAGTAAGACCGTAGTGTGCACCTGTCTTGTCATTTGTTATTGCTATATTGTTATATTATTTATCACATCCACACAATTGCCATCTTGTGTAGGATGTCTATTGTGGAACTTGTGGTCTGCTGCGGGCATCCTCCACTGTATGCATTTTTGCTGGGGATCGCCATTAGCAACAGGCCACAATGCAGGATCTGCTCCTCTGTATATATATGCACAACTGCATTTTTGGGTTGAGCACATCCTGCTTCATGCCTCCTTTCAGTTCTTCAGCATTGTCCATAAAAATAGATATTTTGTAAAAAGGCTGAGATGTACCTTTTTATTCAGAATGTTATTCAGATACAAAGAATGTTTTTCACCTCATGCTTTCCTGCTTGGACGGACAGTTAACTACCTGATATATCTAGTAGGGGAGGAGACTCGAGCATCGGGCTCGAGCACACAGGGTGTTCGGCTGAACACCGCCGAGTGCTGTGCATCGCGATACTCGCTCAACACTAGTTTAGGCAGAAACCCTTCTGTCTCTGTCATGTGTGGGGGGCCTGCTTTGCTCCTTGCTATGGGGCCCTTACTTCTCTATGTACGCCACTGCCGCTGAACTGTCAGTGGTATATGAAGAACTAAGTTTTAAGCACACCAGGGAATGGTGAGCTTTAGGTAGGAAAAAGTGTAGTAAAAATAGAAAATTAATTGATAAAGTATATTAGAGATAGTTTTATTAGGGCATTAGGGAGAACATATTCAAAGTTTTTATAAATATTTAGTTACTCTTTAAGTGATGATCACACATTCAGGTGTTTTCTTCATGCTCTATTTGAAGCCAAAACCAGGAGTGGAGAAGTAATATCTGTCTTTAATACTTTCTCCGCATTTTGGGCAAAAAAATGCATCTGAAAACCCAAATGTGCAATCTGTACCCTAACAAATGCATCCCTGGTCTTAGAACTCAGACATAAATGTAAGATTATGTACAGCTGCAAGCTTAGTCAAAATTTGCTGTGGTAAACAGTGACACCTTGTGGTGGCATTAATGCAATGACGGAATAGATTTTAGAATAGAATTATAACCTGTAGACTAAAGAACCAATTACAAAGCAAATCCGGACTTGACTTCTGGGAGGAAAAACTACCATAATTTAACTGCATTTGTCACCTTCTATTTGACCTTAAAACAGGAACAGTACTTTTGTTGGATTGGGGGTCAATCATAGCTTTTAAGATTAAAGCATTGTTATCCATAAACTGTAAGGCACAAGTTACTAACAATATCATAAAACCACACTTAGTAGTTGAAGTAATTTAGGTAGGGCACACACCTATATTTGGGTCACATGTACCAAGCACAATTAAGTAAAAACAATAATTTTATTAAAAATACAAAAGATCGACACAATATGTCCAATGTGCAAAATTAAACCGATGATATCATGTAAACACAACACTCAAGGACATACGTTATTGTAGAATGGAACACAGATTAATCTATCAAGAGATGCAGTTGAAGGCTTCAACTATATGGCCATCAGTCCATTATATGGTGGAAAATAAAGGTTGTCCGATTATATGTTCGTGTATTTTCCACTATTAATACTAAATCGATATAGAGTTCATAATTCCCCTTAAAATTGCTCAAAATGAGTGAATTGATCAGGATCCAAATCCAAATATAATAAGTTCAAACTGACAATGCAGCAAATAACTGTATTGCCCACAATGTAAACCAGTTGTAAAAAAAATTCGAGCGGCGTCCCGCTCTGTAAATTGCAGCCGCGTCCCGCTGTTTAGAAAGCGATCGCTATTCCGCCCACAATCTGAGCAACAGACGGTCTTACCGTAGTCTGATGAAATGGTACTTATGTCTCCCACCTTCAGGTTAGATGATACAGGTATCGAGAGTCTACCTGTATCATCTAACCTGAAGGTGGGAGACATAAGTACCATTTCATCAGACTACGGTAAGACCGTCTGTTGCTCAGATTGTGGGCGGAATAGCGATCGCTTTCTAAACAGCGGGACGCCACTGCAATTTACAGAGCGGAACGCCGCTCGAAATTTTTTTACAACTGGTTTACATTGTGGGCAATACAGTTATTTGCTGCATTGTCAGCTTGAACTTATTATATTTGGATTTGGATCCTGATCAATTCACTCATTTTGGAGCAATTTTAAGGGGAATTATGAACTCTATATCGATTTAGTATTAATAGTGGAAAATACACGAACATATAATCGGACAACCTTTATTTTCCACCATATAATGGACTGATGGCCATATAGTTGAAGCCTTCAACTGCATCTCTTGATAGATTAATCTGTGTTCCATTCTACAATAACATATGTCCTTGAGTGTTGTGTTTACATGATATCATCGGTTTAATTTTGCACATTGCACATATCGCGTCGATCTTTTGTATTTTTAATAAAATTATTGTTTTTACTTAATTGTGCTTGGTACATGTGACCCAAATATAGGTGTGTGCCCTACCTAAATTACTTCCACTTTTATTTTCTATCGATTGGGCATTATCGATCGGTATAGGAGCACCACTCCACGGCCCTTAATTCCCTGGTGCGACTTTTTTACCTTTCTATATTGACACTTAGTAGTTGTGTGCCAGCCACTGGACTCCCACAAGTAGATACATCAAAACTGCTCCATGACCACCAAGGCAAAAGAGGAGGCAAGAACTCCATTAGCCAGACACTTGCAGTTCTACCACTCAGGACGGGTTCACATCACCGTTATGGATTCCGGTTATGATGGAAAATAACAGAATCCATAAGACTGAAGTCAAAACGGAAGCCTTTAAGAGGCATTCTCTTTTGATCCTTCATAATATAAGACTATGGGGAGCATAACGGATCCGTCCTGGTTTCCATTATGCAGGAGTCCAGTCCTGCATAACGGAAACCAGTGCGGATCCGTTATGCTGCCCATTAGTGTTCATCGCGAATATTGTAATCGCAAATTTTTATCATGAATATCGGCACATCGAGAATTAGTGAAAATCTAGAACAGGGCTGGCCAACCTGCGGCTCTCCAGCTGTTGCAAAACTACAACTCCCAGCATGCCCAGTCTGCCTACAGCTATCAGCCTACAGCAGGGCATGGTGGGAGTTGTAGTTTAACATTCGTAATCGCAAATATTCTAGTATTTTTTTTTTTTTCCATCAGTACTACTTCTTGCTTGTGGGCCAATGAGAAGGCTGCAATATCTTTGTCAGAGCTGAGCAACATCCCTAGCAACGAATAGGGAAGTTGCCTACCTCTTTACTATATAGGAGCAGGGGAGCAGCCATTTTCTGCAGTTTTGTGCAGTTCTGAGAGAGACAGCAGTGTCATTGCTGTGCTTTGTGCTTTGCAGACTCATGTGGATCCTTATTTAATTACATTAGATAGTTAGTTAGCTCATATATATATAATACAGATAGTTAGTGGGAGATAGTCAGTGTAAGTTAGATAGTGGTATAGTGTAGCTGATAGGTTCCAGTTCAGGGTGTTAGGTAGTGTGATAGGAATTACTGTGCTGTGATAACGATTAGTGTCTCTGTTAGACATAGTGCTATGATGTCACAACTATACTTAGTGCACCAATCAGTAATATCTACACAGACCTGATAAAATGTGAAGTTGCACGTATTGTGCAAAAAAAAAAGCGCATCATTAGTGCCAATTTGCGCAATCGCAAAAATAATGACTGGAGAAGTTATTGTGAATATTTTGCAAAAAATTCGCCCAATATTGCGAAAATGAAAATTGCCTATGCCGCTCATCACTACTGCCCATAGGTTTGTATTATGACGGAATGCAAAACGGTAGCCTTTAAAAGGCATTCTGTTTTGCTTTCTGTCATAATAGAAGTTTATGGGCAATCATAACTGATCCATCTGGTTTCCATTATGCAGAATGGAAAAAAAGTCCTGTCGACAATATAATGGTTATATGTGCTCGCATTGCTGATAAAAATGATGTTTTAATATATACAAATGAACCTCTATGAACAACGGGGGCATTAACATTAGTGCTAGAGGATCTGTTCTCACTGCAACTGGTGCACCCCCTGCCCTTAGATTGACAGGGCCAGACAGTGGGAAAAAAAATCTGAATTTGTGCCTGGTCCTGTCAAAGTGGAGAGAACATGGCAGCTGCAGAAAGAGCAGAGCCTCTAGGTATAAAATTGCAACACCCCTGTTGCTCCTACAGGCTTATTTGCATATATTAAAACATAATTTTTCTCAGCAATGAGGGCACATATGAACATGGGACCAACACAGATGTCTTCAGCTGCCAAGTGCACATGTAATAGCTCAGCCAGTGTCATAGGTACAAATCTGCTGACAGACGGCCTTTAAGATGGAATGCTAGATACACACTTTTAAAATTAATAACTTGTTTCCTTTAACGTGATCTTATTACATTTTGTCAAGACATAAATGTTTCACTAGGCAGATTGTCATTGGCACATTCAGTCACTAGAGGGCAATGTTCCTACTTGCTGCACAGTAGAACATATGCCATGCATCCTGTCTTCTTTCCAATTCAGGCATTTCACATAGAACCTATTTTTTGCTGCTTTCATTTACTCACATGATTTTGTTTAGGATCACCTGTGTAGTTATTACTAAGAATAATGAATATGATGTTTCCCTTATAATTAACATTTTCATTTAAGAAGATTTTGGAGTAATGTGTTATGCAAATTAATAATCATTTTAAAAGAGAGAGAAAGGGGAGGAGAAAAACAGAAGAAAGGAGAAAAGAGAGATGCCCCATGGATATGCTTGGCATAGTAACATAGTAACATAGTAAATAAGGCCAAAAAAAGACATCTGTCCATCCAGTTCGGCCTATCATCCTGCTAGTTGATCTTGAGGAAGGCAAAAAAAAACAAAAAAAAACAAAAAACTGTGAGGTAGAAGCCAATTTTCCCCACTTAAGGGGAGTAAAAAATTCCTTCCTGACTCCAATCAGGCAATCAGAATAACTCCCTGGATCAACGACCCATCTCTAGTAGCTATAGCCTGTAATATTATTACACTCCAGAAATACATCCAGGCCCATCTTGAATTCCTTTATTGTACTCACCATCACCACCTCCTCAGGCAGAGTTTCAGAGTGTCACTTCTCTTACTGTGAAGAATCCTCTTCTATGTTTATGTACAAACCTTTTTTCCTCCAGACGCAGAGGATGTCCCCACGTCACAGTGACAGTCCTGGGGATAAATAGATGATGGGAGAGGTTTCTGTACTGACCCCTGATAAATTTATACATAGTTATTAGATCTCCCCTCAGTCGTCTTTTTTCTAAAGTAAATAACCCTAATTTTGATAATCTTTCAGGGTACTGTAGTTGCCCCATTCCAGTTATTACTTTAGTTGCCCTCCTCTGAACCCTCTCCAGCTCTGCTATGTCCGCCTTGTTCACAGGAGCCCAGAACTGTACACAGTACTCCATGTGTGGTCTGACTAGCGATTTGTAAAGTGGTAGGACTATGTTCTCATCACGGGCGTCTATGCCACTTTTGATGCAACCCATTATCTTATTGGCCTTGGTGGCAGCTGCCTGACACTGGTTTTTGCAGCTTAGTTTGCTGTTTATTAAAATTCCTAGATCCTTTTCCATGTCAGTGTTACCGAGTATTTTACCATTTAGTATGTACGGATGACTTGCATTATTCCTTCCCATGTGCATAACTTTACATTTGTCAGTGTTAAGACAAGAACTTTTCTGCTGCATATGCTAAATGTACACCAAAGCACTGGTGAGGCTGGGGTGAATTCTAATCACTAAACTCCCACTTGAGGGTGTATTGCTGCAAGTACTTACATGGCTCATTGAAGGTTTTTACCATGATAGACCACATGTAATGTTGACAATATTAAAGGTGTTTCCGGCTTTGGAGAACCCATTCCTGCCGCCATATGCCCCTGCAGCCATATCGCTCAGCTGTTTGATGGTCATACTTTGGCATCCTCAGCAGTCAGATGTTATTTCATGGGAACAAGGCTGCATTCTGGACTTCAGTGGAGATGAAGTATTAAAGGGCCTACCTTCTAAAGAGGTTACTCACAAGTAGTAATGAGCTGCTACTGATACTATTGATGCTGCAAGAGAGCTTCTATGACTATTGAAGCCATTGATCATGTAATTTATGGTTGAACAGATTCCAGCATTCCAGTAGTCTCCCATGTGCCCCTTCTTTAATATGGTGTGTGTGCATTGAGGGATTGGAAAGAATAATTTGAGTTCAGACCGTGAGATGAAGTTCAATGGCAGCTTCACTTTGAATAGACGTTTCTTAAAACAGTTTATAGGCTTTGTCTTTATCAAGGATGCTAACTATCTGGCTAACAGTGTAAAGTCCAAAGTCCGTTCAAAAAGTACATAAGAGGTCACATTGTTGTACCCGTAAAAGAGTCCATACAATGGGCTAAAGTGCTTGAACGTTGCTGAACTTTAGAACTTTAGTGCAAAAAATGTCACAATAGAAATCACAAAGAGCTCAGGTACATGTTTGAGTCCTTTCTTTGGGTGCAGGCCTGTAACCTTGCAAAACTGGAACATATAATGCAAAAAGGAAAGAAATGTAATTTGTAATCCACATGAGATATGGTGCCAATGTGCACAAGTTAGAGATAGCTTTTTGGCTGATGGATGGAGTCTTAACAATATGTGCTTTTCTGGGTAGAAGGTAAAACAGGGCAACAAAATGGAAAAGACCAACGATTCTCTCACCCTTTAAGCCCAGTCCAAGATGTAGCTCCGATTGTCCAATGGATGGTTCTCCTCACAGCATGAGGTCACTTACAAGAGGGGCTGGAAGTCTTCCTCCTGGGTCCCATAGTTGAGGGTGCAAAAGTCCTTCTTTAAGCTATGCGACATCCTCATTTAAGTCACTGCTAGCTCTGGTGCTCTCTGCAGATGTAACTCCAGGAGAAACTTCATCTGCGACCTCCTGGTGGCTTTCTGTGGCAGGACGTTTAATTGCCATATCACCCTCTTCTGGAGGATCCTCTGAAAGCCTCGGATTTTTCCTGGTAGGTGACAGATTCTCCGGAGAGTAAGAAAGGTTAGACCCTCGGTCTTTCATAGCAAGAGGTTCTGGATTTGGTGTTGGTTCCGGAGTGCATAGAGCAGTATCAGCGGACTCCTCCTTATTCCTGCACACCTCTGGATATTTCTGTAGTGGCAGTGATAATGGCCACAGACTGTTTTTTTTCTGGCTCTGCTACTCCAGTAGTCAGGCGCAACAGTGGTATCCTTCGCCTAGCAGATGGTCCGCTGCTCTCTACTAGAGGGACTGGAAGTCTTCTTCGCTGTTGTTGCAGAGGTTGAACGTCTCTAGTGTCAATGACAATGGCCACAGGGCAGTCCTTCTCTGACCCCATTACGTCAGTAGATAGAGGCATGATGCATATGGCTGCAGCTGCTGATGGTGCTGATGGATCGCTGCAGTCCCAGTGAGTGTTATCCTCCCTGTCAGACATGGCTTTGATACCCTGTACAAGACTAGAAGGGTCAGCAAAAGCTAAAAAGCTATTTAAGTGTGCGTTGTTATGGGCAACAGCAGCGGAATTAATGCATGGCTCCATTAAAAGTTGCTGCAACTGCTCAATTTTGGGGAGTGTGATGCTCTGGCAGGCAGATTATAGCCCCTAACAGTCTCTAGCAAGGTTATTCTCCCCAGCAGTACTCACTCAGACCTCTGGACATTGTTTCTCAGGATCCAGGGAAGATAGTTTCTCTGTCCTCCTTGTAACTTGTAACTTGTCTTAAGCACTTCAGTTCCTTCTGCTGTAAGAATGGATCCTATATGGGTGGATGACTATTCGAATGATATCCCCCCCCCCAGGGCCCTCCTATAACGTGGCCCAGGTAGAGGAAGGCCGAGTGGTATAGTGCAGCCTATCTGTGTCACGATCCTCCTACCGGGATACAGTTGGACTCTAGGCTTTGGCTCCGAAGCAATAAATAGGGGGAATAATTGAGCAAAAGGGATTGGAAAGAATAACTTGAGTCCAGACCTTGAGATGAAGTTCAATAGCAGCTTTACTTTGAATAAACATTTCTTCAAACATTTTACAGGCTTTGTATTGGTTCCAGCAGACTTGGTTCCAGCAGACTTTAGCATTAAAAGGCAGGCAAACTCAACTCTGCTCTATCCTTCTCTCACTCTGCTATTCTGACAACCTGACTTCGTAACTTGGCTTCTTCTTTATGCTGCACTTCACTTTTTAGTCGAACTTATCTTCAGTCAAGGAATAGGTTAGAATCCTGGCAGCTCCAACATGGAGTCTCAACCAGCACAAACCAGAACTGCTCCGCCTCCTTCTGGTAGCAAGCAGGACTGCCCCACTTCTGACTAAAGGGTGGGAGAATGGAATGGTGAGTTCCATTCTCTCTAACTATAGGTCTGCCGTGTGGGTCTGTTTGGTGTGGCCTGCCTTCTCCCTTTTGCCACCCCACTGCCTCTTCCAGCCTTTTGCGGTGCTGCAGATCCCTCCCCTCTGTACTGCTGTCCTCGCTCAGCTTGCCACCTTCCCAGGTTGGGTCAATGACTTCATCGTCCACCACCTCCTCTTCCACTTCCTCACTCTGGTCATCCTCCTGACTTGTTGACCTAACAACAACCTCAGTTATTGACAACTGTGTCTCATCCTCGTCATGAACCTCTTGAGACACTAATTGCGGTTGAATTATTGGCAACTGTATCTCATCCACATCATCCACCTCGTGAAACACTTATTGCTGTTCCCCACCGTCATCTTCTTCTGATTGTGGATGCTAAAGAGTTCAGGAATCAGGGCACAAAATCTCCTCATGTCCCTCTTCAAGCGGGCTTGGCAAGAGGCCCAAATTAAGGAATGGCGATGAAAAGAGCTAATTTGAATATCCGAGTGTGGGATCACTTGTCTGCCAAGACTCTCCATGGTGGTTGGAAGGAGTATCAGGGTTAGGATTCTGTTGACCAGACTCTTGGCTATTGAGACTGGACTTTGTGGAAGACAGGGTGGTGCTTAACTGACTGGAAGCATTATCTGCTGCAATCCAACCGACCACGTGGTCACACTGGTCTGACTTCGAGAGTGGTGTCATGTGCCACCCTGCAAACTGGGACATGAAGCTAGGTATCGTGGATGAGTGTGTTTCTGGTGCTCTGGCAGCAGGCACAGTTTCACTGCGCCCAGGGCCACGGCCTCTGCGTGCACCATCAGCAGCAAGGCCACTCTCCCGTCCCTTACTGCTCGCCTTGCGCATATTAAATGGTATATATGCTTGCAAGTATGTCACACATACAGTAGCACAGGTTTTTCAAGTGTTTGCGCAAATAAATTACACAGAATGTCACTGATTTAGGATACGCACACGTTAAACAGGAGATGTGGCACAGATAATGTCGCTGTCCGCAGCGTCTATGAAAAAAATACACTGAATGTCGCAGATAATTTTAGGATGCGCAAACGTTATACAGGAGGTATAGCACAAGTTATGTGACTGTCACCACCGGCTAATGAAAAATTACACTGAATGAATGTCACTGATATTTAGGATGCACAAACATTATACAGGAGGTATAACGCAAATAATGTCGCTGTCACCACTGGCTAATAAAAAGTTACACTGAATGAATATTTAGGATGCACAAATGTTATACAGGAGATGTGGCACAGTCACCAGCGGCTATACTATTGCGCTGAATGTCACAGATATTTATGCTGCACATATGTAAAATAAAAGATGTAGCAGAGGTTGTGTCACTATCAGAAGCGGCACTAACGATTCCCCGCAATTTAGCGCAGGTTGCGCTAATAATTATATTGCTGCCAGATACAACAATAGTCCTTAAAAGGACTTTTGAGTCTCTAACTATTCCATGCAATTTAGTGCAGGTTGTGGTAATAATTATATTGCTGCCAGATACAATAGTCCTTAAAAGGACTTTTGGGTCTCTAACAAGTTTTTTCCCTAAAATATTACTATTTCATTCCCAACACTATCTGTTCCTTCTTCAGCACCTGACTAAGACTAAGCCGAATCACTGTAATGCCAGTAACCATCATCGCTACGGCATTACAGTTAGTGGCAGTAGTTAGCCGCAAGTTTATTGGCTGCGTAGCAGCCAACAAATGTGCAGGGAGCAGACTTGAGCATCGCACTCGAGATCACATGGTGTTTGGCCGAACACCGAGATGTGCCGAGCATCACGATGCTCAAGCCGAACTGGTGTTCGGCCGAGCATGCTCGCCCAACACTAATGATTGGTAAAGTGATTTTCCTGTGCTAAAATATTTGCTTTGTCATAAATGTGACATTTATGGTGTCTAAAACACTATAGAAAAGTATACGGGTGGGTAGCACTACTCACTGCTCACCAGCAGACTTCCAATTCGTGGCGGTGCTTGTATTGTCAGTCTCCGGCCTCAGAGACTCAAATTCATGCAGCAAAACGTGGAAGAAATACCAGCACTCCTTAATCCTCGATAATCTTCTTTTATTCCACCAAAAAACGACAGCAACGTTTCAACCCGAAGGTCTTTATCAAGCTCAACCATACAATCACATAGTGCCTTTAAATAACCCCCAATCTCCTCTGATTGGTCCCCACATTTATCACTTAATTAACACTTTAAAACATGTCCTAGAACCAAAATTTTCACATATCCCGATACATTATAGCACACTTACATATTCCGCACTGGATCACCATAAGTTCCACCTTCAATCGCTTCAATAATCGCCAAATTCTTACTTGGCGTTATTCCCTTGCTACTGCGCATGTCCGGAACTGTGTACGTCACTCTATGCATCACGTGTGCGTTCCACGTGTGCGTGCCACTGACGTCACTTCGATCTCCAACTTCCGCGACTGCATCGAGAGCGGGAGGAGGCACATCATCATGTGACGTGGTCACATGACCGGAGAATTTCAAAACTTCGCGATTTAAAGGTTTTACAATGGTGTTCCAATTTATATTATTAATTGGAGGATAGTTCTGTGGGGGATTACGGAGTGTATTGTACACTTATCACATATATTTCAGCGAAAATTCATCAAACACAGTGGGATACACTGATTGCAGCAAAAATTCGAGCCTTACCCTTACATTATCATTCTCGCAGCATATTATATAGTGTATAGTGTATATTATATATTCTAACACTAATGGCAATAATAGTCACCAAAATTAACATCTAAGCCTCACCCTTACGTCATCCTGACTGCAAAGCATCCTATACTTAAATACCAAAAGATTCGCCACTGATGGAAAAGATGATCGCCAAAAAAGACGAACATTTAATTATCAAATAAAGACATTAAAGAGTAAACAAACCATTACTCATATCATTTCACAAGGGCAGCAAAGGTCCTATATTGTGTACAATCTAAATAGTTCCCACCTCTGGCGAATATATTGGAAAAAGTAGTAGCAGTGCATTTTAATGCCTACATAACCATGAAACATGATGAACATATCATTACCAATCACATTTTTTACAGAACATACAATGTTATTGCTCATTACCAAATCATGGGTGGCCCTTAATTTACTGCAATCAAGGATCCCCTCGCATGTATAGTTAGTGGTGTACACTACCCGTGTCCCTACCACAAAGTCCATCCTCCCATGATACATTTCTGTATTGGGTCTCGGATGTTGCTCCTCCTAATGTAAAAAATAGGAAAAAAGGAC
Organism: Bufotes viridis; assembly: GCA_033119425.1. NCBI lineage: Eukaryota > Metazoa > Chordata > Amphibia > Anura > Bufonidae > Bufotes > Bufotes viridis. Next base: position 131,031,657 of record CM065591.1, read on the forward strand.
ACGAAATTAATAACTTCACGGCTATTAGCCGGGCAACATTACTTAAGGGTATACATATAGAGCACATATCCTTACTGTTTCAATACAATGTACCCACTTTGAATTCCCTATTTAACCCTTTCGGTTCCAGTGTATCTAACTCAAAGATCCATTTGAGCTCCTTCCTTTTCAAAATTCTTTCTCTATCACCTCCTCTCCTCAAGGGCAGTACTCCATCAATTATTCTGAACCTCATTTGTGCGATGTTGTGGCGACATCTCACAAAATGCTCTGGGACTGGTAATTCTGTTTCCACAAATCTCTCTGTTTCATTTTTTGCCATAAGTTTACGTATATTATAGCGGTGCTGGTTGATCCTGTTTTTACATGCCTGTGTGGTCTCCCCCACATAGAGGAGTCCACACGGGCATTGGATGACATAGATAACAAAATCTGATGCACACGTGTAGAACTCCTCTATTTCATATTTTTACCTGTTCTAGGATGACAGAAAGAGCTACCCTTGATTAGGCTCCCACAATTGCAGCAGCCCAAACATGGGTAACACCCCTTCTTTTAGGCGTAGCTTTGGTTTTTTTGTGTCGGTTCTTATCAGTATGTCACCCAGACTTCTGGGACGACTGTAAGACATTAGAGGCGGATTCTTAAACTCATCTATATCAGGAAACGACTTCGTCAAAATTTGCCAATTACTTCTGAGGATGTTTGCAATATCTCCACTCGCCTCTGAAAATTTAGATACAAATGGTATCCTCTTTATTTGTTTTTCTTTGGCCTGACCTCCTTTGAGTAGTTGTTCTCTATTCTTATCTTCCACTTCATTCAATTGTTTCTCTATCAGTTTTTTAGGATATCTTCTCTCTTCAAATTTCTTGGCCATATTTACTAGTCTCCCTTTCAATCTGGCTTCCTCTGAAACTATCCTCTTTACCCTCAAAAATTGACTATATGGGAGGGACTCTTTAGTTCTTTTAGGGTGTGCACTCTGATAGTAGTTTTAATAAATAGATCTGTCTCTAATTTGTTATTATTCACATATACCATCGTATCCAGAAATTGTAGAGAATCCTGTGATTGCACTATGGTGAACTTCAAATCGTTATGGATCTGGTTAATGAAACCATGAAACTCTAACAAGTCATCATCCGTTCCTCTCCAAACGAGGAATATGTCATCTATGTACCGCATCCACCCCCTCACAAATTGGAAGAGGGTGGATGGGTACACGTGACATTCCTCGATGGATGACATATATATATTCGCATATGTCGGGGCCATATTAGACCCCATGGCCGTACCCCTACATTGTACGTAAAACGTATCCTCAAATAAAAAATAGTTGTTCAACAATAGAATCTCCAACAGTGATAAAAGGAATTCTTTTTTATCAGGGTCCTGCTCAGTTTTATTAAGGGCCCATTTCACCGCTTCAAGACCCAGTTCATGGTTTATACTGGTGTACAGACTGGTGACATCAAATGACACCAGTCTGTCTCCAACATTAAACTCAACCATTTCCAGTTTATTCAAAAAATCTGTGGTGTCCTTAACATAGGACTCAGTCCCTATGGCTAATGGTCTCAATATTCTGTCCAGATAGATAGCAGCTCCTGAAAAGACTGAATCCGTACTGGCCACTATTGGACGCCCTGGTGGATCCACAAGGCTTTTGTGAATCTTAGGCAGGACGTACAATAGTGGCGTGATCGGATGACTGGGTATAAGGTAGGAGTGGAGCTTTTCATCAATGAGATCAATTGCGAATGCGTTATCTACCAACAGTTTAATTTTCCTTAGTATGTCCCATTTAGGATCTTTATTCAGAGGTTTGTATACCTCTGTATCTTGTACCTGTCTCATTACTTCTGCCTTATACTTATCGGTATCCATCACAACGATGGCACCCCCTTTATCCGCTTTTTTAATAGTTAATTCCTCTCTTTTCTTAAGCGAGGACAATGCTCTTTTCTCAGATCTATTTAATTTCGTCTTTTCTCCACCTTCAACCATTTGCTTCCTCAAATCCTCTATCTCTTTCTTCACCAGGGAGGAAAAGGTATCAACAGCACAGTTATTTACAGGTGGTTGAAAACCACTCTTTATGAAAAGACTACTTTCTTTAAGTGTCAACCTATCCCCTCCTGGTGATACCTCATCAACATTTCCTGTTACCTGTTCACCAAAAAACACTCTAGGACCTTTGCTGCCCTTGTGAAATGATATGAGTAATGGTTTGTTTACTCTTTAATGTCTTCATTTGATAATTAAATGTTCGTCTTTTTTGGCGATCATCTTTTCCATCAGTGGCGAATCTTTTGGTATTTAAGTATAGGATGCTTTGCAGTCAGGATGACGTAAGGGTGAGGCTTAGATGTTAATTTTGGTGACTATTATTGCCATTAGTGTTAGAATATATAATATACACTATACACTATATAATATGCTGCGAGAATGATAATGTAAGGGTAAGGCTCGAATTTTTGCTGCAATCAGTGTATCCCACTGTGTTTGATGAATTTTCGCTGAAATATATGTGATAAGTGTACAATACACTCCGTAATCCCCCACAGAACTATCCTCCAATTAATAATATAAATTGGAACACCATTGTAAAACCTTTAAATTGCGAAGTTTTGAAATTCTCCGGTCATGTGACCACGTCACATGATGATGTGCCTCCTCCCGCTCTCGATGCAGTCGCGGAAGTTGGAGATCGAAGTGACGTCAGTGGCACGCACACGTGGAACGCACACGTGATGCATAGAGTGACGTACACAGTTCCGGACATGCGCAGTAGCAAGGGAATAACGCCAAGTAAGAATTTGGCGATTATTGAAGCGATTGAAGGTGGAACTTATGGTGATCCAGTGCGGAATATGTAAGTGTGCTATAATGTATCGGGATATGTGAAAATTTTGGTTCTAGGACATGTTTTAAAGTGTTAATTAAGTGATAAATGTGGGGACCAATCAGAGGAGATTGGGGTTATTTAAAGGCACTATGTGATTGTATGGTTGAGCTTGATAAAGACCTTCGGGTTGAAACGTTGCTGTCGTTTTTTGGTGGAATAAAAGAAGATTATCGAGGATTAAGGAGTGCTGGTATTTCTTCCACGTTTTGCTGCATGAATTTGAGTCTCTGAGGCCGGAGACTGACAATACAAGCACCGCCACGAATTGGAAGTCTGCTGGTGAGCAGTGAGTAGTGCTACCCACCCGTATACTTTTCTATTTGTTCAAGAGGCCTGGGGTTTAGCACACTCACGCTGCATATCGTGTTACATAGAATGCAGTGACGAAGTGGCTCTTCTAAACGAAATGGCTTCACCAAAAAGCCTTTTATATACAAGTGACCAGATTGCACATATCCTGAAAGGTAACACCGATGAAGGTACCTTTTTGAACCAGCCTACCAGTGATTATATAAAGAAAAAATGGGAACAAGATCAAAAGCAATTGATTAATATAGAACTTCATCTATCAACCTTACGTGAATACTACAAGGTAGAACGTATTCCAAGAGGTCTCAGGACTCATCTTAGACCTATTCTGTTCCCTGAGAATAGTGAATTCCTGAAAAAATTTACGTTCTTAGCAAATCGATTTGCCTTCGATATGATGCTCTTGAACATGGAATATCTACAAAAAGACACGATTGAGATCCAAGTGAAAATTTTGGAGTATGAAAACCAGTTACAAAAAATGTTAGGTAAACAGGAATTCATGAAAATGAAGGAGGATAAGATGGTCGATTTCAAGAAATACCGAGAAAATATACAAAGTACAAAGAGACAGAAATGGAATAGAGACCTGGAGGACTATACTAAAGGCGACATTTATAAAATAACTCCTAAATACGGATCGAATCGTCGTAATAACATGCAACGACAAAAAATCAATAAGACAAAGAAACGGAGAGAAAACTGGACTGATACAGACTCTTCACGGGAGCAGAGCACTGAACGGGATTTTTTAGGACAAGCAGAGGGAGGAAGACCAGAAGGGGAGGAAGGAGGCTCCAAAAGAGACAAAGTGAACAAAGAGGATGCACAAAAGAGAAATACGAGATCAAAGAAGCCACCGAGTGGGAACAGTCAGATGGTGCAACGGGAGACACAATGAGGGACATACACAGAGAAGTACAACAAAAATCCTTGGTGGTAAATATATCTTCTCATGAACTGTCTTTAGATGAACTGTCTCTATTAAATAAGGGATTATCGTTCTGCCCGTCAGCACCCAGTGACTGGTTTCAGGTTGAGATGGACATGCATAATTTTCTTAGAAGAATTAAATTAAGAGTGTTTTTTGGTGAACAGGTAACAGGAAATGTTGATGAGGTATCACCAGGAGGGGATAGGTTGACACTTAAAGAAAGTGGTCTTTTCATAAAGAGTGGTTTTCAACCACCTGTAAATAACTGTGCTGTTGATACCTTTTCCTCCCTGGTGAAGAAAGAGATAGAGGATTTGAGGAAGCAAATGGTTGAAGGTGGAGAAAAGACGAAATTAAATAGATCTGAGAAAAAAGCATTGTCCTCGCTTAAGAAAAGAGAGGAATTAACTATTAAAAAAGCGGATAAAGGGGGTGCCATCGTTGTGATGGATACCGATAAGTATAAGGCAGAAGTAATGAGACAGGTACAAGATACAGAGGTATACAAACCTCTGAATAAAGATCCTAAATGGGACATACTAAGGAAAATTAAACTGTTGGTAGATAACGCATTCGCAATTGATCTCATTGATGAAAAGCTCCACTCCTACCTTATACCCAGTCATCCGATCACGCCACTATTGTACGTCCTGCCTAAGATTCACAAAAGCCTTGTGGATCCACCAGGGCGTCCAATAGTGGCCAGTACGGATTCAGTCTTTTCAGGAGCTGCTATCTATCTGGACAGAATATTGAGACCATTAGCCATAGGGACTGAGTCCTATGTTAAGGACACCACAGATTTTTTGAATAAACTGGAAATGGTTGAGTTTAATGTTGGAGACAGACTGGTGTCATTTGATGTCACCAGTCTGTACACCAGTATAAACCATGAACTGGGTCTTGAAGCGGTGAAATGGGCCCTTAATAAAACTGAGCAGGACCCTGATAAAAAGAATTCCTTTTATCACTGTTGGAGATTCTATTGTTGAACAACTATTTTTATTTGAGGATACGTTTTACGTACAATGTAGGGGTACGGCCATGGGGTCTAATATGGCCCCGACATATGCGAATATATATATGTCATCCATCGAGGAATGTCATGTGTACCCATCCACCCTCTTCCAATTTGTGAGGGGGTGGATGCGGTACATAGATGACATATTCCTCGCTTGGAGAGGAACGGATGATGACTTGTTAGAGTTTCATGGTTTCATTAACCAGATCCATAACGATTTAAAGTTCACCATAGTGCAATCACAGGATTCTCTACAATTTCTGGATACGATGGTATATGTGAATAATAACAAATTAGAGACAGATCTATTTATTAAAACTACAGATCGCAACAGTTTGTTGCACTATCAGAGTGCACACCCTAAAAGAACTAAAGAGTCCCTCCCATATAGTCAATTTTTGAGGGTAAAGAGGATAGTTTCAGAGGAAGCCAGATTGAAAGGGAGACTAGTAAATATGGCCAAGAAATTTGAAGAGAGAAGATATCCTAAAAAACTGATAGAGAAACAATTGAATGAAGTGGAAGATAAGAATAGAGAACAACTACTCAAAGGAGGTCAGGCCAAAGAAAAACAAATAAAGAGGATACCATTTGTATCTAAATTTTCAGAGGCGAGTGGAGATATTGCAAACATCCTCAGAAGTAATTGGCAAATTTTGACGAAGTCGTTTCCAGATATAGATGAGTTTAAGAATCCGCCTCTAATGTCTTACAGTCGTCCCAGAAGTCTGGGTGACATACTGATAAGAACCGACACAAAAAAACCAAAGCTACGCCCTAAAAAGAAGGGGTGTTACCCATGTTTGGGCTGCTGCAATTGTGGGAGCCTAATCAAGGGTAGCTCTTTCTGTCATCCTAGAACAGGTAAAAAATATGAAATAGAGGAGTTCTACACGTGTGCATCAGATTTTGTTATCTATGTCATCCAATGCCCGTGTGGACTCCTCTATGTGGGGGAGACCACACAGGCATGTAAAAACAGGATCAACCAGCACCGCTATAATATACGTAAACTTATGGCAAAAAATGAAACAGAGAGATTTGTGGAAACAGAATTACCAGTCCCAGAGCATTTTGTGAGATGTCGCCACAACATCGCACAAATGAGGTTCAGAATAATTGATGGAGTACTGCCCTTGAGGAGAGGAGGTGATAGAGAAAGAATTTTGAAAGGAAGGAGCTCAAATGGATCTTTGAGTTAGATACACTGGAACCGAAAGGGTTAAATAGGGAATTCAAAGTGGGTACATTGTATTGAAACAGTAAGGATATGTGCTCTATATGTATACCCTTAAGTAATGTTGCCCGGCTAATAGCCGTGAAGTTATTAATTTCGTGTCCTTTTTCCTATTTTTTACATTAGGAGGAGCAACACTCGAGACCCAATACAGAAATGTATCATGGGAGGATGGACTTTGTGGTAGGGACACGGGTAGTGTACACCACTAACTATACATGTGAGGGGATCCTTGATTGCAGTAAATTAAGGGCCACCCATGATTTGGTAATGAGCAATAACATTGTATGTTCTGTAAAAAATGTGATTGGTAATGATATGTTCATCATGTTTCATGGTTATGTAGGCATTAAAATGCACTGCTACTACTTTTTCCAATATATTCGCCAGAGGTGGGAACTATTTAGATTGTACACAATATAGGACCTTTGCTGCCCTTGTGAAATGATATGAGTAATGGTTTGTTTACTCTTTAATGTTTTTATTTGATAATTAAATGTTTGTTTTTTTTGGCGATCATCTTTTCCATCAGTGGCGAATCTTTTGGTATTTAAGTATAGGATGCTTTGCAGTCAGGATGACGTAAGGGTGAGGCTTAGATGTTAATTTTGGTGACTATTATTGCCATTAGTGTTAGAATATATAATATACACTATACACTATATAATATGCTGCGAGAATGATAATGTAAGGGTAAGGCTCGAATTTTTGCTGCAATCAGTGTATCCCACTGTGTTTGATGAATTTTCGCTGAAATATATGTGATAAGTGTACAATACACTCCTTAATCCCCCACAGAACTATCCTCCAATTAATAATATAAATTGGAACACCATTGTAAAACCTTTAAATCGCGAGTTTTGAAATTCTCCGGTCATGTGACCACGTCACATGATGATGTGCCTCCTCCCGCTCTCGATGCAGTCGCGAAGTTGGAGATCGAAGTGACGTCAGTGGCACGCACACGTGGAACGCACACGTGATGCATAGAGTGACGTACACAGTTCCGGACATGCGCAGTAGCAAGGGAATAACGCCAAGTAAGAATTTGGCGATTATTGAAGCGATTGAAGGTGGAACTTATGGTGATCCAGTGCGGAATATGTAAGTGTGCTATAATGTATCGGGATATGTGAAAATTTTGGTTCTAGGACATGTTTTAAAGTGTTAATTAAGTGATAAATGTGGGGACCAATCAGAGGAGATTGGGGGTTATTTAAAGGCACTATGTGATTGTATGGTTGAGCTTGATAAAGACCTTCGGGTTGAAACGTTGCTGTCGTTTTTTGGTGGAATAAAAGAAGATTATCGAGGATTAAGGAGTGCTGGTATTTCTTCCACGTTTTGCTGCATAAAACACTATAGAGATATATGTGTAATGATGTGTTTTAAAACGTAACTTTTATTAACAAAACTCTAAGAAAATAAGCCCTATTTTCTAGAAATCAACCATGCAAGCATATGTATGTCTGTATATGCATTGTGTCACGGGAAGGATCATCTCATAGATTCCTTTTGTTGTCAGAGGTTGTTTCTCTTGAAAATGCAGGTGCATTTTTGGCAAAATGTCAGTGTCACACCCACAATTTACCTCTTTAATTTGAGAGAGAGGAGTACTATTCAAAAGAGCTCCTATTCCTGGCTAGGTTGTATAATAAAACTACATGAGCAGCGCATAATCTAATGTTCCTATCAGTATGTTTTTGGAGTGTGGGAGGAAACCGGAGTATCCAGAGGAAATGCTGACACGAGGAGAACATACAAAGGCACCATGCTCCCCACCACACCGTGCTTTGACCTAAACCATTCCATTGTAGCTCTGAGCTGTCTTGAATTTAGACATCTTTCTACGCCTGAAACCGGAGTAGGAAATGGTGAATGAGACGGGCCTGCTGAGACGGGCCCGTCCCCTTCCCCTCTCATGGCACAAATACAATTTAGACCTGGAGTGAGCAGCGCGAAGTCACAGATAGTGGTGCCCTATCTGCGCCTGAAATAAAGCTCAATATAGGCATATTTCAGCATGATAAATGACCTCCAAGGTTTGCAGTTTTGTCAAAAAGTATTATTCAACCTTGTGTAAAATTATTTTTACTGTCTGTACTAGGTAAAGCAATACTTGGAGCGGGAAAACAAGATATTATATCTGGCAGATCTAATATTTTGTCATCTTGACAAATCTTTTACAGGACACAACTCTGAATTCAAAGAGACATTTCTAGGTGACACATAACTCCAACAAGAGGTCACTTCAATCCCAGCACATTTATTGCTTTATTTTGTTTTCCTTTTACTGTCCTCTTTTTATTGCTTTATTTGAAATCAGTATACAGATGTATCAAAGCTGGATTTGTCATATTACTAGAATTGCATTGTTAGGCCTGATTGTGGTTTTGATTTGCTACATCGACGATAAAAGCACAACCAATATCCCATGTGTTTTTTTTTGTTGTTGTTTTTTTTCTACTAGATGCTTTTAAAAGACCGGTTTCTACTAGTCATTTATTGTATGAAAAGGTTAGCTACTTAGCTGCCATTACACTTGGCTCCCAGGTGAACTACAAACAGCAAGTTCTAATAGCACAGTTGTACCAATATACAAATAATAAGACGCCCCACAGAGCATATAGCATTCCTTTGTATGACCTGTATATGATATATATCTTAGCGATAAGTGAATCAATTTGTATAAAACGATTAATGTATCTGAACAAACTTTATGTGTGATGTAGTGTCCCTCTACACAGATTAACATGGCTGCACATCTAGCGTGGTTATGATAATCTTGCACACTCACCATTACTGCGAGTAATCGGCGTATGTGCCAATGAGCTATCTGGTCAACCAAATCAATAATTGTGTGCCTGGTACTAAAATGTTTTTAGCGGTGAATGCAAATTTGTAGATGCCGGTTTGTTTTAATATAATGCTGCCTGAGGGAAGGGCTATTTTAACAGGCAGCTGCTGGCCACAATATCCTGTGATTCAGCCTAACTAGCTAGTTTTCTGTTTGTTACTCGGGATTGTAGACCTTTTGACTCTTTCTCTGACTTTACCTTTGTATACTGATTTTGCCTCTGACTTAACCTCCTAATATTTGACTCTGCTGTTATTTGACCTAATTTGATATTGGACACTGTGTGGTTGACTTATCTGCTGTGTATTAGATTTTAGATTCTGATCCAGTCCTGGTTTTGAGAATGGTGCCTTTCCTTTCCACTTGTGATTGTAAGTTGCAGTGAAGGTCAAAGTTAAGGGGATGGGCTGCTGAGGAGGTCCCATTTTAAAGTGGCGGGGCACTGTGAGGGGGGGGGGCAGTCAGTGTTAAGGGGTGGGGGACTGTGGAGTACACTGTTTAAGGGGTGGGGTGCTGTATAGGTCACTGTTATGGGGGATACTGTCGATATCTTTTATCTACACACACAAACATTAAATTAAATACATAAAAATATACCTGTGCAAAGCCAGGTCCTTCAGCTAGCTGTTAATAATAAAAACTATTTGCACTTTTTTGTGTTCTGTTTTTGAAAGCATGCTTACCTTGCAAGATTTTACCCACACCTGCATAAAACTTTTGCACAGTAATATATATATATATATATATATATATATCTCCAAAACAAAGGTGAGGCAGTAGTGTTGAGCGAACAGTTCGAGCATAGTTCGGGTTCGTACGGAATTTTGGGGTGTTCGGGACCCGGACCCGAACATTTTCAAAAAAGTTCGGGTTCGGGTCCGTTGTTCAGCGATTTCTTCTCGCTTTCTGAAGGGCTGCACAGCAGCCAATCAGCTAGTGTTTTACTTCTTGCCCTAAGAAGCCATCACAGCCATGCCTACTAATGGCATGGCTGTGATTGGCCAAGTGCAGCATGTGACCCAGCCTCAATTTAAGCTGGAGTCACGTAGCGCCGCACGTCACACTGCTCTGATTAGTGTAGGGAGAGGACGCAGCTTCTGTGAGGGCGAGATAAGGCAGGGAAAAGTCAGCAACAGCACCTAATGAACTGATCGATCTACAGCTGTGAATGATTCAACTTCTGCTAGTTAATTGCTCACTGGTTTTTAGGCTGCACAGAGCATTTTTCTGTCACTTTTTTCTGGGGTGATCGGCGGCCATTTTGTGACTTGTGGTGCACCAGAACAAGATGCCACCAAGTCCATCAATCCATCAATACTAGGCATTTTTTTGCTATATCTTACATCAGGGGCTTGGCTGTGCTTATTGTCACCCCTAGAAACTCAGGATAGCAATTTCTATATTTTACTAAGGGGTTAAATACAATTGCCAAAATATCAATCTCCTAAATCTGGTGTTCCAGCTTTGGCTAGCCAAGAGTAATACTGTCTGCTGTCTGGCAAAGGATAGATTATTTTCTGTGGTGAAATTCAATTGCCAAAATAGCAATCTCCTAAATCTGGCGTCCCAGCGCTGGCTGGCAAAGTATAACAGTGTCGGCAAAAACAAATATTTTGTTAAGGGGTAAAACTCACTTGCCCAAATAGCAATACACTGAAACTGGTGTCCCAGCACTGGCTGGCAAAGTTTTACAGTGTCCACCAAAACATATATTTTGTTCTGGGGTGAAATTCAATTGCAAAAATAGCAATACACTGAATCTGGTGTCTCAGCACTGGCTGGCAAAGTATAATAGTGTCCGCCAAAACATATATTTTATTCTGGGGTGAAATTCAATGGCCAAAATAGCAATACCCTGAATCTGCTGTTCCAGCAGTTGCAGGCCTAGTTTGAATCTGTCCGTAACAGGGTATATTTTGTTCTGGGGTGAAATTCAATTGCCAAAATAGCAATACCCTGAATCTGGTGTTCCAGCAGTGGCTGGCAAAGTATAATAGCTGTCCACTAACAACATATATTTTGTTCTGGGGTGAAATTCAATTGCCAAAATAGCAATACCCTGAATCTGGTGTCCCAGCACTGGCTGGCAAAGTATAATAGTGTCCGCCAAAACATATATTTTGTTCTGGGGTAAAATTAAATTGCCAAAATAGCAATACCCTGAATCTGGTGTTCCAGCAGTTGCAGGCCTAGTTTAAATCTGTCCGTAACAGGGTATATTTTGTTCTGGGGTGAAATTCAATTGCCAAAATAGCAATACCCTGAATCTGGTGTCCCAGCACTGGCTGGCAAAGTATAATAGTTGTCCGCCAAAACATATATTTTGTTCTGGGGTGAAATTCAATTGCCAAAATAGCAATACCCTGAATCTGGTGTCCCAGCACTGGCTGGCAAAGTATAATAGTGTCCACCAAAACATATATTTTGTTCTGGGGTGAAATTCAATTGCCAAAATAGCAATACCCTGAATCTGGTGTTCCAGCAGTTGCAGGCCTAGTTTAAATCTCTCTGTAACAGGGTATATTTTGTTCTGGGGTGAAATTCAATTGCCAAAATAGCAATACCCTGAATCTGGTGTCCCAGCACTGGCTGGCAAAGTATAATAGTGTCCGCCAAAACATATATTTTGTTCTGGGGTGAAATTCAATTGCCAAAATAGCAATACCCTGAATCTGGTGTCCCAGCACTGGCTGGCAAAGTATAATAGTGTCCGCCAAAACATATATTTTGTTCTGGGGTGAAATTCACTTGACAAAATAGCAATACCCTGAATCTGGTGTCCCAGCACTGGCTGGCAAAGTATAATAGTGTCCGCCAAAACATATATTTTGTTCTGTTGTGAAATTCAATTGCCAAAATAGCAATACCCTGAATCTGTTGTCCCAGCAGTGGCTGGCAAAGTATAATAGTGTCCGCCAAAACATATATTTTGTTCTGGGGTGAAATTAAATTGCCAAAATAGCAATACCCTGAATCTGGTGTGCCAGCACTGGCTGGTAAAGTATAATAGTGTCCGCCAAAACATATATTTTGTTCTGGGGTAATATTCACTTGCCAAAATAGACATACCCTGAATCTGGTGTCCCAGCACTGGCTGGCAAAGTATAATAGTGTCCGACAAAACATATATTTAGTTCTGGGGTGAAATTCAATTGCCAAAATAGCAATACCCGAAATCTGGTGTCCCAGCACTGGCTGTCAAAGTATAATAGTGTCCGCCAAAACATATATTTTGTTCTGGGGTGAAATTCAATTGCCAAAATAGCAATACTCTGAATCTGGTGTCCCAGCTCTGGCTGGCAAAGTATAATAGTGCCCGCCAAAACATATATTTTGTTCTGGGGTGAAATTCAATTGCCAAAATAGCAATACCCTGAATCTGGTGTCCCAGTAGTGGCAGTCAAAGTATAATAGTGTCCGCCAAAACATATATTTTGTTCTGGGGTGAAATTCAATTGCCAAAATAGCAATACCCTGAATCTGGTGTCCCAGCACTGGCTGGCAAAGTATAATAGTGTCCGCCAAAACATATATTTTGTTCTGGGGTGAAATTCAATTGCCAAAATAGCAATACCCTGAATCTGGTGTTCCAGCAGTTGCATGGCCTAGTTTAAATCTGTCCGCTAACAGGGTATATTTTGTTCTGGGGTGAAATTCAATTGCCAAAATAGCAATACCCTGAATCTGGTGTTCCAGCAGTTGCAGGCCTAGTTTAAATCTGTCCGTAACAAGGTATATTTTGTTCTGGGGTGAAATTCAATTGCCAAAATAGCAATACCCTGAATCTGGTGTCCCAGCACTGGCTGGCAAAGTATAATAGTGTCCACCAAAACATATATTTTGTTCTGGGGTGAAATTCAATTGCCAAAATAGCAATACCCTGAATCTGGTGTCCCAGCACTGGCTGGCAAAGTATAATAGTGTCCGCCAAAACATATATTTTGTTCTGGGGTAAAATTCACTTGACAAAATAGAAATACCCTGAATCTGGTGTCCCAGCACTGGCTGGCAAAGTATAATAGTGTCCGCTAAAACATATATTTTGTTCTGTGGTGAAATTCAATTGCCAAAATAGCAATACCCTGAATCTGGTGTCCCAGCAGTGGCTGGCAAAGTATAATAGTGTCCGCCAAAACATATATTTTGTTCTGGGGTGAAATTAAATTGCCAAAATAGCAATACCCTGAATCTGGTGTGCCAGCACTGGCTGGTAAAGTATAATAGTGTCCGCCAAAACATATATTTTGTTCTGGGGTAAAATTCACTTGCCAAAATAGAAATACCCTGAATCTGGTGTCCCAGCACTGGCTGGCAAAGTATAATAGTGTCCGCCAAAACATATATTTAGTTCTGGGGTGAAATTCAATTGCCAAAATAGCAATACCCTGAAATCTGGTGTCCCAGCACTGGCTGGCAAAGTATAATAGTGTCCGCCAAAACATATATTTTGTTCTGGGGTGAAATTCAATTGCCAAAATAGCAATACCCTGAATCTGGTGTCCCAGCACTGGCTGGCAAAGTATAATAGTGTCCGCCAAAACATATATTTTGTTCTGGGGTGAAATTCAATTGCCAAAATAGCAATACCCTGAATCTGGTGTCCCAGCACTGGCTGGCAAAGTATAATAGTGTCCGACCAAAACATATATTTAGTTCTGGGGTGAAATTCAATTGCCAAAATAGCAATACCCTGAATCTGGTGTCCCAGCACTGGCTGGCAAAGTATAATAGTGTCCGCCAAAACATATATTTTGTTCTGGGGTGAAATTCAATTGCCAAAATAGCAATACTCTGAATCTGGTGTCCCAGCACTGGCTGGCAAAGTATAATAGTGTCCGCCAAAACATATATTTTGTTCTGGGGTGAAATTCAATTGCCAAAATAGCAATACCCTGAATCTGGTGTCCCAGCAGTGGCTGGCAAAGTATAATAGTGTCCGCCAAAACATATATTTTGTTCTGGGGTGAAATTCAATTGCCAAAATAGCAATACCCTGAATCTGGTGTCCCAGCACTGGCTGGCAAAGTATAATAGTGTCCACCAAAACATGTATTTTGTTCTGGGGTTAAATTCAATTGCAAAAATAGCAATACCCTGAATCTGGTGTTCCAGCAGTTGCATGCCTAATTTAAATCTGTCCGTAACAGGGTATATTTTGTTCTGGGGTGAAATTCAATTGCCAAAATAGCAATACCCTGAATCTGGTGTTCCAGCAGTTGCAGGCCTAGTTTAAATCTCTCTGTAACAGGGTATAATTTGTTCTGGAGTGAAATTAAATTGCCAAAATAGCAATACCCTGAATCCGGTGTCCCAGCACTGGCTGGCAGAGTATAATAGTGTCCCCCAAAACATATATTTTGTTCTGGAGTGAAATTAAATTGCCAAAATAGCAATACCCTGAATCTGGTGTCCCAGCACTGGCTGGAAAAGTATAATAGTGTCCGCCAAAACATATATTTTGTTCTGGGGTAAAATTCACTTGACAAAATAGAAATACCCTGAATCTGGTGTCCCAGCACTGGCTGGCAAAGTATAATAGTGTCCGCCAAAACATATATTTTGTTCTGTTGTGAAATTCAATTGCCAAAATAGCAATACCCTGAATCTGTTGTCCCAGCAGTGGCTGGCAAAGTATAATAGTGTCCGCCAAAACATATATTTTGTTCTGGGGTGAAATTAAATTGCCAAAATAGCAATACCCTGAATCTGGTGTGCCAGCACTGGCTGGTAAAGTATAATAGTGTCCGCCAAAACATATATTTTGTTCTGGGGTAAAATTCACTTGCCAAAATAGAAATACCCTGAATCTGGTGTCCCAGCACTGGCTGGCAAAGTATAATAGTGTCCGCCAAAACATATATTTAGTTCTGGGGTGAAATTCAATTGCCAAAATAGCAATACCCTAAATCTGGTGTCCCAGCACTGGCTGGCAAAGTATAATAGTGTCCGCCAAAACATATATTTTGTTCTGGGGTGAAATTCAATTGCCAAAATAGCAATACTCTGAATCTGGTGTCCCAGCTAGTGGCTGGCAAAGTATAATAGTGTCCGCCAAAACATATATTTTGTTCTGGGGTGAAATTCAATTGCCAAAATAGCAATACCCTGAATCTGGTGTCCCAGCAGTGGCTGGTCAAAGTATAATAGTGTCCGCCAAAACATATATTTTGTTCTGGGGTGAAATTCAATTGCCAAAATAGCAATACCCTGAATCTGGTGTCCCAGCACTGGCTGGCAAAGTATAATAGTGTCCGCCAAAACATATATTTTGTTCTGGGGTGAAATTCAATTGCCAAAATAGCAATACCCTGAATCTGGTGTCCCAGCACTGGCTGGCAAAGTATAATAGTGTCCGCCAAAACATATATTTTGTTCTGGGGTGAAATTCAATTGCCAAAATAGCAATACCCTGAATCTGGTGTCCCAGCAGTGGCTGGCAAAGTTTAATAGTGTCCGCAAAACGATATATTTTGTTCTGGGGTGAAATTCAATTGCCAAAACAGCAATACCCTGAATCTGGTGTCCCAGCACTGGCTGGCAGAGTATAATAGTGTCCCCCAAAACATATATTTTGTTCTGGGGTGAAATTCAATTGCCAAAATAGCAATACCCTGAATCTGGTGTCCCAGCACTGGCTGGCAAAGTATAATAGTGTCCGCCAAAACATATATTTTGTTCTGAGGTGAAATTCAATTGCCAATATAGCAATACCCTGAATCTGGTGTTCCAGCTGTTGCAGGCCAAGTGTTAATCTGTCTGTAAAAGGGTATATTACACTCAAGGTATATATATAAGTGCTGAGAGGGTCAATCTCAATAACTTCACACGGTACCGTGCATCTCCCATTGTATTTCTGTCCGTGAAAGGGTATATTACACAAAGTGTTAAAATACAATTGCTGAAGGCATAATCCTACATATTTTTTCACCCGCTACTGTGCATTTCCAAGTGTAAATCTGTCCATAAAAGGATAGCTTTCATCCAGGGCCTAAATACTAGCCCTAAAAGAGATATTCCCCTAAATCAGTGGTTACTGCTGTGCCTGGATTAGTGTAATACACTATATAAATAAATAGGCAGATAGTGTTAGGTGCCTGTAAAAAAAGGCCTAAATTTGAAATCAATACATTGGGCCAAATATTTTTTTCTTATTGTGGTGCTTACTGAACAGTAACAATAAGGAAAACATCTAGTAAGGGACGCGGACGCGGTCATCTTGGTGTTAGTATACCCTCTGGTGCTGGGAGAGGACGTGGCCATTCTGCCACAGCCACACGTCCTAGTGAACCAACTCCCTCAGTTTCCAGTACCCGCCAGAATTTACAGTGATATTTGGTGGGGTCCAATGCCGTTCTAAGGATAGTTAGGCCTGAGCAGGTACAGGCGCTAGTCAATTGGGTGGCCGACAGTGGATCCAGCACGTTCACAACATTATCTCCCACCCAGTCTTCTGCAGAAAGCGCACAGGTGGCGCCTGAAAACCAAGCCCATCAGTCCGTTAGATCACCCCCATGCATATCAGGGAAACTGTCTGAGCCTCAAGTTATGCAGCAGTCTCTTATGCTGTTTGAAGACTCTGCTGGCAGGGTTTCCCAAGGGAATCCACCTAGCCCTTCCCCAGTGGTGGGGAAGGAATGCTGGCACCTGCCGCCCACCAAACAGAGGATGTGCCACCGACAACACCACCTGCGTCACCAAGCATCTCCACCATGTCACACGGCAGCGTTCAGCTACCCATCTCACAACCCTTGGAGAGAAAGCATAAATTCCCACCTAGCCACCCTCGAGCCCTGGGCCTGAATGCCAGCATTTCTAAACTACTGGCCTTTGAAATGCTGTCATTCAGGCTGGTGGACACAGACAGCTTCAAACGGCTGATGTCCATGGCTGTCCCACAGTATGTTGTTCCCAGCCGCCACTACTTCTCCAAGACAGCCGTGCCTTCCATGCACAACCAAGATAAGTGGACCAGTAAGCACGGCCAGGGACGCTATATCTCCCTAACTGCACACTACATAAATCTAGTGGCGGCTGGGCCCCAGGCAGAGAGTTCCTTGGCGCACGTCCTTCCGCCGCCATGGATCGCAGGGCATCATTCTTTGCCTCCTGTAGCCTCCTCCTCCTACTCGGCTTCCTCCTCCTCTGCTTCCACCAGCTCATCCAGTCAGCCAAACACCTTCACCACCAACTTCAGCACAGCCCGGGGTAAACGTCAGAAGGCCATTCTGAAACCCCTAAGTTTTTGAGACATGTCAGAGCTGCTGCATAAAGTGAGGGCCGTCTGTGCGCGCTTCCGGCGTTCACATCCTGCCGCTGCTCGCCTGTCTGCGCTACAGCGTAACTTCGGCCTTCCCGCTCACCGCCTAGTATGCGACGTGCCCACCAGGTGGAACTCAACCTTGCACATGCTGGAGAGACTGTGCGAGCAGCAGCAGGCCATAGTGGAGTTTCAGCTGCAGCACGCAAGCGTCAGTCGCACTGCGGAACAGCACCACTTCACCACCAATGATTGGGCCTCCATGCGAGACCTGTGTGCCCTGTTGCGCTGTTTCGAGTACTCCACCAACATGGCCAGTGGCGATGACACCGTTATCAGCGTTACAATACCACTTCTATGTCTCCTTGAGAAAACACTTAGGGCGATGATGGAAGAGGAGGTGGCCCAGGAGGAGGAGGAGGATGAGGGGTCATTTTTAGCACTTTCAGGCCAGTCTGTTAGAAGTGGCTCAAAGGGAGGTTTTTTGCAACAGCAGAGGCCAGGTACAAATGTGGCCAGCCAAGGCCCACTACTGGAGGACGAGGAGGATGAGGTGGAGGAGGATGAGGATAAAGCAGGTTCACAGCGGAGTGGCACCCGACACAGTTCAGGCCCATCACTGGTGCGTGGCTGTGGGGATACGGAGGACGATGACGATACGCCTCCCACAAAGGATAGCTTATCCTTACCTCTGGGAGCCTGGCACACATGAGCGACTACATGCTGCAGTGCCTGCACAACGACAGCAGAGTTGCCCACATTTTAACGTGTGCGGACTATTGGGTTGCCACCCTGCCGGATCCCCGGTACAAAGACAATGTGCCCACCTTACTTCCTGCACTGGAGCATGATAGGAAGATGCGCGAGTACAAGTGCACGCTGGTAGACGCGCTCCTGAGAGCATTCCCAAATGTCACAGGGGAACAGGTAGAAGCCCATGGCAAAGGCAGAGGAGGAGCAAGAGGTCGCCAACGCAGCTGTGTCATGGCCAGCCCCTCTGAGGGCAGGGTTAGCATGGCAGAAATGTGGAAAAGTTTTGTCTCCACGCCACAGCTAACTGCTCCACCACGTGATACGGAACGTGTTAGCAGGAGGCAGCATTTCACTAACATGGTTGAACAGTACGTCTTCACACCCCTCCACGTATTGACTGATGGTTCGGCCCCATTCAACTTCTGAGTCTCCAAATTGTCCACGTGGCCAGAGTTAGCATTTTATGCCTTGAAGGTGCTCGCCTGCCCGACGGCCAGCATTTGTCTGAACATGTATTCAGCACGGCAGGGGGCGTCATTACTGACAAACGCAGCCGCCTGTCCACAGCCAATGTGGACAAGCTGACGTTCATAAAAATGAACCAGGCATAGATCCCACAGGACCTGTCCCTCCCTTGTGCAGAATAGACATTTATAACTGCCTACCCCTCAACCATGTATTCTTGTACTCCGGGGCACTTCTTTATTGAATCCTCATTTTTTTAACTTTACCCAGATCTTGCGGCGCAACCCAAAGTTGAACGAACCTCTCCTCAATCTGGGTGCCGGGGCCTAAATAACTGAAAGTGGCCTGTTACAATGGTGGGTGACATGAAGCCTGAACCTCTTCCATGCGACCTCTTTCCTCTGTCTGGGTTCCGTGGGCTAAATATCTGGAAGTGGCCTTCTCCAGTGGTGGGCGATATGACGCATGATTCTCTGCTATGGGACTTCTCTCCAATTGATATTGGTTAATTTTTATTTATTTTATTTTATTTTAATTCATTTCCCTATCTATATTTGTTTGCAGGGCATTTACCTGACATTTTGCTGACTTTTGCAGCCCTCTAGCCCTTTCCTGGACTATTTTACAGCTTTTTAGTGCCCAAAAGTTCGTGTCCCCATTGACTTCAATGGGGTTCGTGTTCTGGATAAAGTTCGGGTCGAGTTCGGATCCCGAACCCGAACATTTTCGGGAAGTTCGGACGAACTTCTCGAACCCAAACATCCAGGTGTTCGCTCATCTCTATGAGGCAGCACTTCTAACTTCCTTCTATAGTAGATGGGAGTGCCAGCAGTATCCGCTAGACCATAGCGATAAATACAAAAACATTACTACAAATGAGTCCTTGATCCAAAGGTCCATGAATTTACACAAACAGAAGAAACCATAGAACTCCAGGTGAAGGTAAAATAGTAAACGAGAACATTTTTGCCCATGAATTACCAACATTTCAGCCTTCTACACCTGGTCATTCAATAAATGTTCCAATTTCTTAATTTACCTACACCTGGAGTTCTATGGTTTATTCTGTTTCTGACCATTAATGGACCTTTGGATCAGGGACCCATTTGCATTACAGCATCATATTGACAGTGCTGCTTATCTGACATATTATATCACACATAGGGCTCATCCTATGCAGCAATCTATATATCATTCTATTATTCTCCATTTCTGTTTGTTTATTGTCTATCTTCATATTATTCTATTATCTATCAACTTATCTATTTCTTTCTCAGATCAGTTTGTCTACGAATCTGTATTATCATATTGATCAATCATTGATATGTTAAGTACAAGTTCAATAATAAATAAAAGAATGGAAACAAAACTGTGAAAACTAATTATCACGAAGGAGGAAAGTATACTGCTACAGATGGATCTGGATAGATTAGAGGCTTGGGCAGAAATGTGGCACATGAGGTTTAAAGGCTATGTACACCTTTGGGGACATTTTTTATGATTTCATTTTACTCAATTTTTTCAATTATTTTTTATTAAAAATATTGAGCCATTCTGTCACAAAAGGTTTAATTGTTTCTCTAGGTGTGTGTATCCTACTTTCACTTTCACTAAAATAACTGGAATGGGTGGACTACAGTACCCATAAAGATTATCAAAATTAGTTTAGAAAAAAGACGACTAAGGGGAGATCTAATAACTATGTATAAATAATTTACTTTCTCTGGATGGATGTCTTTTTTCAGCCTTCCAAACTATTTCCTTAAAAAACTATATAAAAACATGGTTTTCTATTAAAGATAAATAAAATTAACAACCAGTAAATATTCACATTGATCATTGATCCCTTTTACCAATAAACAGTGCAAATGGCTGCAGATGAATCACTTTTCAGTGCTGAATGTAATCAAATACAAATTCCCATTGATATTTGAAAGTCCAGTAAGAATATACTTGCACTGCCTTTATATACTAAAATACATTTATGTGTCAGATTTGAAACAGATTAAATAGGCAGAATTATCGCAACTAGTGTAAAGGAAAATAGGTTTAATTGAGCTGCCCATAGAAAACAGTCAGATTCCACCTTTCATTTTCCAAAGGAGCTCTGAAAAGTGAAATGTGGAATCTGTTTGCTTGCTATAAATTTTCCCCAATTGCTTTGTGTAGTATACAAAGAATAAGGCCCCTTGCAGACGAGAGTGAATGGATTAGATCCAGATGCGTTGTGGATGCGTTCAGTGAAAACTGCGCCATTTTGCAAGCAAGTTCATTCAGTTTTGCCTGTGATTGCGTTCAGTTGTTCAGTTTTTATCACGCGGGTGAAATGCGATTTAATGCATTTTGCACATGCGTGATAGAAAATGGAATGTTTAAAACATCTTGCTTGCGGATGCGATGCGATTTTCACGCATTCCCATTCGCTTCTATGGGCCCAGCATTGCGTGAAAAACGCAGAATATAGAACATGCTGGGATTTTCACGTAACGCACAAGTGATGCGTGAAAACCAATGCTCATGTACACAGACCCATTGAAATGAATGGGTCCAGATTCAGTGTGGGCGCAATGCGTTCGCATCACGCATTGCACCCGCGCGGGATACTCGCCTGTGTGAAAGGGGCCTAATTCTACCTAGGTCCACTATATTACTATGAAGCTTTGTAAATACATGAACTTTTGAGTTTGTAGAACTTTGTAAATCCTCTCGAAGGCACAAAGTAGGCCGATTCGTTACAATCTGTAAGCTATAGCTCAATCAACGATGAATTATGAAAATGACTAATTGATGTAACAAATATGAATAGTAAATAGATGGTGGCAGGCTAAATGATGATGTATTAAGCGTGGCCTGTGATGAGCACAAATTAAATTAACGCTAGCTCTTTCAAACACGTAATGAATTACTGAATGATGCAGAAAGCATAATTAGCTACCGTCACCGTGTAAAAGCACCAGACGACAAAATAAACAGAGCAATTAGTGAATGTAAAGTATTCAAGTAAGATCTGAACAGCACTTTATATAACTCAGTGTATCCAATATTATTGGCATGCAAATATAGAGTTTTTACTGAATATATACCATTCATATTATTGTCTATCAATCAGGGTCATCATCATTCTTGGCACAGGATATGTAGACTAAGTATGTAACTGTGTTTGTGCCATAAATGTATTTAAATATGCAAAGTATTCTGTATTAGAACATTGGTCTGGCTGTAAGACAACTGGTTGTTCTAGGACCTACCCTGTAACTTTGTTTAAAAGTTATGAACACCCACAGGGGCAAATAATTTTTAAACATTGCTTTTTACTCATTGCGGTCCAAAGATATTTTTTCAGCTGGTCTTTATTAAAAATTTCAACAGTTTCTGTTGTAGAGTCTTCACCTTTAGTCTAAATGCAAACTATCTTGATTTCGGTTTTACAGGTAATACATCAGGCATCTGCTCTGACTGCTGTATATATCTCTGGACTCTTGACCGCTCGAACATACATTATGGCTAGAGTCGATGTTCGGGTTCGAGAAGTTCGGCTGAACTTCACAAAAATGTTCGGGTTTGGGATCTGAACTCGACCCGAACTTGACCCGAACCCGAACCCTATTGAAGTCAATGGGGACCCGAACTTTTGGGCACTTAAATGGCTGTAAAATAGCCCTGGAAAGGGCTAGAGGGCTGCAAAAGGCAGCAAAATGTAGGTAAATGCCCTGCAAACATATGTGGATAGGGAAATTACTTAAAATAAAATACAGAAAAATAATAAATAAACATTCTAAACTTGAGCCCAAGTGAGTGACAGTGGCACCTGTCACCCAACAAACAGAGGATGTGGCAGCAACGCCCCCACATCTGTCATTGTCACCAAGCTCCACCAAATCCCATGGAAGTGTTTAGCTATCAGCTGTCCATCTCCCAAACACTGGAGAGAAAAAGAAATAGAAAGAGGAAGTACCCCCCTACCCATGGCTCTGAATGCCTTATTTCAAACTTCCTGGTCCTTTGAATTGCTGTCATTCTGTCTGGTGGACAGTTTTAAAAACCTTATGGCGGTGGATGTCCCACAGTACGTGTATCCCAGCCGCCGCTACTTTTGCAAGCGAGCCATCCCTTCCCTGCACAACCAAGTGACGGACAAAATCAAGTGTGCACTGCGCAACGCTATCTGTGGCAACGTCCACATAACCAACAACACAGTGGGTAAATGTAGCGGCTGGCCCAGAGGCGGATAGCATTTTTGCGAATGTCCTTCGGCCCCCAAGGATTTCTGGGCATTTCTCTTTGTATCCTGAGCCTCCAGCCCGGCCTGGTGTTGTGCGCTAATATAAATATACTAGCAGGTCTGGGCCCGGTTTGACACACATCCCCTACCTGCCACATGTGCTGAATTTGGGGTGCAGAAATTCCTAAACACCAGACAGTGAAAATCAATTCAGTTAATCGAACAAACACAACACCCCCACCCCCCTTTTCACTCAAACCATTAACAAACTATTTACAAATTTTCTTAAAAACATATTAAAATAACTATAATGCAGCTAAACTTACTATATAAACAAACAAAACTATATACACGCCTTATCCTTAACTTAAGGCCAGTGACATCCAAGTGGCTCGAAGGGTGGGTTCCTGCACAAACATAGTCCCTGGCCTGGAACACAATTGTACAGCCAGGGCACAGTTCTGGAGGATGAGGAGAATAAGTAGGATGAGGAGGAGTAGGAGGAACCGTGTTCTCAGCAGGGTGGCACCCAAGCCAGCTCACGGGCAGCTGGGTCACCATCAGTACCTCAGAAGGCTGGGTTAACATTGGCGAAATGTGGGCAAGCTTTGTCATCACGCCACAACAACCTGCACCACCAGCAGATCTGGAACGTCTTAGCAGGAGGCAGCATTTCAGCAACATGGTGGAGGAGTACACGTACTGACTGATGGGTTTGCCCAGGGGCGTAGCTACAGGAAAGCATGGAAAGCTACTGTTTTGGGTCCCTGACCTAGAAGGGGCCCATCCAGGAAGAGGGGGAGGAAGAGGAGGACTAAAAGACTTTGTCAGGGCCCCCTCAACAGTATTATACAATGAAATTATATACAGTGGCAGTATAGACAGTGTAGAAAGCGGATGGAAAATAAACCCAAACAGCCTCACACCCTACACACTCAACACCCCCACCCCCCTTTCAGTCAAACCATTAACAAACTATTAACAAATTTACTTAAAAACATATTAAAATAACTATAAGGCAGCTAAACTAACCATATAAAGAAACAAAACTAAATACACGCCTTATCCTTAACTTAAGGCCAACCAAATACAAGTGGTTCGGAGGGTGGGTATCTGCACCAACATAAGCCCTGGCCTGGAACACAATTGTCCAGCCAGGGCACAGTTCTGGAGGATGAGGAAGAGGAGTAGGAGCAACGCTTGGGGATACAGAGCCTGGCAGACATAACGCTGGGTTCAGACCTGAGCTTTTCTGAGACGCGCGTTTTTGTGCGCGTTTTTTGCAATAGTAAACGCGCGTTTTACGCGCGTTTGTGTGATTGACTGCAGTGTTGTCCAATGACCAAATATCCCTGTCTATATGAAGTTTGGCCTTTCCAGCATGTTGCAAATTCATAAATGCGCGTTTTCAGTGTCAAAAACGCGCAAAACACAAGCGTTGCGCGTTTCCATTGAAGTCTATAGGCCAAAACGCGCGACAAACGCCCCCAAAAAAGCTCAAGTACTTGTTTATGCGTTGGGCGTTTTTCAGCGCGTTCGAACGCGCTGTAAAACGCGAAAATGTGAACCAGTCCCATAGGGAGGCATTGGTTTGCATCGGTTATGCGTTTTACAGCGCGTTCGAACACGCTGTAAAACGCGCAAGTGTGAACTGAGGGTAAGCGAATACTTGCTGCAGTGCCTGAGCAACGACCGCCCAGTTACTGCCACATTCTAACTTGTTCTGATTACTGCGTGGCCACCCTGCTGCATCCCTGTTACAAGGACAACGTGCCATCCTTAACACCCTCATTGGAGTGTGATAGGAAGATGAGCACGCTAGTAGATATGCTGCTGATGGCATTCACACCTGATAACGGGGACTCAGTGGAAGCACAAGGTCAAGGCAGAGGAGAAGGAGGAAGAATTTGCCAATGCAGCTGGGTCACCACCAACACCTCAGAAGGCAGGGTTATCATGGGCAAAATGTGGAAAAGCTTTGTCATCATGCCACAACAACCTGCACCACCAGCAGATCTGGAACATCTTATCACGAGGCAGCATTTCAGCAACATGGTTGAACAGTACACGTAGGAAGGGGTTTGCGCAAAACTTACTGGAGGAGGGGGGCCCCATGCAAAAATTTGCTGGGGTGCCCAATCATTTCTAGCTACGCCAATGGGTCTGCACTATTCAACTTCTCGGTCATGAAATTGGGCACAAATTGGGCACATGTCCTGAGGTTGCCCTTTACGCCTTGGAGGTGCTGGCCTACCCTGCAGCCACTGTATTGTCTGAACGTGTGTTTAGCACGGCAGAAGGTGTTATCACAAACAAGCGCAGCCACCTGTCCACAATGTGGGCAAGCTTTCGTTTATTAAAAAGAACTAGGCATGGATTCCACAGGACTTGTTTGTACCTTATGCAGAATAGACATGTATACTAGCCTCACCCAACCATTCTTATACTATCGTGCACTTACACTTTGTTTTATTTTTTATATTTTCCCAATGTTTTGGGGTCTACACTAATATATTTTAAAAAATAAAAAAACAGTTATTCGCGACTACCTTTGGCTTCACAGCCCAAAAAGGCTTTATTTCATACAAGAACGTAACCGCCAATTGTAAGTTCCCTGTCATTTATGCAGTGCAGGGGTTTCTACCTAGCAAAAATGGTAATATTTCACCCAACAATTTAAAATCTATCCTTTGCCGGACAGTATTAAACTTGGCCAGCCACAGCTGAAACCACTGATTTACGGTATTGCTATTTTGGCAATTGAATTTCACCCCAGAAAAAAATATATTCTTTGCCGGACACTATTAAACTTGGCCAGGCACAGCTGAAACCACTGATTTACGGTATTGCTATTTTGGCAATTGAATTTCACCCCAGAACAAAATCTATCCTTTGCCGGACACTATTAAACTTGGCCAGCCACAGCTGAAACCCCTGATTTACGGTATTGCCATTTTGGCAATTGAATTTCACCCCAGAACAAAATCTATCCTTTGCCGGACACTATTAAACTTGGCCAGCCACAGCTGAAACCACCGATTTAAGGTATTGCTATTTTGGCAATTGAATTTCACCCCAGAACAAAATCTATCCTTTTCCAGACAGTATTAAACTTAGCCAGCCACAGCTGCAACACTAGATGTAAGTGATTGCTTTTTTGGCAATTGAATTTCACTCCAGAAGACAATCTATCCTTTGACGGAAAGTATTAAACTTAGCCAGCCACAGATGGAACACCAGATTTAGGGGATTGCTATTTTAGCAATTGAATTTTTCCCCAAAACAAAATCTGTCCTTTGCTGAACACTATTAAACTTGGCCAGCCACAGCTGAAACCACTGATTTATGTTATTGCTATTTTGACAATTGAATTTCACCCCAGAACAAAATCTATCCTTTGCCGGACACTATTAAACTTGTCCAGCGACAGCTGAAACCACCGATTTACGGTATTGCTCTTTTGGCAATTGAAGTTCACCCTAGAAAAAATGTATCCTTTGCTGGACAGTATTAAACTTAGCCAGCCACAGCTGGAACACCAGATCTAGGTGATTGCTATTTTTGCTATTGAATTTCACCTCAGAAAAAAATCTATCCTTTGACAGACACTATTAAACTTAGCCAGCCACAGCTGGAACACCAGATCTAGGTGATTGCTATTTTTGCTATTGAATTTCACCTCAGAAAAAAATCTATCCCTTGCCAGACAGCAGATAGTATTACACTTGGCTAGCCACAGCTGGAACACCAGATTTAGGGGATTGCTATTTTGGCAAGTAAATTTTACCCCTCAATAAAATATAGAAATTTCTATCCTGAGTTTCTAGGTGTGACAATAAGCACAGCCAAGCTCCTGATGTAGGATATAGCAAAAAAAAAAACTGATGGATTGATGGACTTGGTGGCAGCTTTTGCTGGTGCACCATAAGACACAAAATGGCCACCGATTACCCCAGAAAAAAGTGACAGAAAAATGCTCTGGGCAGCCTAAAAACCAGTGAGCAATTAACTAGCAGAAGTTTAATGATTCACAGCTGTAGATCAATCACTTCATTAAGTGTTTTTGCTGAGTTTTCCCTGCCTAATCTCGCTGTCACAGCAGCTGCATCCTATCTCTACACTTATCAGAGCACAGTGACGTGCGGCGCTACGTGACTCCAGCTTAAATAGAGGCCGGGTCACATGCTGCACTTGACCAATCAGAGCCATGCCAATAGTTGGCATGGCTGTGATGGCCTCTTGGGGCAAGTAGTATGACGCTTGTTGATTGGCTGCTTTGCAGGCTTTCAAAATGTGCCATAGAAATCTCCAAACACCGAACCCGAACCTTTATGTAAATGTTCGGGTCATAGTCACGAACACCCCAAAATTCGGTACAAACACGAACTATACAGTTCAACCCTAATTATGGCAAAAAAAAATTCAAACTGATAGTCTGCAATTACACTGAAAACAAAGGCCGTAGAAACAGAAACTGTTGATGATTTTAAATAAAGACTAAAAATAATTTTGAATAGTATGCAATGATAAAAAAATGGCCCCAAAACGTGTTGACAGCCTTTAATCCCTACCTCTGAGTCATCTCTCAAAGTTAAAGGTGTTACTATCCTCATCATAGGTCATCAATATCTGACTTGTAGAGGTCTGACTCCTGGCACCACTACTGATCAGCTGTTCGAAGAGTTCATGTGGCCTCTTCCTAGGCTAGTGATGTCACGTTCATTGGTCACATGGTCTGTGTGCAGCTCAGTCACTAGTGTTAAGTGGACTTTGTTCTGAATTTTCTGGTGCTTTGTGGTAATGAATAGATTTTTCCTGAAATGGTGCAAAAAACTAAAAATATCATACTTACCTTATCCATTTGCTCACGACAGGCCGCCCGCCACCATCTTGCTTGAAGATCTCGCATGAAATCCCGTGTGCGGTGACGTATGACGTAACCATGTCCTCCCGTGTACTCAAGATGTCTAAAAGACTGGGGGGGGGGGGCTGGAACGTTTGTGTACTATTTAATTTAAGCATTTATTTCTAGATTTAAAAGGGTTGTCTGGGTTCAGAGCTCAACCTGGACATATCCCTATCTTCACCACTCCAGGGCAAGGGCTTTCTTGTTTATATTTTCACACTGCTAGGCAGAGGATTCCACCCAGCAGTGTTCACGGTGACATCACCGGCTCTGAAGCCTGCCCATTAGTGCCAGTAACGTCACCAGACTCACTTCTAGACTGAAGTCTCTATCTAGCATTTCCTATGGAGTCACTGGATCTTGATAAAAAAGCGTTTTTATTGCGCGATTCAGTGCAGGACAATGGAGAGCATCGGTGCATGAAATGATCCAATGCTTATCTCAGAGGGTCTGCCGGGGTGAAAATGGGGATAAATCCGGATTCAGCTCTGAACCCAGACAACCCTTTTAAAGGGAACCTGTCACCAGGATTTTGTGTATAGAGCTTGGGACATGGGCTGCTAGATGGTCGCTAGCACATCCGCAATACCCAGTCCCCATAGCTCTATGTGCTTTTATTGCGTCAAAAATAGGATTTTAGTGATATGCAAATGAACCTGATATGACTCCTTTGTCTGGAGATGAGTCAAATTTTTTGAGCGCAGCACTGCCCCGCGTCCTCGGAATCTCCCCCTTGCTGGCCGACGTCACAGAGCTGGAACGCCGAAATCTCACGATGCGCGAGCTAGCGCATGTGTAGTTCGGTCCCTGTGCTTATGCTTGCACAGGGAAGGAACATGATACCAACACTGCGCATGCATCATAGACTCCAATGGTAATTCATTGGAGTCTAAAAGAAACAAATTTGCTTGGTATAGTTCCCTAGGGAAAAAGTGAAAAAAAAAGAAAGTTTTTAAAATAAAAATTCAAATCACCCCCATTCCCCAAAATTTAAATATGTAAACAATCAAAAAAATAAACATCATGGGCCTCACAGCGTGTTAAAATGCCTGTACTATTAAGATCTAAAAAAATATTTACACCATACCAAACTGCAAAATGAAAAAAAAAAGTTAAAATTAACACTGTTTTTTTGTCACTTTGCCTCCCACAAAAAATTGAGTAAAAAGCAAATAAAGTCATACACACCCCAAATGGTATAAATAAAAACTACAGATTAGCCCCCCCCCCTACTAAAATGCAAGAAAAACAATATAAATGTAGTATCATTGTAATCTCATACTGACCTAGAGAATGATAGAACCAGCATTGTAGGCAACCATAAATGGCGCTACTGGAAAGTACAACATATCCCGAAAAAAATAAGCCCTCACACGGCTATTTAAACAGAAAAATAAAAATGTTATGCCTTTGGGAAGGCTGGGAGTAAAAAAACTAAAATGAAAAAAAATGGAAAATTGCATGGTCATTAAGGGGTTGAAAATTGTAAACCATAGAGATATATAGATTTATAGATATAAAGGTAAACAAGGAAGATAAAGTAGCACTGTGACATTAGAGGTAGGAGTTTGAAGGAAGCAGCACTCCACTCCAACAAGGATGTTTATTCACCCAATGTCAGACAAGCAACGTTTCAACTCAGTCAACTCAGCAGTCATTCAAATGTTGCTTGTCTGACATTGAGTGAATAAACATTCTAGTTGGACTGGAGTGTTGCATCTTTCTGTTGATTTTTGATTTAGAGCTATAGATATAGTACTGCTGTAATAGGTAAAGTTGACATTAACATATTTATAGGCATAACTAAATAACACTACCAAGATTGGCGATATTGAGTGTAATATGGTTAACTGCCTGATTTAATATCAGTGATGAGCGGCAGGGGCAATATTCGAATTTGCGATATTTCACGAATATGTGGGCGAATATTCGCCATATATTTGCGAATTCGCGAATTCCTAATCTTCAGGCATTATTTTCTTGATTGCGAAAATACGCATTAAAAAATTTGCATAGACTGTTATTTAAAAAAAAACAAATATTAACACGTAATATCTCTTGCACCTCCACTGTTATCTGTCTCCCACTAATATGTTAATGTGCCATGTAGTCGCAGAGTCGCTGTTTCATCAGTCAAACTCACTTCCTTTAATATTATCTCTGTACTGGAGATTCACTTTCTATATCACTCCACCTACAGAGAAATATATAGGATCCCAATATGCGGTCTATATACACTCTATGGCTGTCTCAATGTAATAAAGACCTTTGTACTGGCTTCATAGCAGCCATCACTGAAGTCTATATACTGCCTTTTGAGACACTGGGAACTCAGGTCGCCCACAGTATATACTGGGATCCCTCCCAGGAAACATCTAATTCCTTAATGGCTACATATGGTGATGAAATTGTTGCTACTAAAGTTGCATCTACAGCTCAACGCGGTTCTTGGCTGATATTTAACACAGTCTTTCATCAGGAGCAAACCAAAGATACAAATTACACAAACAAACATATAGAATAGCTGCACCCCACTGATGCCGTGCATGCAGCTTGTAGCCCGCAATCTGCCACCTGCTAAATAGAACTAATCACGCCACTAGGCAGAGCTAACCGGACGGGTGTTCCAATAATTTGCAAGGGGATGTGGACCAGGACACACCCACTACCGCCCTAATACATTGCGAAGTCCCAGGGAGACTTAAAAATGACATTCTGGCGGTGCATTTACAAAGGAGACAATTCTGACTGTGACTAGGCAATCTAAGTGGCCATTTGGAGCCCGCATCATACACACTCTTGAGAAAATATGATGGATGGCCTGCTGGTGACTCTCAACAACATTAGGAAGCTGGTGACCCTCTAAAATGTTAGGGGCGAGGGCCTGCTGCTGATCTGACCATCTAAAACATTAGGGGTGAGGGTCTGCTGCTGAGCTGTCTCTCTAAAACATTAGGGGTGAGAGTCTGCTGCTGAGCTGACTCTCTAAAACATTAGGAGCGAGGGCCTGCTGCTGATCTGACCATCTAAAACATTAGGGGTGAGGGTCTGCTGCTGAGCTGACCATCTAGAACATTAGGGGTGAGGGTCTGTTGCGTGAGCTGACCATCTAAAACATTAGGGGCGAGTGCCTGCTGCTGATCTGAACATCTAAAACATTACAGGGAGGGCCTGCTGCTTATCTGACCATCTAAAACATTATGGGTGAGGGCCTGCTGCTGAGCTGACTCTCTAAAACATTAGTGGTGAGGGCCTGCTGCTGATCGGACCATCTAAAACATTAGGGGTGAGGGTCTGCTGCTCATCTGACCATCTAAAACATTAGGGGTGAGGGTATTCTGCTGATTTGACCATCTAAAACATTAGGAGTGAGGGTCTGCTGCTGAGCTGACTCTCTAAAACATTAGGGGTGAGTGCCTGCTGCTGATCTGACCATCTAAAACATTAGGGGCAAAGGCCTGATGCTGAGCTGACCATCTAAAACATTAGGGGTGAGGGTCTGCTGGTGAGCTGACTCTCTAAAATATTAGGAGCGAGGGCCTGCTGCTGATCTGACCATGGAAAAAATTATGGGCGAGGGCCTGTTGCTGAGCTGACCATAAAAAAAAATTATGGTTGAGGGCCTGCTGCTGAGCTGACCCTCTAAAACATTAGGAGCAAGGGCAGCCTAATAAGCATGTTGATTAGTGATGAGCGAGCACCAAAGTATTCGGGTGTTCGGACGTTCGGGCCGAACACATTGCTATGATCGTGTGCTTGGCCGAGCACCCAAATATAATGAAAGTCAATAGGAAAAAAACAGGCCCCCCCTGCTCTGAAGAGGGGAGGGTGCCTGGTCCATTGGAAAAGGTCAGAAAGTGACATAAACACCACGGAAATGGACTGGGAACAGAATAGGGACAATGTTTGGATGCATCTTGGACTCCCAAGTCACTGCTGGGAACCATGTTGTCCCAGTTGTACACCACTTTTACTTACTGACAAATATATGCCCAACCCCCCCCCCCCAAAAAAAAAAAAAAAAAAAAACTATTTTACAGGCAAAATATTTAGGAAACAATCTTTCCTTTATATTCTATTGCATGTAAAGTGCAAGTGCTGCCAAAAATGTTGTTATTTTCCAGAATAATTATATTCTCATTCTAAGGTACGTAATGCTTGCTTCTACTTTTTATTTAGGTTATCCCCTTTTGTGGATCTGTATTGCATTTTCTCTATGCCTTTTAGGACACCTTTTTTAATAGCTTCTATGCATCCATTATTCTTATTAGTTGGACAGAACTTTGATTTACTCCTAAGGTTTGTATTCACACCACTCTCCTGTTTTTGCATAACTATTGGATTAGACGCCACATATTTACAGATGTTTAATCTCCTGATGTGTCTACATCTAGGTACATCTCAAACGTATTACCCTTATTTGTTGGAGCAAACTTTATTCCTTTATTTAAAACCGACTTTTCTTCTTCCGTCAGGATATATGAACTCAAATTGTATATACCTAGCTGCTTTCCCGACCCTTTGCTTGTGGACTTTGCTTGTTTTACTCTTCCCTCCTCTTTTTCCCCTATAAGTCTCCTTTTTACTGGGTATTTGTCCCCTCCCTCTGTATTTCTTTGAACCCCTCCGTTGTTACCCCCTTGATATTCTGGTGGGGAAAATTTTCCATGGTCATCACTTCAGTCCCTATGGTCTCATTACTCTTATTCTTATTAATCTCCAATGTCCTAGTTTCACTCATTGGTTTCAAACTTTCCTTGTGGTCCTGTTTATAATTCTGCTGGCTGTTCACAAAGATGAGCATAATCCCCCGGGCAGGCCGATCGTGTCGGGCATAGACTCAATTACCAGCAGGGTGTCAGAATATGTTTACATTTTCTTGCACAGATCTGTGCCCCTGATTCCATCATATCTAAAAGATACGGGACATGTATTAGAGGTATTGAGGAACTTTGACACTTTCACAGAAGAAATGTTTCTAGTAACGGTGGACATCGCCTCATTATATACTATTATTCCCAAGGATATCGGATTGTTGGCTGTTAGATAGAGATGTCCCGAACTATTCGCCGGTGAACAGTTCCCGGCAAACATCGCATGTTTGCTTTCACCGCGGCCGAACATATGCGATGTTCGGTCCGCCCCCTATACGTCATCATTGAGCAAACTTTGACCCTGTACCTCACAGTCAGCAGACACATTCCAGCCAATCAGCATACCCTCCCTCCCAGACCTTCCCACCTCCTATCAAAAAGCAAGGACAGCATCCATCTTAGATTCATTCTGAAGCTGCAGTGTTACAGCAGGGAGAGTGCTACTGCTGCTGAATTAATAGGGAAAGTGTTAGCTAGGCCAGTGTTCTGTGTCCACTCCAGTCCTCAAATACTCATCTGCTGTAAGGACAGCATCCTGACAGCACCCCAAAAAGCCCTTTTTAGGGGTGGTACATCAGTCTGCTTATATTTTTCTTTCCTACATATATATATATATATATATTGCAGTTGCCTGCCCGTGTGTGAGAGGCCGCAGGCCCACAGACTGTACTGTGTGCACACCATTCATATTGGGTGGCACAGAACCTTGCAGATAAAAAAGTAATTTAATTTTTACCCTTTAATATAATTGCAGTTGCCTGCCAGTGTGTGTCAGGCCGACATACTGTACTGTGCCCACTGTCAGTGCCCACCACTTATATCGGGTGGCACAGTACCTTGCAGATAAAAAATTCATTTCATTTTTACCCTTTAATATAATTGCAGTTGCCTGCCAGTGTGTGTAAGGCCCACTGACTTTACTGTGCCCACTGCCAGTGCCCACTACACATATCGGGTGGCACAGTACCTTGCAGATAAAAAAGTCATTTAATTTTTACCCTTTAATATAATTACAGTTGCCTGCCAGTGTGTGTCAGGCCCACTGACTGTACTGTGCCCACTGCCCACCACTCATATCGGGTGGCACAGTACCTTGCAGATGAAAAAGTCATTTAATTTTTACCCTTTGATATAATTGCAGTTGCCTGCCAGTGTGTGTCAGGCCCAGAGACTGTACTGTGACCGCTGCCCACCACTCATATAGGGTGTCACAGTACATTGCACGGCGCACGCGCAGTGACCTAAAGTTCAAATGAAGCTGACCGAGCATTGGTCTTTTTCCATCTCCCGGTTCCAAAATTCTATTCACTACAACAGCCCTGGCCCTGATAAGGGACAAAACAGAGATTAAACTGATAGGAATAGTACTTAGCTAACACTAGTTGCATTGGTGGCAAATTCCATTGCAAGTGCCCAAAATTAGAAGGAAGCGGACAGAGCAAGCTTTTTTCTCTATCTCCCCATGAAAGGATTCAATTCAATACATGTCCCCTGATAGTAAATGGTAAGAAGAGTAGTTCACACTATTTGTATTGGTGGCACAGTACACTGCGCGGCGCA
The DNA here is from genome assembly GCA_033119425.1 of Bufotes viridis. Taxonomy (NCBI): domain Eukaryota; kingdom Metazoa; phylum Chordata; class Amphibia; order Anura; family Bufonidae; genus Bufotes; species Bufotes viridis. The sequence goes on from CM065591.1 coordinate 131,065,963, forward strand.
CGCGCAGTGCCCCAAATTGGAAGTAATAGGACCAACCAACCATATTTTTCCATCTCCCGGTTCCTAATATCTATTCCATACACTGGCCCCTGATAGAGGACAAAACAGAGATTAAACTGGTTAGAAAAGATTTTTTTAATTTAAAAAAAGGACAGCCTCTGCGGAGCTGGGTATTTTTTGGCCGCGTTACTGAACGCTCATGCACAATGGTTACAGGCTCATGTGTCCTTTTGCGGAGGTGACAAACCTGGTCAGTCAAACCCAAGGCAACATCATCGACCTCATCCCATATGCATTTTTTCTGGAGCATGCCCTGCGAAGAGTGCTGGATCAGGCCGTAGATGAGCATGAAGAGGAAGAGTTGTGGTCACCATCACCACCAGAAGCAGCCTTGTCGTCGTCGATTGCTGGACCTACGGCAACGCAGAGAGAGGAGTCTGAAGAAGAAGAGTCAGAGGAGAAAGGTGGCTTTGAGGAGGTGGAAGATTAACCACAGCAGGCGTTCCAGGGAGCTTGTTGTCACCTTTTGGGGACCCTTGGTGTTGTACGTGGCTGGGTGGAGGAAGAGACCTTCAATGACGTCAGTGAGGACAAGGAACGGGACATGGCTAGCTTGGTATCCAACCTTGTGCAAATGGGGAGTTTTCGGTTGTGCAAATGGACTGTTTGCGGTTGTTTGCGGTGCGTTAAACGCAGAGTTTGGTCTGTCACTGTAAAGCGGGCGTAACCCTTACACTACCTGATCGATACAACATCATACCTGATCGTATACACCACGTTATTCCAAACAATTTAGGAATGTTAGGGGATTTATGCCCTTTATGGATTAAAACCCGACTCTGCGTCAACTACTTATTTTTCCATGAGAGTTTTGCCATGGATCCCCCTTCGGCATGCCACAGTCCAGGTGTTAGTCCCCTTGAAACAACTTTTCCATCACTATTGTGGCCAGAAAGAGTCCCTGTGGGTTTTAAAATTCACCTGTCAATTGAAGACTATGGCAGGTCGCCCGGTTCACCTGTTCTTACCCTGTATTGTATTTGGCCTTCACAAGCACCATCAGCTAGGACACCCACTTCTGTGTCCAAGCACAGCGTACAGATGTCCTTCCTTACCCCAGGCCTTTGAACGTAAGCGCAAATACCCAGCCAATTTTCACAATTTCTGGACCTGGAAATGTTGCCATTTAGGCCTGTGGACACTAAGGCTTTCCTCAGCCTCATGGCGGCGGCCATCCTTTGTTACTCAGTCCCCAGCCACCACTATTTTTCTCTGAGTGCCGTCCCCGCATTTCACCGGGAATTGTGTCATGTAACATCACCCTGCCCTGACCAACGCGGTTGTTGTAAAGGTCCACATAATGACGGACACGTGGACAAGTGCTTTTGGCCAGGGATGATACATTTCCGTGGTGGCACACTGGATGAACCTTGTGGAGGCCGGTAGCGAATCATACCCTGGGATGGCACAAGTGCTACCGACGCCGAGGATTGCGGGCCCTACTTCCATCAGGATTTCTGCCACCACCTACATTAGTGGCTGCAACGCCCCCCCCCCTTCTTCTTCTCCTCCACTGAAAATTCGAAATTCTCATCTTGCAGCAGCAATCAAATGTCACTCAGTAGCTGGCAGCAGTGCAGGGACCAGTTTTGTTGTCTGATAATGTCCATAACTTGTTGGCAGCTTTGTAGCTCGGCAAGCTCACACACATCTCAATCATACAGCATATATATACCATGCACAACAAACATCCCAAACTTATACATTAATATGTATATAAAAACATAACACACGAGAGTGGAGGTAAACTAATTGCATGGCCTGTTTGAGAACTAATAAATAACCTACTACCATAACATATTTTACAGGATAGTCATAAACTCAAACAATAACAATAACAACTCAAACACTGGAACATAACAGAGCCAGCCCTCAGGCAAGCACGGCCCTCCCGGGCAGAATGACAACTCTGTCCAGTGACCACAGCAAAATGTTGGGAAATTGTCCCTCAAAAACCTGTCCTAATAATATAATCTTAATGAAAAGGCAAACTTTTAAAGGGACAAATGCTGATATGGCCATGTGGATCCCTCCTTAATGTCCGGGATCCGGCAATACCATGCCTAGCCCAGGTGTTCTCAACTTTTTCCAAACCTACCCCAATTTGTCTGAACTAGTGGTGAGGGAGCGCCATGTGTGTGCTCATTTCAGAAAGTCATCCACAGCTGCCGACGGTGTGGCAACACTGCTGAAGCGCTTGTATTTGCCAGCTAACTGACTGTTGTGCAACGTAAGCATGCACCAGAATTCCACATTACACATGTTTGCCATGCTTTGTGAACAGCAGAAGGCAGTAGTGGAATACCAGCTGCAACATGTTCTAGTATGACTGATCTCTGTGAGGTTTTACACAACTTTGAAGGATAAACACAGATGGTGAGTGGCGATGGCGCTATTATCAGCCTAACCATCCCGCTTCTGTGTCTACTGAAACGCTGGCTGCTAACAATGTGGAAGAGGTGGAACTAGGGGGAAGACATTAGACAGGGTGAGAGCCAGACCACACTCAGTTTGTCTTGTCAGTGTGAATTGGATGATGAGGAGGAGCAAGAGAAGGTTGCCTGCGCTACAGACGGTAGTAATCATAGCAGGTTTATTCCATCTGTTCAGCATAGATGGGCAGGAGAGGAATAAGAGGATACGGAGATTGAGAGTCATTCTCCTGGTAAGGAAAGCAAAATCTTGCCTGTTGCGACTCTGACACACATGGCTGACTTCATGTTATGCTGCCTTTCCTGTGACCCTCGCATTCTAGGTATTTTGCACAGCAGTGATTACTGGTTGTTCAGTTCACCCTGAACAAAGAGAACTTATCATCTCTAATTCCGGTGATGGAGAGGACTAGCAAAATGGTGCAATACCTTTAAAAATTGCTCAATAAATTTTCATCTGACAATGCTGGTGGTAGAGTACGTAGTTCCTTGGGCAACCCAGGAGGGAAGATGAGGGGAACACACACCAGTTCCAACAGAGGCAGGACAACACTCTCCAAGGCCTGGGACAGTTTTATGACACCCCGCCAGCACCTTCACCTTGATGCGAGGCCTAGTGTCACAAGGATGGAAAAAAATGTGGAAGATGGTGAAAGAGTACATAGCAGATCGTGTCAGCGTCCTTAGTAATCCCTTTGTGCCTTATAACCACTGGGTGTCCAAACAGGACACATGGAACGAACTGGCATTCTAAAGCTCTAGCTAAATGATAAGGAACATGGAAAATAAACCATATTGGACTGTAGTATTCATGGTAAATGACCATGTGGGCACTTTGTGATAAATGAGTGGGATTTGGGTTGCAGTTTCTCTAAAAGGTTGGCCATCGACATCACTGTTTTTTAGAGGGTTAGCGCAACTGCAGGCCCTCAGCTACATTCTTTTACTCAGTTTCTTTGCGCCCAGGGCCACGGTCTCTGCCTGCACCATCAGCATCACGGCCACTTGCACGTCCCTTACTGGCCGCCTTCTTAATATTAAATGTTATATATGCTTAAAAGTATGTCACACAACTTTTGACTAAATTCTCTGCGCCAGAAAAAGCAGCTATATTAGCTAATTCTCATGGCTTCTCACGCTGCATCACAGTTTAAGAGAACTCTTACAAACTTACAGCTAGATGGTATAAAACACATGGTATAAAACACATAAGCTAAACCCGAGCATCCCGGAGAGCTGTTGGAGGTGTGGTACAGAGCCAGGCACGTTATCACACATTTGGTGGGGCTGTCACAAAATGCAATACTTCTGGTCCCAACTAGAATCCACCATTAACAGAGTGTGTTACCCACAGAAGCAGATCAGATTTGATCCTAAACTATTTCTCCTTTGGTACCCTAACTATTCCTTCACCCCTTCAAAAGCGAACCTTCCCACGACGCTTATCACTGGGGCAAGGCTGCTAATTCCTCTTCTGTGGAAATTAGAAACTCCCCTGTCTATTGATGATTGGATTGGATGGACGAACCAATTGTACAGACTAGATGAACTGGCTGCTTGGGAATCAGGCACCCGCCAGAAATTTATTGAGATTTGGCAGCCTTGAAGCAGTTCCGAAATTTTCCCTGATCTCTAGGTGACCAACAGACAATTAAATCCCCCTACCCTAACAATTCTCCCCTAAGTCTTGTGTCCCCCCTTGTCTGTGTCCAAATGTATGTATTTTTATAAGACCCACCTGTCAGGACAGCATATTAGTGGTTTACCTACCATTGTTAGGAATGAACTCCATATTGTGTACTTTTACTTTCATTTGTATACAGAAGAGGGGTTCAACAATACCACCTTATATTACTTTGCTCTGTTTTGCAATCTACAATGTTGTATCTGACATGGCGCCTGTTGTATTGCATTGTAACTTGTTATCCTAGTAAAAGAAATTTGGCAAAAGTATGTCACACATACAGTAGTGTAGGATTTGTAAGTGTATGCGCCAATAAATTAAAACAGGTATTTGGGAGGCGCACACTTTACATATACTGTAGCATACACCGTCCTTGTACAGTATATGTAAGTGATATTTATGAAATGCAAACACGCTAGATGTTGCACAAATAATGTACATTTTTCCAAAATACACTGGTTTCCCCTGTAGCACACGCTGTGGACACTAAATGTTGCACAAATAATGTACATTTCTGCAAAATACACTGTTTTCAACAGTTATACAGTATTTGACACAGAGAGGCACACAATGTGGACACTAAATGCTGCACAAATAATGTACATTTCCCCAAAATACACAGGTTTTACCTGTGGTACAGTATTTGACAAAAAGAAGAACATGCTGTGGACACTAAATGTTGCACAAATAATGTACATTTCCCCAAAATACACTGGTTTCACCTGGGGTACAGTATTTGACACAGAGAGGAACATGCTATGGACACTAAATGTTGCACAAATAATGTACATTTCCCCAAAATACACTGGTTTCACCTGTGGTACAGTATTTGACAGAGAGAGAGGCACATGCTGTGGACACTAAATGTTGCACAAATAATGTAAATGTCCCCAAAATATACTGGTTTCACCTGTGGTACAGTATTTGACACAATAAGGCACACGCTGTGGACACTAAATGTTGCACAAATAATGTACATTTCCCCAAAATACACTGGTTTCATCTGTGGTACAGTATTTGACACAGAGAGGAACACGCTGTGGACACTAAATGTTGCACAAATAATGTACATTTCCCCAAAATACACTGGTTTCACCTGGGGTACAGTATTTGACACAGAGAGGAACATGCTATGGACACTAAATGTTGCACAAATAATGTACATTTCCCCAAAATACACTGGTTTCACCTGTGGTACAGTATTTGACAGAGAGAGAGGCACATGCTGTGGACACTAAATGTTGCACAAATAATGTAAATGTCCCCAAAATATACTGGTTTCACCTGTGGTACAGTATTTGACACAAAGAGGCACACGCTGTGGACACTAAATGTTGCACAAATAATGTACATTTCCCCAAAATACACTGGTTTCATCTGTGGTACAGTATTTGACACAGAGAGGAACACGCTGTGGACACTAAATGTTGCACAAATAATGTCAATTTCCCCAAAATACACTGGTTTCACCTGGGGTACAGTATTTGACACAGAGAGGCGCACGCTGTGGACACTAAATGTTGCACAAATATTGTACATTTCCCCAAAATACACTGGTTTCAACAGTATTTGACACAGAGAGGCACACGCTGTGGACACTAATTGTTGCACAAATAATGTAAATTTCCCCAAAATAAACTGGTTTCACCTGTGGTACAGTATTTGACACAAAGAGGCACAGACTGTGGACACTAAATGTTGCACAAATAATGTACTCTTCCCCAAAATACATTGGTTTTACCTGTGGTACACTATTTGACAAAGAGAGGCACACGCTGTGGACACTAGATTAGGCCCAGATTATTTAGATTTGCGCATAAGACATTATTTTCGGATGATGGACAGTATATGTCCCATAAAACCACAGAATATGGACACTATATTAGACCCAGATTGTTGCAATTTAAAATACAGCCATTTTTTCGGATCCTGGACACTGTCTGTAACATAAACCCCCAGAATATGAACAGTATATTATGCCCAGATTAATGTAATTTGAAATACAGAAAATGTTTGGGGAGGCGGACAGCATGTCACATAAATCCACAGAATATGGACAATATTGGACCCAGATTAATGGAATTTGCGCTGTAGACACTGTTTGCTGATGTAAGACTGTATTATTTTACACAAAGACACACACTATGGTCACTAGATGTGAGCCAGATTATTAAAGACACAGTCTGCGGATGATGTACACGTTATGTCACTAATGGGTACAAAATAAAAATATCTTGCTGCTGTGAAACACACCCAGTAGTCATTAAAAGGCATTGTGGAGTCTTTGAAAAGCTTTTGGTATTAAATACAGCAAATTTCTCTCTCTGCAATATCTGTCCCTTCCTTAGGATGTCCCTGACACTGCTGTTAAATATATTGTTGATCTAATAACACACACACACAGGATCTTTGAAAAGCTTTCTTTAGCTAAAATCACTGAAATTCCCTCTCTGCTCTGTCTTCCCCTTCCTACCCGATGGTCTCCCTGACTATGACTGATCCAAGCACGTGTCATCGGTGCTATATAACCTCTGATGACGCGTTCCTGCCAGCCAATCACTGTAATACCAGCAGTTAACATGTCTACTGGCATTACAGTGAGGGTAGTACTTACCTGCACCTTTATTGGCTGCTTAAAACCCGTGAAACATGCGGGCGGAGACTTGAGCATTTCGCTCGAGCAAATGCGGTACTCGGCCGAGTACCGCCATGTGCCAAGCATAGCGATGCTCGAGCGGAACTGGTACTCGGCCGAGCATGCTCGCTGATTACTAGTCATACGTCATCACAACACATGTGATTTCAGACAAGATCTTCAAGCAATATGGTGGTGGATGGCCCGTAGCAAGCAAATGGACGCAGTAAGTTTGATGTAATGTTTTTTTTATGTTAATTTCACACTGCTTGTACACTCAGAAGCCGCCATCATGTATGAACACGGCATCTGAGGGGTACTATGACGGGGGCGGCGCTATCGCAACTCCCTGTCATTGCACCCGCTACTTACAAAAAATTGCGCTTCGTGGCAAAGTAATTAGTCACAAAGCAAATTTTTGGGTGAAATTCGGCGGATTCGCTGAATCGAATTTTTAATAAATTCGCTCATCTCTAGTAAAGATGTAATAGGGCTAAGAAAGCAAATAGACTGAACCTTCTCCAAAAAGATATCTTGTGATCTAGGCTAACTTTTTATTTTTGTTTTCAATTACCTATATCCATTGCATATTGGACCTTTTCATTTAGAGGACCACTCATCTACAAGATCTCTTATGGGTGGTTGTATTAAAAGGATTGTCCATTTGTACAATCACTTTACATAACATCTCAGGGCTGAACAGTATTTTCCACCATGACATATCAGTATTCAGTGTTATTTTTTATTTTTTTATTCTCGTTTTATTTAAATCATTTTGGATGTTTTTTTCTTTTGAATAATACAGCAGATATATGCAGTAAATATATTTGGATGACACGTATAAACAATATTAACATAAATGTGGATGTCAGGACCTTTCAGTGGTGTTGACAAAGATGTGCTACATACATGCTATTCAAATGAACAGTAACTCAGACATAGAATACTATAAATGGAAAGAATAAGAGGGAATAACTCTGCCAGAAGTTGGGGGTTCAAAGGGGCAGTAAAGACTGGAATATAGGATTAGTGATTAAATTCTAGTAAAGGTAAAGTAGAGACTAGGGTTGAGTGAACACCTAGAAGTTCGGGTTTGCTAGGTTTGGCCGAACTTTGCCGCAAAGTTCAGGTTCGGGACCCGAATTTGACCTGAACTTGACCCCGAACCCCATTGAAGTCAAAGGAGACCCAAACTTTTGGGCACTAAAATGGCTCTAAAAAAGTCATAGAAAAGGCTACAGGGCTGCAAAAAAAGCAAAATGAGCAGGACAATTGCTCTGCAAATAAATGTGGATAGGAAAATGACTTAAAATAACAGAATATAAAAAAAGTTAAAATAATGATCTTTAACTAGGAGGCAGAGGACAAAGTGGAGTATGAAGTTGAGGAGGCGGTGGATGTGGCGGTATAGGTGGAAGCAGGAGGAAGAGGAGGTAGCCTTCATTTGGGAAGGAGCAAAACATTGAGAAATAGAAAAGAGAATGCAAAGAGAAAGTGCGCTGGAGTGTAACAATGGCTGGGTGCGGCGGGTATACTAGTCTATTCTGTACAAGGTATGGACAAGTCCTGTGGGATCCATGCCTGGTTTATTTTAATGAACGTGAGCTTGTCCATGTTGGCTGTGGACAGGTGGCTGCGCTTGTCTGTGATCACCCCCCCTGCTGTGCTAAACACACATTCGGACAATACACTGGCCGCAGGGCAGGCCAGCACCTCAAAGGCATAAAGGGCAAGCTAAGGCCATGTGCCCAATTTGGAGACCCAGAGGGTGAATGGGGCAGACCCATCAGTCAGTATGTGTAGGCGTGCAGATGTACTGTTCCACCATGTTGCTGAAATGCTGCCTTCTGCTAAGAGAAAGCTCTCAACATTTCGGCCTTCCTACCCCTCCCTTCTGAGGTGCTGGCGGTGCCCCAGTTGCGTTGGCGACTTCTTCCTCTTCCTCTGCCTTCGTCTTGTGCTTCCACTGAGCCCCGGTGTCAAGTGGGAATTCCATCAGCAGCGTGTCTACCAGCGTGCGCTTGTACTCAAGCATTTTCCAATTACACTCCAGTGAAGGAATTAAGGACGGTCCGTTGTCCTTGTAGCGGGGATCAAGCAGGGTGGCCTCCCAGTAATCATCACTGGTTAGAATGTGGGCAACTCAGCGGTCATTGCGCAGGCACGTCAGCATGTAGTCGCTCATGTGTGCCAGGCTAACCAGAGGCAACGGCAAGCTGTCCTCTGTGGGAGGTGTATCGTCTGTGTACTCTGTATCCCCCGAGCCACGCTCCAGTGATGCCCATGAGCTTCTTTGGGTGCCACTTTGCTGTGAACATGGTTCCTCCTCCTCATCATCCTCCTCCTCCTCCTTATCCATCAGAATTGTTCCCTGGCTTGACAATTGTGTACCTGGCCTCTGTTGGTGCCGGAACCCACCCTACGAGCCACTTGTGAATGACTGGCCTGATAACCATGGAATGGATCCCTCTTCCTCCTCCTCTTCCTCCTGTGCCACATCCTCTTCCATCATCGCCCGAAGCGTTTTTTCAAGGAGACATAGAAGTGGGATAGTAACGGTGAGGACAGCGTCATCGGCACTAGCCATGTTTGTAGAGTACTCGAAACAGAGCAGCACGGCACACACGTCTCTCATGAGGCCCACTTGTTGGTGGTGAAGCGGTGCTATTCCGCAGAGCGACTCACCTGTGCGTACTGCAGCTGAAACTCCACTATCGCCTGCTGCTGCTTGCACAGTCTCTCCAGCATGAGCAAGCTGGAGTTCCACCTTGTGAGCACATCGCATATGAGGCGGTGAGCGGGAAGGCCGAAGTTATGCTGCAGAGCAGACAGGCGAACAGCAGCAGGGTGAGAACGCCGAAAGCGCGCACATATGGCCCGTACTTTCTGCAGCAGCTCTAACATATCTTGGTAATTTTTCAGGAACCTCTTCATCACCAAATTTAGCACATGCACCAGGCAAGGGGTGTGCGTCAAACGGCTAGGCCCAGACCTGCTACGAGATTTCGCCCATTATCGCACACCACCAGGCCGGGCTTCAGGCTCAGAGGCACCAACCACTCTGTTTGTTCCATGCCCTTTCAAAGCTCCTGCACGGTGTGGGGTCTTTCCCCCAAACAGATGAGTTTAAAAACAGCGTGCTGTCGTTTCTCCCTGGCTGTGCTGAAGTTGGTGGTGAAGGTGTTACGCTGGCTGGATGAGGAGGTGGTAGAGGAGAAAGCGGAGTAGGAGGAGGCGGCAACAGGAGGCAAAGAGAAATTTCCCGCCACTGCATTTACCCAGTGTGCAGTTAGGGAGATATAACTTACCTGCCCGTGCTTACTGGTCCACGTATCGGTGGTTATGTGGACCTTGCCACAGATGGCATTGTGCAGTGCACACCTAATTTTGTCCGCCACTTGGTTGTGCAGGGCAGGGATAGCTTGCCTGGAAAAGTAGTGGCGGCTGGGTATCACATACTCTGGGACAGCCACCACCATAAGGTTTTTAAAAGTCTCCGTCTCCATCAGATGGAATGACAGCATTTCAAAGGCCAGGAATTTTGAAATGCTGTAATTTAGGGCCAGGGATTGCAGGTAGGTAGGGGGATACTTCCTCTTTCTCTCCAGTATTTGGGAGATGAACAGCTGCACACTTCCATAGGACATTGTGGAGATGCTTGGTGACGGCGATGGAAGTGGTGGCGTTGCTGCCACATCCTCTGTTTGCACGGTGGCAGGTGCCACTGTCACTCCAGAGGCTGAGACTGCAGCAGAAGAGTCAGCAAGAGGAGCCCGAGATCTTTCGTGGTTTTTGAGGCGTTTACTCCACTGCAGCTCATGCTTTGCATTTAGATGCCTGGTAATGCAGGTGGTACTCAGGTTTAGAACATTTCTGCCTCGCTTCAGGCTCTGATTGCACAGTGTACAAACCACTTGTGTCTTGTCGTCAGCACATTGTCTGAAGTACTGCCACGCCCGGGAACTCCTTGGAGCTGGCTTTGGTGTGCTGGGTCCCTGGGTGCGGTAGGCGGTAGCAGGCGTACTGACCTCATCATCGTCCACCTCATCTTCCACCCACTCTTCACCCCTGCCCTCCTTGCCAGTCTGCACACTGCAGAAAGCTGCAGCAGTTGGCACCTGTGTTTCGTCATCATCAGAGATGTGCTGTGGTGGTCCTTCCATGTCCACATTCTGAAACATAAGCGGTTGGGCATTGGTGCACTCAATCTCTTCAACTTCTGGGGCAGGGCTATGTGGACGGCCCACAGACACCCTGCCAGCAGAGTTATCAAAAAGCATAAGAGACTGCTGCATGACTTGGGGCTCAGACTGCTTGGCTTATTTACAAGGGGGTGAGGTGAAATACAGATGCCCATGGGCTGCAGGTGTCAACTATTGTTGAGCGCAAATATTCGAATAGTGAATATTAATCGTGAATATCGCAACTTTGATAATTCGCAAATGTTACAAATATACTGCTATTTCCTCATTTTTTCCATCTGAACAAATGATTCCTCCCTGCTTCAAATGCTTGTGGGTCAATGAGTCATTGGTCCACAAGCAAGAAGCAGGGAGCAACGATGACTTTAGATGTTGAAAAAAGACGAATATTCTGAAAAACGAATATATAGCACTATAGCGAATATATTCGCTTTGACATTTTTTAGAATATCCGTCTTTTTTTTTTTTTCTAAACGGTATAATTAAACCCCTTTGGCATACTCCTCCCAACAAGCGTCCCCGTCAACATGGGAACACCTGGTGGTTAGAATATACCATCGGATCTGAGTTAGATCGTGAAAACTCAAATCCGATGGTATATTCTAACACAGAGGCGTTCCCATGGTGATGGGGATGCTTGAAGTTAGAGTATACTAACAGTCGCATACATACTGGCCCCCTACTGCCTGGCGGCACCTCGGATCACAGCACCCTGTCAGAGGTCGGCAGCAGTGCGCCTCCCCCCCCCACACTATTAAAATCATTCATGGGCAGTGTGCCCTAACCTGACGATCCCCCCCCGTTTTAATCATTGCTGGCCGGTGCGCCCTCAATCCCTCCCTCCCTAGGATTATTCATTGCTGGCAGTGCGCCCCCCCCCCCCATCATTGGTGGCAGCGGAAGTTCCGATCGGAGTCCCAGCGGTGTAATGCTGGGGCTCCGATCGGTTACCATGGCAACGAGGACGCTACTGAAGTCCTGGCTGCCATGGTCAGTAAGTCAGCATTGTAGTTACCTGCGCTGGGGCTGCCGGGCGCTCCTTCTTTTCAATCTCACAGGTGTATGCTTATAGCAATGCACCACACATTACAGATTTTTCGCAATAAAATGAATATCTCGAATACGAATAGGCAGTGCAGGTGTACTTCACAAAATAAATGGGTATATGTCGTACACCTAACTAAAAGACGGATTAACTATATTTATTTCCCTGTCATGTATGCAGTGCAGGTGTACTTCACACAATAAATTGGTATATGTAACCCACCGAACTAACAGACAGATTAACTCTATTTATTTCCCTGTCATGTATGCAGCGCCGGTGTACTTTACTCAAAAAACTATTTGTATATGTCACCCACCGAACTAACAGACAGATTAATGATATTATTTTTCTTGGCATGTGTGCAGTGCAGGTGTACTTCACAGAACAAATGGGTATATGTCGCCCACCTAACTAACAGATTAATTAACTACATTATTTTCCCTGTCACGTATGCAGTGCAGGTGTACTTCACACAATAAATGGGTATATGTCACCTAACTAACAGACAAATTAACTATATTTATTTCCCTGTCACGTATGCAGTGCAAGTGTACTTCACACAACAAATGGGTATATGTCACCCACCGAACTCACAGATGGATTAACTATTATATTTGTGTGTTAGGGATAAAAAGATTGCACCCACCAAAAGATCGCTGTAGGTCACCCACGGAATTAACAGCCAGATGTATTATTATCTTTCTGTGTCGGGGTGCAAATATGGTGTATTGTACCCACAAAAAAATCGCTATAGGTCACCTATAGAATTAACAGCCAGATTTATTATTATCTTTCTGTGTCAGGGGTGCAAAGATGGCGTATGGCACCCACAAAAAATCGCCATAGGTCACCCACAGAATTAACAGCCAGATGTATTATTATCTTTCTGTGTCAGGGGTGCAAAGATGGTGTATTGTACCCATAAAAAAATCGCTATAGGTCACCTATAGAATTAACAGCCAGATTTATGATTATCTTTCTGTGTTAGGGGTGCAAAGATGGTGTATTGCACCCACAAAAAAATTGCTATAGGTCACCCACAGAATTAACAGCCAGGTGAGATTCCTAACACTCTCCCTCACTTCAGCTGCCTGCTTCCTGTCCCTGCACTCCTCAGAGATGATGGGTGGTGCTTCACATGATACCACTTATATAGAGGCTGGGTCACATGATGCACCGGCCAATCACAGCCATGCCATTAGTAAGCATGGCTGTGATAGCTTCTAAGTGCCCACAGCTTAAAAGCTTGTTGATTGGCTGCCCTTTACCGTTCGGGTTCGCTCAACACTAGTAAAGACTACTATGTCATTGATATTACGTGGTAAAACTGTGGGCTTCTCTATAAGAAGACTATAGATTCCAGATATCCAGAAACTTAGCACTGAAATGATTTTTTCAGGCATGCAATTCATCCAATCTTTACAGTTCATTAATCTTTAATATATATTGCTTGTTAGTATAAGGATCCTGGGATTGCCAAAAGGTTGCGAATAAAAGCTAAGCACTAGAGATAAGCCAAGTTTTTTTTTGTCCATAATGTGGTGTGTGGGCCCATAATAAGATTATAACTGCTAAAAGATGAATAGTGGTTGAATTAAATATCTATATGTGCTGCACATGGTTCAAGAAGTTACCTAAATTAGGGCATGTCATACACTGACCTGGGAACAGACGAGCAGTACAAGCACACATCAGTTGGGACAAGCCAGGCTGCTATCTGAAAGACAGGCGTCTTATACCACCTAGTCAGAGTTTTATAAGATTTTTCTTGAAGACTCACACAACCATGAAATGCCATAAAAGTGAGTATAAATTTGACTTCTTCATCAGAAAATCAATTGCCTAGTTCTGATTCCAAAACTCTGATGAATGTTGGCCTATCTGAGCCCCCTAAATCTAGGAATTTTCTATATATTCTTAACAAAATCTTTGGAGGGAGCTCAGGGAAAAGTTGAAAGTTCTGAAACAAGATGGCTTTTCTTCATGTAAGCTGTACTGTTCAAAGATGTAGAGATCTGCCTAAAAGCCAATCTGTGTATACAGGAACTATTTGGTGTTGTTGTGCAGGGCAGAATTTATTTAATGTCTACTAAATGGTTTCCTCTAAAGGTTGACTGACAGGGTACTCCCTTTAAGTTCCATGGTACTGGAATCTCTATTAACCATTTGTGCAGAAAAAAACAGAATCAATAATATTGGCCTCAAGGGTAGGAGGAACAGAGCAGCAAATATTTTCCTGGATAGTTATAGAGGTTAATAAGGCACCTCTTCTTATTTTACAGGAAAATAATTATATATAGCATTCTAAGAATCAATTATTTTATATACACCATTCAAATGTGTTTAGTATCTAGATGTGCTAGAATTAAATTTGTGGTAAGACCTTGGTACTGCCATTCTGAGATTAAGGAGGATGAGACCTCTTACAAATAAGGCAGCTGTGATTGTTGATGACAAAGGCAACACTCTAGACCTGTGATGGCTAACCTCTGGCACTCTAGCTGTGGTGAAACTACGACTCCCTGCATGCTTCATTTATTTCTATGGAGTACTGAGAACAGCCAAGCAAGGGGGCATTTTGGGAGTCGTAGTTTTACCACAGCTGGAGAGCCGGAGGTTAGTCCTCAAGGCTCTAGATAGTATAATCCTTGTACACAATGATGCATTTAACTACTGATGGTAATGTGCAAAATGTGCAGAAAAAGCCTGAATTCTTGACCATCTTTATCTCCAACTGGGTCCCCCCCGTGCACATGCTCTACTTAATTCTTTGTATTTTTTTTTTTTACTATTAATCTCTTTATTATCTTTGTAAAATATCTTACTATCTACTCAATAAACATTTTTGTTCTCTCTGTGAGACAAGCAACCTTTATTTACAGAAGTATTAGAAGTGCCAAACTTTTTTTTATTCCATTATATAATTGCTGAACGGATGGGATAGATGGTGCCCATAAATAAATGTGTTTATGTGAACCTAAAAGGTATCTGTCACCCTGACTTCCTCATAGATTGTAATCTCTTGCAAGTAGGGCCCTCACTCCTAGTGTTTTAGTAGTACATTAGCCAGTTACGTTGTGATGTCTTTGTTTTGTACATAAACCCTCTGAATTTGTAAAGTACTGTGGAATATGGTGGCGCTATAGAAATATGAATAATTATTATTATGAGGATTATTATTATCTTTCAATATCAATGTTGGGTGCTTGCTCAGAAGATAGTTGCAGCCATCTGGCAATGTGGTGGCTGTGTAGTACTAATGAATGTCAAGAAGGGCAATTACCCTCTTGTTTTAGTTTGGATAAGTTGTGAATAAACCAATATTTCCACCCCTAAGGTTTCTTCACCCTCATCAGACGTAGAGTAGAGCGAACTTGTATTTTAAGTTCGGCGTCCAAAGTTCTGGTTAGGGTTATCGAAGAATCCCGTTATGGATTCCGCTACCACGGACCATAATGGAATTTTGAAACCATAAGGGGATTCTTCAATGAATCCGAATCTTGGACAACACTAAGGACCTGGGGTGACGTCACAGTCATGTGATCAGTGCAGGGGGCGTGGCTCAGTACTGGATTGAATAAGAGGTGGTAAAGGGCCTGGTATAATGATCATGTGACATGAGGGGCGGAGCTCCTGTGCTCTGTGTGGAGGAGAAGAAGGAAGTAGAGCAGTAAAGGGCGGTTGTGCGAATTTGGACTCCAAATTCCGTTATGGTCCGTGGTAGCGAATCCATAACGGGATTCTAATATAACCCGAACCCGAACTTTGGACGCCGAACTTAAAATATAAGTTCGCTCAACTCTAATCAGAGGCTTAAAAATTGTGGTACTTGACAATATAAACCAGGCCTGGAGGCGTTTTCCTGTACTCATTTCACAACCATTGTAGAAAAAAATCCAATAGATTCACAGGCTTGAATTTGTACACCTAGCGTGATGTATTTGTAGAAAGCACTATGGATTGTAGTTTTAGCGTTCCTTTAACTTGGTGTACTCTAAATTAAGTGTAAGAAAAAGTTAGAATTTATTTCTACAAGACATTAATGTACTTGGTACAATGGTTCCTATGCATTACTTAGACAACACTGCTTGGCACATTACCAGATTTAATGAAATGCGAAGGAATATAGCGGTGGCTGTTTGTTCCAATGACATCAACCTTTGTGCAAGTGCATCGAAGAATCCTATTAAAGCTGAGCTAAACAGGTTTGCAATTGCTTTTTATATATTTCCTGACATTTCTCTTAAAGTAATGTCTCATTTCCAATTCAAAGCCAATACAAGTGAAACATATTTGTAGTTCCAAGAATTCCATTAAGAAAAAGCTTTGTTTTGTTTGCTGTGCTTTCGATACATGAATTGTTGTATATATTGCTGCTAAGAATCTAAATATAATCTAAAATCATGTGAAGGAATAATTATTTTAGCATTTGGGGGGTATTATATTTATTTCAATATTCAAAGGTTTAATGACTCTCTAAAAAAAAAATTTTTAAATGCATTTTCTTTTTGCACTGAAAAACGAACAGATATTTTATACAACCCACAAAACACTACCAGACCGTTTGTAATGATATAGAAATGTATTCTTAATAAGTTTATTCACAATATGATTAACATATATTAAAAACTAAAAAGAACACAGGTGCAAGAGAATGGCATCGCCTGGAGGGAAGACACAGCATGAAACAGCTTCTAACTACATCAACATTAGGACAATAAAGTGCAAGTACAAATAGAGGCCAGAGGCCAGTGATTAATAAATGGATTAACAAATTATTTTAGCATTTGGAGGGTATTATATTTATTTCAATATTCAAAGGTTTAACGCCTCTCTCAATTTAAAAAAATGCATTTTCTTTTTGCACTGAAAAACAAACAGATATTTTATACTTACTGATAATAGAGGATGGATTTTCATATAAAAATCTAAATTGTCTATTAAAAAACCTTTTTTCAGAATTTTCTCAAGTATTGTAAATCAGTTAGTTCAATTACCTAGCTGCCTAGTTTCAAATGTGCAAATGTATATTGCTTTTCATATTTTTTCCTATAGAACACTACTTGAAATCTAGTCTTCAAACACGAGCTGTGTCTTTTCAATTCGAAAAATATAACTCACCTAAGCAATAGAAATTATACAAGTAAAATAAAGTGTGTTAATTATGGGTATTATATATGATTCACCTTCAATATGCATAAAGATCTTAGTTATGGCACACCTTATTAGATTTAAATGAAATGTGAAAATGTGATTATTATTATCATTATTATTATTTTTTTGTAGAAAGAGCATTATTGGCAGACGAAGTGGCTTTAGAAACAGTGATGACCTTGAAAAGTGGTGAGAAGAAAATGAAGACAACTTCGCCTGACAACTTCATGATCATAAAAGTATGTCACTAGAGATGAGCAAATCAAAGCTGACTAAGTATAATTCGATTTGAATTTCAGGAAAAATTTGATTTGCACCGAATCCGATTACTTGTGATTCGTGGTAACGAATCGCATTTTTTTCTAAAATGGCTGCTGCACGTGTGAGGACATGGAGAAATGAACACTGGGAAGGAGGGATCACTCATAATGCCATGCATGCAGCCAATCATCAGGCAGCCAGCCTGTGACGTCACAGCCCTATAAATAGCGGCAGCCATCTTGGATTCTGCCATTTACCAGTGTACTGGTAGAGATGTCTGCAGGCACTAAGGACAGTGTTAAAAAAATGATATTTGTGCTAAAAAAAGATTTACAAGTGCAGGGAAAGATTATTTAAGGCATAGGGAAAGGATAGGGAGCAATCATTCCCCAGCATTTATGTTGAAAAGGGTTCAGTAGGGGAGTTTACAGCTTGGGTAAAAGTAACAATCCTATTATACCTTGCAGCACTGACTAAGGATCCAAATTGCCATTATACAGCTTTGTAATTCCAGCAAACCGTTCCTGTTATTAGGGTGCAAGTGCTGATTGATCCATGCATTAACAGGATTTATTACAAGGCAATATTTCTACATCTTATTTGCCCTTTTGCGGTGCAGTTATCTGTTGTGAAGACTTTTGTCCCAACTCGGCACCTTCCGCTGACAGATGCTCCTAACACTTCCCGAGGGCTCCAAGCACTCCACCAGACACATGACCACCACAGACCCCACGATCTGCCGTAGCTTGGTTGGGGTCTCGCCCTCCTCCACCCACAATGGAGCCAAGAAGTTTCAGCTTCCAGTGGTTGTACCTCTATTAAATCCAGAGAGAAGGAACCAGGAACAAGCTCTTACAAGAGCTTATACTCAGGGTGTATTGTGATATAGCAATCCCCAAGAGTGTAATTATCCCATCCCCCAACCATGAGGCAATACTTCATGAAGGGGTAAAGCAGAACTCTTTATTGGGGCTACATGTCAGCCTTTTATGCAGGTCTTTCAGCAAGGGACACTCCCCCTGGGGACCTTGTGGAAGACTGAGACCGTTTTTACATTAGAAAATCAGATACATTTACAGTATTGAAACACTTCCACCAATTGTACACAATCCCGTCTCTGCCTGTGACACAATCAACAACACAATGGCATTGCTTGTGATACAATCAACAACACAATAGGCATTGTCTGTGATATTTTTTAACACACACACTGGGCTAACTTAATCACTCAAAAGGCAGAAAACACACATTTTTCCCAACCACACAAAACATCCCATAAAAGTCACATTTCCTGATAGCCTCAATCTGGGTGAACAACCTATCCAAAAATCACCCAGATTGGTTCAGTGGATCAGGAATTTCTTGGAAGTTTAATTTTTGCCCCACTGTGCACATAGCCCCATGCCAAAATAGTTCCATACAGTCGACCGCAAAACACTGCTGGACATTTTAGGATGGCCGCCACCACAAGTTTGAATCTGTTCCAGTTAAAAGTCCAAGGGGCAGAAACAGTCTCTAGGTAATTTTATTCCAGCTCACCCACCTTTTCTTGCTAGGTGCACGGATGTAAAGGATGAAGCCTTGTTGTAATGGGTTGAACGGAAGGAAATCCGGCACACAAAATTGATGAAGTCGTAGGTTCCTTTATTTGGTCATGCGATATATCTGGTACAGAGGTAAAGAATGATTCATAACCAGTTATGCCCTTGTCAGTCTACGCGTTTCAAACGACAACGTTCTTATTGATGACTGGCAGAAACAGTTCCTTTAAAATCCAATATGACCAAATAGTGTCCCAGGGGCCATAGTCACAGGGCAAGAGGCTGGCAAGCAGGCCTCTCCAACTCCCAGTGACGAAGGTACTTTCGTCACAGGGTGTATTAGTGGAAAAAGAAAAAATATATTTGCTGCTCAGCTGTGCAGTTATCTGTTGTGAAGCCTTTTGTGGGGTGTATTAGTGGAAAAAGAAAATATATATTTGCCGCTCAGCAGAGCAGTTTTCTGTTGTGAATACTTTTGTGGGGTGTATTAGTGGAAAAAGAAAGATATATATTTGCCGCTCAGCAGAGCAGTTAACTGTTGTGAAGCCTATTCTGGGGTGCATTAGCGGAAAAAGAAAATATATGTTTGCCACTCAGCGGTGCAGTTATCTGTTGTGAAGCCTTTTCTGGGGTGTTTTAATTTCCTTTTTACTTATTTGATCTAACAGTATGTCAGAAAGAGAAGTGCCAGGCCCTGCACAGGGGAGTGCAAGAGGCCTCAATGTTTCTGTCGCAACACCAGGAGGAGAGAGACAGCTATGTGCGGATGCTGTTCATTAATTACAGCTCCGCCTTTAACACCATCCCTCCAACAAATTGGAAAAGAAACTGAATAACTTGGGTCTCAGCCCACACCTGTGCAACTGGATACTGAATTTTCTTACAAAAAGACCACAAATCGTAAGCATGGGCAAGCACTTCTCTTCATCCTTAAAGGATAACTGTCGTTTTTTTTTTTTTGGAGTATTGGATTTTAGTGATTAATATCACCTTGGTGGCCCTGTTTCAACTTTTCACTGTCTATTCAATTACCGCTTAATTCCACATTTTTGTTCCCTGTACTGCCTATTTTTACCTGTACTTAAAATAGAGTTGCTAGGCATCCTCCGTCTCCCAGTTTCCTCTGAGGGAAGACGGAGGATGCACAAGCAGGCTATCCCCCTGCCTGCATGCGCGCTCACATTACTGGCCAGAACTGACAGCCAGAGTAAAAGTTATAAGGGAATGTTTAAAATGCCAGGTTCTCCCTGGCAGCTGATAACAGTGCCTGGGCTGTGTGCACTCCTCCACATACCTGCGCTGGGCAGACGCTCCCTCAGCCGAGCCGCTCAGCAACAGGTGGCAAGAGGAGAGCTTGGGGCAACCTATCTGTGCTGCAGGAGGACTACAGGCTTCAGCCAGACCCGGGAACTTCACTGCAAGACCACCCTATACAGTGCTGGTCATCACTAACTTCACTGCAGGCGTCCTATGGATTAACCCCTGCATGAGTTTAATAAGTGCAGCCCCCCCATAACCTTGTATTACCGCTGCATGGGTTCATTAAGTGCAGCCCCCAATAACCATGAATTAACCCCTGCATGGGTTTACTAAGTGCAGCCCCCTATTACCCCAAATGAACCCTTTAGTACCACACATGGCTCTGCTCTTCCTATAGTATTAAACCCTGCAGCACAGTCGGTAAGTTCCATATATACTGTACTATCTGTATACACATGGCTCTCCTAAGTTCAATGGAAAGATTTAGGGGGGCTATTGTTACTGGCACATTTTAGGGGGGCTCTTGTTACTGGCACATGATTGGGGGGCAACTATGGGGGCACATCTTACAGGCACATTATTGGGGGGCATCTGTGGGGGCACATTTTACTGGCACAAAAAAAAATTCTAAAGTGGGAAAAAAATCTGTTTTACTTTTTAGTTGCCATAATTTGACCCCCTATAACTTTTTTGTAATTATGAGTACGGAGCTGTGTGGGCACTCATTTTTTGTGGCGCAATCTGATCTTTTTATTGATACCATTCTGGGGTGTGTATGACTTTTTAATCACCTTTTATTTATTTATTTTTTTGAGGGAATGAAGCATCCAAAAATGGCAAATCGGCCATTTGGACGCTTTTTTCCGTTTTTCTGTTTACCGTATGGGGAATTTTTTTATATTTTTATAGTATGGGCATTTTCGCACATTGCGACAACCATGATGTGTATTTTTTTTTTCCATTTTAGCAAAAGGGGGGTGATTTGAACTTTTATGTGTTTTTCTTATTTATTTATTTTAAACTTTTTTTTACACTTTCGTATAGTTCCCATAGGGAATTATAACATGCAATCATTAGATTGCTATTCTCATACATTCCAATGCAATAGCCTAAAGTGTATGTGATAGAAGGAGGAGGAGGGCGTGTTTAAGTGGGGAGGGCAATGATTGGTTGAGGTGCAGGCCTAATTCTCATACATTCCAATGCAATAGCCTAAAGTGTATGTGATAGAAGGAGGAGGAGGGCGTGTTTAAGTGGGGAGGGCAATGATTGGTTGAGGTGCAGAAGCTAGTGCATGAGAGAAGCTCAATGCATTGTGGGTAGTGAGGGCAGGCGGGATTAGCCTCAGGGTGAGGGCAGTGTCAGCCATCTTAACAAAATAGTAAAATTGCAGTTTTATGCAGACTGGTTGCTAAGGGCTGAATCTTATTAAATATGGGGTTAGTAAGTCTAATAGTAATTGATTCAGGAATATTATGTTATTAGTAACTACATATATGAAAATTGAAATTAGGGTCTAAATGTGACAGTTATCCTTTAACACTAAACACTGGGGTACCGCAAGGCTGTGTGTTGAGCCCTCTCCTTTACTCCCTCTTCACAAATGACTGCAAACCTATTCACAATACTAATACCATTATAAAGTTTGCAGATGACACGATCGTGATAGGCCTAATCTCCAACAATGATGAAACAGCCTATAGGAAAGAGGTTGAGAACCTAGAGAGATGGAGTAAGAACAACAACCTCATACTCAATACCAAGAAAACAAAGGAGCTGATTCTAGATTTTAGGAAGAAAAAACAAAATGAACACCATTCCATTAGCATTAATGGAGGAAAAGTGGAGATAGTTCAAAGTTTCAGATTCTTGGGAGTTCATATTAGTCAGGACCTGTCATGGATAAGAAACACAACAGAAATGACCAAAAATGGCCTTCAGAGGCTTCATTTTCTGAGTAGTCTAAAGCAGGCACAACTCACAAAACAGCTGCTAGTCAATTTTTACAGGCGCACCATAGAATCTGTTATCACATACTGCATTCCAGTGTGGTATTCTGGCTGCTCTTCTGAGGACAAGAAAACCCTCAAGCACATCATCAGAATGGCTGGAATAATCACTTGTACTCAGTTACCATCACTGGATGACATCTTTACTGTTTGTTGCATCTCGTTTCTTTTGCAGCAACAGGGCAAAGATTATCTGCGGGGATCCAACTCACACTGGCCACAGCCTTTTCACCCTCCTACCCTCTGGTAGGCGTCTTAGAGCCCTACATGCCGGCACCACTAGGCTGAAAAACAGCTTTTACCCCAAAGCAATCAGTCTTCTAAATGCTCAGAGATTGTTGCCCCTTCCTAGGATAGAAACTACTACAGACTGAAGTGACTGCTGCATTCGTGACCCCACGATGATCTCTTGCCTGCAGTGGTGTCTGAATCAGTTTGTATATATATTCATAAGAACTGTGAATAGTAATGCTTTCTAGTGCAATGCTTTAGTTTAAATGTCAGTTCTTTGTTCCTGTGTCCATGGCATTTAGGATTGCTCCAAACAACGTTTCATTGTATTGTACATTGTATTTCACTGTATTGTACAGTGACAATAAAGGCATCTTATCTTATCAACAGAGTAAGGGGGTGTAGCCGCAGGGGTCACAGCAAGAGGAGACATCCGCTACTTCCTCTGCTAGACAGGTGAGTAGTGATAAGGAGGGTGGCGTGGGAGCTGGTGTTGTGAGCGGTTAGGCTCCTGACCCAGAGACGGTTGAGGAGGACATTAGTGACGGGCAGACAGTACTCGATGATGATGATGTAGCTGATTGCACTTGACACCACGGCCCTGAGTCAACATATGCAGCATCACCATATGATGGCCTGGGAGAACCGTGGCTCTGATGTTGTGGTCATGCCTGCCGCAGCAACCGATGCATCACCCAGTGGCATGCACCCAGTTTTAGGCAGTCAAGGCTCCACCACCTCAGCCGAAGGGAGCTGTCTGTCCTTCCCATCAACTGCTGGTTCTGATGCTCCTGCTGCTCCTCCCTGTCAGTCATTCCGTCAGCAATCACCGAAGCGATTGCCAAGAGACAACAGTATGTGTGCACTCATCCAATGGGTAAGAAGCTGAACGTGCTGCTGTCCAAGTTGCTGGTGCTGCAGTCCCTCCCTTTCCAAGTGGTGGAATCTGAACCTTTCAGAGAACTGATGGCTTGTGCCGAGCTGAGGTGGAGAGTCCCAAGCCGTCATTTCTTTGCCAAAAAGGCAGTACCAGCACTGCACACACATGTAGAACAGAAGATGGGCCAGTCCATGAGCTTGTTGGTGTCTGCCAAAGTACAAGGCAGCACCGACATGTGGAGCTGTAACTATGATCAGGGACAATACATGTCCTTTACGGCCCACAGGGGGAATGTGGTTCCTGTACAGCCACACCAGCAACTTGGCCAGTTGATGCCGCTTCCCCCACGTTCTCACACCGTTGGTCCTGCAACCATGTCCGCCTCTGCCTCCTCATTCTCCACCATGTCCTTAGCCTCAACTGCAGGGACAATTCATAGGGGTCCACCAGCATACCACTTGTGCAGGGCACGGCGGAGTCACTCTGTTCTGCACCTCGTTTCCCTGGGCGAATGGAGTCACACAGGGGAGGAACTGCTACGTGTCCTTCTACAGAAATCGAACCCTGGCTTTCTCAGAGACAACTCAAAATCGGAACCATGGTGACTGACAATGGAAAAAACATAGTGTCGGCGCTCTGTCAAGGAGGGCTAAGCCATGCGCCCTGAATGGCGCACGTGTTCAATCTTGTTGTCAAGCGGTTCCTGAAGTCTTCCACCGATCTGCAAGACATCCTAAAAATGGCCAGGAAACTTTGCATGCACTTCAGCCACTCATACACCGCAAAGCACACCCTTCTTGAGCTGCTGCAGCATAAAGGCATCCCCCAACATAGGCTGATATGCAACGTTTCCACCCGTTGGAATTACACCCTTAATATGTTGGACCGACTATACGAACAGAGAAAGACCATAAACTATTTCTTGATGATCCAAGCGGACAGGAGTTCTCCCATGGGTAACTTCGATGTCAACCAGTGGCAGCTCATGCGTGACACCTACCGTTTGCTTAGGCCCTTTGAGGTTGCCACGTTATTTTCAGTTGCCAGGACTACGGAAGGAACAGCGTCATTCCACTGTTTTGTGTCCTGGAACAGATGCCAATACATCTGGCTGGTCAGAGAACCAGATATGTGGCGCCTACATCTCACATCCACATGAGCTCTGTATGGGCTGAACTGGAGGAAGAGGACATTGAAGCACAAGCAATGTGTAGAGAAATGGGTGGTTTTGACACACAGGTGACTGGAGAGGAGGAGCAGGCAGAGGAGCAAGAGGGAGATGAGGAAGACGAGGCAGATGACCCAGGCACACTGTGGCAGTATGCAGTGGAGATGGAGGCAGGGAGTCGCTCCGAGTCACTTGTGTAAATGGCCCAATGCATGCTCAATTGTCACCATTCGGCATGGAAATGACTACTTGCTCTCCATCATGTTAGAACCTTGCTAATGGTGGGGCCTTTTTTACACCCGCTGAGAGGGAGGAAAAACTGAACTACTATAGAGACATCCCATGTAGTCAGTTGGCCGCTGCCTATCTGCGCCTTCGTCCATCCTCTCGCAGGTCTGACTGAGGAGGCCCTCTGCACTCACAATCCACTGCCATGGCTGCTGGGGAGGGGTTGGTGGCAGGAGCAGTACCAGCCCCATCAGCAGCAGCCTGAGTCTACAGTTGCTGATGAGCAGCTTTCTTCACCCGCTTAGAAGAAACTACTCAGCAGCAGCTAGACTTAGAGCAGAACTTGAACCAGCAGATGGTTGAATACTTAGAGTGCACCCTGCCATCCCCAGTTGAAGATCCGCTGGACTACTGGACAGCCAAACTGGATTTGTGGCCTCAATTGGCCATGTTTTCCCTGCAAAAGCTGTTTCTTTATTATGTATTGTGCAGCCATCTTTTAACCAACTTTATTTGCCCTGGAAAAGCTGTCCTGCCCAGCAAGTAGTGTGGCATCTCAGTGTGTGTTTAGTGCGGCGTGGGCCATAGTTACCCCAAGGAGAACTCGCCTGTCCACCCCAAATGTGGAGAGACTGACTTTTGCCAAGATGAATCAGGCGTGAATAAGCCAGGATTTCCACACACCAATGCCCGATGCATCAGACTAGATCATCCATGGTGTCACACCAACACTTTGACAAAAGAGACCAGTTTCTTCTGGCTACCTGCCTCAGCTACTATTCTGATGCTGTCACCTGCCTGATTCCACACATCTGATGCCAAATGCTCCTTTTACCCACCATCTTTAGCTGGTACTGGTATTGCCACCCACCTCCACACTTTGTCACCCTGCCACTCTGTGGCCTCCTGATGATGCTGCCACCTCCACACTATGTCACCTTGCCACTCTGTGGCCTCTTGATGCTGCTGCTACCTCCACAATATGTCACCTTGCCATTCTGTGGCCTCCTGATGCTGGCGCTACCTCCACACTCTGTCATTGTGCCACTCTGTGACCTTGTGATGCTGCCGCCACCTCAATACTTTGTGATTTGCCATTTCGCTGAATTTTTCGGGAAAAATTTGATTCAATCCAAATATATTTGCAGCGAATTACGTTAAAAAACAGTTATTTCCTGGCTGCTGAGAGCCTTTATAGTGGTGTAGAACACTGGGCCTTGCAGTGACATGCATAGGGAGTCTGATTTGATAGTGAAATAATAATGTGAGTCCGTATGACATGCAGATGACAGGCGTTGCTCTTAGAATCATTGCATACTTCACTTATTTTGGCAGTCAAATAACTCAAGTATCAACTCAGCCTTACAGGTAGATGTTAGCGTCAAGAAGAAGCGCACTCCTTTTACACCCTCTTCAGCTGATTCCACATAGATGTCTACAGAACCTTTTTTATTAAACGCTTATACAAGTAGAGCCCCCTGACAGAGTGGAGAGGGTGTGAGCAGTAAGTTTGTGTTGACGTCACCGATTATTTTGGCCTTCCTCTAAACTAAAAAAATAACCCTCTGTTGAAAACCTTTAGTGGCATATATACATGGAAAAAGAAAAATTGACTCGGCGTTCACTGTTACTGTTATATGCGGTAAAACCTTTTTTAAATTATTTTGGTGGATACTTGAGTTATTTGGTCAGTTTTGACCCCGTGACCATGTGATATGGACTCACAGTATTGAGTACAGTACAGTACAGTACAGATGAGCGGGAGGTGCCATATTCGATTTTGCAATATTTCGTGAATACTCGATTGAATATTCATCATATATTCGTCAAAATCGAATATCCGTCATTATGCTACATATTGCGAATGTTATGCGAATTTAAATTCACATTGCGAATTAAACTTAGAGCTGAGTTCCTAATGGTTGTAACTTGTATTGCTAGAATTGACGAAGATAACGAATATCACGAATATAGCACTATATTCTCAATCTTTATTATATTCTAGCAATACAACCATTAGGAACTCAGCTCTAAGTTGATTTCGCAATGCGAACATATACTTGCATTGCGAATTCAACTTAGAGCTGGGTTCCTAATGGTTGTTTTGCTAGAATATAACGAATATCACGAATATAGCACTATATTCTCAATCTTCGTTGAAAACCATAGAGCAACAAGGATTAACAACTTTTAAAAAAACAAACGAATATTCGAAATAGCGAATATATAGCGCTATATTCGCAATAAACGCGAATTTGCGAAGTGCCGATATTCGCTAAAAATTTTTGCCATTCGCGCTCAACACTAGTTACTGCAAGGCACAGTGTTCTACACCAGTATAAAAGCGCTCAGCAGCCAGGAAATAGCCGTTTTTTTTTAACATAATTAGCCGTGAATATATTCGGATCGAATCAAATTTTTCCCCAAAAATTCGGCAAACCGGCGAATCGAATTTTAAAACCATTAGCTCATCTCTAGTGACAGGGAAATAAATATAGTTAATCAGTCTGTTAGTTAGGTAGGCGACATATACCCATTTATTGTGTGAAGTACACCTGCACTGCACACATGACAGGGAATTAAATATAGTTAATTCGTCTGTTAGTTAGGTGGGTGACATATACTTATTTATTAGGTGAAGTACACCTGCACTGCACACATGACAGGAAAATAAATATAGTTAATCCGTCTGTTAGTTAGGTGGGCGACATATACCCATTTATCGTGTGAAGTACACATGCACTGCATACATAACAGGGAGATTAATACAGTTAATCCGTCTATTAATTCAGTGGGTGACCTCAAAGAATGAGGAGAGCATCAAATAAGGGACGTGGCCCTGGTGCTGCTGGTGTTGGTGGAGCTCCTGTTGCAGGGAGAGGACGTGATCGATCTGTGCCAGCTATACTCCCAAATGAAACACCTTCCTCAGGTGCACGTAGGCGACAGAACGTTCAGTGTTATTTTGTAGGCCTTAATACCGGTGTACAAATGGTAAGGCCAGAACAAGTAGAGGCGGTAGAAGATTGGGTGGCTGAGAGTGCCTCCATTTCCTTCACATTGTCTCCCACCCGGTCTTCTGCTGAAAGCGTAGAGTTGGCACCTGCAGCCCATGGGCATCTGTCTTTCACCTCACCCCCTTGCAAATCAGCCAAGCAGTCTGAGCCCCAAGTCATGCAGCAGTCTCTTATGCTTTTTGATGACTCTGCTGGCAGGGTGTCTGTGGGCCGTCCACATAACCCTGCCCCAGAATTGGAAGAAATTGAGTGCACCGATGCGCAACCACTTATATTTCAGGATGGGGACATGGGAGGACCTACCACAGCACATCTCTGATGATGAGGAAACACAGGTGCCAACTGCTATGGCTGCTATGGCTTTCTGCAGTGTGCAGACCGGCAAGGAGGGCAGGGGTGAAGAATGGGTGGAAGATGATGTGAAGGATCATGAGGTCCTAGACCCCACATGGAATGAAGGTTATGCGAATGACATGTGCAGTTCGGAGGAAGAGGTGGTGGTCACAAAGCGCAAGCCGCACAGAAAAATAGGGAGCAGTGTGTAAAAGCAGAGTGGCCATCCCCTAGCCAGTACGCCTGCTATTGCCCACCTTACCCAGGGACTAAGCAAACTAAAGCCAGCTCTAAGGAGTTCACCGGCATGGCAGTTCTTTAGACAATGTGCTGACGACAAGAGACGAGTGGTTTGTGCGCTGACTTTATTTTTCCTGATGCAGTTATCTATTTTAAAATGTTAGTGTTTTATTTTTATTCTACCAATGCAGAATTTGAATTGACTGACATTCACTATAAACAATAGAAATATGGTCAGAAATTATTTCTAGTGCTTCTAGTACAGTGGCAGGGTGCATTCTCAGTCATATGCATATATTTATGTTGTACCCTGTTCAGATTTCATTTAATGAGCTGCTACTAACACTTATCAAGGCTCCTGTAGACCTGTTAATAAGATGCCATTGAGCTACAGGCCCAAACATCCTTATTCTGCATGACTGACACAGATTAGTGAAGAAAACAACTCACTATGAATAGATCTTAACTTTTACAATGTGCAAATTAGTAATGTTTCACAGACTGCTAATTATTGGAGGGACATGTTGAATATTTTCTCAGGAGGCTATAAACTTTGTTTATAAAAAAAATAAAATAAGGGTAGGTTCACATCATTGTTTAGTTTTCCACTCTTCTGATCCTTTATTTTGACCATCCATTTTTCTTATTGTGCATTCATTTTAGTCAGTTCCATCTAATCTGTTATTTTTGATGGGAGATAAAGTCTTCCACAAACATATTAATGAGGCAGATGAGGCACATAGTGTGTATAGTTTGTTCTGAACGAGTGTCCAAAAATTTTGCCTTAATGGGGCAGATGACTACCTGTGTTTATACAGAAATACAGTAGTGTTGGAAGAAACAAAGGCTTGTTCTGAACAAGAGGCAAAATGATGCCTTAAGTGAGGCACAATGTCTGCCTATGCCTTTGACTTGTTCTGAACAAGCATCTAAAATTCTCCCTTTTTTGGGGATAAGCAGCAGTACAGTGTGATTGTGGTAAGCTGTGTAGGAATAATAGTGGCAGCAATAGTAATGACAGCAGTTGGTAGTTCAGCATGGAACTTAATAGACAAGGCAGTAGATGTCCGGCTGTGTAGGGTTAATGGTGAGCAGTTATGGTAGCAGCCATATAGTGTAGATCATAATTAGTGTTGGGCGTGAATATTCGAATTGCGAATTTTAATCGCGAATATCGCAGCTTCGAGAATACACAAATATTTAAAAAATAGTGATATATATTCGTATTTTCGAATATTCTACTATTTTTTTTCATCAGTAAGCTCCCTTTTTGCTTGTGGCCAAATGAGAAGGCTGCAATGTCTATGTCTGAGCTTAGCAAATCCCTGGCAACCAATAGGAAAGTTGCCTACCCCTTACTATATAAGAACCTTTCCACAGGTATTTTCTACAGTTTATTACTGTTCTGAGAGAGACAGCAGTGGTATTGCTATGCTCTCTCGTTTCCATTTGTCACATTACATTAGATAGTTAGTTAGTTTATATACATAATACAGATAGTTAGTGGGAGATAGTCAGTGTAGTGTAGGTTAGATAGTAATATAGTGTAGTTAGGTTCTGCTCTCCATGCAAACATGCTACATACATAGTGCTGTATATATGTATGTATGTATGTATACTACATAAATACATACATACATAGTGCTGTGATGTCATAAGTTCACAACAATACTTAGTGCACCAATCACTAATATGTAGCCAGACCTATTAAAATGTGAATTTGCATGTATTGCGCCAAATTATTCGTATCATTATTGCCGATTTGCGCAATCGTGAAAATATAGAAGCACTCTATCTGCATATGAAGCTTTTGTAATGTTCTACCGTGCCAACCATTTTCTCCAGTCTTATTAAACTTGGAGCAGTTTGAAAAATGTAGCTATAGTGAGCCACGCCTGTATTGAGCGTGCATTACGCGAATATTACATTGCCGATTTTCACAATCTAGAAAATAATAGCTATTCTACCAAATATTTGCGAAATATCGCAAATTAGAATACTGCCTCTGCCGCTCATCACTAATTATAATGGCAGGTAGACAGTGGCGGTGGGATGATCAGGCTGCCACCTTCAGCAATGACATATCTATTAATTGACCTAAGAAGGATGTGTGTGAAATTTTTCCCAAATACATGCCTTATTCATTTTGACAAATCTGATATTTTGTCCACTAAAGGAGGGCAAAGTTGTCCATTTGGGTGAAAGAAAGCCATCTATCATGCGGAAAAGCCTCTCTGAGATTACATTGAAGGCTGTACAAGCAGTGTCGGACTGGGGTACCTAGGGCCCACCAGTAAAATATATTTTGGGGGCCCACCGTACGAATACATTTAAATATAATAAATAATCTAACAAGTTTTTTATATGAACATAGGCTGGTTGAGGTGCTGTACATTGAATATATGTATGTAGTGCAGTAAATCTACTGTGTTTTGTGCCACTTGTGCATGGGGTGGGAGACTAGGGGCCCACCTTGCTCAGGGGCCCACCGGGGGATTCCCCTGTACCCCTGTGGGCCAGTCCGAGCCTGTGTACAAGACAATACACCCAGAGGCAAACTGACACAGTTTTGGCAACTGTTTCAATCTGCCTGCCAAGTAGTCCATGGGATCAGGGAACAGCAGATCAAATGGCACAGTCCTGGTAGGACTGTAACTAATTGTTCAGGCGGTACATATGTGTTTGTTGATTTGCTTCTTGCTCCCTCTATAGTCATCAGACTAAAATGGCCGCTATAGGTGCAGCTTCTGCTACTTGTGGTAGTAGAAACAAAGGGGGTTGAGTGACTCTATGAGGGGCATATAGGGGCCTCCTGATCAGTCATAAGAAACATAGAAACATAGAAACATAGAATGTGTCGGCAGATAAGAACCATTTGGCCCATCTAGTCTGCCCAATATACTGAATACTATGAATAGCCCCAGGCCCTATCTTATATGAAGGATGGCCTTATGCCTATCCCATGCATGCTTAAACTCCTTCACTGTATTTGCAGCTACCACTTCTGCAGGAAGGCTATTCCATGCGTCCACTACTCTCTCAGTAAAGTAATTTTTCCTGATGAAAGGATAAGGATGGAAGGCATCTGCTTGCTTAAAAATGTAGCAAGCTGTGTACAGCTGTGTATTACCAGTGTATCCTGGTAATAGAGCAATATTGTCTCCCTTTCTGCCATTTTGCTTTTATAGCTAGGGTATAAAAGCATAGGTATCCAGTAGTCATCAGCGTGCTGGTGGCCCGCTTAAATGGTTTGTGACAATCATTCTTGATGAGCTGCTCATACAGATGCTCCTGTATATGCCAGATGGAACTCCAATGAATGTTGCAGATCAAGTGGTGATAGAAGGCGCCCCACTAGGAGGGGGCAGTGAAGATAGAGATGATGCAAGTAAAAGGCTTATCTGTAGGAGTAAAAACATGGAGTAAGACTCAGAGGACATTGACTTTAACCTGCTGTGAGTGGAAGAAGATGAGTGAGCCATCCAGTCCAGAATGTAGTCCTCTTTGTCCTCAATAATAATCACTTACCATAAGCGAGGGAGAACTTTGGCCTGCTGCTACAACTACTGGCCGGAAACTGGTGCATACTGTACTGCTTCTGCTGTTTTTGCTACTACAGCTACCCACATTGTATCTCACAGATGATGAGGCATGATCTTTTGTTTTCCACTCTGTCTTTTTCTAGACATTTTATTATGATGCCCATTGAAACAATGACAAGTCACAGGTTTGATATATTGTATACACTGTCCGTTTTTCATGGCCATTTTTAAATGATTTTCCCCTCTATTTTCTGGCTGCCTATCCATTTTTAATGGCTTTTAAGCATCTATTAAAAGTCGATGAATTTAATTGGCGTATTAAAAAAAAAAACTGCAGAACCCCCTGGGAGTCGCCCAGAGTGCCCACAGTATGATTAGTGCCCAAATTAGTGGCCCCTAGTATTATTAGTGCCTCTATTAGTAGCCCGCAGTATTGATAATGCCTCCCTTAGTGGCCCTCAGCATCAATATTGCCCCCATTAGAGGCCCCCATTCTGGACCTCATCCACTTGAACTTGTGGGGACACTTGCAGCAAGAAATGACCTGCACTCCCAGCATGATGATGTCATCATGCTGGAAGCGCAGGTCCTTTGCTGCTACTTCCAGTGAAGTGTGACTGTCCCCTTCACTGGAGACAACAGGATCTGTGCTTCCATCATGATGACATCATGATGCTGGGAGCGCAAATCCTTTCCTGCCGCATCTAGTAAAGAGCAAGTGCCCCCATACTTTTGAGAGGATGAGGTGAGTATTTAAATTTTTTTATTTTAACCCATGAAAGGCCCTTCATACGGGTTTTTAACAGCTGTTAAAAGGGTGCACTCCTGTCTAAACAACAGTTTAAAATGGTCTACTTGATTTCAGCCGTTAAAAACAGCCATGTGAATATCTCCATTGACTTCTATTGATTCTAAAAATGTTTGTGTAACAGGCATTTTAAATGGCCATCACACAGTCATTTTTCCGGTTCATGTGAATGCAGCCTAATTTTCCCTATGCTCTCCCTACTAATAATGTCACAATGGAATCTGTGATCCTCCATCTTTTTCCTCTCTGCCCTTTTTACCTCGCTAGTGTAAAAGTAAAATGACACTGGTGCAGTTTTGCGCAATTCTTTGGAGGCAAATCACTAAAACTTTTTTAGTAGAATAATTTTTGTGAAATGTGTGACAAGTCTGATTAGTTTGGAATCAAATAGTTCATTTCTAGTAGTGAAATATGATTTATCATTTTAAAAAGGGACCTGCCATCTCTCCTGAAGAAGAATTTGCAAATAAATTGCCAGAATTCTTCAGTAAAGGTACTGATGGGTGTTACCAGTACTGGGTGCGCCTGACTATGTCCACTCAATCAGTGTTGCTGGTGTCAGACTGTGCAGGGACACCCCCCGCCCCCCACCACCAACTGGTAACACCTAGCTGTACCTTTACTCCAAGCTGCTGACCATTTATTTAGTAGAGGAACGATACAACATAGAGTCATAGGAATAGATGCTCCAGAATAGTTATTACATGGGGAATGCAAGTAGTTACTAAAACAGACATGTCAGGAGAGATGACTCAGTGATATACTATTATGGCACAATGACAGCACAAGTGTAGGAGCTATGCCCATGATATCACGCGTGCGTCCTTGCTGTATTACACAGCTGCCACCCCACTTAATGATTGCAATCAGAGATAACTCCAATCCCTGTCGGGCCTAATAGACAGACTATTAATATTACTGAAACTGACATTATATACTACTGGCCTAGTTTGCACCAGAAAACATTTCAGTTTACACGGGGCAATTGTCAGGCCAAATATCTGCCGCTCGATCATCAGGCAAAATGATTGTTCATGCAGTACATTAAATCATTGTTTCTGGGCAGCAGATTGTGCTGTGGGAACAGTGATTTGCTGCCCAGAAACAATTAATCTGCATGAGGATGAGTGATGGCAGTACCCATGGCTGGTTTCCATATGCTGGAGGTGATCGCTGCATGTAAATGGAGCTCTTACCTCCACTGACAAGGAGGCAATTATCGGCAAGGAACGATCCCTTCCCGATAATGCCTGCTCACCTCACGTGTGTAAATGTGCCTTACCTGCTCCTGCACAGCTTGTATATTGTGAGATAGGCCCTGAAAACTCCCAACCTTTGACTTTCAACCCCTGCATAATACAAAAGCACTGACAAATGAAGTATAAGGGCTGGGGTGACAAACACTGCAGTGGAGATGGCTTGTATGCTTCCTAACAGTTAGATCACAGACGTCTATGCATGTACCATGCGATGCGCATTGCACAAGTCTGGAACAGTGGCCCTAAAAAGTGAAGAAGCCTTGACTTCAATATCATCATAAAAAGTTTGCAAAATATTACAAACAGTGGACAGTAGAAGATTGGAAACAGGTGATTTGGAGCAATGAGACGAAAGTCAAGTTCAGTGGAGAAAGCCTGATGATATGGGGTTATTTTACAGCCAAAAGCATTGGATACATGACCAGGATTGATGGTGGTCTCAATGCTGAGCTATATGTGAGTATCCTACAAGACGAGTTACCTTGTATACGAGTACTCTGGGTATGTTAAGGACGACATAGTGTTCGAGCAGGACAATGACTTGAAGCATATGTCGAGATTGGCGAAGAAATGGTTCAATGACAATGAAGTAGAGGTGCTCGATTGGCCCCTACAGTCCACAGACCTCAACCCAATCGAACACTTGAGGGTAGAGTTGAAGAAAAAGCTGTTTTTGTACCCAAGTGAGTCGACTAGTATGCACCAAAATTGTGAACGTGTAGAAGAGACTTGGGAACAGATTTCTCATATTTCTGTCAAGACATACTTGAATCTGATCAAGAGCATGCCCAGAAGGATTCAGGCTGTGTTGAAAGCCAAAGGTGGATTTACAAAATCCTGACAAAATGATAGAAATTAAAATTTAGAATTTTAGGACCAAAACAGTAACAATACACTTACATGACAAGAATCTGCTTAACTAATCATATGCTAAATAGTCGCAAGTCCAATTTATGCATGAGATAGCCAAGATGATTGTCTATAAAATGATGGTAGTCTCACATTTGAAGCTGTAGTGAATGGTGAGATATGGAGCCTGAAAATCAATAGTTCAAAACATTGTTACCCTTTTGCTCATCAGTGTATTATTATTATTATTATTATTATTATTAAAAGGTTCTCTAGGTGTTTTTTATTTTATTTTTTTAAGCCGGACTTTACTTTAGAAGGATTGTATAAGGTTAGACAAAAGTATGTTTTTTTTCCCCCAGAAATAACACCAGACATGCACCATCTGATACATACAGTCCTCATAACACGCAAGGCTACAATGATTTTGCAGCTTTATTCCTTGCTTTGCCACCAGGGGTCATAATTGGATCAGTGCACAATCAATGAATCATTGAAGCAGTTTAGCTGAATGCGAGAATAAATATATTATCCATGTTGATTTGCTGTGATTCCTTTAACAAAGATCACCAGACTAACATAATATTACATTTCTCTAACTATGTATGAAACAATATTGTATGATGCTTAATGTCCTTCTATTATTTTGTCCTCCTATCTATCATACAAAATCACAGTGACTTTCTGCAATACAAATGATTCCTGTTCCTTTTTTGAAATTGGATATTTAAATAAGGCATCTGAGGTCATGTAGATACTGCACAAGATTAGATGTCAGGAGAAGGATATTGTAACCTGGCTTTGTACTCCTGGGCTTACGTTTTAACTACCTGGTAGTAAGTGGGTGAGAAAAACAAGGAAGGGCCCCAGGGTAGATCTTTATTAGAATAAAACAATTTCGTAAAAGTCATAACTATAGAATTATAATGTGCTGGAAGCAAAATGTAATCCAGGAGTGCTGACTATAGACCTAAGGCAAATGTCCTGATGCCCAACCGTAAAAATAGCTTTGAGAATGTGAAACAATAAATAATGAAACAGGTTGCTACATGTCATAAATTACTCAATATCAAACAATTGCAAAAATCAAAGGTATGTGTGTATTTGATTTACTTATCAGACAAAATGTGTAAATAAGACCTTATGCATCCTGCTATATTATGTCTCCAAACAAGTTCCGAGTTGAATTGAGCTTTGATAAAGAAGTAATGTTTAGGCGAAGGGTTTAAAAATTCGGTTTGGCTGCTTCGCTGAATCTTACAAAAAAAATTGCTTTGTGACGAATTACTGCGTCACAAAGCCCATTTCTTTGTAAGCAGTGGGTGCGATGACAGGGAGCGGTGATTGCGACACTCCCTGTTATTGTACCACTCAGATGCTGCATTCATACATGATCACAGCATCTGATAGTAATAATGCAGTGTAAAATAAAAAATAAATGAATTAAATCATACTCATACATCAATTTGCTTGCAACGCGTAGGCCGCTGCTATCTTGATTTGGCATGAAATCTTGCGCTGCCCGGGATGACGTCATCAAGTCGGCTGGTGTGGTGACGTTGCACGTCAACGCGCACGGGATTTCATGTAAGATTTTCAATCAAGCTAGCGGTGGATGGCCGTCATAAGCAAATGGAGGAGGCAAGTATGATTTTTTGTTTTTTACACTATTTCAGGTAAAATCGATTTGCTACCACGAAGCATGAGGAAATTTGGCTTTGCTGCGAATCTAATTTATCCTGAAATTCGGATCGAATTCTACTTCATCAGGTTCGACTTGCTCAACACTAGTAATGTTATCTGATTTCCCATGTACGGCCATATACAGTTTTTGTATAAAGGTTGTTTTTCATGGTTCATGAATACAAATGCATACAATCAAAAATAAGCATGAAGGTTAATTTCCTTCTGCTAAGCATCTGGCAATGGTCTGGGCAGAGATATGTAATGTAATTACCACCTGTGTCGGGGTGGTGGACAACGAAACTATTGGAGTGGCTGGTACTTCTTGGCAGATCAAACATTTCTCTCTACTTGTGGTCTGTGTGGGCTGACTGAAGCCTGTTTGGTGTTTGATTTGCACAGAATCCGAATTTCCTCACGTTTCATGGTAAAGAATCACATTTTTTCCTAATGGCTGCTGCACATGTGAGGACATGGAGCAAGGAACTCTGGTAAGGCGGGATCACCCATAATACCATGCATGCAGCCAATCAGCAGCCAGCTCTGTCATGTTACAGCCCTATAAATAGCCTCAGCCATCTTGGATTCTGCTGTTTTCCAGTGTACTTAGTGCAGGGAGAGACGTCAGCAGGCGCTAGGGACAGTGCTACGAAAAACTTAATTGTGCTAAAAAATGATTTACAAGTTCAGGCAAAGATTATTCAAGGTGTAGAGAAAGGATAGGGAGGAATTATTCCACAGCATTTATGTAGAAACAGAGTTCAGTAGGAGAAGTTACAGCCTGGGTAATAGGAACAATCCTATTAAACCTTGTTGCACTGACTGGGGACCCAAATTTCCATTATACAGCTCTGTAATTCCAGCAAACCGTTCTTATTATTGGGGTGCAAGTGCTGTTTGATACAGGCATTAACATGGTTTATTAAAAGGAAATATTTCTTTGTCTTATTTGCCCTTTTGCAGTGCAGTTATATGTTCTAAAGCATTTTTTGGCTTGTATTAGTGGGAAAAAGGGCTTATTAGCCGTTGTGTGGTGAGATGCGAAAAATACAGCCCTTTTTGTCATGTATTAGTGGCAAAAGTAAAATATATTTACCATTCAGCTGTGCAGTTATATGTTCTAAAGCCTTTTGTGGAGTGCATAAGTAGAAAAAAGCTAAATATATTTGACAGTCAGCGGTGCAGTTATATGTTCTAAAGCTCTTTTTGTCATGTATTAGTAGCAAAAGTAAATTATATTTGTTGTTCAGCTGTGCAGTTAAATGTTCTAAAGGCTTTTGTGGAGTGTATAAGTAGAAAAAAGAAAAATATATTTGCTGTTCAGCTGTGCAATTATATGTTCTAAAGCCTTTTTGTCATGTATTAGTGGCAAAAGTAAAAAATAATTGCTGTTCAGCGGTGCAGTTAAATGTTCTAAAGCCCTTTTTGTCATGTATTAGTGGCAAAAGTAAAATATATTTGCCATTCAGCGGTGCACTTATATGTTCTAAAGCCCTTTTTGTCGTGTATTAGTGGCAAAAGATAAATATATTTGCCATGCAGCGGTGCAGTTATATATTCTAAAGCCCTTTTTTGTGTGTATGTGTGGGGGAAAAAAGGACTTATTAGCCGTTGTGTGCTGAAGTAAGAAAATTGCAGACTTTTTTGGGGTGTTTTAATTTCCTTTTTATTTATTTATTTGATCTAACAGCATGTCAGACACAGAAGTGCCAAGCCCTGCACAGGGGAGTGGCAGAGGCCTAAGGCCCCTTTCACACGAGCGTGTCCGGATTAGGTCCGGATGCGTTGCGGATGCGTTCAGGGAAAACTGTGCGATTTCACAGGCAAAGCTATTCAGTTTTGCCTG
This sequence comes from Bufotes viridis, assembly GCA_033119425.1. Classification (NCBI taxonomy): domain Eukaryota; kingdom Metazoa; phylum Chordata; class Amphibia; order Anura; family Bufonidae; genus Bufotes; species Bufotes viridis. The sequence goes on from CM065591.1 coordinate 131,104,330, forward strand.
CGATTGCGTTCAGTTGTTCAGTTTTTTCCGCGCGGGTGCAATGCGTTTTGACGCGTTTTTCACGCGCGTGATGAAAAACGGAAGGTTTACAAACAACATCTCCTAGCAACCATCAGTGAAAAACGCAACGCACCCGCACTTGCTTGCAGATGCAATGCGTTTTTCACGCAGCCCCATTCACTTCTATGGGGCTAGGGATGCGTGAAAAACGCAGAATATAGAACATGCTGCGATTTTCAGACAATGCACAAGTGATGCATGAAAAAAAACGCTCATGTACACAGCCCCATTGAAATGAATGGGTCAGCATTCAGTGCGGGTGCAATGCGTTCACATCACGCATTGCACCCGCGCGGAAAACTCGCTCGTGTGAAAGGGGCCGAAATGCTTCCTGTGCAGGCACAAAAAGAAAAATATTTTTATCGCTTTTAGACCCAGCCTAAAGTCAGACACAGCCTAAAGTGCCCACTGTGTATTCCATCCAAATTGACCGTTATCAGCACGAGATTAAATAGCGACATTCAGTGGTGCCCTGCTCCACAGATTCATATATAAACTTGAAAGTAGAAAAAATAAGTAACAGCACTCACCATTGTATTAACTTTGCAGCTTTATTGTAAGTAAAAAAGGTCGGACACAGGCACTGCACAAAAGGTCAGGCAACAGCCGTTTCATGCACCTCGCGCTTTGTCAAGCCTACTACGATCCGGTGTGGGCTTGAGATATATGCCTCTCCCCCACTACTCTGGTCACGTGACCATCCCGACATTAAAACAACTTAAAAACTGTCAGATGCTAGTGCAAGATGAATCTCTTAAGGCTAAAACTATGATGAACCCCCATCATTAGCTTCAAGAGAAGTGGGACTACAGGAAATGTGATAGTACGGAGTAATTTTCAGATAGAAGATACCGACTGGTTAGAAAAATGTGTCCCTAAAGGTAATTTTGCATGTGGAAAATGTTCATGTGAAGAATTATGTATAAGGCCAAATTTCTGATAATAGGGGCGGTGCAGCATGTTGTCAAAATTTTAAATCATGCAAAATGCAATATGTTGTGTATGCCATCTTTTGCCCATATGGAAAATTTTACATTGGGAAAACTTTTAGACCCCTATATATTAGATTTAGGGAACGCAAAAAATCTATCGACACAGGAGTGGGGGCTATGCGTTTGAATAATCATATACATGAACAACATGGAGGTAACAAAAATGTTCTAAAATGTGCAGGATTGGAGGTGGTTCATATGCCGGCAAGAGGAGGGTATAGGAAATGTCTCCTCCTGCAGAGAGATGCGGCCTGGATTATTAAAACACATGCTATGGGTATTCTAGGACTTAATGATAAGAATGATCTTGCTATCTTTGTTTAATCTGTTTTTATGGGTGGGTTGATGTTGATATATAAATTTGTATTTGTGTCATTTTTTAATTGCTATACTTATCACTCACCTGAGGATGGTCACGTGACCGGAGTAGTGGGGGAGAGGCATATATCTCAAGCCCAAACCGCTTCATAGTAGGCTTGACAAAACGCAAGGTGTGTGAAACGGCTGTTGCCTGACCTTTTGTGCAGTGCCTGTGTCTGATCTTTTTTACTTACAAAAAAGTTGCAAAGTTAATACAACGGTTAGTGTCGTTACTTAATTTTTCTACTTTCAGGTTGGTCAAATACAACCCTTAGTTGCCATGGCCCGGGAACAGGCCCTGTGCCCTCACCTGTTCTCAACCTGTCCTTTTCTGTTCCCTTAGCCAGAAAAGTTATGTATGCTGTGGGCTCAGCTCCACTATACAGTGAGGACGAGCTACTAGAAGACAGCTACTAGCAAGCCGCTTCCTCCACTAGGCGGGCAAGTAGTAATGAGGAGAGTAGCATGGAAGCTGGTGTTGCGAGCGGTGAGGCTCCTGACCCAGAGAAAGTTGAGGAGAACATCAGTGTTTTGCAGACAGTACTTGATAATGATAATGTAGCTGATCGCATTTGAGAGCCGGGTGATGAAGGGGCTTCAACTTCATCTGGAGAAGAGGGTGGCACCTTGCCCATAAGGCAGCGGCGGAGCCAGCAAGTCGCTAGCGTGGCCGGGAGACAGCAGGGTGGCAGCAGTGGGAGGTTGGTAGCCAAACATGGCCGGGGTAGACCACCCGCTTCACAGGAGCCTACCTGCCCGGTAAGTAGCAGTGTATGGGTTCAGGAGGAGGTGAACATGGCCATTTTCCAAATCTGTAGGCAGAAGGTGAAGCGTGGCCAGGGTGCCAATGTTGGCACCATGGCCCTGCATTTACATATGCAATGTCACCATTAAGTGGTCTTGGAGAACCATGGCTCCAATGTGGTGGTCCAGCCTGCTGCTGCAACCACTGCATCACCCAGCCGATTTCAGCCAGTCAAGGCTCCACCACCTCAGCCAAAGGGAGCTGTCTGTCCTTCCAATCAGCCTCCTCCTCCTCCTACTCCTTGTCAGTCATTCTGTCAGCAATCGATCACCAAAACGATTGACAAGAGACAATAGTATGCGTGCACTCATCCAACGTCGTAGAAACTGAATGTGCTCTTGGCCAAATTGCTGGTGCTGCAGTCCCTGTCCACCCTAAATGTGGAGAGACTGACCTTTGTCAAGATGAATCAGGCGTGGATCAGCCAGGATTTCCACCCACCAATGCCTGATGGTGCTTCCAGCCGCCTGATGCCACAAACCTAATGACAAGTGTTCCTTTTTTCACCCACCATCTTGCCACTCTGTGGTCTCCTCATACTGCTGCCACCTCCACACTATGTCACCTTGCCACTCTGTGATCTCCTGATGCTGCTGCCACCTCCACACTATGTCACCTTGCCACTCTGTGGCCTCCTGATGCTGCCCCCACCTTCACACTATCATTGTGCCACTATGTGGCCTCCTCCAAATGCTGCTGCCACCACCTCCACACTATCCACACTATCACTCTGTGGCCTCCTGATGCTGCTGCTGCCACCTCCTCACTGTCATTGTGCCACTCTGTGGCCTCCTCATGCTGCTTTCACCTCAGGTTCTGTAGACATCTATGTGAAATCAGCTGATGACGTTGTAAAAGGAGTGTGCTTCTTCTTTGAGCTAACATCAACCTGTGTTCATACTTGAGTTATTTGGTCAGTTTTGGCCTCATGACTGCACAAATAAGTGAAGTGAGCAGTGATTCTAAGAGCGACGCCTGTCATCTGCATGTCATACTGACTCACAGTATTATTTCAATACCACAGAACACTTCCTATGCGTGTTACTGCAAGGCACAGTGTTCTACACCACTATAAAGGCTCTCTTAAGCCAGGAAATATCCGTTTTTTATCGTGATTCAACGGAAATAAATTCAGACCCTTTTTAAAAATTCACTAATCTCTATCTCTTTTGTAAGTGGAAGGCATGATACTAATTTGAACAGAGCCTAAGTATCATATATTGATAGATAAATCATTATGCCACAAGTCTTCAATATGTGCTGGTGAGGTTGAATTGCCTGTCACTAGATATTTTAAGGAGACTGGCCACAGGATTAATCATCTTGCTGTAGTTATGTTCCCCTTCTGATAGTAACAGACTATTTTGAAGAGAAAGGAAGTAGAATGGGTTATGAGGTTGGACACCCTTCAACCAAAAGATTTGAATATTCATTTTTCATTCTGTGCTTTTTATATGATTTGCCTGTATTCCTGGGCTCTGGTATAGGATACGGTCTGTGGCTTAGTAGGGGACATCATTTTCGATGTAATGTTGTTTTCATCTACTGCTCCATTAAAACATGGGGTTCACTAACTTTTATTTTCGGATGGCGCACACTGCGCTTTATTATTGTGCATTCGTATTCTGGCAACATTGATAATGAGATTAATATTTTATTTTTCAAACAAATCTGTATTCCAATTGGTTTGTTCTAACTTGATGGCTGCTCACATTACTTAATGCCTATTCCACTATTTTATCTTTAGTTGACATTAGATCGGATTTATGTCCCCTGAATATAGTTTCTTTAGTGGTCCTTGTTATTTTAGTTGGTTCCTTTAGTTGAACATATCCCTTACAAAGCCCTGTGTTTTCACCTGAACAGTCTGGTAATGGCAGTAGATGCTGTATACATTGAGGTGTAGTATTGCAGTACTGTATGGCAGGGTATATATTGAGGCAAAGTCACAATAATACTGGGTGGCATCTCCCCTTGCTGCGATAAAGGCTGCTTGTCTGGTAAGGTAAAGGATGTCTTCCTTCTTTCAACTTGGGCCCATAGTTCAGCCAAGGTTGCCACTGGTACTTTTAAAATACCATCTTGGACGATCAACTGCTGCTTGAGTTGTGAGAGGAGTCAGGGAACATACAGACAGGTTACCGTCATTATGATTACATGACCTGCTGGTGGTAATGCATGTCTCCCGGCTGTAATGCTTGACCTAGGAGGTCTTGTTATGCTTGAGAAACTGGGAAGTAGGATCAAATCATGGGGGATAACATATACTTGTAAGTGAGGTAAATTAAAGGAAATCTGTTAGCAGATTTGTACCTATGAAACTGGCTGACCTGTTGCAAATATATCTGCGGATCAGCAGTGCAGTTATACGTTCTAAAGCCTTTTGTAGAGTGTATAACTGCACTGCTGAACGGCAAATACATTTCTCTTTTTCCATTTATACACGCCACAAAAGGCTTTAGAACATATAACTGCACCGCTGAACCGCAAATATATTTTTGTTTTGCCACTATTACATGACAAAAAGGGCTTTAGAACATATAACTGCACCACTGAATGGCAAATATCTTTTAATTTTCCACTTACACACGCCACAAAGGCTTTAGAACATATAACTGCACCGCTGAACGGCAAATATTTTTTTATTTTGCCACTTATACACAACACAAAAGGCTTTAGAACATAAAACTGCACCGCTGAACGGCAATCTATTTTTCTTTTGCTACTAATACACGACAAAAAGAACTTTAGAACATATAACTGCACTGCTAAACAGCAAATATATTTTTCTTTTGCCACTAATTCACAACAAAAAGGGTTGTAATTTTAGCACTGTACCACAAGGGCTAATAATCTCTTTTTTCCCACTAATACACTTTAGAACATATAACTGCACCGCACAAGGGAAAAAAAGACATAGAAATATTTCCTTGTAATAAACCCTGTTAATGGCTGTATGCAACAGCACTTGCACCCCAATAACAAGAACGGTTTGTTGGAATTACAGAGCTGTATAATGGCAATTTGGGTCCCTAGTCAGTGCAGCAAGGTGTAATAGGATTGTTCCTATTTCCCAGGCTGTAACCGCCCCTACTGAACCTTCTTCAACATAAATGCTGTTGAATGATTCCTCCCTATCCTTTCCCTACACCTTGAATAATCTTTCCATGAACTTGTAAATAGTTTTTTTTTAGCACAATTTAGTGCCTACCCTGACCTCAGCTTGTCCCAGACTACTATTTTGCCCGGCCCATTGGTGTGTTTTCACCGTGTCTCTTGGCTCCGACGGGTCAGGAGTCTACTGAACAGAGACTACTTAAAGAGGTAGCAGCCTACTAGTTCCCCTGCAGTGGAGTCCAGATTCCTGTATAGGGGTTTAAGGTTAAAGACAGAGGTTAGGAGCACTTAGATAAGACCCTTAGGAGTAGCCCTACAAATCTGTTCAGTAGAAATAGACTGTTCTGCTTTGTAACAAAGGTACATACATTAAAGAGAGTCTGTATTTTAACTTGTTTAAAGTATAGCCAATGTTAATATAAAATGGAACTTCACACATATCAAGGGCAAGGTCTGCCAGATTCCGAAAACAAAGAGTACAATTTAAATACTGTCCAGACTTGGATGCAATTAGTAGGGTGTGAATGTTTGTCTTTTATCGCCTGATCTGTTTGATTATTCCTCCTGATTATCCTTCATCAGTCACACTCACTCTACATTCTGACCTCAGTTATCTTGTTTATACTAAAAACAAGGAAACACCTCATAATGTCACCAAACTGGTTTTCAGAATTTCCCGAAATGAACCCTTACCAGGTGTTAATACTAATAGTGGTGATAATCCATGCTAAATAATTTCTAAGGAATAATTGTTTAAGCTTGTAGCAATATAAGACATTCTTTGTTGATTCTGGCAACTTGTGGCTACCTATGTTGACCCTAGGTATACTGCCTTCTACTCCAGGAATGGTATGAAGTAGATCAATCATAAAAGTATTACACACACATGCCTATGAATGTATGCATAGTAATATATCTAAAATATTTACCTTCTGAATATATTACATGAACAGAAGGATCTTCATAAAATTTCTTGGTGAAAATTAACTGTTAAAGGTCCGCTGTAGGCACAATCAGTAGCTTACATTTGTTAGGAAATCTCATACTGTACATACTCTGACAACAAATTACTGTTGAGCGAATCGAAGCATCCGAGGTGATCTTTCACCCGAATTTCAGGAAAAATTTGGTTCGCAGCTAAGCTGAATTTTCTCGCACTTCGGGGTAACGAATCAGTTCTACTTGGAATGGTAGTAAAAAATGTATAAGGCGAGTATTTTTTAAGCTGATTAACCCCTGAAAGCCCCAATTTTTCATCTCAAATGCCACAATCAGCAATGAACACAGCATTTTATTTTACTTATTGTATGCACTTATATAGTGCTGCTATATTCCACAACGCTTTACAGACATTAGCATCAAGGTGTCCCAAATGGGGCTCACAATCTAAGGTCCTTATTAGTATGTCTTTGGAGTGTGGGAGGAAACTAAAGTACACAGAGGAAACCCACGCAAACACAGTACATACAGATGTTGTCCTTGGTCGGATTCAAACCTAAGCCCATAGCGATGCAAGGCACCAGTGCTAACCACTGAGCTATCGTGCTGCCATGCATCTAAGAGGTTCAATGATGGGGAACGGTTCAATCACCATTCCCCATCATTGCGCCGGCTACATACAAAGAAATCCGCTTTGTGACTAACTAATTCGTCCCACAAAGCGAATTTCTTTGTTATATTCGGCAAAGCAGCCGAATTGAATTTTTCATAACTTCGCTCATCTCTAGAAATTATCACACATTTACATTTTTAAATGAGATGGCTAGATTGAAAAAAACAACTGCAATGAGCCTCTGTCTCTCTGGAGGACACAGCTTACCCATACCACCGATTTACAGTGCATTTTGTAAGTCTACAGGATCTTTCACTTTTTTCACATTTTGTTATATGACATTGTGCTAAAATGATAAAATATATGCACTTTTCTGCACTCGGTACCCATGTAGTGACGATGTGGACAGAGAGGATCATTTATCAAACTGGTGTAGAATAGAACTGGCTTAGTTGCTCATAGCAACCAATTAGATTCAACCTTTCATTTTGGACAGCTCGTTTGGAAAATGAAAGGAGGAAACTGATTGGTTGCTATGGGCAACTAAGCCAAGTCTTCTTTTCACCAGCTTGATAAATGACCCCCAGAATGTTGAAAATCTTTGATAATTTATTGGAAAGGAAAAACAAGTCTTGCAGATATATTCAGACCCCTTACTCAGTACTTAATTGAAGCACCTTTGGCAGCGATTACAGCCTCCAGTCTTCTTGGGTATGATGCCACAAGGCTTGCACACCTGGATTTGGGGATTTTCTGTCAATCTTCTCTAAAGATTCTCTCAAGCTCTGTCAGGTTGGATTGGGACTGTCTATGGACAGCCATTTTCAGTTCTATCTCTTTAGATGTTTTCAAACATCTACAGAGATGTTTGGGTTCAAGTCAGGGCTCTGGCTGGGCAACTCAAGGACATTCACAGAGTTCCAGAACTGTTTTGTTTATGTGGTTGGTAGGTTTATTTAAATTGATGCAATGTCCTGAATTCAGAGTTGCTGTTTTTTTTTATTTATCTTCGTTAGAATAATTTGTGTATATCATCGACACAGTGATAGTCCTGGTGAATACAAATCTACGGTATTTACTGAGCTGTATCACAATAACAGTACATTTAGCCCTCATATATGAAAGTAAGGCCTCTTGCGCACGACCGTATGCCCTTCAAGACATACAGTCCGTAAGCAGGCCATATGTCCTGGAGCGGCATTGATCGTGCACACGGCAGCGCACAGCGTCATAGATTACAATGATGCTGTGCACGTCGGGCCGCCCATGGGGCTATTGTCCCGCACTCACAGAAAATTACAGCCCTTTTTGGTGTGTATTAGTGGCAAAAAAAAGCATTATTTGCCATTCATGGCCGCAGTTATATGTTCTAAAGCCATTCTCTGTTGTGTATTAGTGGGGGGAAAAAAAGGGGGCTTATAAGCTGTTGTGTGGGGAAGTGAGAAAATGAAAGCCCTTTTTGGCGTGTATTATTGGGTAGGGATGAGCAAACCCTGTGAAGTTAGGGTTCGCAGGGTTTGCCCGAACTTCAGGTCAAAGTTCGGGTTTGGGACCCGAACTTCACCCAACTTGACCCGAACACTGAACCCGAACCTGGACCCTATTAAACTTAATTTTATTATTTTCCATTATAACATGGTTGTAACGGAAAATAAAAGCATTCTTAAGATAGAATGCTAAATAAAATGGCCATTGAGGGGTTAAAAATAAAGAAAAAACTCACCTCATCCACTTGATCGCACAGCCGGTATCCTCTTCTTTCTTCAGGACCTGCAAAAGGACCTGCAATGACGTCACCGCAGGTCCTGCTGAATAAAGATAGAAGGATCTTCTATCTTCATTCAGCAGGACCTGCGATGATATCACCACGCTCACCACATGGTGAGCACGGTGAAGTTATCGCAGGTCCCGCTGAATGAAGATAGAAGGATCTTCTATCTTCATTTAGCAGGACCTGCAATGATGTCACCGCGCTCATCACGTAGTGAGCACGGTGACGTAATCGCAGGTCCATTTTAAGGTCCTGAAGAAAGAAGAGGATACCGGCTGCGCGATTAGGTAGTGTTGAGCGCAAATATTCGAATTGCAAATTTTTATTGGGAATATCGGCACTTTGAAAATTTGCGAATATTTTGAATATAGTGATATATATATTCGTAAAAACAAATATATATATTTTTTGTTTTTTTTTTCCATCTGAATCCATTACCTAGTACACCTACCTGCTTCTTGCTTGTAGGCCAATGTAAGAAGGCTGCAATATTGTAGCCTGTAGTGAATTAGAATATTCTTCATTATTTAATTTATTTTCTCTTATGCGAAAAATCAGCAATTTAATATTTGCGTAATGCGAATATTCTAAAACACGAATATTCTATAGTGCTATATATTGGTTTTTTAGAATTTTTGTAATTTTTTTCCATGATTCCTCCCTGCTTAAGTTACTTTTGGGCCAATGACTGTTCACATTAAATTGGAAAAAATTATGAATATTCTAAAAAACTAATATATAGCACTATATTCTGTAGTGCTATATATTCATATTTTAGAATATTCGCATTACGGAATATTACATTGTCAACTTTTCGTAATCAATAGAATAATCTCGAGTAATAATATTCGCGAATATATGCCGAATATTCTAACTAAAATTGGCAAAATATCATGAATTTAATTATTGCCCCTGCCGCTCATCACTATGCTTAAGTGGATGAGGTGAGTTTTTTTAATTATTTTTAACCCCTCACTGGCCATTTTATTTAGCATTCTATCTTAAGAATGTTATTTTTCCGTTATAACCATGTTATAACGGAAAATAATAAAATCACCCGAACACCGAACCCGAACTTCTTGACCAGCAACTCAGCAGTTTTTTTAATGCTTGACTCGATCTTCAACTTCGTTGCAAGTGACATCAGACACCCCCAGCCAAAAGTTGGTGGGTTTGTCAGACACAACACTTAGTTGGCATGGACCGGGAGCAAGCCCTGTGAGGCCCTGTCCTCAACCTGCCTCTGTCCTTTTCTATTCCCTCAGCCAGAGAAGTACTATATGCTGTGGGCTCAGCTCCACTATACAGTGAGCACGAGCTACTAGAGGACAGTCAGCAGCTACTGCCCAGCCAAGATTCAGAGGAGATATCCGCCGCTTCCTCCACTAGGCGGGCAAGTAGTCCGGAGGAGAGTGGCGTGGGAGCTGGTATTGCGAGCTGGTGCTGAGAGCAGTCAGGCTCCTGATTCAGAGACTGTTGAGGAGGACATCAGTGACGTGCAGACAGTACTCGATTGGGAGCCGGGTGAATTAGGAGCTTTATCATCATCGAGAGAAGAGGGTGGCAGCGTGAACATGGCCATTTGTTGAATCTGTGGGCAGAAGGTGAAGCGTGGCCAGGGTGTCAATGTTAGCACCACGGCCCTGCATCACCACATACTGCATCACCATAAAGTGGCCTGGGATAATCGTGGCTGCAATGTGGTGGTCCAGCCTGCCACAGCAACCGCTGCATCACCCAGAAGCACGCACCTGAGTTCAGGCAGTCAAGGCTCCACCACTTCAGCCGAAGGAAGCTGTCTGTCCTTCCCATCATCTGCTGGTCCTGATGCTCCTACTACTCCTTCTAGTCAGTGATTCCATCAGCAATCGATCACTGAAGCGATTGCCAAGAGACAACAGTATGTGTGCACTCATCCAACGGAACAAGAAGCTGAACATGCTCCTGGACAAGTTGCTGGTGCTGCAGTCCCTCCCTTACCAAGTAGTGTACTCAGCATCTTTCAGAGAACTGATGGCTTGTGCTGAGCCGAGGTGGCCAAGCTGTCATTTCTTTGCCAAAAAGGCAGTACCAGCCCTGCACACATATGTAGTACAGAAGGTGGGCCAGTCCTTCAGCCTGTCGGTGTATGACAAAGTGCACGGCAGCGCTGACTTGTGGAGAGGTAACTACGTCAAGGACAATATATGTCCTTTACGGCCCACTGGGTAAATGTGGTTCTTGCCCAGCCAAACTTGGCCAGGTGACACCGCTTCCGCCTCCATGTTCTCACGCTCTTGGTCCTGTGACAATGTCCGCCTCTGCCTCCTCATCCTCCATCTTGTCCTCAGCCTCCACTGCAGGGACAATTCACAGTGCCCCACAAGCATAACACATGTGCAGGGCACGGCGGTGTCACGCTGTTCTGCACCTAGTTTGCCTGGGTGAATGGAGTCACACAGGGGAAGAACTGCTCCGCATTCTTCATCAAGAAATCGAATCCTGGCTTTCTCCGTGACAACTCAAAATCGGAACCGTGGTAACCAATAAAGGGAAGAACATGGTGTTGGCGCTGCATCAAGGAGGGCTGAGCCATGCGCCCTGCATGGTGCACATGTTCAATCTGGTTGTCAAGTGTTTCCTAAAGTCTTCCACCCATCTGCAAGAATTCCTAAAAATGGCCAGGAAACTTTTCATGCACTTCTGCCACTTTTACACTGCAAATCACACCCTCCTTGATCTGCTGAGGCAGAATGGCATCCCCCAACACAGGCTGATATGCAACGATTCCACCAGTTGGAATTCCACCCTCCATATGTTGGACTGACTGTGCGAAAAGAGAAAGGCCATAAAGGATTTCTTGATGATCAAAACGGACAGGAGTTCTCCCCTGTGTAACTACGATGTCAGCTGGTGACAGCTCATGCGTGACACCTGCCATTTGCTCAGGCCCTTTGAGGAGGCCACATTATTTGTCAGTCGCCAGGACTACAGGATGAACAACGCCATTCCACTGCTTCATGTCCTGGAACAGATTCTGGTAAATCAGGCTCCTCAGGGGACTGGATGTGGCACCTACATCTCACGGCCACATGAGCCCTTTGGGGGCTGAACTGGAGGAGGAGCACAAGCAATGTGTAGCAAAATGTGTGTTTTTTCTACACAGGTGACAGGAGAGGAGGAGCAGGAGCAGTCGGAGTTGCAAAAGGCAGATGAGGAAGACGAGGCAGATGAACCAGACACACCGTGGTATTATGCAGTGGAGATGGAGGCACAAATGACCCGATGCATGCTCACTTGCTTGCATAGTGACAGCCAAATTTTCACCTTTCGGCAGAGGGATGATTACTGGCTCTCCAACATGTTAGACCCTCACTACCGGTCCAAAATGGGGGCTTTTTTTACACCCGCTGAGAGGGAGGACAAACTGAACTATTATAGAGACATCCGATGTAGTCAGTTGGCCGCTGCCTATCTGCGCCATCATCCATCTTTTCACAGGTCTGATGGAGGGGCCCTCTGTGCTCACGTTCCACTGCCATGGCTGCTGGGGTGAGGTGGTGTCAGTTGAAGTACCAGCTCCATCAGCAGCAGCCTGAGTCTAGGGTCACTGATGAGCAGCTTTCTTTACTTGCATAGTGCAGAAACTACTTACCAGCAGCTAGACATAGTGCAGAACCTGAACCAGCAGGTAGTGGCATACTTGGAGTGCACCCTGCCAGCTGTCATTGAAGATCCACTGGAGTACTGGAAAGCCAAACTGGATTTGTGGCTGCAACTGGCCGTGTTTGCCCTGGAAAAACTGTCCTGCCTGGCCAGTATTGTGAAATCAGAGTGGGTGTTTAATGAGGTGGCGGCCATAGTTATCCCAAGGAGAACTCGACTGACCTTTGTCAAGATGAATCAGTTGTGGATCTGCCAGGATTTCCACCCACCGATGCCTGATGCATCAGATTAGATCATCCATGTGGCCTCACACAAACCTTGACAAAAGAGACCAGTTTCTTCTGGCTACCTGCCTCAGCTACTATTCTGATGCTGCCACCCACCTGATGCCACACATCTGATGCCAGGTGCACCTTCTTATTAGTGCCACACACCTCCCCACTCTGTCAACGGGTCACTTTGTGGTCTCCTGATACTGCTGCCACCTCCAAACTATGTCACCTCGTCACTCTGTGGTCTCTTGATGCCACCTTCACACTACATCATTGGGTCACTCTGTGGACTCCTCATGCTGTTCCCATCCTCCCCACTTCATGACTGGGCCACTATTTTGCCTTTTTGGCCTGGTCTTCTTCTGATCTGTCAAAAGAAAGAAAAAATGATACTGTCTGTGTAGCAGCTGTAACGCCTGTATGGTCCCATCAGAATTGGCTTATGATGGATTACTGACCAAATGCTGACCGAATGAATGCGGTTGCTCAACAGACAGGATCCGTTTTTTGGGGGGTTATTGTTCTGACGGATCAGAGGAAGGGTAAATTAATTAATTAGTGACTTCAACACAAACCTACCGCTGACACCCTCTCCACTCTGTCAGGGGGCCTCTACTTGTATAAGTGTTTAATAGAACAGGTTCTGTAGACATCCATGTGGATTCAGCTGACGAAAGTGTAAAAGAAGTGCCATTGCATGGTTCTTTATACCTGACGCTAACATCGACCTATAAGGCTGAGTTTACACTTCCGTAACCGATCAAAAAGTGAAATGTGCAGTGATTCTAAAAACGACGACTGTCATCTGCATCTCATACAGACTCACGGTATTGTTTCACTACCACAGCAGACTCACTATGCGTGTTGCTGCAAGGCACAGTGTTCTACGCCACTATACAGGCTCTCTGCAGGAGGGAAATACAGTTGTGTTCAAAATTATTCAACCCCCAATGCTGTAAAGGGTTTTAGGGAATTTAGTGTACATTTGTAATTGTGTTCAGAATGAAATCTTACAAGGACTTTTTAAAGAACCAAATGCAACTAAAATGACATCAATTGTTTTTGTAATACAGTATTAAATGTTTTTTGTGTGATTTCTTCATTGACACAATTATTCAACCCCTTAAAGACTACCACTCTTAAGAACAGAGGTTCATTCAAGTGTTTTCGATCAGATATTGAAAACACCTGTGGATGTCAAGGTGCAGCAATCAAGCATAATAAGCACCAATTAGGCAGATTTAAAATGACTGTGATACTCAGCACCTTCTAGACATTTACCGGTGTGTTTACAAACATGGTGAAGTCAAGAGAATGGTCCAGGAAGACAAGAGAAGAGGTGATTTCTCTTCACAGGAAGGGCAATGGCTATAAGAAGATTGAAAAGATGTTAAACATACCAAGAGACACCATAGGAAGCATCATTCGCAAATTCAAGGCAAAGGGCACTGTTGAAACGCTACCTGGTCGTGGCAGAAAGAAGATGCTGACTTCGACTGCTGTGCGCTACCTGAAGCGCAAAGTGGAGAAAAGTCCCCGCGTGACTGCTGAGGAACTGAAAAAAGATTTGTCAGTTGTGGGTACTGAAGTTTCAGCTCAGACAATAAGGTGCACACTGCGTAATGAAGGCCTCCATGCCAGAACACCCTGGCCCACCCCCTTGCTGTCTCCAAAGAATAAGAAGAGTCGACTGCAGTATGCCAAAAGTCATGTGGACAAACCACAAAAGTTTTGAGATAGTGTTCTGTGGACTGATGAAACAAAATTAGAACTGTTTGGGCCCATGGATCAACGCTATGTTTGGAGGAGGAAGAACAAGGCCTATGAAGAAAAGAACACCTTGCCTACTGTGAAGCATGGTGGGGGGTCAATCATGCTTTGGGGCTGTTTTGCTTCTACAGGTACAGGGAAGCTTCAGCGTGTGCAAGGTACCATGAATTCTCTTCAGTACCAGGAGATATTGGATGAAAATGTAATGCAGTCAGTCACAAACCTGAGGCTTGGGAGACGTTGGACCTTTCACCAGGACAATGATCCCAAGCATACCTCCAAGTCCACTAGAGCATGGTTGCAGATTAAAGGCTGGAACATTTTGAAGTGGCCATCGCAGTCACCAGACTTAAATCCGATTGAGAACCTCTGGTGGGACTTAAAGAAAGCATTTGCAGCGCGCAAGCCTAAGAATGGGACTGAACTGGAGGCTTTTGCCCATGAAGAATGGGCGAAGATACCCGTAGATCGCTGTAAGACACTTGTGTCAAGCTATGCTTCACGTTTAAAAGCTGTTATAACTGGAAAAGGATGTTGTACTAAGTACTAAGATTGAATGTCACTTGGGGTTGAATAAAACTGATAATGATGTGAGCACAGAAAAGACATTTGTGGTTATTTCATTATAAATGTTATGTTATATTTGTCTGACTTACAAGTGCCTCTTTGATTTAATTGTAAACAAGATGACTGAAATGATCAAAATCAATGTCAAACTGGCCAAAACACTCAATTTCAGTGGGGGTTGAATAATTTTGAACACAACTGTAGCTGTTTTTTAATGTGATTCACCACATTAAACCAACCGAATCGAATTTTTGCGAAATTCGCTCATCTCTAATAAAGATCAATTGAAAAAATGTATAGCTCAAAGTCAAAATGAGTAAAATCCAATGCAAAAAATTTACTCCAAATGTATTCATAGCTTTTTAATTGTGTTACTTTTTACAGAGATTGATATAATTATTGTGATGAATTACTATTAGCAGTGAACTGACTGTTTATTATTGCAGAAAATATTATTTTTTTGTTTAATTTACTCACTTATATAGTCCGCAGCACTTTACGAACATCTAAATATAACAATATTTAATTGACATAAGAATCCCATTAGGTCATATATAAAAAGAGTATAAAATCAATCATGAAATCAAAGTTTTAAAAAGCAAAAGGTTAAATAGAAGTTCAAGTGGACAGATCAATCAATCAATTTATCAAGTCTAGGGTTAAGCGGACCCGTGGATGTTCGGATTTACCGGGTTCACCCTAACTTCGGATCAAAATTCGGGTTTGGGATCCGAACTTGACCTGAGCTCATACCCGAGCCCCATTGAAGTCAATAGGGACTCAAACTTTGGTGCACTAAAATGGCTGTAAAATAGTCACAGTGAGGGCTAGAGGGCTGCAAATGGAAATCCCTTTAGTGGTCCCAACTCAATATATGTACAATTTAAGACTTCATCTTTATTTTGTCATCATTAGAGTTGAGCGAACATCTGGAGGTTCGGGTTCGCCGGGTTCCGGACGAATTTCGTCGCAAAGTTCGAGTTCGGGACCCGAACTCGAAGTTCGGGTAGGTGGACTTGGCATGTAGGTGGAAGAGGCCTTGGAGAAGGAGGAGGTAGCCAACACTTTTTTATTTTTTTATTTGGGTAGATCCCAAAATATTGTGGAATATATAAAATTAAAAAAAAGAGAAAATGCACTGGAGTATAACAATGGCTGTGTGAGGCCGGTATACATGTCTATTCTGCACAAGGTACAGACAAGTCTTGTGGGATCCATGCCTGGTTCATTTTAATGAATGTGAGCTTGTCCACATTGGCTGTGGACAGGCAGCTGTGCTTGTCTGTGATAATGCCCATTGCCATGCTAAACATATGTTCAGACAATACACTGGCTGCAGGGCAGGCCAGCACCTCCAAGGCGTAAAGGGCAAGCTCACGCCATGTGCCCAATTTGGAGACCCAGAAGTTGAATAGGGCAGACCCATCAGTCCAGTACGTGTAGGCGTGTGCACACATACTGTTCCACCATGTTGCTGGAATGCTGCCTCCTGCTAAGATGTTCCATATCAGCTGTTGGTGCTGGTTCTTGTGGCGTGCTGACAAAGCTTTTTTACATTTCGGCCATGCTAACCGTGCCTTCTGAGGTGCTGGCGGTGCCCCAGCTGCATTGGCGACTTCTTCCTCCTCCTCTGCCTTCTTCTTGTGCTTCCACTGAGGCCCCGGTGTCAGGTGGGAATGTCATCAGCAGAACGTCTACCAGCGTGAGCTTGTAAGGGGTATAGATCACCCAACGATCTAAATGCCGCCGAATTTGCAGAAAATATTTCCCAGTCAGGTATGCAGTGCAGGGGTAGTTTGAAAGAAAAAAGGGGTACAGATTACCCATCAATCTAAACGCAGCCAAATTTACAGAATATATTTCCCTGTCAGGTATGCAGTGCAGGGGTACTTTGAAAGAAAAAAGGGGTATAGATCACCCAACAATCTAAACACCACTGAATTTACAGAATATATTTCCCAGTCAGGTATGCAGTGCAGGGGTAGTTTGAAAGACAAAAGGGGTACGTATCACCCAGCAATCTAAACGCCGTTGAATTTACAAAATATGTTTCCCAGTCAGGTATGCAGTGCAGGGGTACTTTGAAAGAAAAACAGGGTATAGATCACCCAACAATCTAAACGCATGACTTTGAGGCTCAGACTGCTTGGCTGATTTGCAAGGGGGTGAGGTGCAAAATAGATGCCCATGGCCTGCAGGTGCCAACTCTGAGCTTTGAGCAGTGGACCGGGTGGGAGACAATGTGAAGGTACTGGAGGCACTGTCAGCCACCCAATAATCTACTAGCACCTGTACGTGTTCTGGACCTCACCATTCGTAGAGCGACATTCGGGCCTACTGAATAACGCTGAAAGTTCTGTCGCCTACTCGCACCTGAGGAAGGTGTTTCACTTGGGCGTGTAGCTGGCATAGAACGACCACGTCCTCTCTCTGCAAAAGGAGCTGCACCACGACCAGGGCCATGTCCCTTATTTGACGTTCTCCTCATTATTTGTGTTCACCCACCAAACTAACAGATGGTTTATCTCAGGTGACAATTTAACTGCCAATAGTCAACAATTAAGTTCACTAACAGTATGGCAGAGCCGGTGTCACACAACAGTGCAACAGAGCAATTTAATAGAATTACTTCACTATTACAAAAAATGTGAATTTTCCAACAAACAATGTAACAGCCGAAGTTAACGGTTTAATTGGAATGTCAGAAATGCAGCGTAGGATCCTAATGTGCTATCTAGCACAAAAACTGTTTTTTGCAAACAACAATAAAAATGCAGTATGTTACGGTTTTATTGGAATATCAGAAAGTGCAGCATAGGCTGCTAATGTGCTACCTAGCACAAAAACTGTGTTTTTTGCAAACAACTATGTAAATGCAGTATGTTACAATTTTATTGGAATATCAGAAATGCATTGTAGGATCCTAGTGTGCTATCTAGCACAAAAACAGTGTTTTCTGCAAACAACTATCTAAATGCAGTATGTTATGGTTTTATTGTCAATTCTCTTTTTATTTGTTTAGTAATGCAAAAAGCAAAGATACATACAGAAATCAGATCACAATATTGAGTCCAATACATTTGAGTCCAGTATACATATGTCAAGATCCTAACAAGGTAACACTGTTATCAGCATCTGCTGATCTAACTCATCACGCCATGAGAATCCCATGTCCTATAGATGGACCAGAGTTGTGATCATAACAGTGAAGTGGAATAGGTTACCGTTTTATTGGAATATCAGAAATGCAGTGTAGGATCCTAATGTGCTATCTAGCACAAAAACAGTGTTTTTTTTGCAAACAACTATGTAAATGCAGTATGTTACGGTTTTATTGGAATATCAGAAATGCAGCGTAGGCCGCTAATGTGCTATGAAGTCCCTCAGCTACCTGTCCATGTTGTTTGTAAAAGCACATGTCACACCCGCCTCATTTATGGAAAAAGAAAGACAGCGGTCATGTGGTTTACTTATGTGACTGCTTTCTTTGCTATTCAATGCAGGTGCTGGACTCCACAACCGGAGTTCCAGTGAGATAACAGCATGTTTTTTTGTGCCATACTATGACTTGTATGGCCATTTCAGAAATATTCTTTTTAACCCCTTAAGCACTTAGGACGTATCGGTACGGCATGTTTCCCAAGTCCTTAAGGACCCATGACGTACCGGTACGTCATAACTTTAAAACCAGATAGCAGTGCGGCGGGGGTTAATAGGAACAGGATGTCCGCTGAAATCATCCTGTGACCCCCGCCCCGCCCCCCCGTATCGGCGATTGCAGCAAACCGCAGGTCAATTCAGACCTGCGGTTTGCTGCGTTTACAGTCCATTCGGGTCTCCGGTGACCCGATGAACCGGAAAGGACGGTGATCGGTGGTGTGATTACACACCACCAATCACAGTCTGAGCATTTGGGGGCAGCGGTGCTGTCCTGGGTGCTGATTGGTGCGGGGAGAGAGGCGGGAGATTCAAACTCCTGGTGCTCCTCTCTCCCCTCCTCTTCGTGCTGCTGCTCCTGCACTGTGAGGACCATTCTGCACCAGTAGTAAAGTAGATGCAGTAGGTGTCTCCTTTCTCTATAATTGTACTGTATGTAGTAACCTAACTTCCCTTACTCTCCACTATGTTTGTTTCCTTCTAGGGAGCTCACAAGGCTGATAAGTAGTGTTGGACGCGAATATTCGAATTGCGAATATATATCGCAAATATCGGCACTTCAAGAATTCACGAATATTTAGAATACAGTGCTATATATTCATATATTCGTCATTTTTTTTTTCCATCTGAACACATGATCCCTCCCTGCTTCTTGCTTGTGGGCCACTGAGAAGGCAGCAAAGTCTGAGCTTAGCAACATCCCTAGGAACCAATAGGAAAGTTGGCTACCCCTTACTATATAAGAACCTCCCCAGCAGCCATTTTCTGCAGTGTAATGGAGTTCTGAGCGAGACAGTAGTGTCATTGCTGTGCTCTGTGCTTTGCTGTGTCACATTACATTAGATAGTTAGTTAATATATATATATATATATATATATATATATATATATATATAAATTACAGATAGTTAGTGTGAGATAGTGTAGGTTAGATAGTGATATAGTGTAGCTAATAGGTTCCAGTGCAGGGTGTTAGGTTGGGTGATAGGATCTACTGTCCATACATACATGCTACAGACATAGTGCTGTGATGTCACAAGTTCACAACTATACTTAGTGCACCAATCACTAATATGTAGCCAGACCTGCTAAAATGTGAAGTTGCCTGCATTGCATAAAAATATGTGCATCAATTGCCAATTTGTGCAATCGCGAAAAATGTATTGGAGCACTATATATCTGCATATAAAGCTATTGTAATGTTCTGCCATGCCAACCATTTTCTCCATGTCTCAGTAAACTTCTAGCAGCTTGAAAAATGTAGCAAAAGTGACCCACGCCTGTATTGCACGCGCAGTGTGCGAATATTACACTACCAATTTTCGACAATCAAAAAAATAATCACAGATTCTCAAATTTGCGAATATATGACGAATATTCGCCCAAATATTCGCGAAATATCGCAAATTCGAATATTGCCCCTTCCATTCATCACTACTGATAAGGAGGGAAAGATCAGACTTACAGACACACAGGAGCTTCTCTGCTCTTCAGAAGCAGTGTAGTGCTTCTATCTGGCTCAGGCGCTCAGCTAGCTCTGATATGCCCCCATTTCCTGTGAACCATCTTATCTTAAGTCTCTGTTATCAGGGATGGATCTTGCCTGACAACAGGCAGTGGACTGAAAATTAGGTGGAAGAGAGACCCCTAGTGGACATGACTTTACAGCTTTTTTTCAGGTGGATGCAGGCATATTTTTTAAATTCATTGATTTAGAAATTTGCTAGTTACACCATTGTCAATTAAATGACATGAAATTGTGAGAAGGTGCAGTGACTCTTTAAGTACACAGACAATTTCACTCCATCCAAGCATAAGCTGAAAATCACAACGAAACATAGAGACCCATGAAAGTCTTCATATAGTCAGCTCCTTTAACATGGCTGCACATTCAGGTCGAAGACAGCGACCCACTTGGGAACATATATGGTAAATCTCTTTGCACATGTGTAGACGTACATCCATCAAAGCCAATATTTTCCCTTTAACCTCTTAAGGACACAGAACGTACCTGTACCTGTTCATGCGGGCGCCTTAGCCGCGGGTGTGCGCATGATTCTTATAGAAGACACCCGCGGCTAATGTCCGCGACCGGCAGCAATGCCGATCGTGGACATTTAACCCCTCAGATGCTGTGGTCAATACTGACCACAGCATCTGAGCGCGCACAAACCAAAAGTTTTACTTTCGGTTTGCGCTCCGGCTCCCCCGTGTGGCGATCGGAGGAGCCGGAGCACGCCTGTAGTAGCCTGGGTCTCTATGAATGAAACCCAGGCTGCTCTGTAGTATTTCCTATGGAGCCTTGCCTGTAATAGGCTTCATAGGAAATATGCGATATTTTTCCCCTATGGGAACTATATAAAAGTGTAAAAAAAACAAAAAAACAAAAGAAGTTTAAAAAAGTTTAAAAAATAAAAGTTCAAATCACCCCCCTTTTGCTAAAATAAAAATTAAAAAAAATTAAAAATTAAAACATACACATCATGGGTGTTGCAATGTGTGAAAATGCCCATACTATAAAAATATAAAATAAATTCCCCATACTTCAAACAGCAAAACGGAAAAAAGTGTCCAAATGGCGGATTCGCCATTTTTGGTTGCTTAATTTTCCACAAAAAATTACATAAAAGGTGATTAAAAAATCATACACACCCCATAATAGTATTAATAAAAAGATAAGATTATGACGCAAAAAATTAGCCCCCATACAGCTCTGTACATATAATTACAAAATAGTTATAGGGGTCAAAACATGGTGACAAAAAAGTAAAACATGATTTTTTCCCACTTTTGAATTTTTTTTTCACTATCAAAATGCAAGAAAACCTATAAATATAGGGTATCACCGGATTCGTACTGACCTGTAGAGTAAAAATAACTGGTCAGTTTTATCGCACATCGAACGTTGGAATTTAAGAACCCGCAAAACTGTGGTGGAATTGCTTTTTTTTTTGCAATTTCACCCCATTTGGATTTTTTCCCGCTTATAACTACATTATATGCAATATTAAATGGTGTCGTTGGAAAGTGCAACTTGTCCTGCAAAAAACGAGCCCTCATATGGATATGTGAACCGAAAAATAAAAAAGTTATGGCTCTGGGAAGGCAGGGAGCGCAAAACGAAAACGCAAAATAAATAAAAACTCCAGTCCTTAAGGGGTTAAAATATAAATTTTATTTAAATATGATAAAAATTATCCAAGTAGGAAATATATCCGATTTAAACCATTGCGAATAGACACCATACATACTGTCAATATCACAACGACCATTACTTACCAAAAATAACATCATAAATGTTACAAAAAAGTTAATAGAATCCCATGCTAAGTAGCAAAATACAATACTCACTGCGTCACTTCGCCATTACGTATTATTTTACTAATGTGATAACCAAAGTATTGCAATAGACTATCCTAACAACTGCGCCGAGCTTCTATGATGCTAGCTATTATAAACATGTGATTCATAAATAGTTTTGTGATTGGTTGGTGGCCCTAGAAAAAACACCAACTTTCACCACTGGTTGTCTCCTCCTGATTTCCCAAAACATGCATCAAGGGGGCCAAGACATCCATTTGTTACGGTGGGTTTTAATTTAAGCTACCGTTACTTTCACATTGATATAGGGATGGCAACTAGGTTTTATAGCAGTAGTTAGGATAGTCCTTTATCATTATATTGCTAGACATTAGGCCCGTTACAATAACTGGCGCTACAACATTAGTTCTGACACATGTTATGGGGGATCTGTGGGTGACACTGTTATGGGAGGTCTGTGGCTGACACTGTTATGGGGGATCTGTGGATGACACTGTTATGGGGGTGTTTGTGGCTGACACTGTTATTGGGGTCTGTGGATGACACTGTTATGGGGGGGTCTGTGTCTGACCCTGCTATGGGTGAGTCTGTGGCTGACACTGTTATGGGGGTCTGTGGTTTACACTGTTATGGGGGTCTGTGGTTGACACTGTTATGGGGGTCTGTGGTTTACACTATTATGGGGTCTGTGGCTGACAGTGTTATGGGGGTCTGTGGCTGACACTGTTATAGGGGGTCTGTGGCTGACACTGTTATGGGGGGTGAGTGGCTTATAACTTTTTGATCAAAATGTACACTAAAGACCTCTGATAGCTTCTAGCATGGAGGCAGGGCAGAGTGCTGGTTGCAGAGTGCTGTTGCATTTCTTTGATTGTATGTATATTTTGCCATAGCTGTGTGCACCTGCATACAGGGACGTGCTGACTGACCCCCCCTTTTGTTACTGTTATGGGGGGTCTGTGGCTGACACTGTTATGGGGGGGTCTGTGGCTGACATTGGTATGGGTGGGTCTGTGGCTAACACTTTTATGGGGGTCTGTGGCTTACACTGTTATTGGAGTATCTGTAAATGACACATAGCATCGTATGCTATGTTTCATGCACAGATTCCCTCATAACAGTGTCGATTGGAATTTTCTCCCCCATAACAGTGTTGATTGAAGTTTTCTCCAATCCGATGGTATATTTTAACTTCAAGCGTCCCCATCACCATGGGAACGCCTCTATGTTAGAATATACCATCGGATCTGAGTTAGATCGTGAAAACTCAGATCGGACAGTATATTCTAACACAGAGGCGGTCCCATAGTGATGGGGATGCTTCAAGTTAGAATATACTGAGATGTGTGTACATACCGGCCCCCTGCTGCCTGGCAGCATCTGATCTCTTACAGGGGGCTGTGATCCGGACAATTAACCCCCCCCCCCCCATTGGTGGCCAGTGTGCGGTCTCCCCTTCCCCCCCTCATTAAAATCATTGGTGGCCAGTGTGCGGCCTCCCCTCTCCCCCCATTAAAATCATTGATAGCCAGGGTGCGGCCTCCCCCTCCCAGCCTTAGTACTAGCCTGCATTGCTCCAGTACCGTCTCAGCAGATCCTTCTGCTGGTAGGTGACAGGTCTGTGCGGCGCATTGCTTATAGCACAGACCCGTCACTTACCAGCAGAAGGAGCGCCGGGCGGACACAGACAGCGCAGGTAAGTATAGCTGCTAGTAGTGACCATGGCAGCCAGGACTTCAGTAGCGTCCTGGCTGCCATGGTAACCGATCGGAACCCCAGCTATTACACTGGGACTCCGATCGAAACTGCTGCTCCGCTGCCACCAATGATGGGGGGGGCGGGTGTTAACCTGTGGCCACTGCCACCAATGATTTTAATTAGGGGGGGGGGAGGCCGCACACTGGCCACCATTGATTTTAATACTGGGGAGGGAGGGGGGTCTGGCCCCCTGCCGCCTGGCAGCACCTGACCTTTTACAGGGGGCTGTGATCTCCACAATTAACCCCTCAGGTGCAGGCACCTGAGGGATTAATTGTGCGGATCACAGCCCCTGTAAGAGGTCGGGTGCCGGTATATACAGACTTCTCAGTATATTCTAACTTGAAGCGTCCCCTTCACTAGAATATACTGTCGGATCTGAGTTTTCACGATCTAACTCAGACCTGATGGGTATATTCTAACATAGAGGCGTTCTCAGGGATATTATTAGTACAGTAATTCATAGTATTTCTACTCTGAGCGGGGCCCGGTGTAATATAGTGAGTGCACCGGGCCCCGCTGCCATTACAATAGGATGCCGCCCATGCACTTGAGTATTCGGCACACACGCACGGACGTCAGGGACACAGGGCTTTTATTAGTATAGTTTGGGATGTAGCCTTGCGTTGCATTCATAGTCTCATTTGTAAACTAATAAGTGTTGGTGAAGTGGCACGGCCAGTATCCTATCATGCTGCTTGGCATTAGGTTATATAAACTATTTATTGCTGCTATATTTATGATGTTATTTTAGCTGTGTAATGCTGGTTTTGATATTATGTGGTGTCCAATGGCAATAGTTTGAATTGGATCTGTTTTCTATTTGGATGTTTTTAACACATTTAAATAAATCAGATTTTTTTTTAAAAGGAAAGTAATGGCTTTGTTGTGTATTATTGTTGGATGTACTATTTATTGAGCTTTTCCCAGTTATGTTTGGTATAAGAATTGTAAAAGGACAATTGTACTGTTATTTATGTGTGGGAAAGTGGAGGAACTTCTCTGCCTGACTGATCACAGTTGAGTATATTTATTGCACAGAGCATCAAAGTTAAGAGTTAAGTTGTAGTTACTTGCTAAATGTAAAGAGCAGAGTGGGAAGAATATAAAGATAACAGGAGTAAGCCTACATGCACACGGCAGTGGTTTTTTGCGGCCTCTGTTCCTTTTTTTTTGCGGATCCGATGGTTTCCCATTCATTTCTATGGATCCATTAAAAATGCGGATGCCTCTTCCGTTGCCTGTCCGCATCCGCCGTCCGCATTTCGCGTCCGCAAAGAAAATATGGCATGTCCTATTCTTGACCGCAAAAAACGGTTTGCGGACCCATAGAAGTCAATGGGTCCGCAAAAAATGCGGATGACCAACGGAAGCCCATCTTTTTTGCGGATGGTTGCTTTGAAACCAGGGCACTTGTACAGGTACTTTAAGACACTGGTTCAAGCCTTCTGTTTTTTTTTTTGCGGATCCGCATAAAAAAAAGGAAGACACACGGAAACACAACCTACAAAATTTGCGGACACATGGAACGGATGTGGATGTTAAAAAAAAAAGGATCGGATCCGCGATTTGCGGACAGCAGAAAACAACTGTCATGTGCATGTAGCCTAAGGTACTTTTAAAAACTGGTTCAAGCCTTCTGTTTTTTTTGCGGATCCGCAAAAAAAGAACAGAAGACACAGGGAAACACAACCTACAAAATTTGCGGACACATGGAACGGATGTGGATGTGAAAAAAAAGGAAAACGGATCCGCGATTCTGGCCCCATTGACGGTGCAAGAAAGTCGATTCATTCAAAACTTTGTTTTAATGCTGTACGGAGATCCGTCTTCGTACATCATTTTAATTTATGGCCTCCGGCGAGGGAAATTAGTTCCACAAGACTTCGGTGAATAACTTCAGGCTTCCATTTTTAAACATTAAAACCATTTTAAAACTTGGATCGGAAGTCGGCTTCAGTAGCAGTAAGTTTTCAAGTTTAAAAATCAACGTCCGAAGTTATTCACCAAAGCAGCGCAAGACTTCGGGAATAACGAATTTCCCTAATTGAAGCCCATACATTTGAATCTCTGGAGACGTATGTCCGTACAGCATTCAAATGAAGTTTGGAACTAATCAACTTTGGACCTATGATCCGAAGCTCGATTTGCTCAACACGATATATAAGCGCTGGAAATTGCAGTTTGTGTCATAACCTCTGGAAACAAGCTATGTACAATATGAAGGAAAAATGAATCCAGCCAGCAAAGAAGGCAATATGGATAATCACAATACATTAGTAAGTGCCTTGTATTAACTTTGCTGAAGTGAGACAACCCCGTTAAGGCGTCTTTCACACAAGCGATACAGATTGTGTCTGGATCTGTTCAGGGAAAGACTGATAGTTGTGCAAACTAGTTCAATCAATTTTTAATTTTTTTTTTTTTGCGGCTGGGTTTAGTGTGTACATTTTTTCTGTTCAGATTGTATCCAGATTGCATTACTTTTTCACGTGCATGAAGAAAAGCCTGATGAATAACAATCTACAGTTCCTAGCAACTATCATTGAAAAACACTTTGCATCCAGATGCCTTCTGCTTTTCACGCAAGCCCCATTCACTTCTACGGAGGCAGAGCTGCATGAAAAATGCACAATATAGAACATGCTTTGATTTTTCCTGAATGCAAAGACGATGCGTGAAAAACGTCATGTATATGTACAGACCTATTGTAATGAATGGGTCAGGATTGGGTCCGGATGCTATACGTTAGCTACTCGTATCGCATCTGGACAAAAAACTCACTCATGTGAAAGAGGTCTTATCTCTCCACAACTTGAACTTAGGCTACTTTCAAACTAGTGGCAGCCTTCTCCGGCAGGCTGTTCCGGTGGGTGAACAGCCTGCCGGATCCGTGGCTGCAGCTAGTGCACGCGTGCCGCCGGAAGTCCACTCTGGCCCCATTGACGGCAAAGATGCCGAGAGGTGGCCGGAATAAAACTATGACTGCCGTGCTGCCGCTGGAATTCTGGCCCTCCCCCATTATAGTCAATGGGGCCGGAACAGACCTCCGGCGGCATGTGTGCACTAGCGGCAGCATGGAACAGCCTGCCAGAGAAAGCTACCGCTAGTGTAAGTAAGTAGTCTTAATAAAAGCATTGTAATTTGCATCCATTTCTAAATGTTTGAAAGTACAGCAATGGATATGAGAGCACCTCATTTTATTTAATGTTTTAGACATATTTTTTAATACAGAATGTAAAAACTAGACTTGCTATGAAACAATTTCTAAATTTCTAAAGCAGAACAGTTAATTCCAAGCATTTAATTCCATATCAGTTGGGAAACTATGGCCATACTATAGAGGCAGATATCTTTATGTATCTCTATATACCCCTAGCCTATCTGTTCCATGAAAAAGTAGGTCAACTTTTATCCTGGCTTCAGTAATTGAAGATTTACAAAAATGTGTTCATGTGAAAATGCTTATCAGTTTACTCATGCTAGGTTCAATGTGACCCAGTTTGTAAGTACTCGGATGAACTACATTCAGCCTTATCTAAGTGTATAGAACTTACATTTCCTTAAAAGACTGATAATGATTATTTGTATGACTGATGCAGATGGTTCTAATAATGCAGTAATTATAATTCATCATTCATAAACACCATATTGTAATGTAAAAAGTGGAAAATAAAAGATTCCTTGTATCTCTTCATATTCAGAAGACTGTACTAATGACGATCTGATGATGATCTGGATAGGGTTGATATTTGGGTGAGCACAAACAAATACTAGAGGCATGATTATGTTGCATAAATAAATCTAGGTTTGTGTATACAGTATGAAGCAAGGATTAATGTATGACGTGGTTGTATATGCATTTTTATTATTACTAGAAACATTTGATGGTCACCTGTAAAATTTGAGAGTATGCACTATGCACGGTATATCAACTGCTTAAAGGGAATAGTCATCAGGAAATTCACTGTTAAACCAGCCAAAATGCCTTCTAGGGCTAATTTAGCTGAATGTAAAAGTATCTTGGCGATCCATTACTTCATCATGGAGATGCTTTTAATTTATATGCAAATAAGCAGTTAAATGCACTGAGGGCAGACCCAAACCACTCGGTGCACCTTTGTTATTCCTGTTTCTGCCGCCAGCCCTTCCCTCTCCTTCTTGATTGACAGGGATCGGTGAGGTAACTATACAGAAACCTGGCCATACCAATGAAAGATAGGGAAGGACTGGCAGAGGAAGCAAGAGGAGCTTGGGCCCACCCCCGAAGAACTTAACTGCTCTTTTGCATATGGATTTCTTTTTCTCCAGAATGAAGCAACAGATTGCTAAGTGAAAGGTATCATTCCATTCATATGAGGTGGCCCTACAGGGCATTGTGTTGGGTTTTATGGCTAATTCACATGACCACACTCAGTCCGGAAAACACGGGCCATGTGTGGGTGGCAACTCTGGACCAACAGCAGCTCGTCTGACCCAAACTGTGTCATAGGGATTTATTTGATCACTGGTCTATTGTACTATACTCACATTATCCATGTAAGAAGCAGGATTGGCCTATGAGATCCCCACCAATCAGGAGAACAAAAATAACAAGTTCCCTTTGGTTTATTCCCTACACAGCAGCACTCTTTGCCATCTGTTGCTTAGGCTACTACAACACATCTATGGTACATTCATACAAAATGGAAAATCTGTAAATGAGCAAAAGTGCTTAACCAGCAATACTGCTCTTTCATTCTAAGGATCACGGATATGCCGATTGACACACTCCCAATGATCGTTAAGTGCTGCTATTTGCTAATGGAATGATATGCCATCACTTTCTATCATGCCAGCAAGTTAATAACTTAAACCCCTTTAAGTAAACTATGTATTGCATTAAGAGCAAACATTAGCTATCAAGTATAGTTTTGTTTAAACTGAAATATTATATGTGGACAGTGGACATACAGAATATAATGCAAAGAAATGTCTGCATCCATCTTAGAATTTAAAATGGCTATAAACTGGATTAGTACTCTAGTTGAACAGTACATTATACATGTATGCTGATTACTTTATGCAGGTCACATTCTAATACAATAGATATTATAAGTCATATAAACCTTCTTGAAGAAATACACTTTTTGGGAGACTTTTTAGTTGTGTTGAAATGGGACAGCACAGTATGATAGAATTGTTAAGGCATTGGGCATGGAACCACTGTGCCAACAACTGTTTGGGGTTGAACTAAGGCCTCTTTCACACGAGCATGTCCGGATTAGGTCCGGATGCGTTGCGGATGCGTTCAGTGAAAACTGTGGGATTTTGCAGGCAAAACCATTCAGTTTTGCCTGCGATTGCGTTCAGTTGTTCAGTTTTTTCCGCGCGGGTGCAATGCGTTTTGATGCGTTTTTCACGCGCGTGATAAAAAACTGAAGGTTTACAAACAACATCTCCTAGCAACCATCAGTGAAAAACGCAACGCACCCGCACTTGCTTGCGGATGCAATGCGTTTTTCACGCAGCCCCATTCACTTCTATGGGGCTAGGGCTGCGTGAAAAACGCAGAATATAGAACATGCTGCGATTTTAACGCAACGCAAATGTGATGCGTGAAAAAAAACGCTCATGTACACAGACCCATTGAAATGAATGGGTCAGGAATCAGTGCGGGTGCAATGCGTTCACATCACGCATTGCACCCGCGCGGAAAACTCGCCCGTGTAAAAGGGACCTAAGGGTGTTATGCTGGTGGTCTGCTGGTTTTTACACCTTAAAGGGTTTCTGTCACCAACTTTTGACATTATAAGCTGTCTGACATTAGCTATGTGCTAATGTCAGACCAGCTTGATAATGTCTTTTTTATAAAAATCCGCTGTATATATAGTCTGAAAAACTTACTTTTATATTATGTAAATTAGCCTCTAGGAGCAGGGCGTTGCCCTGCTCTAAGCGCTCGTCAGCAACCTGCTGGCACGCCCCTTCACACTTTGATTGACAGTGCAGGGCAGCGATCCTCCTGCACTGTCTCGTTCTGAAATCGCGCGCCCGCGCTGCCGCTCTGTATTCGGCGCAGGCGCGG
Organism: Bufotes viridis; assembly: GCA_033119425.1. Lineage (NCBI taxonomy): Eukaryota > Metazoa > Chordata > Amphibia > Anura > Bufonidae > Bufotes > Bufotes viridis. The sequence goes on from CM065591.1 coordinate 131,134,043, forward strand.
TGAGCAGAGGACAGCAGGCACCAGCGTCCTCTGCTCACCGCGCCTGCGCCCGAATACAGAGCGGCGGCGCGGCGCGCGATTTCAGAACGAGACAGTGCAGGAGGATCGCTGCCCTGCACTGTCAATCAAAGTGTGAAGGGGCGTGCCAGCAGGTTGCCGGACGGAGCCGCTAGGAGCAGGGCAACGCCCCCCCTGCTCCTAGAGGCTAATTTACATAATATAAAAGTAAGTTTTTCAGACTATATATACAGCGGATTTTTATAAAAAAGACATTATCAAGCTGGTCTGACATTAGCACATAGCTAATGTCAGACAGCTTATAATGTCAAAAGTTGGTGACAGAAACCCTTTAACATTTATACAGGGATCTGGAGAATCAGAGTTAGGAAATGGGCATAGGTCAGTACAAGGGCAGACAATAAAAAACACACCTTTGCAGGGAACTAGCAATGCTAAGAACTTTTTGCTGATGCGCATGCAAGCTCTTTGGTGATATTTATCATGCAAAGGAAAAAAGGAAGTGTGATGTCTTGATTCATTGGATTAGTGTATAATTGTAAAACAGTCTGAAGGGCAGTAGCTCAGTGGTTAGCACTGGTACCTTTAAGTGCTAGGGTTCTCGGTTCAAATCTGGACCAAGGACAATGTCTGACTGGAATTTGTATGTTCTTTTTGTGTGGGTTTCTTTCCAAAGACATACTGATGGGGAAGTTAGATTGTGAGCTTCTCTGGGGACAGTGGTGATAATGGCCTAGTTTTATTAATCCTAAATTTGGCTTAAGATCAGATAGGTTGTCTAGACCTGAACCAGCCTATCACAGGCTGGATGATAAATCTGTTACAGGGATAGACACCTTTCTCGGGCTTTATATCAACTATTGGTTATCTTCGCTTGGGACAGAGTTTAACACCAGGTCTGTGATGCAATTTTTATGCAAAACAGTGCATCTTAGGTCCTCCCTCTTTCACACTAAGCCCCACCCACTTTACATTATGCCCCATCCCTTTGATGAGCGAAAAAAGCTGTAAAAACCTTAGATGCTCCAAATTGTGACACATTTTTTAGATTAGAACAAACACTTTGATAAATTTGGGCCAATGTCTGTAAAGCTCTGTGGAATTTGTTGGTGCTATATAGGCAAGTAAAATAAATGTATAAATATTCATGTTAAAAACTTTGGAAGAGCTGTCTTTTCCAGCTATAGTACAGTTTTTCTTGATAGCAGGATATAGTTGTATTCTTTTTAAAACCTCACATTTAAATTAATGAATAAATTAACACAGTTTTAAATGCACTAATTTCCCATCAGCATGAAAATGCTTAGTTTGCAAAAGAACTATTAAAGTCGTCTTTTACAGTTTCTGATAAGGAATTAATGACATTATAATATGATGATTTCACTTTGCATACTTGCTAGTTACAATGTTTCTTTTAGAATTTTAGCTCTGTAGCCAGACTACACTGAATTGAGTTTGGCTTAACATTATTTATTTTATTTTTTGGAAAAATGCTGCACAATGCAATGGATTTTTTATTTTTATTAAGCAAAAAAAAAGTTGCAGCCAGATTTTACATGCTAGTCAATAGGAAATTATGAAACATCGTGCAAACACTGGGGGAGATTTATCAAAACTAGTTTAGTTGCCCATAGCAACCAATCAGATTGCACCTTTCATTTTTCAGAGCTTTTGAATCTGATGGATTCTGATTGGTTGCTATGGGCAACTAAGCCAGTTTTCCTTCATGTCAGTTTAATTATGTCAGTATAATTCAGAAGATTTGAGGACTCCCCAATGAGCTGCAGCCTGCTTCTACTTCACGATGGCTTGTGACTCTGTGGCCGGCTGTCACTGTGGCAACGCAAAATCAGAGCCTGGGGCAGATCTTCACAGCACTGGACTGGAGTCTGGAGTGGTGAAGCTGCTGGATCAGGTCAAGTCCGGACCGGTCAGTCAGGTCACAGTGGCAGAGGAACAGTGACAGGACAAGGTACTTTGGTGCCCCAGGCAGATTAGTCACATGGCGCCCTCTTTCTAGAATCAATTAATCAACTACCTTACTTGTTAATAAATTACATTTTAAAACATTTTACGAGGTGCAGAGACAGAATAAAAAGTATTAAATAATATACTCCTCAGCTGTTGCAGAACACCATAATACACACCTCAGCTGCTGCAGAACATCATAGGACACACCTCAGCTGCTGCAGAACATCATAGGACACACCTCAGCTGCTGCAGAACATCATATTACATACCTCCGCTGCTACAGAACATCATAATACACACCTTTGCTGCTGTAGAACATCATAGTACACAACACAGCTGCTGCAGAACATCATAGTACACACCTCAGCTGCTTCAGAACCTCATAATACACACCTCAGCTGCTACAGAACATCTTAATACACACCTCAGCTGCTACAGGACATCATAATACACTCCTCAGCTGCTGTTGCTGTAAAACATCATAGTACACATCTCAGCTGCTGTAGAACATCACAGTACACACTTTAGCTGCTGCAGAACCTCATAATACACACCTTAGCTGCTGCAAAACCTCCTAATACACACCTCAGCTGCCACAGAACCTGATAATACACACCTCAGCTGCCACAGAACCTGATAATACACACCTCAGCTGCCACAGAACCTGATAATACACACCTCAGCTGCCACAGAACCTGATAATACACACCTCAGCTTCTACAGAACCTGATAATACACACCTCAGCTGCCACAGAACCTGATAATACACACCTCAGCTGCCACAGAACCTGATAATACACACCTCAGCTGCTACAGAACCTGATAATACACACCTCAGCTGCCACAGAACCTGATAATACACACCTCAGCTGCTACAGGACATCATAATACACTCCTCAGCTGCTGTTGCTGCAAAACATCATAGTACACATCTCAGCTGCTGTAGAACATCACAGTACACACTTCAGCTGCTGCAGAACCTCATAATACACACCTTAGCTGCTGCAAAACCTCCTAATACACACTTCAGCTGCCACAGAACCTGATAATACACACCTCAGCTGCCACAGAACCTGATAATACACACCTCAGCTGCCACAGAACCTGATAATACACACCTCAGCTGCCACAGAACCTGATAATACACACCTCAGCTGCCACAGAACCTGATAATACACACCTCAGCTGCCACAGAACCTGATAATACACACCTCAGCTGCCACAGAACCTGATAATACACACCTCAGCTGCCACAGAACCTGATAATACACACCTCAGCTTCTACAGAACCTGATAATACACACCTCAGCTGCCACAGAACCTGATAATACACACCTCAGCTGCCACAGAACCTGATAATACACACCTCAGCTGCCACAGAACCTGATAATACACACCTCAGCTGCCACAGAACCTGATAATACACACCTCAGCTGCCACAGAACCTGATAATACACACCTCAGCTGCTACAGAACATCTTAATACACACCTCAGCTGCTACAGGACATCATAATACACTCCTCAGCTGCTGTTGCTGTAAAACATCATAGTACACATCTCAGCTGCTGTAGAACATCACAGTACACACTTTAGCTGCTGCAGAACCTCATAATACACACCTTAGCTGCTGCAAAACCTCCTAATACACACCTCAGCTGCCACAGAACCTGATAATACACACCTCAGCTTCTACAGAACCTGATAATACACACCTCAGCTGCCACAGAACCTGATAATACACACCTCAGCTGCCACAGAACCTGATAATACACACCTCAGCTGCCACAGAACCTGATAATACACACCTCAGCTGCCACAGAACCTGATAATACACACCTCAGCTGCCACAGAACCTGATAATACACACCTCAGCTTCTACAGAACCTGATAATACACACCTCAGCTTCTACAGAACCTGATAATACACACCTCAGCTGATGCAGGATTTGATCACATCTGGCTTTGATCACATCTGTGTTAGGCCTCGTTCACATCTCCGTCAAGCAGATCAGGCTGTCCGATCTGGCACAAAAGCCGTCTGTCGGACAGACAAAAAAAAGGTTGCATTTATGCCAGAAGGCAGCTGGATCGCCACCAGATATCATTACAGTGGGAGAGGATCCGGTGGTGAGCTAGAGAATCCAGCAATGTCGGATCCAGCAAATTCCGGTGACATCTGCTTGACGGAGAAGTGAACGAGTCCTTAGGGGCCTCAGTTGCAGATCATGCTGGGCACAATTTTGCAGCCTGCCAGGCTCCATGATGGAAACCCATCAAATGTCATCATAGTGAGCAGGATCTGTCAGGTGTTGTCATTAGTGTTGAGCGCGAATATTCGAATAGCGAATTTTTTTAGCGAATATCGGCACTTCGCTAATTAGCAAATATTTTGAATATAGCGCTATATATTTGCTATTTCGAATATTTGTTTTTTCTTTTTTTTTTCTAAGTTGTTGTCCTTGCAGTTCTTAACTGTCTGGAGGATTCCTGGTTTCCTGGCCGCTCCAGTCAGTGCCTGTTGCTTCTGCCGACTTCCGTGTTCATGGGTGTCCCCATCACCATGGGAACGCCTCCCTGCTACAATGTACTGTCAGATGTGAGAATTACAATCTCACAAATTTGCCTAAGTTTTATTCGCAATAATATAACTTGTATTACTCGCATTGCGAATTCAACTTGCAGCTGTGTAGAATTAACGAAGATTGAGAATATAGTGCTATATTCGATCTTCGTTATCATCTTCGTTAATTCTAGCAAGCCGACCATTAGAAACCCAGCTCTAAGTTGAATTCGCAATGCGAATAATATAACGAATTACTCGCATTGAGCATCTTACATAGACCTGGTTTACTATGGTTGGCTTGCTCGAATTAACAAAGATAGAGAATATAGCGCTATATTCGTTATCTTAGTATTTGTCAATAACGAAGATATTGAAATATTCTCTATCTTCGTTATTAACGAAGATAGAGAATATAGCACTATATTCTCTATATTCGTTAATTCTAGCAATCCAATAGGAAAGTAGCCTATAGATAGCTCTAAGTTGGATTCACAATGCGATAATTTTACTTTGCCTATTTTTTTTTAAATAAATAGAATAATTATAATAATTATTCTATTTATTGGAAAAATAGGCAAAGTATTATTATCGCGTTGCGAATCCAACTTAGAGCTGTGCATAGGCCAGTTTACTTGGCTTGGTAGAATTAATCAAGATAACGAATTTGAATATAGCGCTATATTCATTATCTTCGTTAATTATAGATAGCAAACTAATCAGAAATTTGCCTTATACCCCATTCAAAGTAAAATCGCAATACGCGAATAATTAAATCGCATATTATTCGCGATAAATAGAATCATGATGAATATTTGATTTCAACGAATATAAGACGAATATTCAAGTGAATATTTGCGAAATATCGCAAAATTGAATATGGCACCTCCCGCTCAACACTACCATCTGTGATTTGCCAGATCTGGCGCTACCATGATTTTCCTTGTTGTGCTCGTATGACAGAAATGAGCAGTTAAAGGCATTAGCGCAGATATGAACAAAGCCTAAAACACACCTCAGATGCTGCAGAACATCATGATAGTGATAAAAGAATTACGAGTCTCATCATGACCAGGTTGTTATTGGAAATTATAGGGCAATACACGAGTAGAGAACTACAAATCCTAGCATGTCCAGGCTGTTATTATGAGACATAAGTTGACATTACAGTGAGAGGGTATAAGGAGAGAGAACTACAACCCCCCATTACAAGACTGTTATCATATGGCATCAGTGGACATTATAAGAGGAGAGAACTACATCTCCCAGCATGTTCAGACTGTAGGGCATCAGTGAACATTACATAGAGAGGGATACAGTAGGATTACAACTCCCAGTATTAGGATGTTATGAGCTATCCCAGGACACCCCTAACCTCTCCTCCAGGCACAACACAGAAGCTCCTCCCACTTACATCCAGCAGCTTGTTCACCAGATTTTCCTCTCCACTGCTGAGTTTGTGTTCCTCTACAGGTCACATGGTGATGACATCATCGCAGATCCTTCACCTGTAAAGCTGCTGAGCTCTGTATTCCTGCCCAGATCACATGAAGATGACAGAATCGCAGGTCCTTCTCCACATTGTTCTTCTCACAGCTAGCCATTTAAATGTAATTAATTATGGGGCAAAGCCTTTCCTGCATGGGTGGGCCCCCTTCCTCCACGGGCCCTATAGCAGTTGCCTCTATTGGGAGTATGCCACTGACTCAAAGGGTCACACAGCATTATAAATCAGTTTGATGCTGTGCGATGCTATCAGGGGAGCGGAGGCCAGAGCAGGACCTCTCACTGACACACGCTCTGAGTTCCTCGCATTCAAATCACTTGTGTGTCTGGCCTTAAAATCGTATCCACTTTGCTGGTAATGTACAATGTCGACAGCAAGCAGGTAAACAGTGAAGAGAAGGCAGCGCTACTTCCTCTTCAAACAGCTGTTTGGCGGACAGGAGCGGACTGGTAACTAAAAGTGGATCCATATTGTAAGCAGGTTCAAATTGAGAGAGGGGTTAACAGAAGTAGAAGGTGCAGCAATACAATAGTGCAGCACAGGACACCACCCCTGCAGAACCAAATACCATAGTGCAGCACAGGACACCACCTCCACAGAACCAAATACTGGTCAAGTTACATCTCTGGCTGGAGGAAGGGGTTAGTTCAAAAATTTGGCATGGGTGGGGGGTGCCTGTTCAATTTCTGCCTCAGACAGCCTGAAGGCTATATGCATCCCTGCCCCTGGCCACAAAGCATTGAGGGAAGGGGGGCCCAAGCTGAACTTTTGCACCAGGGTCCATGAGACTTTAGCTACCCCCCTGTCCTGAGGATGGTGATACAGTTGAATTCAGGAGGGCACCTGAGAGATTATTATGTACCCAGCTCGTGGCTGTGAGGAGGGCCCCTGTTCCATAGGGAAGTTTCCCTGTAGCGTCTATGGCTAGTCCGTCCCTGTCGGTGGATCCGGGAATGGAACCCCTGCCGATCTGATATTAATGACCCATCTTGAGGATAGGTGATCAATCAGTATTTCAAAATAGGAAACTCCCTTTACCAAATCTCATCTGCCTTTAAAAAAATCAATGTAGATTGCACTGAAAATGACCGGCGGACAGGACTGTACATCAAAGGAGGTCCATTTGCGTTACGGATTTCCCCCTTTGTATTATTTTATGCTAATTCTTGCTCTTGTTCTCCTGCCTCCTCTTTGTGAACAGTCTATTACTCTTCCTTCTCAAGATCTAGTTTTATAGTCTGATCTACGGCACGGTACAAAATCCATCTTAATTTAAGTATTATGAAACAAAACAAAGTAATCACTTTCATTTCAAAGCCTTCATTTAAAAGACTGCATATTAAGGACGCTTGGGGGTTTTCACACTCTTTGAATAAGCTAAAAAGGAAACTGTAAATTTATACAGTGCGTCTGGTAAAAATATTTGGCATTTGCATCTAAATGAGTCTGTGGAATGAAGCTGGTCTGATCTGGTCTTTCCCTTCTCCTCCCAGCTTTAGCTTCCAGTACAAGCATTTTGTGAGAGCCGCCAGCTCCCCTCCCCCAGCAGCGCATATTACCATCCAAATTCTCTGCTGTCTACTACAAAGGTCATGTGACCCTCATCAGTCTCCCAGGGTGGAGGAGGGGAAGCAGATTGAACCTGTTCTTTGTTAAGAGGTCAAAGCTAGCTCCCAGAGCAGGAAGAAAGAATTACCGCCAAGTTCCTAATAGCAGAGCACTCGCATCAGGCTGGGAAACTGCCAGTCTACAGCGCATATTTATACATAGATATCATATCAGGGATCACAAGAAACTGCAGATTGTATGCAATCGTATGGCGTAATCACAGGGACGGACATCCTCTTTACAAAGAAGTGCTTGCATTTTGCAAACAAGGTACTAAAACAGTGTATTTCATAAGAAATAAAAATAACTTTCACATGCATTTACCATGGTGACAGATTTAGGCCTCATGCACACGGCCGTTGTTTGGGTCCGCGTCCGAGCCGCATATTTCGCGGCTCGGCCGCGGACCCATTCATTTCAATGGGACCGCAAAACACCCACGGCCGTGTGCATGAGGCCATAAGATAATGTAGCTGGCTAATGGGATAGCCTCATTGTGACAACTGTCCAAATAGGGCGTATGAACACCAAAGAGAAACACCATGAAGGTCATGATAGACCACAAAGTTTAAAGGAGTTATCCGATATCTAAAATATCCCCCCCAATTCCCGGCCCCCTTGTATGAATTACCTGCTTCCCAGCACCCGCGTCGCTCAAGATCCCTACGCGGCCGCCACTGCATCTTCCCATCGCTCGGATAAAAACATCCGGTGGCAGGGTGAGCAACCAATAGCAGGCTGTGACAGTGACCAGCCCCAAGGTGTCGCCGGGTGTTTTGATACGAGGTACGGGGAGATGCAGCAGCAGCCGTCCAGGAATCAGGAGCGACGTGTGTCCCGGGGAGAAGTTAAATTGAATCCATGATCCAGATATTGGATAACCCCTTTAAGGACCCTATTAGACTGCGTGATTTTCGGGCCAGTTGTCAGTAGTGATGAGTGGCAGGGGCAATATTCCAATTTGCGTAATTTCGTGAATATTCAGGCAAATATTTGTCATAAATTTGCGAATTCTAGAATTGGCAATTATTTTCTTGATTGCGAAAATCGGCAAAGTAATATGCGCGTATTGCGCATGCAATATAGGCATGTGGTCTCTATTGCTACATTTTTCAAGCTGCTAGAAGTTTCCTGAGACTGGAGAAAATGGTTGGCATGGCAGAACATTATAATAGCTTTATATGCAGATAGAGTGCTCCGATATATTTGCAAATCGGCAGTTAACTCCCGATTGCGCAAATCAGCAATTGATGCGCATATTTTTTCACAATACGTGCAACTTCATATTTTAGCGGGTCTGACTACATATTAGTGATTGGTACACTAAGTATTGTTATGAACTTGTGACATCACAGCACTATGGGCCAGATTTATCATTAGCTAAAGTCACTTTAATGGAGTGAAAAAGTCGCAAAAAAATGCGCAATCGGTAAAATTGCGCATTTTTTTGCGACTTTTTCAAGCTCTGCACTAAGCTCTCCAGTTTTGTGAAAGTGGGCGTGTTGTCTTATGTAAATGAATCTCTAGACAGATTTACTATTGCAACCATTTAAAAGTCGCAAAAGTCGCAAAAAGTCGCAAAAATGCGTAATTTCACTCCAGGGGGGACCATGCTTATCTTATGCGACTTTTTAATAGAACATGCGACTTTTTTGTAAAGACGTGCGACTTTTGTAAAGCCGCTTACTGAAGGATAAACTGCTACCGTCAATCCACATTTATCACAGTATTAAAAGACCATTAATAAATCTGACTAACTAAAAGTGACTTTGGGCAGATGTAAAAGTGGAGTAAGATGTAAGTGTAATGATAAATCTGGCCCAATGTATGTAGCATGTATGTATGGACAGCAGAACCTATCACACTACCTAACACCCTGCACTGGAACCTATCAGCTACACTATATCACTATCTAACCTACACTGACTATCTCCCACTAACTATTTGTATTATATATATAAGCTAACTAACTAACTTTCTAATGTAATGACACAGGAAAGCAGAGAGCACAGCAATGACACGGCTGTCTTTCAGAACTGAAAAAAAAAGAAAAACTGCACAAAATGCTGCTGGGGAGGTTCTTATATAGTAAAGGGTAGGCAAATTTCCTATTGATTGCTAGGGATGTTGCTAAGCTCAGACAAAGACATTGCAGCCTTCTCATTGGTCCACAAGCAAGAAGCAGAGAGGGTGCAGGGAGGGATCATGGGTTCAGATGAAAAAGAAAATCTAGAATATTTGCGAATACGAATATTTAGCACTAGATTCAAAATCTTCGCGAATTCTCAAAGTGCCGATATTCGCGATTAAAATTAGCGATTCGAATATTCGCGCCCAACACTAGTTGTCAGTAACAAACATAGGAACACTTGGTCCCGGTAATTGGTCCATATAGTCTAACAGCCGATGAACGAGCAATCACTAATTTGATGGCTGATGAGGATCTTTGATCAGTATGAAAGATGCTCGATTATCAGCAGTACATCTCCCTTGTAATCAGGGATGTGCTGCCAATAATCAATACTGTAGAACCGAATATGGGAGGAATAACTGCGGTAACAATCATTCCTCCCATATTCAGTTTGTCTCGGCCTGTGTAATCAGGGATGTGCTGCCAATAGTTAACGGTAGTGTTGGGTGGGAATATTCGAGCTTAGCAACATCCCTAGCAACCAATAGGAAAGTTGCCTACCCCTTACTATATACAAAACTCCCTAGCAGACATTTTCTGCATTTTTTTTACAGCTATGAGAGAGACAGCAGTGGCATTGCTGTACTCTGTGTTTTGCTATATATGTTAAAGATAGTTAGTGTGAGATAGTGTAGGTTAGATAGTGGTATAGTGTAGCTGATAGGTTCCAGTGTAGGGTGTTAGGTAGTGTGATAGGTTCTGCTGTCCATACATACATGCTATAGGCATAGTGCAGTGATGTCACAAGTTCTCAACAATACTTAGTGCACCAATCACTTATATGTAGTCAGACCTGTTAAAATGTGAAGTTGCCGGTATTGCACAAAAATATGTCAAATTGCCGATTTACGCAATCGCGAATATCTTGGAGCACTCTATTTGCATGTAAAGCTATTGTAATGTTCTGCCGTGTTTCTCCAGTCTCAGTAAACTTCTAGCAGCTTGAAAAATGTAGCAAAAGTGACCTGCGCCTGTATTGAGCGCACAATGCGCGAATATTCCACTGCCGATGTTCGCAATCAAGAAATCAATCACAAATTTGCAAATAAATGACAAATATTCTCCCAAATATTCTCGAAATATCGTGCATTCGAATATTGCTCATACTGCTCATCACTAGTTAACAGAACTGGATAAGGCAGGAACGACTGTGGTAGCGATCATTCCTCTCACATTCAACTTGCATCTGCCTGTGTAATCAGACTGGTGCAAACGTGTGCCGATGGATGTGTTACCATCGAATATCGGGCAGTGTAATAGGGCCCTAACGGTATGTTCACACAATGGATTTTGAAAATCCATCTACAAAATTCAGCGCAGAATTTGTGCATGTTTTTGTATTTAGCATATTTTTTAATCATTCAGTACAAAACTGCATTTTCAGTTTGTGATTTTTGGCCCGGATTTGAGCCACAAAATGTGCGAAAACATGCAAGACATGTGGCTACATACGGAGTGTTTTTTTTTTACACTTCCTATTCTTTTCAATGGGAGGTTCAGGATTTGATTCTGCCCCGAGATAGGGCATGCTGCTTCTTTTTTTCAAGTGAAGCTTTCTATTGAAATGAATGGGAGGCTTGTTTTTGGAGCTTATTTTGAGGCAGATATGTGTGGAAATCAGGGCCAAAAAGCTCTGTGTGAACTGGCCCTATCCCTTGCTCTGGCAGTTGTCCATGATTTGATGGATTAGCTGGTGTTAGTGTTGAGCTAATTTGGTTTGGATTGCTGTATCCGAACCCGATTTCTTTGTAAACCTCATTAACAATATAGACTCCGACGTACTGTAAAATGTATAGGTTCCGCGGAGCTCATTGTGAACTTGCAGCAAATATCGCAAGACTTGCTTCGTCTCACGTCTATGATGTGACACTTCGTTTATTCGCATTAATTACTGTGTTAAAATCCGAAATTGAACTTGGCTTCCTGCCTCATTAACAAAACCAAGTTCAGCTTCGGATTTTGACACTGTAATTTATGCGAATAAACAAAGTGTCAAGTCACTGACGTGACGTGAGATGAAGCAAGTCTTGCGATATTTGACACAATTTCACAAAGACCTCCGCGGAGCCCATACAAGTTATGGTAGGAAGGAGGCTAAATTGTTAATGAAAAATGAAAATTGGGGGGGCAAAAATAGTAAAACTTAACATTTACTTCAAAATTTTAAAATAGGTGTGCCTCAAACGTCAGCATACCAAACCTAATGTGCTCACGCCTCAAAAGGAATTAAGGCGGGCACACAGCCATCACCATAGGGCAATTGAGTCCCAGCAAACCTTAGTGTGTAAAATCGGAAAATGGTCCAGGGGTCGCCGTGACCGGGTATGAGGTAGGTATGGTAGTTGGCCCTGGTAAGACCCTACTTGACCTAATACTCCCTAGTCCTAATAATAGTGTCCTACCCCGCAAGGGATAGCACCATTACCGGAACCTGTCCCTGGTTACACTCCCCCTAATAGAGGCAACAGACCATCCCAAATACACACATAAGAAATGTTCAGGAGTATGTCTCATCAGAAGTGTACAATATCAAACTTTAGCCTACATATAATGTCCCGACGCGTTTCATCTATTGTCAGCTACATCAGTGTCCCTTGGAATCTTCAGGGGACTTAGGGCCACTGATGGATATTAGAGTGCCCAATATAAACTGGGTTCCTTTCCTGAGTGACCTAAAGTGGCGTATGGCCCAAATTGGTCATGTGGAGCTCCCGGGGGACCAATGTGTCCCATGCGCCGGTTAGATGTGCTGCGCAGCAGCACATTTTACACACTAAGGTTTTTTTCCGATTTTACACACTAAGGTTTGCTGGGGCTCAATTGCCCTATGGTGATGGCTGTGTGCCCGCCTTAATTCCTTTTGAGGCGTGAGCACATTAGGTTTGGTATGCTGACGTTTGAGGCACACCTATTTTAAAATTTTGAAGTAAATGTTAAGTTTTACTATTTTTGCCCCCCCAATTTTGGTTTTTTGTTTTCATGCTGGGTAGCAAGTGACTGGGTACCTCAATAGTACCTGTGTCTGACAGGTGCATTTTCATTCTTAAATTGTTAATGAATTTTACAAACAAATAGGGTTCGGATACAGCAATCCAAATCTGATTTGCTTAACACTAGCTGGTATCTAATACCATAGAACCCACTGCAAAGAAAGTGCATAGCTGGGAAATGGTACATTACATTGAAGCCATTCAAATGATAGCCAACAATGTACAGACCTTGCCACTTACCTTTGGTTTGTACCCTGGGCACATAGACTGGGATAATATCCCAGTGCACAGGTATGCCATTTGATACAGAATATGTTTTTAGCAGGGTATTTCTGTATTGCGTAGCTCATTTGTCTATACTTTCCCAGTGACACACCATCAACATAGTTGCCAACAGTCTCGAATTTGCAGGTACTGTCCCTGATTTTTAGAGGCAGTCCCGGCAAATTCTGGCTGTCCCGGATTGCAAATGGGTGGGGCTAGTGATAACCCTGCCCATAAGTAGGTGTTCCCATGTGGAGTTGGGGCATTCTCGTGTGGGGTTTTGGATGCCCCAATTTTAAATGTTGCCCCTAAATGTTGGTAAGTATGCAGCTGAGGTGTAACATAGGCCTGAACTGCTCTTTGCTTTTAGAGGGATCCCTGTTGTCCATATGCACCGAGTTTGAAATATAAATGTTAATATATCTAAGGAGTCCTAAAGTTAAGGACTTCACAGTAAAATGGAAATAAACATATTTTGATGTCAAATTATAGGATTGCTTTGACGCTCAGGTGACTTGCATTTTTCTCTATGGGAAAGGTGTAAACTACACAGTCACATTATTTTCTTGATGGTCACAAGATTCTGGCATTTCCTTCCTTAATTCCTTTTTTTTTTTTTCTTTTGATCTTACTTTGTTTTATACTGCAATTCTAACTAAAAAAATATAAAGGAATCTTCTCTCTTTCCAGATGTAGCAGGAGCCACTCCAACTTGTCTTTCTATAGTAAGACAAAAAGATGGCTAAGCCCCACTCTTTAGCTAAACCCCACCTCTCATTTATAGGTTACTAAGAATAAGGAACTTTTTTTTTTTTAAAAAGGAGGAACACTTTTTTGAAGTAGTGATAAAAGGGGGCTTCTAGGGCTCACTTACTGATGACCTATCCTTAGGATAAGTCATTAATATCAAATGGATAGGGGGTACAACTCCCAGAACAAACGCTGATCAGCTGTTTTAGCTAGCCGAAGTACCAGTGCCCGGTTACCGAGCTGTAACTAATTAAAACAACCGATCAACAGGAGTGCTGGGGGTTGGACACCACCGATCTGATATTAATGACATCCTTAAGATATTAAGATTATCATTAATGATTGCGTCCTGGAAAACCCCTTTAAAGAGGATCTAGCACCCGATTTCACAATTCAAACTACATGCATTGCTGAATAGAGCTATTACACCTGGTGAAGCTAATTCACTTAACTTTGAAAGTGCACATCAGAATGGTTATATAATACTTTTTTTACATTTTTTCTCACCTGGTCAGTCCAGGGAGAAATTGTCAGAGGTGAATTTTTACAATGCTCATTTTAATATCATTTTAACATCAGGTGAAAACATTTTCTAAAAGGATTATACAGCAATTCTGATATGGTTTTAAAAATTAAGTACATCAGCCTCATCATGCCTAAGAGATCTATTTAATAATGTATGCAGTTTGTATTGTGAAATCTGGTGATGGATTCTCGTTAAAGGGGTTGTCTCACTTCGGCAAGTGGCATTTATCATGTAGAGAAAGTTAATACAAGACACTTACTAATGCATTGTTATCATCCATATTGCATCCTTTGCAGACTGGATTGATTTTTCCATCACATTATACATTAAGCGTTTCAAAGGTTACGACCACCCTGCAATCCAACAGTGGTGGTTGTACTTGCACACTAAAGGAAAAAGTGCTGGCCTCTCTTTTGATTGGGATCATGTGAACGCACATAAGCTGGTGATTTTTCCTATAGTATGCAAGCACGACTGCCGCTGATGGATTGCAGGGTGGTGTGCGGAGTCGCTCTGGTAGACAGCGGTGCGGGTGCAGTACAGAGGCAAAGGGAGTCCAGGAAGTGCAGAAAACAGTGTTTATTTCACACTTGCATAAATAAACTCCAAACAGTCACTTAGTGTTAATTCACACACAGCAAAAACATCAGGCAAAACAAAAAGTCCAAGACAGGTTCCAATCACCTGTGAGGTTTAGGTGCGTGTTCGCACCTGGCTGTCAGCCCAGCCGCAGGAAAATCCACCCTCAGGCTTCCAGGCCGACTGCACGCCTCTTTGCTGGGCTCTTGCTTCCAGCCCAGAGAGCTCCACAGCACTACCAGCAGCTCCAGGACGATCACTCCCAGCTGCTGGTGCTGGCTGTGTTTTTAAACCCAGCCCAAAACCAGGACTGGGTCGTGGGGAGCAACCACCCACCCTACACTTTAGCTGCTCCCGGTAAGAGCCGGCCCGGATCGGCTTTGCAGCCATGCTATCTAGCAATTGTGTCAGTAGCACTACCTGCTGCTGACATTGACAAAATGGCTCTTGCCTCACCGAGGCTATGAACCTCGGTGAGATGTACCTGCCATCCATGACGGCACCCTGCACCTTACCACAGTGGTTATAACCATGGAAACAGCAATGCATAATGTGATGGAAAAATTATTTCAGCCAGCAAAGGAGGATATATGGACAATCACAATTCATTAGTAAGTGCCTTGTATTCACTTTCTCTACATAATAAATGATATTTGCTGAAGTAACACAACCCCTTTAACCCTTTCAAGACTAAGCCTTTTCACCTTTGTGGCTAGGCTTAATTTTTTAATTTAAGCTTAAGATTCCCTATATGTCTAATTTATGTTGGCATCATTTTAAAAATTACATTTTATTTTTTTAGGACATTAGAAGGCTTAGAATTTAAGAAGCAATTTTTCAAATTTTCTTTAAAATTTTCAAAACCGACCTTTTCAAGGACTAGTTTAGTTCGGAAGTCACTTTGAGGTCCTTACATAACAGAAACCACCCATAAATGACTCAAATTTAGAAAGTACACCCCTCAAATTATTCAAAACTGGTTTCACAAACTATGTTAACCCTTTAGGTGTTCCACAAGAATTAATGGAAAATGGAGGTAAAATTTAAAATTTTCTGTTTTTGTGCTGATTTTTAATTTTAATCCAATTTTTCCTGAATACAGCAACACCCCATACGTAGCCATAAACTGCTGTATGAGCAGATGGCAGAATTCAAAAGGAAAGTAGTGGCATCTGCATTTTCTGACATGGAATTTGCTGGAAAGGGCCATAGCTTTTTTATTTTTTGTTGACTGAGTTGTGTGGGGGCTAATTTTTTGCGAGATAGGCTGTAGTTTTAATGGCCAGGATCACGGAAGTGCAATGTAGGTTTCACCTCTCAACTTACGACAGAAATCACGGAAAAGGAGAGAGATGTGTGGTTCGTAGCTAAAATATTGAACTTTATTGGTATGCATTAAAATTAAGGAGGGTAGTAACATTAAGGATAATATCTACACCACCCTTACATCCGCAAATGAACTCAACCAAATACGTCATGCGGAGAGGGGTCATGAAAGTTGTTAGTATCAGCCAAGAGGCCAATGTTAAGGAAAATGGATATTGGTCGTAATCCAGCAATAGTAGTCAGCTACCTCAGGCAGGAGGTAATGTGCTGAAGCTAGCAACGCCCAGTATTAATTAGGACCGATATCACATTCAACCTCAAGGCTCCTTCACAAAGGCTGCATGGGTCCGGGTCCACCTTCCTCTCAACGGTCGCAATGAGCCAGCGGCCGTGCTGAGAGTGGCGGTGAAGGTCCGGATCAAGGAAACAACAATCACTGGGCACAGCCTGGCGTCCTCCTAGGAGGGACGCCAGGCTGTGCTTGTGATTATTGTTCTGACTGATCTGCGGACCGCTCTCAGCACGACCGCTAGCTCGTAGCCGTTGAATGAGGACGGACATGCAGCTGGCCGTGTGAGTGAATGTGATATCGGTCCTATTATACTGGCCTGCTTAGCACTACTCCGCCTGAGCAGCGACTATTGCTGGATTACGACCAATATCCACTTCTTGGCATGTGATACTAACAGCTTTCATGACCCCCTCCGCATGGCATTTGGTTGAGTTCGACTTGCGGTGTAAGAGGTGTAGATATTATCTCAATGTTACTACCCTCCTTAATTTTAATGCATACCAATAAAGTTCAATATTTTAGCTACGAACCACACATCTCTCTCCTTTTCCGTGATTTCTGTAGTTTTAATGGTGCAATTTTTGGGTACATATGACTTTTTGATCGCTTTGTATTAATTTTTTTGTGAGGTGAAGTGGCCTAATATTGCAATTCTGCCAGTGTTTTTTATTTTATTTTATTCTATGGGTTGATATAGTTATGGTGATACCAAATTTATATTGTTTTATTTTTGTTCTACCACTTTTATATCATAAAATCACTTTTTATAAAAAAAATTGAAGACCCATAACTTTTAGATTTTTCCATCCATGTAGCTGTGTGAAAGTTTTTTTTTTTTTTTGCAGGACGGGCTGTAATTTTTACTGGTACAATCTTGGGGTCTATATGACTTTTTGAGCATTTTTTATTTCCATTTTTTTGGAGTTGAAGCAGGCAAAAATTGCATTTCTGTTAATGTTTTTTATTTTTATTTTTTATGTTCTTAATGTGGTATATTTGATAAGATCATTTTAATTTGTGGGTTGATACGGTTATGGCAACACCAAATTTGTATTGGTTTTTCATGTTCTACCACTTTTATATCATAAAATCACTTTTTAATAAACATTTATTTTTATTTTTTGCATCACCAGATTGCGCACAGAGTAAAGACCGGGGAGGCAGGAAATATTAGGACACACATCAGGGGGCACAGATTGAGGATGAGTACACATCAAGGGGCACAGATCAGCTAATCACTGCTTTCAGGCTCTGATCTGCAGAGTGCAGATCAAAGACTGAAACCGGCATTTTAACACTGCCGTGCTTCGATTGGTTAGTCTGCACAGACTAACCAATCAGAGCGATCGTTGGCAAAGGACCACTCTAATTGGTCCCTTGCCGGCATTACTGGGCTCTGCACTGTGCCTGACAGCAGCAGTACAGGGGCAGAAGCTTTAATCCAAGTGCTTTGCATCGCTTGGATAAAAGAGGTGCCATAACGATTATATACGTGCTATCTGCATGGGATATGTACAGATAGCACGTACAGTGCCTTGCAAAGCTATTCACCCCCCTTGACTTTTTTCGTATTTTGTTACATTACAGCCTTAAGTTCAATGTTTTGTTAATGTGAATTTTATGTGATGACTCAGAACACAATAGTCTAAGTTGGTGAAGTTAAATAAGAAAAATATATAAATAAAACTATTGTTTAGAAATAGAAAACAGAAAATTGGCATGTGTGTATGTATTCACCCCCTTTGTTAGGAAGCCCATAAAAATGCTCTGGTGCAACCAATTACCTTCAGAAGTCACATAATTAGTGAAATGATGTCCACCTGTGTGCAATCTAAGTGTCACATGATGTGTCATTATATATACAAACCTTTTTTGAATAGCCCCAGAGGCTGCAACACCTAAGCAAGAGGCATCACTAACCAAACACTACCATGAAGACCAAGGAACTCTTCAAACAAGTAAGGGACAATGTTCTTTAGAAGTCAGGGTTTGGTTATAAAAAAATATCTAAATCTTTGATGATCCCCAGGAGCACCACCAAATCTATCATAACCAAATGGAAAGAACATGGCACAACAGCAAACCTACCAAGAGACGGCCGCCCACCAAAACTCACGGATCGGGCAAGGAGGGCATTAATCAGAGAAGCAGCACAGAGACCTATGGTAACCCTGGAGGAGCTGCAGAGTTCCACAGCAGAGACTGGATTATCTGTACATAGGATGACAATAAGCGGTACGCTCCATAGAGTTGGGCTTTATGGCAAAGTGGCCAGAAGAAAGCCATTAATTTCAGCTAAAAACAAAAAGGCATGTTGTGAGTTTGTGAAAAGGCATGTGGGAGACTCCCAAAATGTATGGAGGAAGGTGCTCTGGTCAGATGAGACTAAAATTTAACTTTTCGGCCATCAAAGAAAATGCTATGTCTGGCGCAAACCCAACACATCACATCACCCAAAGAACACCATCCCCACAGTGAAACATGGTGGTGGCAGCATCACGCTATGGGGATGTTTTTCAGTAGCCGGGACTGGGAAACTGGTCAGAGTTGAGGGAGATGGATGGTACTAAATACAGGGATATTCTTGAGCAAAACCTGTACCACTCTGTGCGTGATTTGAGGCTAGGATGGAGGTTCACCTTCCAGCAGGACAATGACCCCAAACACACTGCTAAAGCAACACTTGAGTGGTTTAAGGGGAAACATGTAAATGTGTTGGAATGGCCTAGTCAAAGCCCAGATCTCACTCCAATAGAAAATGGTCAGACTTAAAGATTGCTGTTCACAAGCGCAAACCATCCAACTTAAAGAAGCTGGAGCAGTTTTGCAAGGAGGAATGGGCAAAAATCTCAGTGGTAAGATGTTGCAAGCTCATAGCAACTTATGCAAAGCGACTTGGAGCTGTGATTGCCGCAAAAGGTGGCTCAACAAAGTATTGACTTTAGGGGCTGAATAGTTATGCACATTGACTTTTTCTGTTATTTTGTCCTATTTGTTATTTGCTTCACAATAAAAAATAAAAAACAAACATCTTCAAAGTTGTGGGCATGTTCTGTAAATTAAATGATGCAAATCCTCAAACAATCCATGTTAAAGACTAGGACCTTTCACCAGTCCAAAGTTTGTTAGGTAAAGCTATGTACATGGAGAGCAGCACCCACTTACTATTATCCCAGGATGCCGCTCCGTTTGTCCGCTGTAGTCCTTTGGACCGGTGAAAGGTCCTCTTTAATTCCATGTTGTGAAGCACCAAAATACGAAAAAAGTCAATACTTTTGCAAGGCCCTGTATATAGTCGTATGGCAGTCGTGAAGGGGTTAAGCCTAATGAACATGACATGCACACAATTCACTTGGCTTTTCTCTCGCTGTGTGCCTCTGATTACATTGTTATATCAGTGCTCTCCCTTGTTTTTAAATAAAGAAGGCTGTGCCTCACAAGGGTTCACAGAGGTATCACATGGCAGCACATGGATTGCAATAGGGGTCTATATTTTATTGCCGTTTTTTTGTCCTGATACATGTTCATGCACCTTGTATAGTTCAATCAGTAGCATAACTTGAAGTTCCTGGACCCCAATGCAAAATCTGTAAAAGGGGCTTTCCAACTATCGCATGTAATGTATAGTACTGGCCTTATATGAGTGTGAAGGACCTTTTGAGCCCTTCAGTCTTCCCAGCCTTTATACAACTACAGCCTCTGCATTAACTTAGGGCTACATGCACAAGAACGTTGTTTGTTTCCGTGTCTGTTCATTTTTTTTTTGCGGATAGGATGTGGACCCATTTATATCAATGGGTGCGCAAAAAATGCAGACAGCACACCGTGTGCTGTCCGCATCAGTATGTCCGTTCCGTAGCCCAGCAAAAAAAATAAAAACTAGAACATGTCCTATTCTTGTCCATTTTAGGCATTGTTACAATGGATCCGCAAAAAAACGTTGTTTGTTTCGTGTCTGTTCCATTTTTTTTTTGCAGATAGGATGTGGACCCATTTATATCAATGGGTGCGCAAAAAATGCGGACAGCACATACGAATGTCATCCTTTTTTTGACAGATCCGCAATATGCGGACAGCAAAACACATACGGTCGTGTGCATGTAGCCATAAAGGACTAATGAAAAGCCTAGGTATTGGAATCATTTTATCCTCTCTTTTTCAAATTTGGCTATATTCACATGCAGCATATTTGTTGAAGACATTTCTGTGACACTTCCATTTATCATATGCTGCATGAACAACCCTATTCAGATGTACAGTATGGATTTCAGTTGCAGAAATTTCTGTAACAAATCTTTTATGTGTGAATGTACTGTATCCTAATAGTGCCACTCTTGTTCATGGGCCGTCTCAAGAGTGATGCTGTTTCTCTTTTCCTAGTCTTGAATGAGCCTTTAAGCTCAGAGATGTCCATGCCAAATGCATCTACATGCACTTATTGAGACATTCCCTTGCTGTGTGTGAGTGAGCATTAGGCTACATGCACACGACAGTTGTTTTTTGCTGTCCGCAAATCGCGGATCCGTCTCCCTTTTTTTTTCACATCCACATCCTTTCCTTGTGTCCGCAAATTTTGTAGGTTGTGTTTCAGTGATCTTCCGTTTTTTGCGGATCCGCAAAAAAAACGGAAGGCTTGAAACAGTTTCTTAAAGTACCTGCACAAGTGCCCTGGTTTGCAAGCAACCATCCGCAAAAAAACGGATGCGGATGGAAAAACGGAAGGCTTCAGTGTGGCTTCCGTTTTTTTTGTGGACCCATTGACTTCTATGGGTCCGCAAACCGTTTTTTGCGGACAAGAATAGGACATGCCATATTTTTTTTGCGGACGTGAAATGCGGAATACGGACGCGGACAGGAAACGGAAGAGGCATCAGTTTTTTTTGCGGATCCATAGAAATGAATGGAATCCGCAAAAAAAACGGAACGGAAGCCGAGAAAAAACACTGTCGTGTGCATGTAGGCTTAACCTGCTGAAAAACTTGAAAGCCCTGCCATGTAAGACAACACATGTGGCCAGCAGGCATGTCTTGCACACATTACTGAGCTGTTAGGGAACGACCACATGGCACAGTCGTGATCTGGTCGGCTGCGGCCGTGCAGTGGTCAAAAGCAGCACGGCGAATTAGCACGTAGCTATATTTCTTTTAACCAATGAAGAACACGGTGTTTAGTCGGTCTTCACTGTTAATAGCCACAAGTAGAGATGAGCGAATTTCTCAAAAGTTCCATTCGGCTGATTCGCTGAA
Organism: Bufotes viridis; assembly: GCA_033119425.1. Lineage (NCBI taxonomy): Eukaryota > Metazoa > Chordata > Amphibia > Anura > Bufonidae > Bufotes > Bufotes viridis. Next base: position 131,155,872 of record CM065591.1, read on the forward strand.
TTTCACAAAAAGTAGCGGGTGCAATGACAAGGAGCTGCGAAAAAAATTAAATCAAACTTACCACCTCCATTTGCTCGTGACGGGCTGGCCGCCACCATCTTGCTTGAAGATCTCGGCCGAAATCCTGTGTGGAGCGAGATTACATCATCACACCGGCTGCTAATCTCGCACCGAACGGGATTTCAGCCGAGATCTTCAAGCAAGATGGAGACTGGCAGCCCATCGTGATCAAATGGAGGAGTTAAGTTTGAATTTTTTTTTTATACTATTTCAAGTTAAATAATTTCGCTGACACGAAGCACAAGAAAATTCGGCTTGTAGGCGAATCAAATTTATCCTGAAATTCGGATCAAGTTCCTCTATGAGATTCTATTCGCTCATCTCTAGCCACAAGGTAATGAAGTGCGGTCTTCATAAGTTTAATGAACAGGAGCTGTGGGATAATTGGCCACGTGGTTCTTGTCCGCAGCATGGCCGCAACCCAACCGGATCACGACCATGCCGTGTGGTCATACCCTTAGTGTCCCTCTTATCACTACTTGGAATGATCAACCGTCATATGTAATGGCTCTCCAGATCATCACGCCACAGCAAAGGCAGGATTAAAGCACTCAACATGAGGCTTCTATACATGAAACCAACTGTTATCAGATCCTAAACAGAATCTGCATTTCTCCATTCCTGGTTTCTCATTCACAATACCTCTGCAAACAGAGGCAACAGTGGCTGGTTGTCAATGACAGACAAGTAAAATGTGCTGTGGCAAAGACAGGGATGTGTAGTGAAGGTGCGTCCTCTGTCTGAGGGCACAGACTTAGACTTCTATTATGACAGAATGCAATATGGAATGCCTCTTGTAGGCTTCTGTGGTGCATGCCGTCATAGAATTACGTTATGGTCCGTGGTAACGGAATCTATTACAGAATTCTTAGATAACCCGAACCTGAACGCTGAAATCTTAAAGGGAGTCTTTCACCCCAAATGTGCACTATCTCACACTAACACCATTGCGTCGATAACAGTCCCCACATTAAAATCCTACTTACCTTAAGGTTGTCAGTTGCATAGTTCGTCTAAAAAACACTTTTATTGTATATGTAAATCAGGATCTGAAGGTGCCCAGGGGCGGCGTTCCAACGGCCGGTGCCCAGGCCCTGTGCTGATTTCCATGTGCAACCCCTCCCCTTTCACTCATTTGGCCTGCCCTTTCTCTGGCTGACCTCCTTCTCTTCTTTTGAAATCCAGCGCCTGCGCCGATGACAGCCCTCTGATGCAGCCTCGGCTGGAGCATGACGTATGGGCCGGCGCATGCGCAATGTACTACCCATTACTGGCAGATGCCTCAGAGTATCCAGTGCGCATGCACCGGCCAGTACGTCACGCTCCAGCCGATGCTGCATCAGAGGGCTGTCATCGGCGCAGGCGCTGCATTTCAGAAGAAGAGGAGGTAATCAGCCAGAGAAAGGGCGGGCCAAATGGGTGAAAGGGGAGTTGTTGCACATGGAAATCAGCACGGGGCCTGGGCACCGACCGTTGGAACGCCGCCCCTGGGCACCTTCAGACCCTGATTTACATATACAATAAAAGTATTTTTTAGACGAACTATGCAACTGACAACCTTATGGTAAGTAGGATTTTAATGTGGGGACTGTTATCGACGCAATGGTGTTAGTGTGAGATTATTATTCTAGTTATCGCGATTAATATGCGATTTAAATAATCGCGTATTGCGATTTTAACTTAAGGCTACTTTCCTATTGGTTTCATATCTAGAATTATAGCGAAGATGATGAATATGACGAATGTATTCGTCATATTCCTCAAAACGAAGATAACGAAGTATTCTACATCTTCGTTTTAGCAACCTATTCGTCAACTTCGCTAATTCTAGCAATCAAATAGTAAGGTTAACTATAGAGACAACTGTGTTTAATTCGCCATGCGATTATATATATATTTTTTTTAATAAATAGAATAATTATAATAATTATATCAAGTAATATAATTATTCTATTAAAAAAAAAAAAAAAAATCGCATAGCGAATTTAACACAGCTGTCTCTATAGTCAACCTTCCTATTTGATTGCTAGAATTAGCGAAGTTGACGAATAGGTTGCTAAAACTAAGATGTAGAATACTTCGTTATCTTCGTTTTGAGGAATATGACGAATACATTCGTCATATTCGCTAATTCTACCAAGCCAACCATAAACTTCCTTGCTCATGGAGCGTCCCCATCACCATGGGAACGTCTCCATATACTAAAATGTACTGTCGGATTTGAGGAATTGCATTGAAATCGCAATGCGATTAATTCAAGTTATATTAATCGCATTGCGATTTCAACTTAGAGCTGGGTTTATAATGGGTCAGCTTGCTAGAATGAACGAAGTTAACGAATATGGAATATAGTAGCAGTGCTAAGTTGAATTCGCAATGCGATTAATTTAACTTGAAGTAATCGCATTGCGATTTCAACTTAGCACTGCTAGTGCTATATTTCATATTCGTTAATTCTAGCCTATGTAAGATAGCAGTGCTAAGTTGAATTCGCAATGCGATTAATATAACTTGAATTAATCGCATTGCGATTTTAACGTAATTCCTCAAATCCGACAGTACATTTTAGTATATGGAGACGTTCCCATGGTGATGGGGACGCTCTATGAGCACGGAAGTCGGCAGAAGCAGCAACGGGCACTGACTAGAGCAGCCAGGAAGCCAGGAATCCTCAGGACAGGGGAAGTGGGAAAGAAAAAAATATAACTAAAAAAAAAAAAAAAAAACTAATATTCGAAATAGCGAATTTATAGCGCTATATTCGAAATATTCGCGAATTAGCGAAGTGCCGATATTCGCTAAAAAAATTCACTATTCGAATATTCGCGCTCAACACTAATGCAAACCATTTAAGCATCTTCATGTTGTTTTAATGGGTAGTGTTGTACTTTGCTTTAGTATTGCTTTATGAGAATGATTCACATTTATTTAACATTAATTATTTTATAGAACAGATAAGACAATGATTGACATGTACTTCTCACTTGAACAGTCAATCCACACTGAGAATGCAGTCAATCCACACTGAGAAAGTATGCAGTAGACTTCTAAACTCTCCCTGGTGAGTAGAGATGGGCAAATTGAGGCTGATGAAGTCAAATGCGTTCCAAATTTCAGGAAAAATGTGATTCTAAATGAATGCGAATTTACTTGCGCTTCATGGTAACGAATCGCAAATTTTTCCTAACATGGCGGCTACAATGGCTGCTATAATGGTGGCTACACGTGTGAGGACTTGGGGCAAGGAACTCTAGGAAGGCGGAATGACCAATGATGCCATGTTTGCAGACAATTAGCAGCCAGCCAGCCCAGTGATGTCACAGCCCTATCAATACAGCGGCCATCTTAGATTCTGCCATTCACCATCGTACTTTGTTTAGGGACAGACGTTTATGCAGGCGTTAGGGAGAGTGAAAGAAAACCTCATTGTGAAAAACAAAGCGGTTTATAAGTGCACTATAAGAATAGGGAGGAATCATTTCACAGCATCTTAGTGCAGGGACAGACGCTGCAGGGGCTAGGGAGAATCATACAGAAGACATCACTGGGAAAAAAATACGATTTACAAGTGCAGGGAAAGATTATTTGGGGATCCAAATAGCCATTATACAGCTCTGTCATTCCAGCAATTTGTTCTAGGGGTGCAAGTGTTATGTTGAAAAGCCTTTAGTGGCTTATATCTCTGGAAAAAGAGAAATATATACTCTGATCACTTCTGCAGCTATATATGGTGAGAGCGTTTAGTGCCCTAGTATAGTACAATACAAGAAAAATAGATGTTGTTCACATTTGGTGTTATTTGCGCTAAAAACATTTATTGTCAGTTCAGTACAATACGAGAAAAAAAGATGCTGTTCACATTCGTTGTTATTTGCGGTAAAACCATTTATTGTCATATTTCTAGAGAAAAAGAGAAAAATACACGCCGTTCACATTTGGTGTTATTTGCGCTAAAAACATTTATTGTCAGTTCAGTACAATACGAGAAAAATAGACGCTGTTCACATTTGGTATTATTTGTGCTATAAGTGTTTTTTGTCATATTTCTAGAAAAAAAAAGAGAAAAATACACATTGTTCACATTTGGTGTTATTTGCGCAGAAATAATTTAGTGGCCTATTTCAGTACAATACAATAAATATATACTCAGTTCACGTTTGCTGTTATTTGCGCAGAACTAATTTAGTGGCCTATTTCAGTACAAAAGGAAAAATATATTTGTCGCTTTTATGGGTGATTTCATTTCTGTTTCATTTGTTTAGTTCAGCTACAAGTATGTCAGGCAGGTCAAGTGCCAGGCCTTGCATAGAGGAGTGGCAGAGGCCTGAATGTTTCTGGTGCAAGCAGAGGTCGCACCAGAGTAAGGGCTCGTGTCAGCAGTAGTCGCAGCGAGGGGCCTGAGCTCCGGTGTAATCTAGTGTTCGTGTCTTGATCAGCAACCCTGCGGTTCTTGATTGGTTAACTCGGTCATCCACGTCATCCCAAGTGACATCAGAAACCCCCAGCCAACAGTCGGTAGGTTCGTCAGATACAATTCTTAGTTGGCATGGCCCGGGAGCAGGCCCTGTGCCCTCACCTGTCCTCAACCTGCCTCTGTCCTTTTCTGTTTCCTCACCGCGAGAAGTAGTATATACTGTACGCTCAGCTTTACTTTTCAGTGAGGAAAAGCTACTAGAGGACATTCAGCAGCTACTGCTCAGCCAAGATCTGGAGGAGACATCTGCTGCTTTCTCTGCTAGGAGAAGTAGTTATGAGGAGAGTGGCATGGGACCTTTTTGCTGCGAGTTATCAGGCTTCTGACCCAGAGGCTGTTGAGGAGGACATAGGTGATGTGTAGACACTAATCGATGATGATAAAGTCGATCACCCTTGGGAGCCGGGTGCAGAAGGTGCTTCATCATCATCAGGAGAAGAGGGTGGCAGTTTGCTCGTGAGGCAGCGGCAGAGCCAGCAAGGTGCTAGCATGGCTGGGAGTCAGCAGGGTAGCAGCAGTGGGAGGTTGGGAGCCAAAGACCACCTGCTTCGTAGCATCCTACCTGCCCGGGAAGTAGTGATGCAGGGTTTCACGGAATCAGTCAGTGAGGACTGTTGGGGGGAAAATCAACTACTGGGTGGTGTGGCATTTTTTTTTTCAAAGCGCCAGAGCAGGTAAACGTGGCCATATGTCGTATCTGTGGAAAGAAGGTGAAGCGTGGCCAGGGTGCCAATGTTGACACTACGGCCCTGTGTCAACATATGCAGCGTCGCCATACAGTGGCCTGGGAGAACCGTGGCTCCGATGTGGTGGTCCTGCCTGCCGCAGCATCCGCTACATCACCCAGTGGCACCTAGTTTCAACCAGTCAAGGCTCCAACAGCTAAGCCAAAGGGAGCTGTCTGTCAGTCCCATCTTCTGCTGGTCCAGATGCTCCTGCTCCTACTCCTCGTCAGTCATTCCGTCAGCAATCAATCACCGAAGCGACTGCCAAGAGACAGCAGTATGTGTGCATGCATCCAACGGAGCAGAAGCTGAACTTGCTGCTGTCCAAGTTGCAGGTGCTTCAGTCCCTCCCTTTCCAAGTGGTGGACTCTACACCTTTCAGAGAACTGATGGCTTGCGCCGAGCCGAGGAGGAGAGTCCTAAGCTGTCATTTCCTTGCGGAAAAGGCAGTACCAGCCCTGTACACACATGTAAAACAGAAGGTGTGCCAGTCCTTGAGCCTGTCAGTGTCTGCCAAAGTGGAAGGCAGCGCCAACATGTGGAGCTGTAAGTACGGTCAGGGACAATACATGTCCTTTACGGCCCACTCGGTGAATATGGTTCCTGCACAGCCAAACCAGCAACTTGGACAGGTCACACCGCTTCCGCCTCCATGTTGTCACGCCGTTGGTCCTGCGACAATGTCCGCCTCTGCCTCCTCATGCAGCCTCCACTGGAGGGACAAGTCACAGTTCCTCTCCAGCATACGACATGTGCAGGGCTCGACGGTGTCACGCTGTTCTGCACCTGGTTTGCCTTGGCGAACGGAGTCAAACAGGGTAGGATCTTCTCCGTGTGATGTATCAAGAAATCAAATTCTGGCTTTCTCCGTGACAACTGAAATCTGAACCATGCTGACCGACAACGGGAAGAACATGGTGTCGGTGCTGCATCAAGGAAGGCTGATACATGCGCCCTGCATGGCACACATGTTCAATTTGGTTGTCAAGCGGTTCCTGAAGTCTTCCACCCATCTGCAAGACATCCTAAAAATGGATAGGAAACTTTGCATGCACTTCAGCCACTCGTACACCTCAAACCACACCCTCATTGAGCTGCAGTTGCAGAACAGCATCTCCCAACATAGTCTGATATGCATCGTTTCTACCCGTTGGAATTCCACCCTCCATCTGTTGGACCGTCTATACGAACAGAGAAAAGCCATCAACAATTTCTTGATGATGCAAGCGGATAGGATATACTCCCCTGTGCAAATTAGATTTCAGCCAGTGGCAGCTCATGCGTGACACCTGCTGTTTGCTCAGGCCCTTTGAGGAAGCCACGTTATTTATCAGTCGCCAGGACTACAGTATGAACTACGACATTCCATTGCTTCATGTCCTGGAACAGAGATGGTGGTAACAATGGCTGGTCAGGGGACAGGAGATGTGGTGCCTCGATCTTACGGCCACACGAGCCCTGTGGGAAGAGGAGGAGGAAGTGGAGGAGGACATTGGAGCACAGGCAATGTGTAGCCAAATGGGTGGTTTTTCTACTCAGCTGAAAGGACAGGAGGAGCAGGAGCAGCCAGAGGAGCTACTGTCACGGCCTGTGGTAGGCGCCATGACACGGTTGCCACACAAGCTGTTGCCTGCAGCAACGTGTTGTTGTTTTTGCATGCGGGGTCAGTGACAAGGCTTATGTTGTGTGTGCCAAGAGACGGTTGCCACACATGCAGTTGCCTGCAGCAAAGTGTGATTGTGGCATGTGTGTGCGCTTTCCCTTTTAGGCTTTTCCTTCCCTTCTGGTGTGCTTGGGGTTAAGGTGTGAGCTTGAGTGAGCTGGGTGTGGCCTCCAGTCTCTTTAAATAGTTTTACTCTGAGACTGAGATCAGTGGGATGCCTGCCTTTATTGAAGTAGGAGCTCTCTCCCATCTCTTTGTTATCTAAGGGCGATCCTAGTTGTCCACGATAGGAAGTGGGGGAAACTCCCCACCGTACAATACCGAAGGTATTTAGTAGCAGCTCCTAACCGTATGTGCCAACCCAGATTGTAGGAGGGCTCATACCCACGAACCTCGGGGCCCTACTAACCCTCAAGGAATCCCTGGGCAGGAGCAGGTTGGAGATGACCTGTTCCTCCAAAACACAGATGAACAGGAATCTCCACTGGTTAGACTGCGAGGAAAGGAGACCGAATGCAGCATATGGCAAAGGCAGGTAAGCAACTACTACAACACACTTTCCTGCCAAAGGCACACCATCTGAAACCCGTGCACAAGTGCTGATGTCCACACACCATCAGGACACAGCACGAACACACACACACAGAAATGCAGAGCACACATAGCTGCGTACAGACAATTGGTTTCCCCTCCGGGGAACCAAAGACCCCCTTCCGGAGGACACAACATAAGACAGGGAAATGTCTAGCAAACATGCTGGACACAAAACACCCCCATACAGGTAACACCAAACTAGACATACGAATACCCTGAACATAACCCACACCAAACATCAAAGGGTAGGAAAGGAAGAAGACACTGTGAAGACATTGATAACAACTAGTATGGCCCCCAGATAACAAAGAGATAGGAAAGAGCTCCTACTCCAATAAAGGCAGGCATCCTTCTGATCTCAGTCTGAGAGCAACACTATATAAAGAAACTGGAGACCACACCCAGCTCACCCAAGCTCACACCTTAACCCCGAGCACACCAGAAGGGAAGGAAAAGCCTAAAAGTGAAAGCGCACACACTGCCTCAATAACACATTGCCGCAGGCAACTGCATGTGTGGCAACCATGTCATGGCACACACAACATAGGCCATAACACTGCCCCCGCATGCAAAAAACACCACACACTGCCACAGGCAACAGCATGTGTGGCAACCGTGTCATAGTGCCTACCACAGGCCGTGACAGCTACAGGACGATGGGGAAGATGAGACAGAGGACCTGGACACACTGTGGAATTATGCAGTGGAGATGAAGGCAGGGAGTCCCTCCGAGTCACTTGCACAAATGGGACGATGCATGCTCACTTGCTTTTGTAGTGACAGCCAAATTGTCACCATTCGGCAGTGGGATGACTTCTGGCTCTCCACCTTGTTGGACCATCGCTACCAGTCCAGAATGGCGGCCTTTTTTACACCTACCGAGAGAGAGGACAAACTGAACTACTACAGAGACATCAAATGTAGTCATTTAACATCTGCCTATCTGTGCCGTCGTCCATCCTCTCGCAGGTTTGACCGGGGGGGCCCTCTGTGCTCACATTCCACTGTAATGGCTGCTGGGGAGGGGTGGGGTGGCAGGAGCAGTACCAGCTCCATCAGCAGCAGGCTGAGTCTATGGTCGCTAATGAGTACCTTTCTTTACCCGCATAGTGAAGAAACTACTCACCATCATCAGCAGGTAGACCTGGAGCAGGACCTAAACCAACAGGTGGTGGCATACTTGGAAAGTACCCTGCCACCCCACATTGAAGATCCGCTGAACTACTGGGTAGCCAAACTGGATTTGTGGCCGCAACTAGCAGAGTTTGCCCTGGATAAGCTGTCCTGCCCAGCCAGTAGTGAGGCATCAGAGCGGGTGTTTAGTGCAGTGGGGGCCATAGTTACCCCAAGGAGAACTCGCCTGTCCACTCAAATTGTAGAAAGACTTACCTTTGTCAAGACGAATTAGGTGTGGAACAGCCAGGATTTCCAACCACCAATTCCTGATGCATCAGACTAGATCGTCCATGGTGCCACACCAACACTTTGATACAAAAGACCAGTTTCTTCTGACTACCTAGCTCAGGTACTACTTTGATGATGCAACCCGCCTGATTCCACACATCTGATGCCAAGTACTCCTTATTTCACCCACTTTCATCAGTGGGTAATGGTATTTCCACCCACTGCCCGACTCTGTTAACGGGTCACTTTGTGGTCTCCTGATGCAGCAGCTGCTGCCATCTCCAAACTATGTCAACTTGCCACCCTGTGGAATCCTGCTGCCATCTCAACACTATGTCACCTTGCCACTCTGTGGTCTCCTCATGCTGCTGCCATCTCCACACTATGTCACTTTGCCACTCTGTGGTATTCTCCTGATGCTGCTGCTACTGCCATCTCCACACTATGTCACCTTGCCACTCTGTGGTATCTTGCTGCTGCCATCTCCACACTATGTCACCTTGCCACTCTGTGGTCTCCTCATGCTACTGCCACCTCCAGACTCTGTCATTGTGCCACTCTGTGGTCTCCTCATGCTGCTGCCACCTCCAGACTCTGTCATTGTTCCGCTCTGTGGCCTACTCAGGCTGCTGCCCCTTCCAGACTCTGTCATTGTGCCGCTCTGTGGTCTCCTCATGCTGTTCTGATCTGTCAGAAGGAAGGAAAAATGAGACGCACAACGGATCCTGTCTGTGTAGCAGCTGTAAGTTCTGTATGGTCCCATCAGAATTGGCTTCTGTATGATCCCATCAGAATTGGTAGCCAAAAGCAGGATTGGGTACAAAACACAGAAGACATGCAAATATTCCATTCACGTGTCATCTGTTTTAAATCCATTCCTGTTTTTTTTGGCATTAGCAATACTGATGGATTATTGAGCAAATGCTGACCATATGCTCCACAGACAAGATCCTTTTTTGTGGGTTAATGTTCTGACTGTTTAGAGGAAGGGCAAACAAATTGGTGATTTAAACACAAACTTACTGCTGACACCCTCTCCACTCTGTCAGGGGTGCTCTACTTTTATAAGCGTTTAATAGAACAGGTTCTATAGACATCTATGTGGAATCAGCTGACAAGGGTGTAACAGAAGTGCACTTCTTCTTGACGCTGACATATACCTGTAAGGCTGAGTTGATACTTGAGTTATTTAGTCAGTTTTGGCCCAGTGACTGCCCAAATAAGTGAAGTATGCAGTGATTCTAAAAGCGACGGCTGTCATCTGCATGTCATACGGACTCACAGTATTATTTGACTACCAAAGCAGACTCGATATGCGTGTTCTACACCACTATAAAGGCTCTCAGCAGCCAGGAAATAGCCGTTTAATGTAATTCGCCATGAATATATTCGGATTGAATCACATTATTTTATGAAAAATTCGGCAAACTCAAAAAAGTTCTCCATTTATTTTAATTTAAAAAAAAATCAATTCAGTGAGGAGAATGCTGTCACTTTCCTATTTTCCAGTAACAGATTTATTTGCTCAATGTTGTTTACCCCTGCTATGTAATATAAGGTACAGCTAAGTATGTATATCACCTATTCCTAAATGCTTTCACTCACTGGCAATCAGAAAATTGTGGATGATTTTGAGTCCAGCTTTGCCATCCACAAAGAGCTCATTGACAGGTAACCTATGATCTGATAAGGTGTTGTTCAAAGTGGGTAGACTGTATTACTTTTGGAAGTAATATAGACTGCTATGGTTGCTTATATTTTGCTGTAATAAAGAGGATAAGACTGAGTCTTGCCAAAATGTGAAAAAAAATCTATATGCACAGATTCTTACTGCATATGACTAGAGATGTCGCGAACATAAAATTTCCGTTCGTGAACGCGAACATCCGCAAATGTTCGCAAACGTGCAAACCGGGCGAACCACCATAGACTACAATAGGCAGGCAAATTTTAAAACCCACAGGGACTCTTTCTCTGCCACAATACTGATGGAAAAGTTGCTTCAAGGGGACTAACACCTGGACTGTGGCATGCCGGAGGGGGATCCATGGCAAAACTTCCATGGAAAATTACGTAGTTGACGCAGAGTCGGGTTTTAATCCATAAAGGGCATAAATCACCTAACATTCCTAAATTGTTTGGAATAACGTGCTTTAAAACATCCAGTGTGTGTATACGATCAGGTATGATGTTGTATTAATCACGTAGTGTAAGGATTACGCCCGCTTCACAGTGACAGACCAGACATACAAGGCTGCTTCTGGTGGTGATGGTGACCACAACTCTTCCTCTTCATGCTCATCTACGGCCTGATCCAGCACTCTTCACAGGACACGCTCCAGAAAAAACGCATATGGGATGAGGTCGATGATGTTGCCTTGGGTTTGACTGACCAGGTTTGTCACCTCTGCAAAAGGACACATGAGCCTACAGCCATTGTGCATGAGCGTTCAGTAACACGTCCAAAAAATACCCAGCTCTGCAGAGGCTGTCCTCTTTTTTTTAATTTAAAAAAATCTGTTCTTACCAGTTTAATCTCTGTTTTGTCAGGGGCCGGTGTATGGAATAGATTTTAGGAACAGGGAGATGGGAAAAGATGGTTGGTCGGTCCTCTTCCTTCCCATTTGGGGCACTGCGCGCGCCGTGCAATGTACTGTGCCACCCTATATGAGTGGTGTGTTAAGTAGTACTATTCCTATCAGTTTACTCCCTGTTACGTCCCCTATCAGGGGACGTGTATCGAATAGATTTTAGGAACCGGGAGGTGGAAAAAGATGATTGGTCGGTCCTCTCACTTCCAATCTGCGGCACTGCGCGTGAGCCGCGCAATGTACTGTGCCACCAATACAAATAGTGTGAACTACTATTCTCACCATTTTAATCTTTGTTAAGTCCCCTATCAGGGGACATCATGTGTATTAAATTGAATCCTTGCATGGGGAGATAGAGAAAAAAGCTTGCTCTGTCCGCTTCCTTCTAATTTTGGGCACTTGCAATGGAATTTGCCACCAATGCAACTAGTGTTAACTAAGTACTATTCCTATCAGTTTAATCTCTGTTTTGTCCCTTATCAGGGCCAGGGCCGGTGTAGTGAATAGATTTTTGGAACTGGGAGATGGAAAAAGACCCATGCTCGGTCCACTTCGTTTGAATTTTAGGTCACTGCGCGCGCTACGTGCAATGTACTGTGCCACCCTATTTGAATGGTGGAAAGAGGGCCTGACACACACTGGCAGGCAACTGCAATTATATTAAAGGGTAAAAATTAAATAACTTTTTTATCTGCAAGGTACTGTGTGACCCTATATGAGTAGTGTGCACACAGTACAATCTGTGGGCCTGCGGCCTCTTACACAAGGGCAGGCAACTGCAATATATATATGAAAAAATAAATAAAAGCAGACTAATGTACCAGCCCTAAAAAGGGCTTTTTGGTGTGCTGTCAGGACGCTGTCCTTACAGCAGATGGCCCCTTTCACACGAGCGAGTTTTCCGCACTGGTGCAATGTGTGACATGAACGCATAGAATCCGCACTGAATCCTGACCCATTCATTTCAATGGGTCTGTATACATGAGCATATGAGCATTTTTTTCACGCATCACTTGTGCGTTGCGTGAAAATCACAGCATGTTCTATATTCTGTCTTTTTCACGCAGCCCTAGCCCCATAGGCCCCTTTCACACGAGCGTGTCCGGATTAGGTCCCGGATGTGTTGTGGATGCTTTCAGTGAAAACTGTGCGATTTCACAGGCAAAGCCATTCAGTTTTGCTTGCGGTTGCGTCCAGTTGTTCATTTTTTTCCGCGCGGGTGCAATGCGTTTTGATGCGTTTTTCAGGCGCATGAAAAAAAATGAAGGTTTACAAATATCTCCTAGCAACCATCAGTGAAAAACTGCAACGCACCCGCACGTGCTTGCTTCTATGGGGCTAGGGCTGCGTTAAAAACGCAGAATATAGAACATGCTGCAATTTTCACGCAACGCACAAGTGATGCTTGAAAAAAATGCTCATATGCTCATGTACACAGACCCATTGAAATGAATGGGTCAAAATTCAGTGCAGGTGCAATGCGTTCACATCATGCATTGCACCCGCGTGGAAAACTCGCCCGTGTGAAAGGGGCCATAGAAGTGAATGGGGCTGTGTGAAAAACGCATTGCATCCGCAAGCAAGTGCAAGTGTGTTGCGTTTTTCACTGATGGTTGCTAGGAGATGTTGTTTGTAAACCTTTAGTTTTTTTATCACGCGCGTGAAAAACGCATCAAAATGCATTGCACCCGCGTGGAAAAAACTGAACAACTGAACGCAATCACAGGCAAAACTGAATCGCTTTGCCTGTGAAATCGCACAGTTTTCACTGAACGCATCCGCAATGCATTCGGACCTAATCCGGACACGCTCGTGTAAAAGAGGCCGATGAGTCTTTGAGAAGTGGAGTGGACACAGAACACTGGCCTAGCTAACGCTTTCCCTATTAATTTTAGCAGCAGCAGCACTCTCTCTGCTCTAACTAATACTGCAGCTTCAGAATGAATCTAAGATGGATGCTGTCCTTGCTTTTTGATAGGAGGTGGGAGGGTCTGGGAGGGAGGGTATGCTGATTGGCTGGAATGTGTCTGCTGACTGTGAGGTACAGGGTCAAAGTTTGCTCAATGATGACGTATATGGGGCAAACCGAACATCGCATATGTTCGCCCGCTGTGGCGAACGCGAACATGCGATGTTCGCCGCGAATAGTTCGGGACATCTCTACACATGACTAACCTTTGTGGCTGTAAAAACAAATCTACAAAGACATGCTCTGTTCACACTGGATTACCTTTTATGAAAATAATAGAGCAACATTCAGTGCAATACTTGCTGCTAAAATGACAGAACCTTAGTGAACCATGTCAATGGAGGCTGTTGGTCACGGTTTCAGTTGCCAGTGTGAACAAGGCATTAAATGGTTTTATTAAATACCCCCAATATACCCCAATAATGAGAGCACATGTCTACATTTGTTGGTTTTGGTGGGTGCCCGGCTTCAGTCTCTTCCACCAAGAGACTAAATATTCTTTATTCGATGTACGATGGCACACCACAGAGGCGGTTCAATGTGCCAACTTATTTGTTGGTCCTTTATCAATTAAAGTAGAGTGCATAGCGTGGAACTTCCAAGCTGTCCGACATATTGTGCATCCTACTTTGGCCTCATGCACACGGCCGTTTCTCGGTCGTGGCCATATTGCAGCCGGCAAACAGTGGGTCCGCAATATGCTGGCACCGACTGTGTGCTCCCCGCATCACTGATACAGACCCACTAACTTGAATGGGTCCCCAATCCGGAGCTGCATCCGTGGTGTTTCCTTCCGTGCCTCCGTACTGCACCGTGCATTGAGGTTAGCAAAATGCGGTCCCCAATGCATGGAACGGCCGCACAACGGCTGTGTGCATGATGCCTTTGCTTGAAAAAGAACAACTAATGGGTCCAAAACGTTACTACTGTAACTAATAAATTGACACATGGAACCGCCTCTGTGGTGTGCTGTTTTACATGGAATAGCATTAATAAATAGCATAACATCTTAACACCCTCACTCATGTTTTTCTCTCAGTACCTTGAATGGCCTCCAAAGCAGCAACTGCCACTGTTATTTTGGTAGTCCTGCCCTTACAGTATTCATTTAGAATTCAGTTAGTTACAATACTGTTTTAACTCTGTAGCCATATGGAATCAAATAAAATGTTAAATTCAGAGCTCTATTAAGTGCTCTTTATAATTTATTAGCACACATAATAAAGCAACAGAACGCCAAATAGATATTTATAAAGTTTCTCAAGCAACTCTGAACATGTCATGTGTCCACAGGGTCTTTTCCAGGTCCAGTAATAGTAGTTCTTCCATAGCCTCATAAATTCTTTTATTTTAGACTCATAGTTTGGTAATTCTAGTAAGACCATAAATCATCATACATCTTATGCTGAAAGATATTTATAACTCTTCTGTTTCTCCGGTCTTTTCGAATTACATGTATTAAATATTACCAGTAGAGTGTTATATGATCTTTATAAATTTTGCATTGGATATTCCTTAGAGAAAAGGTAATTTCCATAAATCTGCATGCGGAACGAAAATCCTTTAGGAATCCAGCAATAAAAAAAAAAAGTATTAACATCTCCACATGGACATGATTCTTAAAATAAGCTATGAACAGAAAAAGTTTCTGAAACTTGGCCAATTTTAAAATAACACATGTTACACAAGGCCAATAATTCACAGAGAAGAAAACCATGATGCACTGCAGTTTTGTTTGTGCAAGTGTTCCTTTTTAAATGAAACACATATTACTGTATTTTGCAGTGCCCAGCCCTTACTTTTATTGAGGTTTATCTGTTACTGTGCATGTTGGAAGCACTGTGATGTGTTCATCCTAGTGACATGTAAGGTTTGAGATGCTATCTATACTGGTAATAATCATATACTTAAGGGTAAATTCACACATCTGTATGTATTTTTCTGGTCCGCAAACACAGATACCATCCAACTTTTTATATTTCCACTTCTGCTTCTTTCCACCTGCACCTAACCTGTAAATGTTTCCATAGTTTCCCTTTCATTACCAGAATGCAGCAGGAATACTGTGACCCCAGGTTCCACAGAACGGTGTAACACTCATAAGTCACCTCCATATCATCTTGCTGTGCCTGAGAGGATGGGTGAGCCATCTAAACCACAATCTCATCCTTTTCCTCCATAAAGGGGTTATCCAGGAATTAAGAAAATAAGATTTACTGAAAATATTTAAATATTACATTATTATAAATATATTCCAAAATACCTTTCATTAGTTAGATTGGCTTATTTTGTTTTGGAGCAATAATTAAGAGAAATAAAATGGGCGCCATCCTATTAGTACAAACAAAACCTGTCCTAATCACTTAGGAGGCCAGGTTACTTCTGAACACTGAGCATAAGCCGGCATCCTCCATTGTACGCAATATTTGCTGGATTCATTTAAATGGACCGCACAGACGTTTGTTCTCTCCCTGCTGGAAATAACTCTGGAGAACAGAATCTGGATCCCGTTTAACCAAGCATACACCGACTCTCCTATGTACTCGATGTTCTGTGTAAATCACAGAGGCACATACATAGTGAAGTACCGTCGAGTTATCAATAGGAGTATACTTGGAGTTTACTCACGGGATTCACTGGTTCTCAGGCACATCAAACAATCATTATTCCACCGCAAACATCAAGTTGTCTCCTCTTCCGATATATGGATGAAATTCCTTTCATAGTGAGTACTGCAACACGCCATTAAAATGTCTTCGTATTTATTATACTCACAAACGTTCCCATAAAATGTGCAAATTTTATAAGACTTAATCGGTCTGCCCGACCCGGGTTTCGCTCCACATCAGCTTCGTCAGGGGCGTCATTTTCTTCTAATTTCCATTCTTTAAATACCCACCCAACCACTTCCTATCCAATCAAGTCCATTAACCTTCACCTGGACCTTCTGGATCAACCTCAACGTCCTTGGATAAAGTTACTGTGACGAGACCAATCTCGCCACATTGCATTGGAGAAACCTGGTTGCTCGCCTGCTGCCTTTGGACTATGGCCCCCTGTTAAAAGACATCTTTTTTACCTGCAGAAAAGCTTAATTCGTGCTTTTCTGCCTGGGGTTCGGTAGTTTTGGTTGAATGTGTTATACCCCAGATAGGAATCCCATGGAGCCCATTCGTATGAAACTGACTGTAAAGACTTTGGCTCCATGGCGATTAAACTGTATTCGTGTGGTCTGAGCGCCATTCACTTAATAATGTGCGCTCAGACCTGAGCTATCTGGGGATATGTTAAATGTATAGTTTTAATGTAATGTGTCTTACCTGGTGTATTTTAACAGTAATGCTTGTTTTGTGTCCCCATGTGCATAATGGAGTCTTGTCTCTGAAATGTCTGTGTGTATTGTAAAGGGTGGGACATTGTATATTGAATAGTGATGTCTGTCCTATTGTCCCCACGTGTGTATTGGCGATTTCCTTTGTCCTGAGAGATAATTGAATGACTCCTCAATTGTCTCCAGGACAGAAGACATTGTGTATTCTCCTGCCTGTGATGATTACATTACCCATGTAGGGTGATTGTATCACAGGCAGAGGGGAGGGATATGCTGGGGGTGTCTGTATTGTCCCAATGTGTGTGATTGGCTGCTGTATCCCGTGTCGCAGTCTTCCTTCTGGTCCCCTAGGGGAGTGTCCACCAGGTGGGAGACCTGGATAAATACCGGGCAGGTAGCCCTCAATAAACTGAGAATTCCTGTTTACCATCAATACGGAGCCTCGTCTCGTTCTTGGGGGATTCACTGTATGCTGTTAGAGACTGATTGCCAGGAGTGTAAGCTGATTGTCTGC
Organism: Bufotes viridis; assembly: GCA_033119425.1. Classification (NCBI taxonomy): domain Eukaryota; kingdom Metazoa; phylum Chordata; class Amphibia; order Anura; family Bufonidae; genus Bufotes; species Bufotes viridis. The sequence continues at coordinate 131,173,197 of CM065591.1, forward strand.
TTTTCCTGTTCGTCTGCTAGCAGCTATTTGGGAGGTTCCAGTACGGGAGTTGGAGTGCTATTTTGTATCCAGTTCGGGAGTTTGGTGTTCTGCAGTAGCTGTGCCTATATCTCTGTAAGGGGCCGATCGCCTAAACGGTTTTTACCCCTTGTCTGCAGAAACGGTCCGTTACAATTGGTGGCGAGCAGCGGGATCGTTCCTACAGCCAGAAGGACAGCTACAGGAGACACCATTTCCTTGGATTTACAAGTGGGGCAACGCATGTCCCAGTACAGCGACCCTAAAAGCACCAGAATGGAACCAGCAGTGTCATACGAGGAGGAGGACCTGGATGGCCGGGATGCATTAAGGAAAGGCATCTGGTACCAGGCCCTGGACAATGTACAATACCAGCGGGGTGAGAGTCTCCCCAGTGAAGAGCAGCGGTGGCAGAAGCAAGTGGCCCTGCGGATGCCCTTTCTGGGAGAGCAGCCCCTGGATGAATGGGTGAAGGAACTAGAGCACCGGGTATGGCAGGAGCTATGGCTGGAGGATGCCTACCAGGCGCTCTGGTGGTATATGGCACAGTATATACCCTGGACAGCCGAGCATGACAAGCCAGAGGGAGAGGAGTTTGATGGTTCTGGCTTGTTATGGGAGTCCTTTGCAGAGCCTGACTTTAGGAGTCCTGCGCAGAACAGACTTCAGGACATTTTCTACGAGAGGGAGGCTAGGCATGACGGGGATGACCCCCATGAGGTAGAGCAAGACCTGGCTCACCTAGCAACCCTGGAGTGGGAACTGGAGCAGGACTACCGAGATCTCTTCCACTCCATTGGGAAGGCTCAGCAGGACAGCAAGGTGACAGATCCAGTTCCAGCAGGGCCGGGCCGACACAGAGGCTGGGGAGGCTCCAGCCTCAGGGCGCTCCAGCCTCAGGGCGCAGGCAGGGGCCGGCGAGAGGGAGGGGGACTGACAGGGGGGAACCGCTCAGCGCTCCCTCCTGTCATTCCCTGAGCCGGGCCCCGTCAGAGCGCTCCTCTCACCTCCATTATGCTGCTTCAGGCCCGCTGCCTCAGGCTCTAACTAGAAACAGAGTAAGCAGGTGGGCGGAGCCTAACTGGACCTCCGTTAGGCTCCGCCCACCTGCTTAATGTGAGGCAGCGCTGGGGCCTGATCCCGAAGCCTGGAGCAGTGACCATAATGGAGGTGAGAGGAGCTCTGACGGGCCCGGCATTAAGTACAGTGAAAATGCCGGGCCCCCTTTCATTAAGTCTGTGACAACATGGGGGGCAGAAAGAGCATGACAACATGGGGGGTAAAAAGAGCATGAAAAGATGGGGGAGAATGACAGGGGCAGAAAAAGCATGACAAGAAGAGGGATTATGACAAGAGGGGGGCATGACAAATTACTATGTGGGGGCACTGCTGTGTGGTTGAGGGGGGGTGTGGGGGACATTACTGTGTGGGGGCAGTGTGGCAGACATTACTGTGTGGGGCGCAGTGTGGCGGACATTACTGTGTGGGGGCAGTGTGGCGGACATTACTGTGTGGGGGCAGTGTGGCGGACATTACTGTGTGGGGGCAGTGTGGCGGACATTACTGTGTGGGGGCAGTGTGGCGGACATTACTGTGTGGGGGCAGTGTGGCGGACATTACTGTGTGGGGCAGTGTGGCGGACATTACTGTGCGGGGGGCAGTGTGGCGGACATTACTGTGTGGGGACACTACAGTGTGGGGTGGCATTATACAAAAGCTCTGCAGATGCAACTCCCATGTATTGGGTCACCACAATTTGGGTGGTCATTCAGTAAATGAACCCTATTATGGGGAGAATCTGTGGATGACACATATTTGTCCCACAGACACCCCCACCCCCAAAACAGGGTTAATTTACTGAATGACCACCAATAAAAGAGGTGGGGGTCACATATGCTATTTCATAATGACAGCAGGGCCCGTGCAGTGACTGTATTCTACTACACCCCCATCCCCTCGCTCACTGGATATAATCTTATTAACTATATAACTGTAGTAAATCACTACAGTTATATAGTTAAGATTATATACAGTGTCGGGGGGGGGGGGTAGTAGAATACAGTCACTGCACGGGCCCTGCTGGCGCTGTCATCAAAAAAGCAGATACAACCCCACAGCCTCACCCCTTGTATTGGGGGTCATTCCTACATGGACCCTGTTATGGGGAGGGGGGATCTGTGGATGACACATATTTTCTTATCCTTCACATCCTTACTACCCATTTAAAATCCTCAATGCCATACACATATGCAAAAAAATAAATAAAGCTTTTTGTTGCAGTTCCCCTTCTATTTGCATTCCACCACGTAGTGCTAGATCCCATTCACATGTTGCGTTACTTGTCTCTCAGAACCGCGTTTCCACTCCTATATATCCTAAAATCGTCGCATTCTTTATACCTCTTTTGTAATCGAGATTGATTAACACTTCTCAAATGTCTCTCTTTAGTATACAGCGGGGCAAGCTCGCTTTCCTTTTATTCATCCACTAGACATGATTTTAAATATAGATCCACATTTAATGCTTTAGGTTGTAGGCTCCCTATATTGTACATCTATTCTACTTCCACCCGATCTATCTTTTTCTCCAAACTACCCCCCCCACCAGTTCTGTCTCACATGTGCAACGCCTGTGAACTTTAGTCCCTTTGGGTCCTTATTAGGCACTTTTTTGAAGTGTACTGGAACACCATGATTTTTCATACCCCTTTTAATGTTATTAATGTGTTCCTCTACACGTATTTTAAGTTTCTTAATGGTGCGGCCCATGTATTAGAGGCCACAAGGACACTCCAGCACGTAGACCACTCCAGAGGTTTCACATGTCAGGTCTCCATTAATCCTCAGATCTTTATCCTTACTTCTCGAATGAACTACACCATTGTTCCTCTCTTTTTTCATTTCCTTGGAGCGGTTTCTGCAAGGTAAGCAGAAACCGCACCATGTGAATTGGTTTCGCTTTACTTTTTCATGCAGGGTGGTATCGCACTGTGCACTAGCAGGGTTCGGAAATTAGGTGCCTTCCTATAAATAATATTCAGATTCTTTGGTATTTCTTTCCCTATAATCGGGTCATTTTTTAAGATGTTCCAATTTTTCCTTATCGCATTTTTAATCAATGGCCCTTGAGTATTGTATTGCGTCATAAATGCAAATTTATAATCCTTCTTTGTGTTTACACTTTCTACTCCCATTTTTCCCTCATGTTTATTTTTATCTTCCACATTATTTTCCATCTCTTCACTTTGTTTCTGTAACACTTCTATCTTATAGCCTTTTTCCTCAAATCAGCTCTGAATTATCCTACTCTGTTCCCTATATACTTCAATTTCGGTACAATTTCGGTGTATTCTTTTAAGTTGGCCTTTGGGTATATTATTCAACCACGGTTTGTGGTAGCAGCTCTCTATATTAATGTATCCATTTACATCCATTTTTTAGAAAAATGTCTTTGTTTTCAATGTATCGTCTTCTACATAGATAGTTAGATCTAAAATATGGATTGAGGTATTGCTTATCTCACTAGTTAATCGGATGTTCCAATCATTTACATTCAGATCTGATATTTTTTTGCATATGTGTATGGCATTGAGGATTTTAAATGGGTAGTAAGGATGTGAAGGATAAGAAAAAGGTTTTTGGTTGGTAACTTGATCCAAGGACGGTGAGGTTGGTCCAGAAGGTCCAGGTGAGGGTTAATGGACTTGATTGGATACTGCAATTTTTGCTGGGAATGGTCGTTTGCTGCGGTCCACTTGCGGTGGGACTGCTCCCCCAATGAGAAACACGCTACAGTGTTTGGGGTCTGAGCAGTTCCCCCATATTGGCCACAATATTTCTGTGATCTTGTTCCATATGTATTGAATGTGCCTTCACCTGGCATTTAACATTCTTTTGCACTTGGTAGCCTCCATCACACGGTCTGATATGGGTGTGGCTTACAGTCTTGCTTTATTCACATTGCATTAGTTGTTCTGCTATGCGGTTGTGTGGAAGCTTGGCTGTGAGTAGTATTCCCTCACCTTCAGACCGTGTTCACACCATAGTTAGCGTAGTGGTAGGACCCCATCCCATGCCGAGCGACCGTGACGTGGTGCATGAGGGGCTCCGATGTGTACGGCGCTGGTCCTTAACCCCTTAAGGACTCAGCCCTATTTCACCTAAAGGACTTGGCCATTTTTTGCAAATCTGACCACTGTCACTTTATGTGGTGATAACTTTAAAACGCTTTTTCTTATCCAGGCCATTCTGAGATTGTTTTTTCATCACATATTGTACTTCATGACACTGGTAAAATTAAGTCGAAAAATTTCATTTTTATTTATAAAAAAATATCAAATTTACCAAAAATTTGGAAAAATTAGCAATTTTCCAAGTTTCAATTTCTCTACTTCTATAATACATAGTAATACCGCCCAAAAAAGTTATTGATTTACATTCCCCATATGTCTACTTCATGTATCGATCATTTTGGGAATGCCATTTTATTTTTTGGGGACGTTACAAGGCTTAGAAGTTTAGAAGCAAATCTTGAAATTTTTCTGAAATTTTCAAAAACCCACTTTTTAGGGACCAGTTCAGGTCTGAAGTCACTTTGTGAGGCTTACATAATAGAAACCATCCAAAAATGACCCTATTATAGAAACTACACCCCTCAAGGTATTCAAAACTTATTTTACAAACGTCATTAACCCTTTAGGTTTTCCACAAGAGTTAATGGCAAATGGAGATAAAATTTCAGAATTTCGATTTTTTGGAAAATTGTCCGATTGAATCCATTTTTTCCAGTAACAAAGCAAGGGTTAACAGCCAAACAAAAATCAATTTTTATTGCCCCGATTCTGTAGTTTTCAGAAACACCCCATATGTGGGCGTAAACTGCTGTATGGCCAAACGGCAGGGCACAGAAGTAAGGGAACGCCATATGGTTTTTGAAAGGCGGATTTTGCTGGACTGGATTTTTGACAACATGTCCCATTTGAAGCCCCCCGATGCACCCCTAGAGTAGAATCTCCAAAAAAGTGACTCCATCTAAGAAACTACACCTCTCAAGGTATTCAAAACTGATTTTACAAACTTTGTTAACCCTTTAGGTGTTCCACAAGAGTTATTGGCAAATGGAGATGAAATTTCGGAATTTCTATTTTTTGTTACCTTGCCTCAAAAAAAGTGTAATATAGAGCAACCAAGAATCATATTTACCCTAAAATAATACAAACAAAACTGCCACTTTATCCCATACTTTCCAAAATGGGGTCACTTTTTTGGAGTTTCCACTGTAGGGGTGCATCAGGGGGGCTTCAAATGGGACATGGTGTCAAATAACCAGTCCAGCAAAATCTGCCTTCCAAAAACCATATGGCGTTCCCTTCCTTCTACGCCCTGCCGTTTGGCCATACAGCAGTTTACGACCACATATGGGGTGTTTCTGCAAACTAGAGAATCGGGGCAATATATATTGAGTTTTGTTTGGCTGTTAACCCTTGTTTTTTTACTGGAAAAATTGATTAAAATGTAAAATTTGCAAAAAAATATAGTTGAACTGACAGGTTAGATTGTGTGCTATTTCTATAGAGCAGGTTGCTATGGACGCGGCATTATCAAATATGGCTACTTTTTAGGGGGTTTTGTTTCAGTTTTACATAATACAGCAGTTTTGAAAAAAATTATTTTTTTAGTGTCTTCACATTCTGAAAGCCATATATTTTTTTTGTTTTTTGGGCGACTGTCTTATGTAGGGGCTCATTTTTTGCGGGATGAGATGGCGGTTTGATTGGAACTATCTTGGGGTGCATATGACATTTTGGTCGCCTGCTATTACACTTTTTCTGATGTAAGGTGACAAAAATGGCTCTTGACACTGTATTTTTTTTTTTTTTTTTTGTTGTGTTCACCTGAGGGTTTTGGTCATGTGTTATTTTTATACAGCAGGTTGCGACGGACGCGCCGATACCAAATATGTATACTTTTTATTTATTTATTTAAGTTTTACACAATATTATCATTTTTTAAAACAAAACAAATCATGTTTTAGTGTCTCCATAGTCTGAGAGCCCAATATTTTTTTTTTTGGGGGGTGATTGTCCTATATGGGGTATCATTTTTTTCGGGATGAGATGACGGTTTGATTGGCACTATTTTTGGGTGCATATAACTTTTTGATCGCTTGCTATTACAGTTTGAGATGTGAGGTGACAAAAATGTTTTTTTTTTTTTACATTGTTTTTATTTTATTTTTTTAACAGTATTTACCTAAGGGGTTAGATAATGTGATATTTTTATAGAGCAGGTTTTTACGGATGCGGCAATACATAATATGTATACTTTTTATTTATTTATTTTACTTTAACACAATAATAGCATTTTAGAAAAAATAAAATTATGTTTTAGAGTCTCCATAGTCTGAGAGCCATATTTTTTATTTTTTGGGGCGATTGTCCTATATAAGGACTCATTTTTTGCGGGATGAGATGGCGGTTTTATTGGTACTATTTTGGGAGGCATACGCCTTTTTGATCACTTGGTATTACACTTTTTGTGATGCAAGGTGACAAAAAATTGCTTTTTTACACCATTTTTTTGTGTTTTTTTAACGGTATTTGCGTGAGCGGTTAGGTCACGTGATATTCTTATAGAGGAGATTTTTACGGACGCGGCGATACCTAATATGTGTAGTTTATTAGTTTTTTTTAATTTTTACTCAGTGATATGTATTTTTCTTATTTTTTATTTTTCATTTGATTTTTTTGACCCAGACCCACTTGGTTCTTGTAGATCCAGTGGATCTGGTGTCTATATAATACAGAACAGTACACTATATAGTGTACTGCACTGTATTTTTTTACTTTTCACAGTCTGGTCAGACTTCTGCCTTTAGCAGAAGTCTGACCAGAGTTACTATACCATGGCAAGCAGGACGCTTCTGAAAGCGTCCTGCTGCCATGGTAGCTCATCACCCGCTGCCATTACAGAGCAGCGGGTGATGGAAGAGAAGTGAGCTCCCTCCCTCTACCATCCTATCCCGTCGGGGGCTGCAAAGGTACGGCAGCCCCCGATGGGAGAGGAGGGAGCTCCTCCATGTTAACACCTTCTATACCGCGGTCCGTACGGACCGCGGTATAGAAGGGGTTAAACTGCTGACATCTGCAGCACAGATGTCAGCAGTTTATAGCAGGGGTCAGCAATGTGCTGACCCCCTGCTATACCCACTAGACACCAGGGAAATCGATTGAAAGGAGGCGGGCGGTGGATCGCAATTGCGATCCCGCCTGCCGCACCGCCCGCCTCCCGCGCCGCCCACCCGTAGCACCGCCCGCAAAAATTACACTTTGGGGCAGATTTTAGTCTCTGATCCCCGCGGTCACAGACCGCGGGGATCAGAGACTACAGATAGCGCAGCAAACCGCAGTTCTGAATTGACCTGCGGTTTGTTGCGATCGCCGACACGGGGGGGTCACAGGACCCCCCTCGGCATTGTCACAGGATGCCTGCTAAATGATTTCAGCAGGCATCCTGTTCCGATCACCACCCGCAGCGCTGCGGTGATCGGAACTTCTCAGGGCGTACATTTACGCCCTGAGTCCTTAAAGTATAACTGTCAAAATATATTTTTTTTTTACTATTGGATTTTGGTGATTAATATCACCTTGTTGGCCCTGTTTTAATTTCTGATTGTTTAATAAATAACCCCTAAAAGCCACCTAAAAGTCCCCAGTATTGGCTATTGTTACCTGAGATAAAATCAGGTTGCTATGCTCCTTCCGTCTACCAGATGAGAGGACGGAGCACTCTGCGTGCACTGGGAACTGATAGTGAGTCAGCATTGTAAGGGAATGTATAAAAAGCCAGGTTCTTCCTGACAGGAGATAACAGTGCTGGGCTGTGTGTGTGAACTTCTCCACATGCCTGTGCTTGGCAGACACTCCCTTAGCAGTTCTGAAGAATGTACATATGCCGGCTGCTCAGTGTATAAATGACAGCCTTATCTGATAAGAGGAGAGCTTGTAGAAGGACTATAGGCTTCAGCCAGACCTGGGAACTTCACTGCAAGACCCCCCCTATACAGAGCTGGTCTTCACTAACTTCACTGCAGGCATTCTATGGATTAGCCTCAGGGCTGAGGGCAGCCATCTTAACAGAATAGTGAAATTGCAGTTTTATGCAGACTGGTTGCTAAGGGCTGAATCTTATTAAATAAGTGGTAAGTAAGTCTAATAGTTATTGATTCAGAAATATTATCATATTAGTAACTACATATATGAAAACTGAAATTAGGGTCTAAATGTGACAGTTATCCTTTAAGTACCAGGACGCTAGGGCGTACATGTACGCCCTGCGTCCTCAAGAGGTTAAGGGGTTAAACACACTGCATTGTATCAAAAACAATAACATCATTTTACCAGCAAAATTGAAAGTAAGTTACACCATATACAGAAATCCCTACACATACCAGTGTACGTGTGTTTTACAATCTGTTTTAAATCTGTGAGTGAAAACCCTTGAAATAGTAGGTCGAAATCTTTGACAGAGCATCTCTAGACAATTTAAGCGTTGGTGTGGGTTGAAAAAAATAGCAATACAATCCAGAGGGTACCATTTAAAAATCCCTGAGTGAAAACACCTGAAAAATTAGGCTGAAATCTGGGACAGGGCATCTCCAGACAGTTCAAGTGTTGATGTGGTGGTGGGTGGTATAATCTCATAGAAGGTTGACAACTTGTCTTTTATACTATAGGAAGTACATACACATAAGACATTAGGCCTAAATCTGTTAGTGGCGCCAATAGTACATTATTCCCAAAGTAAATTATCAATAGCAGTGTCTTCAGTGTGTTTGTGGAAAGGGAAATACATTTAATTGTACTGCTCTGTCTTTAAGTTCCAGAAAACAGACTTGCAAACCATATTAAGCCACAGTTCTCTTTGGCTTCAGAAAGACACAACATTATCATTAAAGGGGTTCACCAGGAATTAAGAAAATTGAAATACTTAAATATTACTTTATTCTAAATATATTCCCAAATACCCTCCATTAGTTATAACTAGTTATAATTAGGAGAAATAAGATTGCTGCCATCCTATTAGTATACATAAAACCTGTCCTAATCACACAGGAGTACAAGTTACTTCACAAACCTAAGGTAAAGAGCTTACTCAGCCTCCTCTCTGCTCTGCTTGTCAGAGATTATGATTCTGAATACAGCTGATAAGATCTTGAGCTGTATCTCTGTAGGAATGGAGTTGATGAGGAGACATGCAGTACAGAGAGGACGGACAGGACAGACTGTGGTAACGTGGGGCAGTGGTAATGGAGACTGCATACAAGTGCTGCTGCTCATTACCCACATCCCCACCTCCTCTCTGTACTTCATGTCTCCCAATCCTACAGAGATTCAGCTGAAGATCCTATCATCTGTATTCAGGGTCATAATCTCTGACAAGCAGAGCACAGAGGAGGATGAGGCAGTTCTTAAGCTCAGGAAAAAAAAAAAATATCACAGAACAAAATGCACCAAATGGATATGCCACTGACTATACTAGCTAGTCAAACAAGCAGATATTAAAAGCTGAGACTTTTGCCAATATATTCCTGTCAGGAACACATCGGAGCCCCTCATGCACCACGTCACGGTCGCTCGGCATGGGATGGGGTCCTACCACTACGCTAACTATGGTGTGAACACGGTCTGAAGGTGAGGGAATACTACTCACAGCCAAGCGTCCACACAGCCGCATAGCAGGACAACTAATGCAATGTGAATAAAGCAAGACTGTAAGCCACACCCATATCAGACCGTGTGATGGAGGCTACCAAGTGGAAAAGAATGTTAAATGCCAGGTGAAGGCACATTCAATACATATGGAACAAGATCACAGAAATATTGTGGCCAATATGGTGGAACTGCTCAGACCCCAAACACTGTAGCGTGTTTCTCATTGGTGGAGCAGTCCCACCGCATGTGAACCGCAGCAAACGACCATTCCCAGCAAAAATTGCAGTATAAAGTAACAGTTTTTATATACGTAGCCTGTCCTTCTCTTTTCAAGTCGCAGCAAGTCATTCTTGTGAAGTGGGTTAATTTTTCACGGGATTTCTCAATTCGTTTAAATGGACCGCGCAGACGTTTGTTCTCTCCCTGCTGGAAATAACTCTGGAGAACAGAATCTGGATCCCGTTTAACCAAGCATACACCGACTCTCCTATGTACTCGATGTTCTGTGTAAATCACAAAGGCACATACATAGTGAAGTACGGTCAAGTTATCAACTAGAGTATACTTGTAGTTCACTCATGGGATTCACTGGTTCTCAGGCACATCAAACAATCATTATTCCACCGCCAACATCAAGTTGTCTCCTCTTCCTATATATGGATTCAATTCCTTTCATAGTGAGTACTGCAACACACCATTAAAATGTCTTCATATTTATTATACTCACAAACGTTCCAATAAAATGCGCACATTTTATAAAACTCAATCGGTCTGCCCGACCCGGGTTTCGCTCCACATTATTTCGTCAGGGGCATCATTCCTTCTAATTTCCATTCTTTAAATACCCAGCCATCCACTTCCTATCCAAGGACCAGCATTTTTACGTCTCATGAGATGACGCACAGATGCATCCACCCAGAGCTACAGGACCGCCGGCCGGACGCATCCGTGCGTTAGGCGGTCCTGTAGTGGTTAACTGGGGCGAATATGTCAGTTACAGTTACAAGGATAATCTATATATATAAAGAAGGACGTATGTATGTGTGTGTGTATGTATGTTCCGCAATCACTCAAAAACTCAACCATCGACTTCCACGAAACTTGGTATATACATCCCTTGGTACCTGGAAAGAAATCTTGAGAGGGTCACAGCTCTCTAGGACGTACCGATCCTGAGATATTCCCAAAAAATTACCTGCATTAGCCAATAAAAGCCTGCAAGTATTTCTCTTCATATCCCAACTGCCATACACACAGTCATATGTCCCTTATCAGCCAATAGAAGCTCGCAGGGCCTTAGTCTCCAAATATACACAGTTTTACTCCAGTTTTCCATAACAACCCAGCCATGTTCTTCACTGCTGCAGGTCAGCTTTAGGATAGGGCTACATGACGACATGTGTCGCGCGACAATAAGTCACATGACACATGGGGCACAACTACACTGCTACATGTGTCGCATGACATTGATTTCGCACCAATGTCGCATGACAATTTTTATAATAATAGTCTATTGTGTTGCACTGCGACATGTGACATGCTGTGACTGCGACAGTCGCAGAATTTTTTTTTGCAGTTGCAGCATGGCACATGTCACAGTGGGACGCCATAGCCTATCAATATAAAAATTGTTAAGACAAAACGTTGTGCGACACATGTCGCCATGTAGTCCTAGGATTAAAGGGACGAGCCCTGTGGAGGTCACTAATAAAGAGGCGTACACTGTGGATGTTACTGTTAAGGCCGCTGTGGAGGTCACTGTTAAAGGGGCAGACACTGTGGAGGTCACTGTTAAGGAGGCAGGGGCCACTATTAAAGGGGCAACTGGCTGTGGAGGTCACTGTTAAGACAGCAGGGTACTGTGAGGTCACTGTTAAGGCAGCTGGGTACTGTGAAGGTCACTGTTAAGGGGGCGGGCCCCTAAGTAGGTCACTATCAAGGGAGTGGGGTGGTGTGAAACTCACTGTTAAAGGGGCGGGCTGCTGTGAAGGTCAATGTTAAGGGGATGGGCTGCTGTGGAGGTCCCCTTTTCAATTGGAGGAGCACAGTGGGGGGGGTCTGTGTTAAGGGGTGGGGGACTGTGGAGTTCACTGTTAAAGGGGCAGGGTGCTGTAGAAGTGGGTTATGAGGGATGCTGCCTTTTAACGACACACAGACTGAAAATAAATAATTAAAAAATAAAATATAAATACAAAAATTAAAAAGATGAAATAGATGAAATATACCCATGGTGGCGAATTTTTTCCAAAAGCAACAGGCTCTAGGTGGAAAGTTTTTATGGGCATATTTACCCTTAGACATCAATTTTACAAATATATTACATCTTGCTAACTTTCACTCAAAAACTGAAATGACCTAAGTCACATGGTATTTTTGTAGCATTTATGGTGCATTTTTAAACCTTTTTCTGGACTCTTGATCCATCTAAATTTTTACACAAGCTTGGCAATTGAACTTGCATTCAATATTACAAGGAGAATTTCAATCAGGAGGCTCCCTACCTTGCAAAGTGCTATGGTCATGTTTGATTGCAGAATTGAAGAGGTTAACTGCGAAAATGCTTACAGTTGTGGTGGGAGCCAAGTGACAGCTGTCTCATGACATACATTTTTATTGAACAGGTTAAACAAATAAAAAACAAAAAAGGTATTCACTATTCCTGTGGTCAACAAGCTATGGCACTCCAGCTTCTGTGAAACTATAATTCCCAGCATGCACACTTTTTCATCTAGGAGTTGTAGTTTCACAAAAGCTACAATGCCCTGGACTATGCCTTTGGAGATTCTGATACCGTAGAGACTGCATGATTTTTTTATTGCAATGTTACTGACAAAAAATATAAAAATAAAGGAGCAACTAAAGTTTTATACAAATTGTTTTTAAACTCTTCTAAATAGCCCCAAAATATTTATTATAATATACTTTATTAATTAATTATGATGTTTTGTAACCTAAAAAGGTACCCAAAGTTGTTGATAGCACCGCTTCTTAAAATCGTCATTCCCGTACAGCGCTGGCTTGTCAGCTCTGTACGGAGTATGGAATTCTGCTGCTTTGGAGAACTGTGCACAGGAGGGAGCACAGATCGCTGTCCTGTCTGCGCCTACCCCAAGCTTATTCTGGCATAGCACATTGATACCCTATGCCCTGTACTGATGTGCTCTGCCAGGTTTGAGCTGATCAGGGCGGGCTCCTGCCTATGTGTCATGGTCCCTCCCATGACAGAGGTGAGAAGATCAGAGAGACTGGCGGCAGGTGAGGGTATACCGAATTTTAATCGCGAATATCACCACTTCGAGAATTTGCGAATATTTAGAATATAGTGCTATATATTCGTATTAGCGAATAGTGTTGATTGCGAATATTCTAATCGCGAATTTATTGTGAATTTATTGCGAACATCGGCACTTAGCAACATCTCTAGCAACCAACAGGAAAGTTGCCTACCCCTTAGTGTTGATCTCGAATATTGTAATCGCAAATTTTTTATCTCGAATATATTACATTGCTGAATTTCGCAATCAAGTAAATAATGCCTGGGGATCACGAATTCTCAAACTTGTGAATTTATGGCAAATATTCGGCCAAAAATTTGCGAAATATTGCAAATTTAATATTGCCTATTCCACTCATCACTAGTATCTGACAGTCTCTCTGTTTTCTCCTTGCAGTGTTGTTGTTTGGTAATGACCACACCTCTTGCCAGGTGCAGCTTATAATCATTACCGAGGCACTATTTAGTGCTGACCCACACTGCTTACTACAATGCGGTTAATATTTCCTGCTGAGTTGGTTGAGCTGGTGTGTTGTTCCTTTGGATCTCCTGCTTCTCCATTCTGCTTTAAAGGAGTTCTGCACTTTGTTTAAACTGATGATCTATCTTCTGGATAGATCATCAGCATCTGATCTGCAGGGATCCGATACCCGGGTCCCGCGCCGATCAGATGTTTGAGAAGGCAGCGGCGCTCCAGGAGCGCCACGGCCTTCTCACTGTTTACTGCCGGCCCAGTGACATCACGACTTGTATCAATTGGCCTGGGCGTGGCTAAGCCCTGTTCGCTTCAATGGAGCTTAGCCGTGCCCAGGCCAGTGATACTAGTCGTGACGTCACTGGGCCGGCAGTAAACAGTGAGAATGCAGCGGCGTTCCAGGAGCGCTGCTGTCTTTCTCATACAGCTGATCAGCGGGGGTCCCGGGTGTCGGACCCCTGACGATCAGAGGCTGATGATCTATCCAGAGGATAGATCATCAGTTTAAACAAAGTGCAGAACCCCTTTAAGCTAAGTGCATTTTGTTTTGCATTTTGTTGTTCGCTTGTGTTAGTTGCTTTCTAGGCCTCAGTGAGATGCTGGTTACTTCATCTGGGAGGGAACCAGTAGTCTCATTCCCTACCACCACTCCTAAGGCTTTCCAGGATCTCCAGGGCTTAGGTTCCGGTGTATGAGTGTATTCCCACCTTCAAGTACTACTCATATTGGCAGGAGTCAGGGAGAGGTCTAGGGATTCCTAGGAGGTCACCATCCCTCTGCCTTAGCTTTGAGGCCTAGACTCCTGTCTATTTCCTTCTGTGTGTGTTCTAGTGTTTTCCCCTCCCCTATACTTGTGACACTGTGCCTGCGCTCATCTCAGCTCAAGGATCTCCATACCACATACGAAAGCTTCCTGTATATGTCTGGTGTGCTGTCCTTCACTTTGGAGGACTTGTTCTGAAAATACGATTGTGTCCCAGAGGTCCCAGATGGTATATCTTAGTGATATGCCATTGATGTACCAAATGGGCCAAACCGCTTAAGGAAAAATCTGAGAATATTTGGAAAATATTCAAAGCATATGAATTTGGAATCAGTTTTGTTGAATACACTGTTGATTTTCTAACTTTTTTAGGGAGGGCAAAACTTTAGCAGCCTGGGAAGATTATTTCTAAAGTCAAAATATTTATTCCCCTTAATGTTGTTTTTAGTAAGACTGAAGTATTGAAAAAATACTTCATATCTGTATTAATTATTTTGTTAGCCAAAGACAATGGAATGTCCCATAATTTGGAATCATCTATTTTACTAAATGTGTTTCTGCAAAAATACATTTTTGAAAAATAATCAGAATCAGTATTTGTAAGCCAAAAGCAGGAGTGGGCTCAAGGCACAGATGAGATGCAAATATTTCCATTACATTTTATCTCTGTTCTGGACCCACTCCTGTTTTTGAATTACATATATATACGGAACAAATACTGATGCGAAATACTGACCAAATGTTCCGATGTAAGTGGCCAAAACGGATGCAAATTGACCCATAAAGGAGCATTTTTGTGTGCGGCATGGGAAACTGAACAACCGGATCAGGCACCAAAAACCTTGTAGGTAGAGATGAGCGAACTTCAAAAATTAGTTTGGCGTTCGGGTTGGGTTAATCGCCGCATCCTGTTATGGATTCCACTACCGCGGACTATCCTGGCATATGGAATCCATAAGGAGCGGCTTCCACGAACCCGAACTTTGGAAAAGCCGAACGACCTGGGGTGACGTCACCGTCATGTGATCAGTGCAGGGGCTGTGGCTCAGCACTGGATTTGATCCAGTGCTGAGCCACGCCCCTGCACTGATCACATGACGGTGACATCACCCCAGGTCCTTCGGCTTTTCCAAAGTTCGGGTTCGTGGAAGCCGTCCCTTATGGATTCCATATGCCGGGATAGTCCGTGGTAGTGGAATCCATAACGGGATGCGGCGATTACCCCAACCCGAACGCCGAACTAATTTTTGAAGTTCGCTCATCTCTACTTGTAAGTCAATAGTGCCAGATCCGGGGTTTTTTTTGGACACTAAAAAAAAAGGATCCTGGCACCCATTGACTTACAATCAACACATTAATATTTTTTTTACTATTATGTAATGTATAAGGGATATTTTGTTTAACCCCCTGATGACATGCTCTTTACATTTATAGCACAAGTTGTCTCTCTTAAAGAGGGTGCGTACTCTGGATCGGAGATTAGCATTATGGCCGATCACAGACATTTAACATCAGATGCTGTGGTCAGTTGCAACCACGTCATGTGAGACAGCTTTTGGGAGGAGCAGTTAGTTCTGTTCTCAGATACTTCAAAAAGATTGAGCCTCTCACAGCATTAGTTCCTATGGAGGTCTGCAGGTAATGGGCTCCACAGAAATATAGCGCAACTTTCATAGGCTGCAATACAAATTAATTGCTGTCTATGGGACAAGAAATCTAACAATCACTTGTTATAGTCCTCTAAGGGGACTTTAATAAAAAGTAAGAAAAAAGTTATAAAAAATATAAAAAAGTAAAATAAAATTATCCCTTCACTATATTAAAAAAATGAAATTAAAAAAGATAATTTGCACCACCATGCCCCAAAATGGCCGTACTATATAAATACAAATGTTTCTGTCCCATGAGTTAAACGGCATGACAGAAAATAAGAAAATAACTAAATGACTGATTTGCTGTTCTTTCGTTGCTTCACCTAATAAAAAAATGGAATAAAAAGTGATAAAAAATTCATACATACTCCCGAATGATATAAATAACAACTACAGATTGCCCCACAAAAAGTGAGCCCCAAGCAGCTCTGTAAATGGATATACAAAAAAAGTCAATGCAAAGAAAAAAATATTTTCTTTATTATTTATTATTGAAACACAAGTATGCACTCATACTAACCCGGAGAATGAAGGTAACAAGTCAGTTTTACACCATAGGGAACTCCATAAAAACAAAACCCTTAAAACTATGGCCCAATTGTGTTTCTTTCCTTAATGTCACTCCATTTAGAATTTTTTTTCAGTTTCCTACGACATCATATGCAATACTCAATGGTAGAGGCCTGATGGTTCCCTTGCAGGAAAATTCAGAATATTGTACAGGGATTAAAGGGTTAAAACCAGGAGACTGCCAGGATATTCCCCTTAGAAGTAGCCTAAAGTCAAAATATTTGGTTGAAATTGTTGTTTCACACTGCCATAACATAACAGAGCACCTGCTTGGTTTCCCTGCAGTAAAATGTTGCTTTAGTTTTTCTGTAGTTATGTTCCTGTTTAAGTTAGTGTAGTTAATAGAGCTGAAAACATAAATCTTTATTCTGGTTACACATTGGAGATGTGTGGGCTGGTCTATGAATTTGTAGTAGTTTGATAATTTTGAAAGGAGATTATTTGGAGGGACTGTTTTTTTCAAAACACCATCCACACAAAGCATTAAGAAAATCACCACAGAATCTAGTAAAAAATGTAAAAATGTTTCACTTTGGTAACTGAAACTGTAGCTGGTGCTCAGATACTCATGGGGACTCACAGGGAAGCCATAATTGTCATTGTTTTTGGGGCTGTTATTGTGAGAGGACATTGCATACTAAACCTGGCTGCCAAAACAGCTGGTACCACCTTTTCTTTAGGGATTAATACATAATTGGATCCAATGCAATCAGACTCAAATGCAAAGTCCTTTTCCATTACAGTTTCTATCAGCTTTTTCTATCATCAACATTTATACAAAAAAAAAAAATTATAATATTATTGAATTATACTCAATTGTGGTCGGGGCTACATGACACCCAACCCGTCTACCTGCCTACCTAACTAAACTAAGCGGCTTGAGTTGTGCCATAACCACTGCGTAGGAGGAATGCCTGAAGGGGGGCATACCCTGCAAAGTTTTTACGAAAAAGAAGGGCGGGTTGGGAGGGTACGCAACACCGTCGACACACACAGGGGAGGCGCCTGCCTGGTATAAATGTACTACTTCCTCCCCACCCACAAATACAGGCCAATAAACCGGCCTTCTAACTTGTGGTCGGGGCTACATGACACGTAACCGTCTACCTGCCTACCTAACTAAACTAAGTGGCTTGAGTTGTGCCATAACCGCTGCGTATGAGGAATGCCTGAAGGGGGCCAAAAACCAACGGCTAAATGATACACAATAGTACATAGAAACAACACTAACATGACCAACCTCTGGAATGCAAGAACATCTCTCGACTAGGCTGAGGTATGAACCTATTAAACATGCAGAGCGCCTAATTTCCGGATAACATAGACCAGAACTTTTGTTCCCAGAGGCAGCACATGCTGCACCTGACCGGAAGGAAAGGCCCAATAGCTATCGGTTTTAACCCTAAAATTGGACACCGGCATACGGACATGCCGCATAACTGAGAGGTGGCGAGTGGTGCCGTGGGGACCGCAACGGAGTACTCTCAAGGTCTTGGTCTGTTACTGCTGCCAGTAATTGCTGAAAGACACGAAGCCGGGCACCCTGAATGGAATGTCGGAAAGAGAATGATTATATTGGGGGCCAAAAATGGCAACGAAACCAGTGCCAGCAACAACACTAACATGACCAACCTCTGGAACGCAAGAACGTCTCTCGACTAGATTGAGGTATGAAACGAATGAACATGCAGAGTGCCACTGACCTAGCTTCTGAATAATATGGGCCAGAACTTTCGTACCTAGAGGCAGCATATGCCGCACCTCACCTGAAGGAAATGCCCGATAGCTGTCGGTTTCAACCCTAAATTGGACACCGGCATATGGACATGCCGCACGACTGAGAGGTGGTGAGTAGTGATGAGCGCAAAGACCCACATTCGACCTCGCGACATCCAACGGACAACCCGCATCACATACGTCAGACATTCGCAATTTAGCAATATTCGCTATTTCGCATTCAACATCATGACTTGCGATTAATTCTTTTAAGTTATATCCATGTGCGCATAGAATCCGTTCGTTATTAATGTTTAAACAGCTTTACACGTATTAAAAGCTTGAAATGGCGGGAGTCATTTGTGCGAATGGAAGGGCCCAACAAAAACATACACGAATTTTCGCAATACATTCAGCGTACTAGAGTCTGACGTGATCTGTTAACGCTAGGTAGGTAAGGGAACACAAACCACAAATAGATTAATGCGATTATTCAAGTAAAGAACATTTGCAGGACAGTTTTACCTATTAAGTCTTTACTCTGACAGGAATAGTGAAAACTGTTAAAGAAGAATCAAAGGTTGGGGAAATGATGTCTGAAATGTTTTATTTCTTTTTAATATTTCAAGGTACAGTTTCCCTATCATTAGAAAAAGTGGTGTGGTGTTTAACAAGCAGGATATGCTCAACCCATATGCAGTTGTGCATGTATATAGGGGAGCACATCCGGCACTTGTAGTCCGTTGCTAGGGGCAATCAAAAGCAAAAAATGCATAAAATGGAATATGCCAGCAACGGACTACAAGTACCACAATAACCATCCTACATACGTTAACAATAATGTGGATGTGGAGAACAATTAAAAACATAACCATAGCAAAGGCAGGTGCACTCTGCAGCAATACTAAACCCTCACACAGATGTTAAAATTAGTGTGAGTAGTAGTAGTAGTATGCCGACACTGACATGAGGCCTGCAGGCACCAGAACCAACTAAATGGTTGAAACCGCCGAGGCCTCAGTGATGGGTCAGGTCTGATGTTGTGAGACCGCAAACTGATGAAAAAGTGACTTACCCAACCTCCTGAACCTATAACAACCTAAAAAATAAAACGTCAAGTAGCAAAGCCCGTAACCTAATGGAAATCCACCCGTAATGAGACTTTTTTTCCCTTCTCCTACCAAAGTACAATATGTGATTGACCACATCAACTGAGAATGGCGAGCTGTGACGTGACCTGAAAAGCAAAAAAAAAGAAAATAAATTACAAGAAAAGACAATCCTCACTGTGGTAGTATGCTGACACTAACATGAGGCATGCAGTAATATAAACCACCTGCAACACACCACCCCGCTATAGGTGAGTACATACAAACGTTGCCACCATCAGCACCTGCGCCCTGTCGAGATGTGGGTGTATATGCCGTAGAAACAAACTAAACTCAGTTCTTGGTGAAAGCCACGCACATATCTATTTTTAGCATAAATAAAGCAACAAAACGAGGCAAAATAAAAAAATAAAAGGTCCTCATGGGTCTCTGCAATATCTTTGTAGCAAGTAGCTCCCCCAGTGTCCAGCTAACACTCTGAACTGAATATGGATCCCCAGCACCTTGCACAGGTGCTTATTAAGTACACAAACTCAGGCTTACAACCTTAAAGTCGCACACACACATTTTACATTTCCGAAACAAATGAAACAAGACAAATGAAAGATACCTCAACACAGAGGAGCTTACCATCTACTTAATATACATATCGCAAAATAGCATTTATACTAAAGAAACAAAAACACTTTGTAAAAAAGCAACTCTGCTTTACCTGGATTAATCAGCTGCCTGAACCTCACCCTCAATAATGCAAGTAAGGGGATAATGCTGGATGTAAGTGTGAACAAGGCTTTAGTCTGTCTGCAGAAATAATAGCGGATAGTGAGAGAGGTTTAGCTGGCGAGCAGTGAAGTGAAAGCAGACAAGAAAGACATACAGATATACACAGACAAACTAAGCAAGTTGACCTGTGCAAGACATAGAAACCTGCGAGAAACCAGACAGAGTCATGCTGACCCCTGCTGCCTAACCGTGCTGCCGCATGGGTGCCAAACGTGGGGATGCCAGGCAGAATCGCTCCGGTACAGTGCTGCTCCTCACCAAAAGAGCCGACACACAGCCGGCCGGACTAACCGTGCTTCCGCGTGGGGGTCAAACGTGGACTGCCAGGCAGATCGCTCCGGTGCAATGCTGCTCCTCCTCACCAAAGGAGCCGACACATCTCCAGCTTGACTGTAATGGGACGATGCAGCACGAGCATGCCGCAAACCCTCACCCGACTGGACCGACCTCAACTGGGATCCTGAACGTCGACTGGGTATGAAGCTGCAGATTCAGCCCGTGTGCTGCAACAGGTGGCTCAGACTGCACACAACTACGCAGCACCTTCGACACACCCAGGGGAGGCGCCTGCCTGGTATAAATGTACTACTTACGCCCCTCCCACAAATACAGGCCAATAAACCAGCCTTCTAACATACTTCTGGCTTTATGCTGATGTGATTTACCTAGACATTTTTTTTATCTGTGGGGCATGGTAAAGATATACCATGAATTCATTGTCACTAAAAATAGAGATGTATTAGACAAAATTGTGTGCTATACATAACGACTGACAATGAGAAACCTGTTCTTTATGAGCTAGCTAAGTGTCTGTAACCTTCCCATCATACAGCATTACGCATCCTTGCACCACAATATACATTTCATGAATAGTAAAATGAATAAAGGAAAATAAGTATATGAATATTGTGAAAATGTACAGCTATGAATTATGCAACAATGCTAATAAGGCATATGCATGTCATAAGTAGAAGGGGGGGGGGTCATCAGCAGCTCTTTAATTAATACAAGGCACTTACTAATGTATTGTGACTGATTGTCCATATTGCCTCCTTTGCTAACTAGACTCATTTCCCCATTGTATTCATGTTTCTATTGTTATAACCACCCTGCAGGTGCACACTATAGGAAAAAGCAACAGCTTCCCTGGGAAATGAGAATTTTCCTATAGTTTGCAACTACGACCACCACTGCATGATTGCATGGTGGCCGTAAACCCCTGGAAACGAGCAGTGTATAATGCGATGGAAAAATGAATCAAGTCAGCAAAGGAGGCAATATGGATAGTAACAATATGGTAGGAAGTACCCTATATTAACATTTTGTATATGATAAATGCTATTTTCTGAATGAGAAAATTCATTTTTTAGATGAAATAAAACCACACAGAGCTATGGGACAGGTATATTGCGGACATGCTAGTGGAGATCTATCCATGCATGTCCGCAACTCTATAGATAAAACTATTTGACAGATTCCCTTTAAATGTGCCTAGGCATGTACTATCAAATGTGTATAGTTCTGTAAGCAAAGGAGGACATTTATTAAGACCAGCAATTTAGACGCAGGTCTTAGTCCCTCTGCACTCTTGGTGGATGCGCCAAAGTTATGTTATGTAGTTTAAGGCCATTTTCCACTCCATAAACTGGCATGGAAAATGATGAATGAGACGGGCCAGCTTCCCTGATCAGTCTGCCCTTTTCCCTGATCAGCCAACACCCCCTTTTTCTGCCACTTTGCAAAAGTGGAAAGAGCGGAGTAAAGTCACAGATTTTGTCGCAAAACACCTTTGCAACAAAATCTGTGACTGAAATCCGTCCAAAAAGTGGTGTAAAACAAATAATAAATGATGGCCAAAATATTTATGTATATGGAGAAATATATTAAGTTCTTAAAAGATTTGTTAGTTAACATTGCAAAAAAAATGATATTTTATAATAAGGAATAGAAAAGAGGTAGAGTATGTAGGAAATGTGCTAGGCAATCCTGTAAAAAGCAGAACAGGTTATAAGGAAATCGTTGCTATTTCCCTGGGATAAAACAAGCTCTGGTGAACCTCAGTTCATCTAGTTCCAAAAACAAATGTCGACTAACTAAAGACAGGTTGTTATTCCAGTTTCAGAGTACTATTCTAGCTCAGACATTCCCGCAAATAGTGAAATATTTCCATGTGGTTGTTTTTTGCCAGACAGTGACTTTGCAGTTACAAATTACCAGTACTAAAACACTGTCAAACTTGGCAATATTAGCCACTGTTGCCTTAATATAAACCTTTTTAAATCATTATGACCAAAAAAATAAAATTAAACTTGATCTAGACAAGTTTGTCATCCATATAGTATGAAAATATTCCTATGGGCTTCTATTTATGATATTTGATCTATTGACAATACTAAGAGCAAGTTTTTTTTTTTTTTTTTTAAGAAAACCAAAGAAAACAAATACCAGTAGATACCTTACAAGTAGATGTTTTCAAAAATTTGATTTGGTTGCTTTGCCAAATCTCTCCAAGAAATTTGGTTAGATACAAATTAATTTGTCCCGAAGTGCATTAAATCACGTCTATCCCAGGCTGTAGGTAAACTTTATGGAGAATATGTCTTGGTGTGCAGTGCAGCAACATGAATAGCTAGTTCTTTCTTGTAGCGTTATTGTGCATCAGAATTACAGGCAGGTCACATATATGGACATTTGCATCATCGTTCATGCCACCAACAGCCCTAGCTAACCCCTAGCTAAACCAAAAGAAAAACAAACAGCAGCCTTCAGTAAAAAAAAAAAAAGAAAATGCTGCGTGCCCCTGTCCCAATGACTCTTTAGTGGGACAAAATAAGAACATGGAGTAAGCGCCAATAAAGTAGTAGTTCTTTTAATCCATATTGTGGCAGTGAAAACATATTTGATAAAATCCCTTCTGTTAGTTGTAGAATGACTAGGCTTCACACTTCAGTTATTTGGTCAGTTATTCTCATCATTTATTGTCATAATTTATTGTCAACAGGTCAAACCCACAGTTTGGGTTCGGGTCCGTTGTTCATCGATTTCTTCCCGCTTTCTAAAGGGCTGCACAGCAGCCAATCAGCTAGCATTTAACTTCTTGCCCTAAGAAGCCATCAAAGCCATGCCTACTAATGGCATGGCTCTGATTGGCCAAGTGCAGCATGTGACCCAGTCTCTATTTAAGCTGGAGTCACGTAGCGCAGCCCGTCACTCTGCTCTGATTAGTGTAGGGATAGGATGCAGCTGCTGTGAGGGCGAGATTAGGTAGGGAAGACTCAGCAAAACCACTTAATGAAGTGATCGATCTACATCTGTGAATCATTCATTGCTCACCGGTTTTTAGGCTGCCCAGAGCATTTTTCTGTCACATTTTTCTGGGGTGATCGGCGGACATTTTGTGATCTTTTGGTGCACCAGTTGTTGAGCTGCCACCAAGTTCAACATACATTTTTGGGTTCAATAGTTGGCTTTTTATTGCAATATCCTACATCAGGGGTTGTGCTTACTGTCACACCTTGAAACACAGGATAGAAATTGGTATATTTTATTGAGGGGTGAAATTCAATTGCCAAAATAACAATCCCCTAAATCTGGTGTTCCAGCTGATGGAAACGGACAGCTTCAAACAGCTGATGGCGGTGGAAGTCCCACAGTACATCGTTCCCAGCCGCCACTACTTCTCTAAGCGAGCCGTGCCTTCCCTGCACAACCAAGTATCGGATAAAATCAAATGTGCACTGCGCAACTCCATCTGTGGCAAGGTCCACCTAACCACAGATACGTGGACCAGTAAGCATGGCCAGGGACGCTATATCTCCCAAACTGCACACTGAGTAAATGTAGTGGCGGCTGGGGCCCAGGCGTAGGGCTGTTTGGCGCACGTCCTTCTGCCGCCAAGGATCGCAGGGCATCATTCTTTGCCTCCTGTTGCCTCCTCCTCCTACTCGGCTTCCTCCTCCTCTTCTTTAAAAAAAAAAAAAAAGGCTTTATTTATGCGTTTTCAATCATTTTCCTCCTCCTCTTCTTCCACCTGCTCATATGGTCAGCCACAGACCTTCACCACCAACTTCAGCACAGCCCGGGGTAAACGTCAGCAGGCTGTTCTGAAACTCATGTGTCTGGGGGACAGGCCCCACACCGCGCAGGAGTTGTGGCGGAGTATAGAACAACAGACCGACGAGTGGTTGCCAGCTGGTGAGCCTCAAGCCCGGCCTGGTGGTGTGTGATAATGGGCGAAATCTCGTTGCAGCTCTGGGACTAGCCGGTTTGAATCACATCCCTTGACTGGCACATATGCTGAATTTGGTGGTGCAGAAATTCATTCACAACTACCCCGACATTTCAGAGCTGCTGCATAAAGTGCGGGCCGTCTGAGCGGCATTCTCATCCTGCCGCTGCTCGCCTCAGCCTTCCCGATCACCGCCTCATATGCGACGTGCCCACCAGATGGAACTCCACCTTGCACATGCTGGAGAGACTGCTGTGCAGCAGCAGGCCATAGTGGAGTTTCAGCTGCAGTACGCACGGGTCAGTCGCACTGCGGAACAGCACCACTTCACCACCAATGACAGGGCCTCCATGGGAGACCTGTGTTCCCTGTTGAGCTGTTTCGAGTACTCCACCAACATGGCAGTGTCGATGACACCGTTATCAGCGTTACAATACCACTTCTATGTCTCCTTGAGAAAACACTTAGGGCGATGATGGAAGAGGATGTGGCCCAGGAGGGAGGAGGAAGAGGAAGAGGGGTCATTTCTAACACTTTCAGGCCAGTCTTTTAGAAGTGGCTCAGAGGGAGGTCTTTTGCAACAGCAGAGACCGGGTACAAATTTGGCCAGCCAGGGCCCACTACTGGACGATGAGGATGAGGTGGAGGAGGATGAGGATTAAGCATGTTCACAGCAGGGTGGCACCCAACGCAGCTCGGGCCCATCACTGGTACGTGGCTGGGGGGAAACAGAGGGCGATGACGATACGCCTCCCACAGAGGACAGCTTGTCCTTACCTCTGGGCAGCCTGGCACACATGAGCGACTACATGCTGCAGTGCCTGCGCAACGACAGCAGAGTTGCCCACATCTTAACGTGTGCTGACTACTGGGTGGCCACCCTGCTGGATCCCCGGTACAAAGACAACATGCCCACCTTAATTCCCGCACTGGAGCGGAATAGGAAAATGCGCGAGTACAAGCGCACGCTGGTAGACGCGCTCCTAAGAGCATTCCCAACTGACACGGGGGGACAAGTGGAAGCACAAGGCGAAGGCAGAGGAGGAGCAAGAGGTCACCAACACAGCTGTGTAACGGCCAGCTCCTCTGAAGGCAGGGTTAGCATGGCCGAGATGTGAAAAAGTGTTGTCACAGCGCCTCAGCTAACTACACCACTAGCTGATAGGGAACGTGTTAGCAGGAGGCAGCATTTCAACAACATAGTGGAACAGTAAGTGTGCACACGCCTCCAGGTACTGACTGATGGTTCAACCCCATTCAACTTCTGGGTCTCCAACTTTTCCGGGGCCTATATGTCGTTTAATAATTTGTATCTTGGTGGGAGATATTAAACTCTTTTTACGGTCAAATTACTGCCCCATTGTGTGGGTGTCAGGGGCCTGAATTTCATTTACTTGCTTGTTGTCTTGGTGGGAGAGATTAAACTCTTTTTACTGTCAAATGACTGCCCCATTGTGTGGGTGTCAGGGGCCTGTATTTCGTTTACTTGCTTGTTGTCTTCGTGGGAGAGATTAAACTCTTTTTACTGTCAAATGACTGCCCCATTGTGTGGATGTCAGGGGCCTATGTGTCGTTTAATCATTTGTTGTCTTTGTGGAAGATATTAAACTCTTTTTACTGTCAAATGACCGCTGCATTGCCGTGGGTGTCAGGGGCCTATATGTCGTTTAATCATTTGTTGTCTTGGTGGGGGAGATTAAACTCTTTTTACTGTCAAATTACCGCCCCATTGTGTGGGTGTCAGGGGCTTAAATGTCATTTAATCATTTGTTGTCTTGGTGGGAGATATTAAACTCTTTTTACTGTCAAATGACCGCCCTATTGTGTGATTGTCAGGGCCCTATATTTCGTTTCCCTATCCTCATTTGTTTGTATGGGATTTACCTACATTTTGATGCCTTTTGCAGCCCTATAGCCCTTTCCAGGGCTATTTTACAGCCTTTTTAGTGCCCAAAAGTTCGGGTCCCCATTGACTTCAATGGGGTTCGCGGTCAAGTTTAGGTCAAGTTTGGATCCCGAACCCGAACATTTTCGTGAAGTTCGGCCGAACTTCTCGAACCCGAACATCCAGGTGTTCGCTCAACTCTAATCCTGATGCAAAATACTGACCTTGTGATAGAGGTCTTGTGCTCGATTTACATGAGTTTTGGACATTTGCCTCTGAAATCTGTTTTATTCAGAGGGAAAAGAAGTCCTGCATGCAGGAATTTAATGGCCCCTATTACACGGTCAGTATTTAGTCAGTATTTGATCAGTATTTTGTTAGGCAAAAACAGGAGCAGGTCCAAAACAGAAATATCATATGATGGAAATATTTGCATGTCTTCTATGTTTTGGATCCACTCTTTTTTGGCTTCCAAATTATGATCAAAGTGTGATAGAGGCCTTATTGATGTTCAAACGACAAGACCCATTTTTTGTTATTTTTCTATTCTTTTGATAGATCAGAAGAACAGAAAAATAGTGGGTAGGTGGGGGAGGGAATAGCATAAAGAGTTACAATAGTGGCCCCGGAGTGGGTAGGAGGAGAAACAGCAGTGGCAGTAACAGTACAAGATGGTAGTATATCACAGTAGGAGCAGATGGCAGTAGAGGTAGCAGGCATGTGGCATTAGGTGGATGACAGAATAGTGGCAACAGCACGTGGGCAGGAGTAACGGGTCATTTGTCACAAAGTTCTGGTGTGGCAGTACACTACAGTCAGATAATTACTGTCAGAATGATCTAGTCTGTTGCATCAGGCACTGGTATCTGGAAATCCTGGTTGATCCAAGCCTAATTCATCTTTATAAAGGTTAGTCTCTCAATATTTTGCATTGAAAAGTAAGTTCTCTTTGAGGTAACTATGCCACCCACCACACCTGCTTTGATGCCACACTACTGGCTGGGAAAACTCGGCCAGTTGCGGCCACAATTCAAGTTTGGTTGCCCAGTAGTCGAGGTGATTCTGGATCTGGGTTGACAGGATGCAGTCCAAGTATGTCACAACCTGCTGGTTCAGGTTCTTCTCCATGTCCTGCTGCTGCCAAGTTGTTTGTACAGTAGGAGGCTGAAGAAAGCTGCTCATCAGAAACTCAATACTTAAGTTGCTGCTGATGGAGCTGGTGTTGCTCCTAGCAGTCATGTCAGAGCAATGTAAACTTAGAGGATACCCTGATTGATACCTTCATGAGGATGTGCGATGATGCACATACAGGGGTGAACCAAGTCTGTCTGCTGCGTGAGGCGAAAATTGAAATGGCGCCCCCACCCCTTGTATGGTAGTATATGGCGTTATATAACAGTGTATTGGAGTATACGGCAGTGTTTAACAGCATATTGCAGTATACGGCAGTATATAACAGAGGTTAAGCAGTATATGGCAGTATATAACAGCGTATAGTAGAATACCGCAGTATATAACAGTGTATAGCAATATACAGCACTGTATAACAGTTTATAGCAGCATACAGGAGTATATAAAAGCGTATAGTAGTGTACAGAAGTCTAATAGCGGATAACTATATATATATATATATTTATACAGCTCTGTCATTCCAGCAATTTGTTCTTGGGGTATAAGTGCTATGTTGAAAAGCCTTTAGTGGCTTATATCTGTGGAAAAAGAAAAATATATATGCAGTTCACTTCTGCAGTTATATGTGGTGAAAGCGTTTAGTGGCGTATTTCAGTACTAAAAGAAAAAAAATATACCCAGTTCACTGTAACAGTTATTTGGGGTTAAAAGCATTTAGTGACGTATTTCTTTACTATAAGAAAAATATATAAGCAGTTTACTTCTGCAGTTATTTGGGGTTAAAAGCGTTTAGTGGACTAAAACAAAATTAATAGTATATTTGTTGCTTTTAGGGGTGTTTTAATTTGCTTTTAAATTATTTTGTTCAGCTAAAAGTATGTCTGACAGAGAAGTGCCAGGACATGCACAGAGGAGTGGCAGAGGCCTAAATGTTTCTGGCGCAGACAGAGGTCGCAGCAGAGTAAGGGGCCGTGGCAGCAGAGGTCACTTCGAGAGGCCTGTTGTCCCAGTGTCAGCGAGCGGTCGTGTCATGACCAACAACCCAGCAGTTCTTCAATGGTTGACTCGATCTTCGACTTCGTCGCAAGTGACATTAGACACCCCCTGCCAAGAGTCAGAGGGACATCCGCAGCTTCCTCCGCTAGGCAGGCAAGTACTGATGAGGAGAGCGGCTTGGGTGGTGGTGTTGAGAGCAGTCAGGCTCCTGACCCAGAGGCCATTGAGGAGGACATCAGTGACGTGCAGGCACTACTCGATGGTGATGAAGCCGATCGCACTTGGGAGCCGGTTGCAGACGGGCCTTCATCATCATCATCAGGATAAGAGGGTGGCAGCTTACCTGTAAGGCAGCGGCGGAGCCGGCAAGGTGCTAGCGTGGCTGGGAGTCAGCAGCGTGGCAGAAGTGGGAGGTCAGGAGCCAAACGTGCCCGGGTTAGACCACCTGCTTTGAAGCAACCTACCTGCCCGGGAGATAGAGGTGCATGGGTTCACGGAGGCAGCGGCGGTAGCAGTCAGTCAGTGCAGACTGTTGGGGTTAAAAATCACCTACTCGGCGGTGTGATAGTTTTTTTTAAAGCACCAGAGGAGGTGAATGTGGCCATATGTCGAATCTGTGGGAAGAAGGTGAAGCGTGGCAAGGGTGCCAATGTTGGTTTTCGATGTGGTGGTCCAGCCTGCTGCAGCAAGCGCTGCATCACCCAGTGGCATGCAAGGGTTTCAGGCAGTCAAGGCTCCCCCACCTCAGCCGAAGGGAGCTGTCTGCCATTCCCATCTTCTGCTGTTCCAGATGTTCCTGCTCCTCCTACTCTTCCTACTTCTCATCAGTCATTCCATCAGCAATCGATCATCGAAGCGATTGCCAAGAGACAGCAGTATGCATGCATGCATCCAACAGCGCAGAAGCTAAACGTGCTCTTATCCAAGTTGCTGGTGCTGCAGTCCCTCCCTTTCCAAGTGGCGGACTCTGCACCTTTCAGAGAACTAATGACTTTTGCCAAAGCGAGGTGGAGAGTCCCAAGCCGTCATTTCTTTGCGAAAAAGGCAGTACCAGCCCTGCACAAATATGTAGAACAGAAGGTGGGCCAGTCCTTGAGTCAGTGGGTGTCTGCCAAAGTACACGGCAACGCCGACATGTGTAACTATGGTCAGAGAGAGTACATGTCCTTTATGGCCCACTGGGTTAATGTGGTTCCTGTAGAGCAGGCATGCTCAACCTGCGGCCCTCCAGCTGTTGCAAAACTACAACTTCCAGCATTCCCAGTCAGCCTACAGCTATCAGCCTACAGCAGGGCATGGTGGGAGTTGTAGTTTTTCAACAGCTGTAGGGCCACAGGTTGAGCATCCCTGCTGTAGAGCCACACCAGCAACTTGGCCAGGTCACGACGCTTCCGCCTCCACGTTGTCACACCGCCGTTGGTCCAGAGACAATGTCCACCTCTGTCTCCTCATCCTCCACCATGTCCTTAGCCTCCACTGCAGGGACAAGTCACAGTGCCCTTCCAGCATACCACATGTGCAGGACACGGCGATGTCACGCTGTTCTGCACCTGGTTTGTCTTGGTTGAACGGAGTAACACAGGGGAGGAACTGTTCCGTATGATTCATCAAGAAATCTAATCCTGGCTTTCTCCGCGACAACTGAAAATCGGAACCATGGTGACTGACAACGGGATAAACATTGTGTCGGCGCTGCGTCGAGGAATGCTAAGCCATGCGCCCTGCAATGTATACGTGTTCAATCTAGTTGTCAAGCAGTTCCTGAAGTCTTTCACCCATCTGCAAGACATCCTAAAAATGGCCAGGAAACTTTGCATGCACTTCCGCCACTCGTACACCGCAAAGCACATCCTCCTTGAGTTGCAGCAGCAGAATGACATCCCCCACCATAGTCTTATTAGCAACGTTTCCACCCATTGGATTTCCATCCTCGATATGTTGGACCGACTATACCAACAGAGAAAGTCCATCAACAATTTCTTGATGATGCAAGCGCATAGGAGTACTCCCCTGTGTAACTTCGATGTCAGCCAGTGGCAGCTCATACGTGACACCTGCCATTTGCTTAGGCCCTTTTAGAATGCCACGTTATTTGTCAGCTGCCCGGACTACGGGATTAATGACGTGATTCCTCTGCTTCATGTCCTGGAACAGATGGTGGTAACAATGGCTGGTCAGGGGACTGGAGACATGGCACTTTATCTCACGACCACATGATCCCTGTGGGGGCTGTACTGGAAGATGAGGAGGAGGGGGAGGAGGACATTGGAGCACAGGCAATGTGTAGTGAAATGGGTGGTTTTTCTACCCGAGAGGAGGAGGAGCAGGAGCAGCCAGAGGAGCTACATCGTGATGAGGAAGACAAGACAGAGGAAGCGGATGCACCGTGGCAGTATGCAGTGGAGATGGAGGCAGAGAGTCCCTCCAAGTCACTTGCACAAATGTCCTGCTGCATGCTCACTTGCTTGCGTAGTGACAGCTGAATTGTCACCATTCGGCAGAGGGATTACTTCTGGCTCTCCACTATGTTGGACCCTCAGTAGAAGTTTTTTACCTGTCTTTATTTTTTGCTGTTGACATATTGGAAAAAATTAAGTCAATGTAAACTTTTAATGACCCTGTTGTGCTTATCTGTCCTTTACAAAGACTTTGAGAAAATGTGTGAAAAATTCAGTCTTTTTTTATTATGTTTTCTGAACGTGATTATGGTGGTGGTCATCTTGCCTGAGCTGTTCTTAACAGCATTTAGAAAGCATAAGGAAAATTGTTTTACAGCAGCCCCATGGGCCATAGACACAATGGTGGGGACCTCATTGACTTCTATGGGAGAGTTTTTTAGACATGCTCTGTGACCTGTGCAGAGGTCATTGTACAAGGAAAGTTTTGTAAGATTGTAAATAGATAAGTTTTATGAAAGGTGGATCCTGACTTATCTATACACAGAGGTAATATCTCCTTATCATTAGAGGCAGTTTTAGAATAATATATAACTAACTACAATGAAGTGGTCTGCACAGACCAAGAAGTGGCACCTAATATTAAGCTTAGCAGCCACTGCGGAAACTGCAGTATTGTATGGATTTGGTTTAAATATAAATAGTGACATGCAAAATTAAAAATAACATCATCAAAAATTCTTTAAAAAGATGTTAAAAATAAAAATGTGATTTAAACAATAGGTCATTTTCTGATGACATATTCCCTATAAAAGTGTTGTCTAAATGAAGAAGATCCATGATAAAATATTTGCTTTTAAAAATATGATTAAAAAAAATAAAAAATTCAGCATGCAATAAAAAGAAGCATGGCTGCACATATTTGACATCTACCATGTTAATGGTACAGTGAGAGTAGCCTCTTTTGAACTATCCAGAGAATTTGTATTGTGGGAACCAGATCTGAGTGGCTTGTCTCTTGGTCATTCCAAAGAGTGAGATGTGGCACCGAGGCCCTCATTATTCTTGCCTTCAATGAAAAGCAAATGCAGCAAATGGACTTAAAGCAAACCTCTGCATTCTACTATAGTGGGAGAGTTACAGAAGAGTAAGCTACCTACATTTTTTATTAGAACCTACAACAACCTCATATTCATCCAAACATTGTCCCCAGACAATGGGGAAACAGCTAAAATTATATTCCAAATAAAAAAGGAAGATCATACGACTGTAAAATATATACTAATCTTTATTTAGTCCAAATATATAACTTCAATACAAAAACATAGATGAGAAAGGCACGATGGAAATAGTTACAGAAAAAATTGCATGGGCAACATAAATCAGGTAAAGCACTCCATGTCAAAATGGCACAATCATAGCCAAATACGTTCGACTGTATATACAAAGCCAGGGGCGTACATAGAAATCACTGGGCCCCATAGCAAAAATCTGAATTGGGCCCCCTTAACCCCGCCTACTACCCACCATGGCTCCTCCCCTGCCCCCTGGTTGGTGGAATATCATTTTGTGCACACTCAGCATTAGCAGCAAGGAGTTAGAGGGGTTAAAGGGTTTCTGTCATCAGGTTTACACATTATAAGCTGTCTGATATTAGCTATGTGCTAATGTCAGAGCAGCTTGATAATGTGTTTTTTATGTAAATCCGAGTTATATTTATGCTAAAAAAAGTATTTTTATAATATGTAAATTAGCCTCTAGGAGCAGGGGGGGCATTGCCGTCGCGCCAACCTGCTGCCACGCCTCTTCTTTCCTTGATTGACAGTGCCGGGCAGCAATCCTCTGCTGCCTCCGGCACTGTCTCCTGTAAATCCCGCACCTGTGCCGCCGTTCTGTATTCGGCGCAGGCGCGGTGAGCTGAGGACAGCAGGCACCAGCGTCCTCAACTCACCGCGCCTGCGCCGAATACAGAGCGGCGTCGCAGGCTCGGGATTTCGCAGGAGACAGTGCCGGAGGCAGCAGGGATCGCTGCCCGGCACTGTCAATCAAGGAAAGAAGGGGCGTGGCAGCAGGTTGGCAGACGGAGCCTCTAGGAGCAGGGCAACGCCCCTGCTCCTAGAGGCTAATTTACATATTATAAAAATACGTTTTTTAGCATAAATATAACTCGGATTTACATAAAAACACATTATCAAGCTGCTCTGACATTAGCACATAGCTAATGTCAGACAGCTTATAATGTGTAAACCTGATGACAGAAACCCTTTAATATCCAACCCTAATGCCCTCCAAAATGCCAGGGGGTGTTAGGAAGGAGAAGGTGTAGGAGGAAAGCACACTGTCCTCTATGAGCCCCCCAACCCCTAATGCCCCCAAAATTCTCAGGACAGTGTGCTTTCTTCCTACTTCTCCCCATGGGCATTTTGGGGGGCAGATTGAAGCATGTCCCACACTGTCCCCCTCCCTACCCCTCCTCTCTCTTGCTGCCTGGCCAAATTCCACCCTCACCTGAGTGTCAGACTGTCAGTATCTGACAATCTGACATACCAGTCTCTGCTGAGTCTGCTCTCTCAGTCTCAGGCAGCCAGGGCCAGGCACGGCAGCATGCCAGCATTCAGGAAGTTCAGGCCAGGGCTGCAGAAAGAAAGTGCCGGGCCGGGGCCCGCCGCGTGTCATGGGTGGGCGGGGCCAAATAATGTGGCGGGGCCAAATGATGTGGGCGGGGCCTTCTCTGCGCTCCGGGCCCCCCAGTGCTGCGGGCCCCATAGCAGTGGCGTGGTCTGCCTCTATGGGCGGTACGCCACTGTACAAAGCTGAATATATACAAAATGTAAAAAGCTCCTCAAGTATTGTACTCCACAAAAATTGATGGTCAAGCTATGTATGTACAGCTAAATACATATATGATATATCACTCCCCCAGGGCAACACAAATTGTAAACTCAAGGCAATTAGATCGGAGCTGAATATATAAAGCTGAAAACATAGATAGCAAATCATTCAAGTGTGGCAATATTAGCTGAGTACATGAAACATGAAGGGCTAAGTATATAACGCTGAATACATAGATGGTATGAAACGCCCTATAAAGCTGAGTATATAACGCTGAATACAAAGATGGTATACAAGGCTCTAAAATACTATACTATACCTCAAGCTGAATACATAATACATAATAAGTAGTCCATGCCAAAGGACAGATTGCTATATTCAATCAAAAGACTGGTATATGAATTGACTCATGTGCTATATGGAACAAATACAAAAGATGAAACAACTGAAAAATAACAGTCATGTGTTCCACACAACACATTGCTATATAAAAAGGAATAACCGTCTAGTGAGAAAAAAAGGCCCAATAAGGCTAAAGCAACCTACCCACAGACATGATACACAGTACACTAAAATGTCGCCACCTGCACCGGCACCTCGACATGCGTTTCGCCCCTTAGGCTTTGTCAGCAGTGTACTGCGTATCATGTCTGTGGGTAGGTTGCTACATAAAAATTTCAACCTTTTATGTTTAGTCCTTGGAGCTCTAATAACCCATAGCTTTTTGAAGAATGATGCCTGAAAGCGATGTGTGCATTTGTGTGCTAACGAACTGGCATCTCATCATTATTTTGGCCATGAGTAATGTTCAATTTTGAGCCAGAAGTGGAAGGAGCTTGCAAGACTTAGTGAGTGGAGATAAAATAATCACTTGCAGTGGTGCCCATATGTTCATATCAGGGGATAATTTAAAATGAAATTCCCATCTGAACATGTTTACAGTTTAATAAAAACCTCTTTCAGGAACATATTACTCAACCTCATATTGGAAAAAAAAACATGTACAAATGTTAAAAAATATATTTAGAAGTGTTGAGAATCATACAATTCTAAGTGCATCATTTGCCAACATGACAGAATTCTGAAATGTGTTCTATTAGCAGAACGACCCGGCTTTGCACAACTATATTTCATCTATTTCATTTAATGTTTGTGTGTGTCATTAAAAGATATCGACAGTATCCACTATAACAGTAAGATCTACAGTACCCTGTCCCTTTAACAGTAACATCCACAGCGCTCTCCACTTTAACCATGACCTCCATGGCAGCCCCCTTTATTAGTGACCTCCACAGTACCCCGTCTCGTTAACAGTGATTTCCACAATTACCCAACCCCTTAACAGTGACCTCCACAGAGCTCCGTTCCCTTAAAATGTGACCTCTACAACATCCCGCCCCATAACAGTGACCCCTACAGCACTCCGCCCCTTAACACTGACCTCCATAGCATACCATCCCCTTAACTGTGACCTCCACCGTTCCCTTCCTGTTAACAGAGACCTCCACAGTGCCTGTCCCTTTAACAGTGACATCCACAGCATCCCGCCCCCTTAACAGTGATCTCCACAGCTGCCCACCCCTTTAACAGTGACCTCTACAGCTGCCGCCCCTTTATTAGTGACCCCAACAGTACCCCAACTCCTTAACAGTGATTTCCACAACACCACGTCCCCTTAACAGTGGCCTCTACAGCAATCTGCTCCTTAACACTGACCTCCCTAGTGGACCGTCCCCAAAACTAGGGTGGCCAGAGGTCTGGTTTTAGGCCAGACAGTCCGGCTTTCAGACTCCCTGTCCTCCGTCCGGCGTAGGGCCTGGACGGACATAGGGATGTCCTTTTGAACAGCTGACTCTCAGACAGCAGCACTGTGCTGTCTGAGCGTGAGCTGCAGGGAGAAAGTCACCCTCCCTCCTACCCCTGCAGCTGACAGAAGTTGATTTTTACTTTCATTTTTTCAATCCCCGTTAGCTGTGGAGTTGGAGGGGCATCGCCTAACCAGGTTGGGGGCATGTCTTAGTGGGACCTGGGGACAGGGCTTTTAAGTCCATCTTTTGCCCCCTTAACTGTGACCTCCACAGCACTCTGCTCCCTTAACAGTGTCATCCACAGCGCCTGCCCCTTTAAAGCTGACCTACAGCAGTGAAGAAAAATAGCTGTGTTGTTATGGAAACCTGGTGTAAAAGTGTGTGTATGTGGAGACTAAGAGCCTGCGAGCTTCTATTGGCTGATAAGGGTCATGTGACTAGGCTCCTATTGGCTAATGTATTTTTTTTTAGAATATCTCAGGAACTGTACGTGCTAGAGAGCTTAAACCCAGTCTAAAACCTTATCGGACCCCTGATGTACCTGTGTGCCAAATTTTGTGATTGTAAATGTGACGGTGTGGATTCCTTTAGCGGACACAGACACTTACACTCAGCTTTATATATTAGATGTCACAGGTCTGTCAGCAATGAAGAGCATATTGCCTGTGGACAATACATGCAACATTAGTGAATTTGGCATTAGGCATAAAAAGTTTGTCGCACAATAGCTATATTGTATAATTCTTTTCACATGCCACACAGTGTATGGTTGCTATAAAATGTTTTTGTCATGGGCTTTAACCTTCCTTTAATAATACATTGCTTCATTGCTCTCGGAGAGGCACTCGGTTAATCGCTTTCATTCCCTTTTAAAGCACCTCGCCACAACAGATTGTGTTCTGGGAATGACATAGTATGTTGAACAACAAACAGCAGAATTACATTTTTTAATGTCAGTGAGAAAATATTAAGGGTTTCTGGGTCAGTGAAAGCAACGGCAATATTTTAAGTGGAACATTTTAATTTGGTAAAACATGGCAGCTGAACAAGTACTTTTATAATTAATAGAAAAATACGCAGTCCTATTTCCAATATTGAATTTGGCTCCTAGTAAGGTGCCCATTCACCTTCAAAAGATGTTGGTCAAAGGCTCATTTGACTTGACAGCTATTCTTCCTCACTCTCCCAATACACACGCATGTCGGGCTCAGCCAGTCCTACTAAAGTCTAAAGTTATTTCATAAAAAGGTGCAGTAGTTTCTATGCCAACAGGAGTCAAATGCACTTGTAATTTTTTTGGTTTAATAAATGTAGCTAAAACTGTAACTCTACCTACAAAGCATCTGTGCACCCTTTGTTAAATCCAGAATGCAGGACTTGGAGAAAATCACACAACACTTTATAAATTTGTCTCACTTTTCTATGTTTCTGGCTCAAAGCCTTTCATTTATTACACGTCCTAATCTTACAGTATTAGTAAATCTGTCCCACTGTGTTCACACTCAGCCATACCTGTTAATAAGAGTGCCTAAATTATATGAAACCAGATATGTAGATGCAGGATGGGTCATTTGAAAGAGCTCAATCAGTTTCAAGCTAGCCATGTTATAGTATGCCATACTTTTGTAACAGATCAGTTAATCATTTTTCTCCCCTACTACAGCTTCTCTACTGTTGGGTATTTGTCTGTCACAAAGCTGTCGGATCCCATCATAGTCAATAGGGATCTGGCGGTGTGCAGCAGTGTCCAGCTATGCCTGAAATGATAATTCTGGTAGTCTGTTCCTCTGCAGGAACAGACTAATGGATTTCTTTTAGAAGAGATTTGAACCTACACTTACTGTAAAGTGACAACGTCTAAAAACAACAGTAATCCGAACGTAAAGTGATAGGCCAGCCACACAAGGTAATAAAAATTGAACTGCTGAATCATATACCTTATGAAAATAATCTGACCTTGGTTTCATCACAAACTACTGATCTCCAAAGTGCCTCCATAAATGCTGTTCATCAACAGACTTGGCTTACAATGGCAAGCAGATGTTCGTAACCCTGTGATCATTAAGACCGATTCCAAGCATTAGCTAGAGTTGTCGAAAACACACCTGTTTTAAATC
The DNA here is from genome assembly GCA_033119425.1 of Bufotes viridis. Classification (NCBI taxonomy): domain Eukaryota; kingdom Metazoa; phylum Chordata; class Amphibia; order Anura; family Bufonidae; genus Bufotes; species Bufotes viridis. The sequence continues at coordinate 131,210,662 of CM065591.1, forward strand.
TACAACAGTATAAATATGTTCTCGGAAGTGATAGATCATGTTTTAGGAGAATGTTTTCTGCCAAAATGTTTGTTTACAACTGTAAAATTTGGTGAAGAAAAAATGATGTTCCTGGGGCTGATGATAGCCACTGGGTTTCAGCTGTTTTTATACAGAAGACACCCACAGCTAATGTCCGCAACTAGCAGTAATGCCGGTCTTGGACATTTGACCATGGCATCTGGATGCCATGGTCAAATGTGACCATGGCATCTGGATGCGCTAAAACCCGGAAGCCGGTGTGCTCCGGCTCCGTGAATCTCCACCTGGCATTGTGTGGCATGTTCAGTCCTTCAGAATGAACTAAATCTGCCTCACATTAGTTCCTATGGAGTCCCTGCCTGTGGCAGGGATGCATAGGAATGCAGTGTATTTCTCATACACTCCAACACTAATGCATTGAAGTGTATGAAAGAAGCAATCTAATGATTGCTTGTTATAAAGTAAAAAGAAAATAAATAAATAAAAATATAAAATTCTAATCACCCAAAATGAAAATAAAAAACATAAAAAATAAAAAATACACATCATTAACATCACTGCAAAATGCCCATACTATTAACTCCTTAAGGACACATGACGTATGGGTACGTCATGTGTCCAGTCCCTGAAGATGGCGCCCGCTCCTGGCCGCTGCGGGCACCATCGCTGCGGGGGTCCAGCTGATTCCTGTAGCTGACCCCCGCAGCTGATGATCGCAGTCAGCAGCGCTGCCGACCGCGATCATTTAACCCCGCAGATGCCGTGATCAATCCTGATCACGGCATCTGCGCGCGCTAAAACCGAAAGTAAAACTTTCGGCAGCGCTACGGCTCCCCCTAGTGGCGATCGGGAGAATCGGAGCGCTGTAAGGGATAGCCTCAAGCCTTTCATTCAGCTTAAGGCTATCACTTACTATTTCCTATGGAGCCCTTGTTAGCAATAGGGCTTCATAGGAAAGTAGTAAAATGCTCATAAACTCCAATACAAGTGTATTGGAGTTTATGATAGAAGCAATCAGGTAACTGATTTATATAGGTCCCTATGGGATCTATATAAAAGTGTAAAAAATAAATAAATAAATAAAAAAAAAAAAATTAAATCACCCCCTTTCCCCAAAATTAAAATAAAATAATAAAAAATAAAAAAATACACATCATGGGTGTCGCAATGTGTGAAAACGCCCATAGTATAAAAATATAAAAATATATTTCCCATACAGTAAACAGAAAAACGGAAAAAGCGCCCAAATGGCCGATTTGCCGTTTTTGGACGCTTCATTTCCTCAAAAAAATTAAATAAAAGCGATCAAAAGGCCTACACACCCCATAATGGTATCAACTAAAAGTTAAGATCGCCCCGCAAAAATAAGCCCCCATACAACGCCATACACTTATATACAAATACGTTATAGCGGTCAAAACATGGCGACAAAAAAAAAAAAAAAAAAATTTCCCACTTTTGAATTTTTTTTCACTATCAAAACGCAAGAAAAGCTATACATATTGGGTATCGCCGGATTCGTACTGACCTGTAGAATAAAACTAAATGGTCAGTTTTATCGCAAATCAAACGTCGTAATTTGGAAACCCGTAAAACTGTGGTGAAATGGCTTTTTTTTTGCAATTTCACCCCATTTGGAATTTTTTTCCCGCTTTCCACTACACCGTATGCATTATTAAATGATGGCGTTGGAAAGTACAACTTGTCCCGCAAAAAATAAGCCCTCATATGGCCATGTGAACAGAAAAATAAAAAAGTTATGGCTCTTGGAAGGCATAGAGCGCAAGACGAAAACGCAAAAATGAAAAAATCCTGTGTCCTTAAGGGGTTAAAAAATTTAACTCCTAGAGAACACGGCGAAGAGGAAAAAAGTCAAAATAGCTGATTCACCATTTTTGGTTGCTTCTCCTACCACATAAAATTAAATAAAAAGTGATCAAAAAGGTCATACAGCCCTCAAAATGGTACCAATGAAAGGTACAGATTGCCCTGCAAAAAAATTATACTTCTCACAGCTCCATACACATAACTACCAAAATGTTACACTGAACTGGAGAATTAAATTAACTGGTCGGTGTTACCGTATAGGTATCACAGTAAAAACAAAATCCATAAAACTGTTGCAGAATAGCGTTGTCTTTCCAATTTAACCCCATTTGGATTTTTTTTCCAACTTGTCCGAAAAAAATAAAGTAAATAGAAAAAGAAAAAAGTTATGGTGCCAGAAAGGCAGGAAGGGAAAATGTAAACAAAAAATGACCTCCAGGACTGAAAGGGTTAATTATTTATAATGGCTCATTTTGTCTAGAAGACAATCAGTGAAGGAGTTAAAATGGCTGCTGTCACATTCCTGGGCATGGAGTCCATCCTAATGACACTGCAGGAAGGCTTGAGTGAGAATGCAAAACACTGAGCAGGGGCCGTCAGCAGGTTTGTTTCTCTGCACTGTGAAGCACCAAATTATGTGCAGATAACAGCTGTCTATCTGCCTTAGAAGACAGCAGGAGGCACCTCACCTTGAGCACATAAGCTGAAGTGTTTTCTTCCTCCCCATAGCAGCGTGCCTGGTCCTTATTCCTACACTTCAGTTTGTGAGTAGAAGGTGAGAGGAGCTCCGTTCTGAAGCACATGGGCACAAATAAGCACTTATCTCCACTGTCATCTGTACATAATATAGAACTTCACAGTGCTAAAGCAGGCAGAGACTGGAGTATAGGGCTCTGTGCTCTGCATTCTCACACAGGCCGGCCTACAGTGGGATTAGGTGGATGGATACTATGTCTAGTGGCCATTTTAACGCCTTCACTGATTGTCCCCTAGAAAAAATGAGCCCGAATAAATAATTAAAGGAATTCAAGAGTTTATTTATAATAACGTGTTTTTTCAGTATTTTCATCTTTCCTGGAGAACCCCTTTAATGACTTTTCCAAGAGCTGTTTGGCAAAAGGTGTTTAATTTAAGGAGATGAAATGGGAAGGGTGAGTTTCACAGGTGCTTTACCATTGAATAAAGGCATACAGAGCCTAGTTACTAACAAATCTGTTTATCCCAAGAAGGATTGTTTAAAGTGAATTGTGCCTCAATGCACACAACTTATGTGGAGAAGCACGAATCTGGAAAAGACTACAAAATCATTGCTAAATAACCTGCAGTTATACAAATTATATACAAATGAAGTAAATTCAGGACTGTCGCCATTCTAGGAGTGGGGATCCTGTTACCATCTCTTCAAGAGCACAAAGGGCAATTCTGAATGAGGGGAGAAAAAACAAGAGTAAAAGACTTACTAAAGACTTTATAAATTACAAAAACTTCTGCTTAGGAAGAGTGCTCAATCTTGTTAAAGAGACCAGTCCTGTATGGAGACTTACTGGAGGTACTCCAGTGTATGCAGATTTATTGGCAGTGCTCCACAGGAAACTAATACACAATGAGGTCCAGGAGCGTAGCTAACGGCTCATGGGCCCCGGTGCAAGAGTTCAGCTTGGGCCCCCCTTCCCTCAGTGCTTTGTGTGTCTTCTTATGTGGCACAAGGGTCTTTGGGCCCCCTCAGGCTCCTGGGCCCGGTAGCGACTGCTACCTCTGCACCCCCTATAACTACGCCCATGGGTATCTCCCTTGAAAGAGATAGTGAGATGGTTCTCTTTTTTGGGAGGTAACACTTAGCATAAAAGGCTCTGTTGACATAAAAACATTGAATAAGAATGGTATAAACAGGACACCACAAATTAAACTGCTACTGTCCAAAAAAACAAAAAACAAAAAAAAAACCAGTCCATCTTAAGTCCAATCCATCTCTGTACAGCATTAAAACGAAGTTGAGGAATGAATCGACTTTGGATTTTGGATCCAAATTACGATTCATTAACCTTTAATACCAAATATGACAGCCTAGAGCATTTGCATTTTTTTACTATTTCTGTATGTGATTCTTATTTTCAGTTACTGGAAGCAGAATACCTATTCTCAGGATTGCTGGGAGGGCCAGCAGTCAGACGCTCATGATGACTTTTATCCCCTATCCTGTGGATAACCCCTTTAAATGGTACACTGTTTGTGAGTTGTAAGAAAGAAAAAAATATATACATACACACCACTTAAAGGAAGCCAAGCACTTTAGATTGCTATCTGGATCGGCTGACAGCTATTCCTCCCAACACTAACATATACAGTGACTCTGTATGTCTCCGATGGTTATAAAGCAATGGATATGTTAAAGGTTTGGACAACATTTATCTATTGTGTATGGTTTCCTTTAGAAGAAAAGTATCAATATTGTTTAGGTGTACTTAACCTCCTAACAGTTACATTAAAAATAAGTTCTTTTACCAGACCCTGAGCTGGGAAAACTGTTAGGTTGGTTGTCTCACTCCAGCAAGTGGCATGCATCATGTAGATAACGTTAGTACAAGCCATTTACTATTGTTTTGTGATTGTTCATATTGCCTTGTTTGCTGGCTTCATTCATTGTTCCATGCGTTATACAATACTTGTTTCCATGGTTATGTCCACCCTGCAATCCAGCAGCAAGGCCGTGCTTACACAGTGCTTACACGTGTGCATGAGGCCTAAACCTGGACATACACGTCGATAGCTGTGCAAGAGCTACTCCTCTGAATCTCCCTATACATGTATATGCTTGGCCAAGCGTCGAAGTGTCCTCAATAGCGAGAGGGAAGTAAACTGTGGTCAGACACTTCTGGTGGAAGTAATCTCCTCTGAGAACCAATGAAAAGGCTTTTTATAATCCGTACACCTGAATTGTCTCTTTCCCGATATCAGTTATCTGGGCGAGTCAAGAGGCCCTCATATACATTAGTCAGCTGGTTCCCATGAGTTCAAGCCGTATGGATAGCATAATGATGAGTACCAGTTTGGGATATTACAGTATGTATGAGAGATGTCTGAGACATTGCAGTATTCAATATACCTCTCCTATATATTTGTATTTTTCAGACTATAGGATGCACCTGACCATAAGATAACATAAGACCATAAGATACCCCCACTTTTAGAAAACAGGAAATTCGAAAATAATTACTACTAATTAAAATGTCAGTAGCTTAATAGTTAATAGGGTAAATAGTTTTGGTCATCTTCTGTTCATATGACCATTAAAACAAACAACAATAGTGCATGTAGTCACATGATAGGAGTATTAAGATTACAATAAACCTCACAAATTGCAGTGTACAGTACAATACAGAACCTTGTGCTCTTCTTTCTGGTCTGACTCCTCCCACTGGTGACATCATTAAATGTTCTTTAGCTACATAGTCAAAGCATTCATGTATTCCCTGCTTCCTGGAGACCTTAGGCATGGGGATTTCTAACTGTCCTCTCAGGGGCGGATTAAGTGCATGATAGGCTCGGGGCTGTCTACCCAACTTGGGCCCCTCCCTCCATTTTAGTATAGTTTTTTTTGTATGAAGAGGCTGTGGTGCTTTGTGAGCGCCACAGTCACTTCCTAGGCCATATAAAATATTCAGACTAAAAAAAATACCCCAAATTACCCCAAATTGGGTCCTATACTGAAAAATTTGGTCACCAAATTTAAAATACATATAATTATAATAAAAAAGACATGGAGGAAAATACAGCATACCTCTTACATCCAGTGACATCTCTTGTTATGTAGACCTTCTCTTTCCTCTTCTCCTCCATTTGTCCAAGACCACCATGGCAAATTCTTTCAGCCACATCTTATCTCTACAGAGTTTGTAACACAGATGCAGTATGCCAGTCCTCAGGGTAAGCGACCTGTGAGGTCACGGACATAGGCAGGCAGACCGAGGGGATGAGATTTGTACTCACAGTTATAAAGTTCCTGGGCAGGCGTGCAGTCAGTGATGGAGAGGTCAGCACGTGGGTCCTCTGGGGCACTCTCTGGATGAAGGGACACAGGCCAGGTGGTATGTGAGGTGCCCTTGATGTTAAGGTTCAACGTGCCTGTGGCAAGGTCCTTTGCAATTCGTGACGCCAGTGCCTTTTACGGTGGCACAACTGATTTGCAGCAGGAATAATTGAGGTACAACAGATTCTGTTGATTATTAACTTCTTTACTGAGCAGCAAATTATGTACAGTTCTTTATATAATTCCGTTTTGAAGACAAATGGTATAAATGCAGTGATTTTCCTGGTATTCAGGCTTGGTAAAGAATAGGCTAACCCTAGCAAGGTAGACAGAGGGTAAGATGCTTACTGGACAGGACTTGACTTGATCCCTGGTAACTAAGTAGCTGTATTGGTGCCGTGATTAATAATTCGACTCCTGCACCTCAATTCTCCCAAGGCCCAAATGCAGAAAGGGTTTCTTTATCCTTGGGGAAAACTCCTCTGAAAATATATATTCTCTTGCTGGAAGATTGCTTCATGTAAATTACACCACTAGCAGCTGCAGGCTGACTAGCCTCCTCACTTCAGGAGGTCCACACTTCAACTCCCTGACTAGACCCAGACCTGTCTATATCTCTACAGGGCGGCCCCTAGCTCCCTCTAGTGGCTTGGGGGAACACTAAACACCCTGACAGGCCTGTACCAAGGAAACTCTCTCCAATTTATATGCAACTATGACATAATACAAGATACATGGAAGACATGTTGAATACAATGACCATAACACCATTGTGTAGTGCCTACCCATACGTAGTGGGACACTACACAGACACGTTAGATTTCTCAATTTTTTCATCAACATCCCCATCCTGGTGTCCCCACTAGTGATGAGCGGCATAGGCAATATTAGCTTTTGCAATATTTCCCAAATTTTTCGCATAATATTTGCAATAAATATACGAATTCTAGAATTCGCAATCTCCAGTCATTATTTTTACGATTACGCAAATCGGCACTAACGATGCGCATTTTTTTGCTCAATACATGCAAATTCACATTTTATCAGGTATGAGTAGATATTACTGATTGGTGCACTAAATATTGTTGTTACATCACAGCACTATGTCTAACAGAGACACTAATCCCTATCACAGCACAGTAATTCCTATCACACTACCTAACACCCTGCACTGGAACCTATCAGCTACACTATATCCCTATCTAACCTACACTGGCTATCTCCCAGATTCTGTATTATATATATATGAGCTAACTATCTAATGTAATTAAATAAGGATCCAGATGAGTCTGCAAAGCACAGAGCACAGCAATGACACTGCTCTCTCTCTCTCTCTCTCTCTCTCAGAACTACAAAAAACAGCAGAAAATGGCTGACAAAGATATTATAGCCTTCTCATTGGCCCACTAGCAAGAAGCAGTAGTACTGGAAAAAAAAAAATTGAATATTCGTGATTAACTAGTCCCCACAGTGTCCTCCTGCTGCCACTCCCAATACAGTGAGCGTTGTGCTCCCCAATGCCCCAGGTACTATACTGCTGAAAAAGAGTGATCCTTATAGAACATAATTGGGGTCATTTATCAAACTGGTGTAAAGTAGAACTGGATTTCCAAAAGAACTGTCAAAAATTAATGGTGGAACCTGATTGGCTGCTATGGGCAACTAAGCCAGTTCTACTTTACACCAGTTTGATAGATTACTAGTAATGATGCCTGTGGCAAGGTCCTTTGCAATTCGTGACGCCAGTGCCTTTTACGGTGGCACAACTGATTTGCAGCAGGAATAATTGAGGTACAACAGATTCTGTTGATTATTAACTTCTTTACTGAGCAGCAAATTATGTACAGTTCTTTATATAATTCCGTTTTGAAGACAAATGGTATAAATGCAGTGATTTTCCTGGTATTCAGGCTTGGTAAAGAATAGGCTAACCCTAGCAAGGTAGACAGAGGGTAAGATGCTTACTGGACAGGACTTGACTTGATCCCTGGTAACTAAGTAGCTGTATTGGTGCCGTGATTAATAATTCGACTCCTGCACCTCAATTCTCCCAAGGCCCAAATGCAGAAAGGGTTTCTTTATCCTTGGGGAAAACTCCTCTGAAAATATATATTCTCTTGCTGGAAGATTGCTTCATGTAAATTACACCACTAGCAGCTGCAGGCTGACTAGCCTCCTCACTTCAGGAGGTCCACACTTCAACTCCCCTGACTAGACCCAGACCTGTCTATATCTCTACAGGGCGGCCCCTAGCTCCCTCTAGTGGCTTGGGGGAACACTAAACACCCTGACAGGCCTGTACCAAGGAAACTCTCTCCAATTTATATGCAACTATGACATAATACAAGATACATGGAAGACATGTTGAATACAATGACCATAACACCATTGTGTAGTGCCTACCCATACGTAGTGGGACACTACACAGACACGTTAGATTTCTCAATTTTTTCATCAACATCCCCATCCTGGTGTCCCCACTAGTGATGAGCGGCATAGGCAATATTAGCTTTTGCAATATTTCCCAAATTTTTCGCATAATATTTGCAATAAATATACGAATTCTAGAATTCGCAATCTCCAGTCATTATTTTTACGATTACGCAAATCGGCACTAACGATGCGCATTTTTTTGCTCAATACATGCAAATTCACATTTTATCAGGTATGAGTAGATATTACTGATTGGTGCACTAAATATTGTTGTTACATCACAGCACTATGTCTAACAGAGACACTAATCCCTATCACAGCACAGTAATTCCTATCACACTACCTAACACCCTGCACTGGAACCTATCAGCTACACTATATCCCTATCTAACCTACACTGGCTATCTCCCAGATTCTGTATTATATATATATGAGCTAACTATCTAATGTAATTAAATAAGGATCCAGATGAGTCTGCAAAGCACAGAGCACAGCAATGACACTGTCTCTCTCTCTCTCTCTCTCTCTCAGAACTACAAAAACAGCAGAAAATGGCTGACAAAGATATTATAGCCTTCTCATTGGCCCACTAGCAAGAAGCAGTAGTACTGGAAAAAAAATTTTGAATATTCGTGATTAACACTAGTCCCCACAGTGTCCTCCTGCTGCCACTCCCAATACAGTGAGCGTTGTGCTCCCCAATGCCCCAGGTACTATACTGCTGAAAAAGAGTGATCCTTATAGAACATAATTGGGGTCATTTATCAAACTGGTGTAAAGTAGAACTGGATTTCCAAAAGAACTGTCAAAAATTAATGGTGGAACCTGATTGGCTGCTATGGGCAACTAAGCCAGTTCTACTTTACACCAGTTTGATAGATTACTAGTAATGAGCAAGCACCAAAGTGTTCGGGTGTTCGGCCCAAGCACATTGCTATGTTTGTGAGCACCCGAGTATAATCGAAGTCAATGGAAGACAACCAGGCACCCCCTGCTCTGAAGAGGGAGGGTGCCTGGTCCATTGGAAAAGGTCAGAAAGTGACAGAAACACCACCAAAAAGGATCGGGAACAGCATGGGGACGATGTATGGATGCATCTTGGACTTCCAGGTCGCTGCTGGGAACAATGTTGTCCGAGTTGTACGCCACTTTTACAGATTGCCAAAAAAACGCCCAAACCCCCCCCCAAAAAAAAAAATGTTAGGAAAGATTCTTTCCTGTATATTCAAGTGTATATAAAGTGCAAGTGCTGCCAAAAATTACAAGCAAGAGGCACTCTGAAGCAGCCTGTATATCACATAAAGGAGGGCCCCGTTCACATTGTGGTACAATTGTTCATGTAGTAGGACTTCTACACTCATAAAACCTATGCAATAAGTGAAAGGCCTGCCAAAAATTGCAAGGAACCAGCACTACAATACACCCTTTATTATACATAAAGGTGGGCATTATACACACCCTTGAAAAATTATGATTGGTGGCCTGCTGGTGACCCTCAAAAACATTTGTAGCAAGGGCCTGCTGGTGACCCTCTAAAACATTAGGGGCGAGGGGCTGCTGGTGAGCTGCCCCTGTAAAACATTATGGTTGAGGGCCTGCTGGTGAGCTGACCCTGTAAAACATTATGGTTTAGGGCCTGCTGGTGAGCTGACCCTCTAAAACGTTATGGTTTAGGGCCTGCTGGTGAGCTGACCCTCTAAAACATTATGGTTGAGGGTCTGCTGGTGAGATGACCCTCTAAAACATTATAGGTGAGGCCTGCTGGTGAGCTGACCCTCTAAAATATTAAGGTTGAGGGCCTGTTGGTGAGCTGACCCTGTAAAACAGTATGGTTGAGGGCCTGCTGGTGAGCTGACCCTATAAAACATTATGGTTTAGAAAATGCTGGCAAGCTGACTATCTAAAACATTATGGTTGAGGCCTGCTGGTGAGCTGACCCTATAAAACATTATGGTTGAGGGCATGCTGGTTAGCTGACCCTCTAAAACATTATGGTTGAGAGTCTGCTGGTAAGCTGACCCTCTAAAACATTATAGGTGAGGGCCTGCTGGTGAGCTGACGCTCTAAAATATTACAGTTGAGGGCCTGGTGGTAAGCATCATGCCCACTTCCCCGTCCCTTTGTGCTCGCCTTCTTCATATTAATGGTTTTGTCTGTAGATGTGGCGCAGATTGTTTTACACAGTTTTCTTATGCAGGACAGTATTGGTTACAGAACACCACAGATTTTGGATACTACACTAGGCCCAGATTAATGGAAGTTGTAATATAGACACTGTTTTCAGATTCAGTTCAGTAGTGGATACAAAAACCCACAGATTTTGGCCCCTTTACTAGGCCCAGATTAATGGAAGTTGTAATATACACACTGTTTTCAGATTCAGTTAAGTATTGGATACTAAAACCCACAGATTTTGGACACTTTACTAGGCCCAGATTAATGTAAGTTATAAAATACACACTGTTTTCTGAGGCAGAACAGTATTGGGTATAGAACACCACAGATTACGGACATTATATGAGTACCGGATTATTGGAATTTGTAATACTGACAGTGTTTTCTGAGGCAGGACAGTATTGGTTACAGAGAACACCACAGATTATGGACACTAGATGTGATCCAGATTATTAAAGAGCCAGTCTGCGGATGATGTACAGTATATGTCACTAATAGTTATAAAATAAAAATATCTTGCTGCTGTGAAACACACACAGTAGCCCTTAAAAGGATTTTGGGTTCTTTGAAAAGCATTTGGTATTAAATACGGCAAATTTTTCTATCTGCACTATCTGTCCCTTCCTTAGCACGGATGTCCCTGACACTGCTGTTAAATATATTGTTGATCTAAACACACACACAGACAGTAGTCCTTAAAAGGACTTTTGGGCCTTTGAACAGCTTTCTCTAACTAAAAACGCTGAAATTCTCTCCCTGCTCTGTCTTTCCCTTCCTACCTGATGCTCTCCCTGACTATGACTGATATGAGCACGTGTCATCGGGTGCTATATAATCTCCAATGATGCGTTTTGGCTAGCCAATCACTGTAATGCCAGCAGCTAACATGGCTACTGGCATTACAGTGAGGGCAGTACGTACCTGCACGTTTATTGGCTGTGTAAAAACCTGCGAAACGTGCGGGGCGGAGACTCGAGCATTTTGCTCGAGCACATGCGGTACTAGGCCAAGTACCGCCATGTGCCGAGCAAAGCGAGCATGCTTGAGCTGCACTGGTACTCGGCTGAGCATGCTCGTTCATCACTATAGATGACCCCAAATGTCCCTATAGTGTCCACAGCAGCTATAATGTCCCCTAGAGTGCCCCCAGTAATAATACCCTATATTGTACTCCAGGCAATATTCCCTGTATAGTGTCCCCAAAAATAATAGAATTACCCCTACAGTGCCTCCCCAATAGCAACGCCCCATATAGTAATTTCCCCCACACTGCCCACACATAGTAATCCCCCCACAGTAATTTGCCCAACAAAGTAATTTCCCCCAAACTGCCCCCATATAGTAGTTTGCACCCACACAGTAATTTTCCCCACATAGTAATTTGCCCCACACTGCCCCGTATGCTAATTTCCACTACACTGCCCCATATTGTAATATGCCCACACATAGTAATTCCCCCACACTGCCCCAACACAGTAATTTCCCCCACATAGTAATTTCCACCACCCTGCCCCCACATAGTAATTTCCCCACACTGCCCCCACATAGTAATTTCCAGCCACTGCCCCCACATAGTAATTTCCCCACACTGCCCCATATAGTAATTTTCCCCACACAGCAATTTCCCCCACACTGCCCCACATAGTAATTTCCCCCACACTGCCCCCGCATGGTATTTTGCCCCCACACTGCCCCATATAGTAATTTGCCCCAACATAGTAATTTACCCCACACTGCCCCAACACAGTAGTTTCCTCCACACTGCCCCACATAGTAATTTCCCCCACATGGTAATTTTTCCCCACATAGTAGTCCCTCCCATAATAATTTGGCCCCACACAGCCCCCACAAAGTAATCCTTCCATAATAATTTGCCCGCATACAGAATCCCCAATAAATTAATTTCCCCCAATGTACTTAATGCTTCTTCAATAATATCTCCTCCTGTGTGTCCCCACCCCACATGTCCCCCAAAGTAGGCATATGAAATAAAAAAATATAAAATGAAAAAAATTAAAAGCTAAATACTCACCTATGTCCAGGGCCAGGCGCTTGCTCGCAGAGGAAGGCGGGAGGAGGCAGGCACGCACACATCACAGTGATGAGTCCTGCCATAGGCGCATGATGACGTCATCACGCCCGCCTGCACCAGGATTTCACTATCGCATAGGCCTCAGGCCTACTAGGCCTGAAGCCTATGGTGGTGATCAGTGGTGGGGCAGGGAACTATGCGCTCCCGAGCCCCGCCGCAGTATGTGGGCGTTCGGGTTGGCGTTGGGCCCCCCAGCGGTGCTGGGCCCGGGGCTGCCGACCAACACATCTATTGTAATCCGCCACTGCGAAGAGATCATTTATGAAGCAGTCAGGGGGGTCTGGCAATGCAGAACCAACTTGAATGTAGACCGTTTTTTTTTTTTTTTGCTGATAGGATGCAGACCCATTAATTTCAATGGGTCCGCAAAAAATGTAGACAGCACACCATGTGCTGTCTGCATCAGTATGTCCGTTCCGTAGCCCCGCAAAAAAAATAGAGCATGTCCTATTATTTTCTAGTTTGCGGACAAGGATAGGCATTTTTACAATGGATCCACAAAAATAACGGATCCGCAAAAAAAACGGATGCCGTATGGATGTCATCCATTTTTTTTTTTTTTTGCGGATGTGCAATTTGCAGACCGCAAAACACATACGTTCGTGCGCACGAGGCCTAAAAATGAATCCTAGGCCTCTTTCACGCGACCGTGGTGTCCCCTGTGGCTGTATTGCAGCATGCATACGGCGGGTCCGCAATACACGGGGCACTAGCCGTGTGCATTCCACAATATGGATGCGTTCACTTGAATGGGTCCGCAAATCAGTAGATGCTGTGCTGAACGGAACCGAACTACGGAACCGAAGCACTACGGAGTGCTTCCGTGGAGTTTCGTTTCATGCTTTCGTTCCACAAAAAGATAGAACTTGTTCTATCTTTTTGTGAAACGTACGAATCGCAGACCGCATTCAAGTGAATGGGTCCATGATCTGCATGCGGCTGGACCACCGCCGGTGCCCGTGCATTGCGGACCGTTTGTGTGAAAGAGGCCTTAGAGTCAGATAGATATTTTGTATATATAGATGGTATCAAAATCTCATTTTTATTTTCTAAACTTGTGCATGACTGCATTATGATCACAGCTTCAGCTATAAGCAAAAATATAGGACAATCTCCTCTTTGAAAATTGAATAAATTGATCCTATGTTTTTACTGGGTCAGAAGTGGAAGAAGTACCTTTCAAGCTTTCATCTGCTTCCAGCTGAGTAATTAAAGGGGGAGGGAATCTCAACTATCCAAGTACACATTCACTTAGCAGCAGGAGGTTATATAAAGTGCTTATTTCAATAAAAACAATTAAGTATATAGATGTTGTTTGTTCAGCATTAATGATTCCCTGTCGGCAAAGTAGAATGTAGGAGTACTGCTCAAGCTTTAGAAGTATTATTAAAGAACACTGACTGGAAGTCCTGCCATTTAGTTGCTTGCCAAATATGTTTCTTGTTCCTATTCCCACATAAATGAATGTGCTGTTATTATTTTTATTGCTGTTGTTAATTGGGATATTGCTTTTAATATAAAAAATCATTGACACTTTGTAAGGTAACTATAATACCTATTATAATATAACAGCTCTTCCTTATCCTAATAACATTCTCATATAGGTTATCTCTAGTAAATATATGGACAAACAGTATATTAACCCCTTCCCTCACATGACATAATAGTACGTCATGGCGGCAAGTGACTTCCTGTATTTGGACGTACTATTATGTCATGGTGATCGGGCGGGCACCTGATCGGTGCGCGCCCGATCACTGCAGGGTCCCGGCAGTCACTGATAGCCTGGCTCCTGCTGTATCCACCGGCATCACTGTAAAAGCCGATGCCGGCGGATTAACGCATTGTATGCCGCGGTCAGCACTTACCACGGCATAGAAGGGGTTTGCGGCGGGTGAGGGAGCCCATCAGGTCCCCGCGCTGCTGTGGCAGGGACCCGATGGGTGACAAGGCAGTCTGATACCATGCAGAGGCTGCCCAATGCCTTGCATGGCATGGGAATCTGCCTTCTACAGGGGCTGAGGAGATTCATCCCCAGACTGGGTCTCCTAGGCAACTTGTTAGTGTATTATTCAGTGTAATACACTAACAGGCAATGCATTACAATACAGATGCATTGTAATGCACTGCAGAGGGGATCAGACCCCCAAAAGTTGAAGTCCCAGAGTGGGACAGAAAAAAAGTTTTATAAAAAAGTATAAAAAAGTGTTTGTAACAAAAAATAAACTTGCAAGTAAAAAAAAGAAAAAAATGCCCCTTTCCCCAGATTTTATAATAAAAAAAGAAAAAACACACATATTAGGTATCGCCGCATCCGTAATAAGCGGCTCTATAAATATATCACATGACCCACCCAGTCCGATTAAACACTATAAATAATAAATAAAAACGGTGTAAAAAAAAGCACCTTACATCACAAAAAGTGCAAAACTAAGGAATCAAAAAGGCGTATGGAACCCCCCAAAATGGCACCAATAAAACCGTCACCTCATCCTGCAAAAAATGAGCCCCTACATAAGATAATTGCCCACACCTCAAACTAAAACTCTAGATCTCAGAATATGGAGAAACTAAAAAATTATTATTTTTTTAAAATGATAATATTGTATTAAAGTGAAATTAAAAAAAAATTAACATATTAGGTATTGTTAGGTCCGTAACAACCTGCTCTATAAAAATATTACATGACCTAACCCCTCAGGGAAACACCCCTTAGAAAGAAAAAAACTGTGCCAAAAAAGCAATTTTTTTTGTCACCTAACATCACATAAAGTGAAACACCAAGCTATCAAAAAGCCCCCCAAAATATTCATCTTAGGGAAACGGCTTTTGGCATTTTCTTTAAATAAACTAAAACAATATGCGTGCTAAATATAGCTACAACAAATATCTAGATTATATGAGATATGATATGTTAGTATATTTTTTATATACAAAGTCCGCTGTACTGCTAAAACTAACAAGTATATATTTTTTATTTCATTTCTTATGAACAAAAAAAGGGGAAAAATGTATGTACGTGTGTCAAAAACTTACCTGACCAGGCTCCAGCGGCGAGATCTACAGCATCAGCGCAACTGGCCTTGGAGAGATGCGCTGCTAAGCCACACCCCATGGTGAGACAACAGCATACTAAGGAACAGGATTCAATGTTTTTTATCCCCACAGCACATGAACTTTCAGGTTCTGATCCTGAAACTCTGTGTTCTATTTAAACTCCTTTTTGGCCATATACCAGTGCCAGTGATAGTCTCTGACTCACTAGCTGTGTTCCTGGTTCCTGTGCATATTGGATTGCTTGTTCCTCTGACCCCAGCTTGTCTTCTGACCACTCTCTGTCTGTTGTTTGGTACTACATACCTTGTCTTGTTCTGACCCATTTATGTACGACTATGTTTTTGTGTTGTTTTGTCTGTCTCTGCACAAAAGTAGCATAGGGACTGTCAATCATTTTACGGTCTTGCTACCTAGGGCTTGCACTGCAAGTAGGTAGGGAAAGTGGTCTGGATTCTAGGTTAGAGCTTACTGTCCGTGTCTGTCCTTACCTACAGGCGTTACATTATCACTGCCCTTAAAATATAACTATATGTAACAAACTGTAGCTATAACTTTATATATTTATTTTAATTTATTTATTTCACTTTCATTTTTTATGCATTTAAAATTATTTTTTATTAATTTTATTTATTTAATATTGTTTACTATTTATTTATATACTTATTTTTAATGAATAAAGTCAACTAACTCATTCCTACCACTGTCAGGGCAGGAATGAGTTAATTCAGAGAGTGCAGGCTCACAATTCATTTTATAGCCAGCAGGGGGCACTCTCACATCAAGACGAGCACCTCTTTGCCAATTTTTTCACTTCACACTGCGATGGATCATTGTAGCACCCTGCTACAACAATGCCAAACAGTGATACCATTTTGGCTGATTTCGGGCTCACTTACTGTGACTGCAGTTGTCCAATGACAGCACGGCCACAACGATCTGCAGCGCAATCGCCATTGGCAAATCGCAATGTAACCTGATGCATTTATATGTCAGGTTACAAGTAAGAGCTTACCACCATGACGAATAAAGTTGTGCGGTGGTAAGCAAGTGGTTAACGGCAGATGCCTGCCAGTGTTTATACATATACAGAAGTACTGGAAAAAGCAGTGGCTAGTTTTGAACACGGGATTCAACCACTGACTTTTTTGGGACCAGCAGCTGGTATGCAGTAAAATATACAATATTTAACCAGCTCAGCCCCCCTACCTTAAACACCCTTAATGACCAGGCCACTTTTTACAATTCTGCACTACACTACTTTCACCGTTTATTGCTCCGTCATGCAACTTACCACCCAAATGAATTTTACCTCCTTTTCTTCTCACTAATAGAGCTTTCATTTGGTGGTATTTCATTGCTGCTGACATTTTAACTTTTTTTGCTATTAATCAAAAATGACCGAAATTTTTGCAAAAAAATGACATTTTTCACTTTCTGTTGTAAAATTTTTCAAAAAAACTAAATTTCTATATACATTTTTCTATAAATTTATTGTTCTACATGTCTTTGATAAAAAAAAATCTAATAAGTGTATATTTATTGGTTTGGGTAAAAGTTATAGCTACCTGGTCCTCTGGTGGTCGATCCCAGCAAATGGGACCACCAGAGGACCAGGTAGCAGGTATATCAGACGCTGTTAACAAAACAGCGTCTGATATACCTCTTTGATGCGATTTATTTAACATCTACAGCCTGCCAGCGATTGATCATCGCTGGCAGGCTTCAGTATAACCTCCAAGCTGCGTGCGCGCGTTCACAGCAAATCTCGCCTCTCGCGAGATGACGCGCCCGAGCATCAAGGAGGAACAGAAGGCCCGCCGCAATCACGCGAATCTACGTGCGGTGGTCCTAAAGTGGTTAAAATATATAATTATTAACTGAAGACAATTTGCACCACATTTATTGAAAAAATGCACACTTGCACTGTGTCCAGTACAACTATGATGCTTAAAATATCATTAACCAGTAGAGTTAGTTTTTTATGTTAATTGATAGGCTAGCTGACTACTGCACATAAAGAAAGAAAATTATCTCTTCAAAAACTAAAGTGCAGTGCAGCAGAGTCTGTATCGATGTGAACAGCGTAAACTTTATTATAAACAGAATAAACTAATTCATCCTATCCTGTCCTTAATTACAAAAACTGTCCTTCCATTAAGTAATTAAATCTAACCTAACTAAATATATCACCCCAGTCACTCATACTGTCCCTCACTGTCTTGTGTATCTAATAGTTGTGTCTGCAACAGCCATGTTCTATCACCCCAGTGAATGAGCCAATCAGGGGCAGAATTAGGGAAGGTTCTTTGCTGAGAACTTAATAAAACGGCAATCTGTGATCAGCTTCTGATCTCAAAGCGTGACATATGGCAATGTTTGACAACAAGCAACAACAGACACAAGCCACTAATATAGTGTAATAGGGACATTATAAGCAGATTATAAGGAAAGAATAAGAAAATATTAAGTAGATTTTAAGGATTTTGATCAGGGAAAACTTTGAGAGAGTGGGGGTTGTCACGCAGTTGTGTGCTGTTATCTAGTCCTGCATTACATACCCCCCTAAAAAACTCATTTTCCCTGTATAACAGACAGGTAGCTTTTAAAAAAAAAAGCTTAATTCATAGGTTTTATTGCCATTAGCAATGTGAATAATTGCATATTTTTTCTTCAAAAAACAATTTTAGTGCATTATGGCGTGCTGATCGAGCGGTTGCAGGAGCTGTGCCCACCCGATCAGCTGCAGGGACCGGCTGTTCCCAGACCCCTGCTGTATGCGCCGGCATCGGTGAAAACACTGATGCTGGCGTGTTAACCCTCACTATGCCGTGGTCAGTGCTGACAGCGACATGTGCAGGGTGTGTGGAGGGAGGGAGCTCCCTCCCCATCCCTATCGGTTCCCCATGCTGCTGTGACGGGGACCCAATTTCCTTAGGCATCGTGGCTGCCTTCCCTGTTAGCCTGTGAGATCCAGCCCCCTGTATCTCACAGGCAGGAAGGCTGTAAGTGTATAATACTGGCAATTAGGGATGAGTGAATCGACTTTGGATGAAACAAGTCGATTCGCATAAAGCTTTGTTTTAATACTGTATGGAGCGCTCGCTCCATACAGTATTAGAATGTATTGGCTCCGATAAGCGAAGTTACTTCGCAAAGTCTCTAATACCAAGCGATCAAATAGGCGTATTTAGCCCAAAATGGTACCAATCAAACCGTCATCTAATCCAGCAAAAATTAAACCATATCTAAGACAGTCGTCCAAAAAATAAAAAAATAGGGCAGTCAGAAAATGGCAACACAAAAACAAGATATCATTCTGTTCAAAAATGCATTTACTGTGTAAAACTTAACAAAAATAAAAATATTAGACATATTATGTATCGCCGCATCCGTAACAACCTGCTCTGTAAAAATATCATATTATATGCCCTCTCTGGTAAATACTGTAAAATAAAATAATACTAGGCCAAAACAGCCTTTTTTTCATCTTGCCTCACAAAAAGTGTAATACCAAGCAATCAAAAAGTCTTATGTACCATAAAATGGTACCAAGGAAAAGGTCACCTCATCCCACAAAAAATGAGCCCCCACATTAGACAATCACTCAAAAATAAAAACCAATGGCGCGCATAAACCAATCGATCAAAATCTGCGCTGCAAAAGCCATATGTCGCTCCTTCCCTTGAATCTGCCATGTGCCCCCACAGCAGTTTACCACTACATATGGCATGTTGCCGTATTCAGGAGAAAATGGATAACACATTTTGGGTGCTTTTTGTCCTGTTACCCCTTGTGGCTAAATCGGGGCTAAATCAACATTTTATTGGAAGAAATGAAACTTTTCATTTTCACAGCCAAGTGTTCTCAAATTCTGTAAAACGCTTATGGGGTCAAAGTGCTCAGTACCCCCTTAATATATTCTTTGAAGGGTTTAGTTTCCAAAATGGGGTCACTTTTTGAGGGTTTTCACTGTAGGGTACGTCAGTGTCTCTTCAAATACAAAATGTTGCCCAAAAACCATTCTAGCAAAATCTGCCTCCAAAAACCATACAGTGCTCCGTTCTTTCTCACAACTGCCATGTTCCCAGACAGCAGTTTACTACCACATATGGGGTATTTCTGTAAACTGCAGAATCAGAGTAATATATATTGAGGTTTAGTTTGCTGTTGACCCTTGCTGTGTTGCAAGAAATAAATTGATTAATATGAAAAATCTGCATAAAAAATGAAATTTTGAAATTTCACCTCCATTTTCCTTTAATTCTTGTGGAACACCTAAGGGGTAACAAAGTTTGTAACATCAGTTTGGAATAATTTGAGGGATGTAGTTTCTAAAATGGGGTCATTTATGGGTGGTTTCCATTATGTAAGCCCCTCAAAATAACTTTTATATCTGAATTGGTGCTTAAAAAAATGGTTTTGCAAGTTTGTTGAAAGTTTTAAAAATTGCTTCTAAACTTCTAAGCCTTCTAACGTCCTAAAAAAAAAATGACATTTGCAAAATGATGGCAACATAAAGGAGACACATGGGTAATGCTGACTGATAACTATTTTATGAGGCATTACTATGTCTTAAAAGTAGAGAAAGATAACAGGTAGTTACAGCTAAAGCAACACTGCGATAAAACCGTTTTTATACCCGTGGCATGTTAAGTACATTTAAATTGCCGCAAGATAACGGGTAGTTACAGCCAAAGCGATGCTGCAATAATTCCATTTGCATTCCTGTGGTATTGAACACATAGTTCAAAGACATTTTACCATTGCATTGTTATATCCATTTTAGCAAACGCATTGCTGCATGAAACTGCTTGGTTCAAAAACATTTTACTACACAAAATGCATTATCAGCCACAGTTTTTGCCATATTCAATTAGTTAGACTTTTGGCCGTTTATCCGTAGTGGCAAAGTTTTCCCCTGATATGATGATTTTTTTCAGCCATCTCTTGTCTCTGCAGAGTCTGACAAACTTTTCCATCATTGTGCTAAGCTGATACTGTGCCAGGGTGCCCCCACTGTAACAGTACTCCCAAAAGTCCCACCAATAGTAATAATTATCTGTAACTTAGTGCACTTAGTGTTAACAGTGCTCCCAATAGTAATAATGCCCTCACTGTGCTCCAGAAGTAATAATACCCACCATAATGCCTCCAGTACTAATAACCCCCCCCCCCTATAGTATGTGCCAGTAGAAAAAAAAAGCCAATGTGTGCCAGTAGAAAAAATACCCCTTTACAATGTGTGCCAATACAAAAAAAAAACTTATGTGTCAGTACAAAACAATACCCCCTTTAATGCCCCCATAGAATGAATGTCCCCATAGTGGCCCCCTTATAATGTGTGCCAGAACAAAAATTCCCCTTTTTAGCTCCTCTTCCCCCCCTCAATATTGGCCCAACATCATGCTGTCAAATAAAAATAAATCACATACCTCCATGCAACTGTCAATAAACAGTCACAGAACTCTTCCGGTCTGTGCTCTGAGCTGTATGTAGCCCGGATCAAGAGGCGCTATGATGATGACGTCATTGCGCCACCTGCATCGGCCTCTGTGTGCTCTGCCGCAGCATTCAACTGTATTGCGGCCCTCAGGACAGTCATGCAGTTGCATATGCAGAGATAAGCACTTCCACAATGCCACTTCCACTTACGCAATCGCCTCACCTTATTAGTATTTTTGAGTGAACCCGAACTGTAAAGTTCGGGTTCGTACCGGACTTTAGGGTTTTTTGTACCCGGACCCAAACTTTGCCATAAAAGTTCGGGTTCGAGTTTGGTGTTATGGAGTTTAATAAAACTTGTTGAAAGTCTGCAGGGCAGCCAATCAACAAGCGTGTAAGCTGTGTGCCCTTAGAAGCCATCATAGCCATGCCTACTAATGGCATGGCTATGATTGGCCAGTGCAGCATGTTACCCAGCCTCTATATAAGCTGGATGTCACGTAGCACCGCATGTCACGTCAGCTCTTACTAGTGCAGGGATAGGAAGCAGGCTGCCGCTGTGAGGGAGAGAGTAGAAATGAATCTGACAAGGCTGTTAAATCTGTGACCTACAGCAAATTTTTTGTGGGTGCAATGCAACATTTTTGTACCCCTGACACACAAAAATAATATTTAATCCGTCTGTTAGTTAGGTGGGCGTCGGCGACCAGTTTTTGTGTGCAGTGCACTTGCACCTGCATATGTGCCAGGGGCAATAATTTAATCCTTCTGGTACTGTAGTTCAGTGGGCGACATATACCCATTTTTAAGTACACCTGCACTGCATATGTGCCAGGGGAAGGGAAAATAATATAGGTAATCCGTCTGTGAGTTCAGGGGGGTTACATATTCACACGTTTTGCTCTGAAGTACCCCTGCGCTGCAATAAATTCAGTAAATCCATCTGTTAGATTGTGAGGTGACATATTCACATTTTTTGCTGTGAAATACCCCTGCACTGCATATCTGACAGGGAAATAAATTCTGTAAATCCATCTGTTAGATTGTAGGGTGACATATTCACATTTTTTGCTGTGAAATACCCCTGCGCTGCATACCTGACAGGGAAATAAATTTATTAAATTTGTCTGTTACATTGTTGGGTGACATAAACCCATTTTTTTCTTTTAAGTACATCTGCACTGCATACCTAACAGGGAAATACATTTTGTAAATCTGTCTGTTAGTTCGGTGGGTGACGTATACCCATTTTTTGCTGTGAAGTAGCCCTGCACTGCATACCTGACAGGGAAATAAATGTAGTAAATCCATCTGTTGCATTGTTGGGTGACTTATACCCATTTTTTGCTGTGAAGTACCCCTGCACTGCATACCTGACAGGGAAATAAATATCGTAAACCCGTCTGTTAGATTGTTGGGTGACTCATACCCACTTTTTTGATGTGAACTACCCCTGCACTGCATACCTGACAGGGAAATAAATTTAGTAAATCCATATGTTAGTTCGGTGGGTGACATATTCCCATTTTTTCCTGCGAACTATACCTGCACTGCATACCTGACAGGGAAATAAATTTAGTAAATCCATTTGTTACATTGTTGGTTAGCATATCCCCATTTTTCTTTTAAGTACACCTGCACTGCATAGCAAACTGGGAAATACATTTTGTAAATCCGTCTGTTACATTGTTGGGTGACATATACTCATTTTTTGCTGTGAAGTACCCCTGCACTGCATACCTAACAGGGAAATACATATCGTAAACCCGTCTGTTAGATTGTTGGGTGACTAATACCCATTTTTTGTTGTGAAGTACAAATGCACTGCATACCTGACAGGGAAATAAATTTAGTAAATTCGTCTGTTAGTCCAGTGGGTGACATATAACCATTTTTTGCTGTGAAGTACCCCTGCACTGCATACCTGACAGGGAAATAAATTTAGTAAATACGTCTGTTACATTGTTGGGTGACATATAGCCATTTTTTCTTTAAACCCCTTAGGGACAGAGCTCATTTTTAACTTAAGGACCAGGCCATTTTTTGAAAATCTGACCAATGCCACTTTATGTGTAAATAACTTTAAAACGCTTTTACTTATCCAGGCCATTCTGAGAGAGTTTTTTCGTCACATATTGTACTTCATGTCACTGGTAAAATGGAGTCTAAAAAATTCATTTTTATTTATAAAAAAATACCAAATTTACCAAAAATTGGAAAAATTTGCAATTTTCCAAGTTTCAATTTCTCTGCTTCTATAATACATAGTAATGCCACCAAAAAAGTTATTAATTTACTTCCCCATATGTCTACTTCATGTTTGAATCATTTTGGAAATGCCATCTTATTTTTTGGGGATATTACAAGGCTTAGAAGTTTAGAAGCAGATCTTAAAAAATTTCAGAAATTTTCAAAAACCCACTTTTTAGGGACCAGTTCAGGTCTGAAGTTACTTTGTGAGACTTATTTAATAGAAACCACCCAAAAATGACCCCATTCTAGAAACTACACCACTGAGCTTTTTAAAACTGATTTTACAAATGCCGTTAACCCTTTTGGTGTTTCAATAGAGTTATTGGCAAATGGAGATGAAATTTCAGAATTGCAATTTTTTTGCAAATTTTCCATTTTAATCCATTTTTTTCAGTAACTAAGCAAAGGTAACAGCCAAACAAAACCCAATATTTATTGCCTTTATTCTGTAGTTTTCAGAAAAACCCCATATGTGGTCGTAAACTACTGTATGGCCACGCTGCAGGGCGTAGAAGGAAAGGAGCGCTGTGTGGTTTTTGGAAGGCAGATTTTGCTGGACTGGTTTATCTACACCATGTCCCATTTGAAGCCCACCTGATGGCCCCCCTGGGGTAGAAACTCCATAAAAGTGACCCCATTTTGGAAACAACGGGATAAGGAGGCAGTTTTCTTGGGACTATTTTTAGGGTACATATGATTTTTGGTTGCTCTATAATACACTTTTTTTGAGGCAAGGTAACAAAAAAAATAGAAATTTCATCTCCATTTGCCAATAACTCTTGTGGAACACCTAAAGGGTTAACAAAGTTAGAAAAATCAGTTTTAAATACCTTGAGAGGTGTAGTTTCTTAGATGGAGTCATTTTTTGTTTCTACTGTAGGAGTGCATCAGGCGGGCTTCAAATGGGACATGGTGTCAAAAAACCAGTCCAGCAAAATCTGCCTTCCAAAAACCTTTCCTTCTGCACCCTGCCGTTTGGCCATTCAGCAGTTTACAACCACATATGGGGTGTTTCTGCAAACTACGATATCAGGGCAATAAATATTGAGTTTTGTTTGGCTGTTAACCCTTGCTTTGTTACTTGAAAAATGGATTAAAATGGAAAATTTTCAAAGAAATAGCTGTTTTGGGACAGTTTTTATTTGTTGTTATTTACATCGTTGATCTGACAGGTTAGATCGTTTGCTATTTCTGTAGAGCAGGTTGTTATGGATGCGACAATACAAAATATGACTACTTGTTGGGGGTGTTTGTTTCAGTTTTACATAATAAAACATAAAAAAAAAAAAAAGATTTTTTTAGTGTCTCCACATTCTGAAAGCCTTATTTTTTATTTTTTGGGCGACTGTCTTATGTAGGTGCTAATTTTTTGTGGAATGAGATGTCGGTTTGATTGGCACTATCTTGGGGTGCATATGTCATTTTTGTTGCTTGCTATTACACTTTTAGTGATGTAAGGTGACAAAAATGGCTTTTGACACCGTATTTACATATATATTTGTTGCTGTGTTCAACTGAGGGGTTAGGTCATGTGTTATTTTTTATAGAAAAGGTTGTTACGGATGCGGCGATGCCTGATTTGTATAGGTTTTATTTATTTAAGTATTACACAATAATATCATTTTTGAAACAAAAAAAAATCATGTTTTAATGTCTCCATAGTCTGAGAGCCAAATATTTTTGCGGGATGAGATGACGGTTTGATTGGAACTATTTTGGGAGGCATATAACTTTTTGATCGCTTGCTATTACACTTTTTGTGATGCGAGGTGACAAATTGTATTTTTGACACTGTTTTCATTAAACAAAATTTACGGTATTTACTTGAGTGGTTAGTTAATGTGATATTTTTATAGAACAAATTTTTTATGGATGCGGCGAAACATATTATGTATACTTTTTTATTTATTTTATTTTAACACAGTAACAGCATTTTAGAAAAAAGAAAAATCACGTGTTGGTGTCTACATAGTCTGAGAGCCATATTTTTTTATTTTTTTGGGCGAGTGTGCTATGTAGGGGCTCATTTTTTGCAGGATGAGATATGCCTTTTTGATTGCTTGATATTACACTTTTTGTGATGTAAGGTGAAAATAAAAGGCTTTTTTTTGCACCATTTTTTATGGTGTTCATCTAAGAGGTTAGGTCATGTGATCTTTTTATAGAGCAAGTTTTTACGGATGCAGCGATACATTTTTTCGACCCAGACCCACTTGGTTCTTGAAGATCCAGTCGGGTCTGATATCTGTATAATGCAGTACAGTACACTATATAGTGTACTGCTGTATTTTTTACTTTACACAGTCTGATCAGACTTCTGCCTTTAGCAGAAGTCTAATCAGAGTTACCATTACCATGGCAAGCAGGACGCCTGTGAAGGCGTCATGTTGCCATGGTAACCATCACCTGCTGCAAGAACTAGATGCAATCCCATCCTGTTGGGTGGCTGCAAAGGCACAGCAGCCCCCGATGGGAGAGGGAGGTAGCTAGCTCCCTGTTAACCCCTTCCCTACAGCGGTCCGTACGGACTGCGGCATGGAAGGGGATAAATTGCTGCCATCACAGCACAGAAGTCAGCCGTTTATACCAGATTGTCAGCAATGTGCTGACACTCTGGTATACCCACTAGGCCACCAATGAATATTAGAGAGGAGGCGGACGGGGGATCGTGTTACTGCCCGCCCGCCTCCCGTACTGGAGCCCGCAACCCCTACTTGTACCTCCCGCCGGCACAATCGGTAGTACACAGGACGTATCGGTAAATCCTGTGTCCTTAAGTACCAGGAATTTTTTATTGGAAATTGGAAAAGTTGCTGCTTAAGTTTTTATAATAGCAATTTGCATATACTCCAGAATGTTATGAAGAGTGATCAGATGAATTGCATAGTCCTTCTTTGCCATGAACATTAACTTAATCCCAAAAAAAACTTTCCACTACATTTCATTGCTGTCATTAAAGGACCTGCTGAGATCATTTCAGTAATTGTCTTGTTAACTCAAGTGAGAATGTTGACGAGCGCAAGGCTGGAGATCATTATGTCAGGCTGATTGCGTTAAAATGGCAGACTTGATATGTTAAAAGGAGGGTGATGCTTGAAATCATTGTTCTTCAATTGTTAACCATGGTGACCTGCAAAGAAACTTGTGCAGCCACCATTGCGTTGCATAAAAATGGCTTCACAGGCAAGGATATTGTGGCTACTAAGATTGCACCTCAATCAACAATTTATAGGATCATCAAGAACTTCAAGGAAAGAGGTTCAATTCTTGTTAAGAAGGCTTCAGGGCATCCAAGAAAGTCCAGCAAGCGCCAGGATCGTCTCCTAAAGTGGATTCAGCTGCGGGATCGGAGTGCCACCAGTGCAGAGCTTGCCTAGGAATGGCAGCAGGCAGGTGTGAGCGCATCTGCACGCACAGTGAGCTGAAGACTTTTGGAAGATGGCCTGGTGTCAAGAAGGGCAGCAAAGAAGCCACTTCTCTCCAAAAAAAACATCAGGGACAGATTGATCTTTTTCAGAAAGTATAGTAAATGGACTGCTGAGGACTGGGGCAAAGTCATATTCTCCGATGAAGCCTCTTTCTGATTGTTTGGGGCATCTGGAAAAAGGCTTTGCCGGAGAAGAAAAGGTGAGCGCTACCATCAGTCCTGTGTCATGCCAACAGTAAAGCATCCTGAGACCATTCATGTGTGGGGTTGCTTCTCATCCAAGGGAGTGGGCTCACTCACAATTTTGCCCAAAAACACAGCCATGAATAAAGAATGATACCAAAACACCCTCCAACAGCAACTTCTTCCAACAATTCAACAACAGTTTGGTGAAAAACAATGCATTTTCCAGCACGATGGAGCACCGTGCCATAAGGTAAAAGTGATAAATAAGTGGCTCGGGGACCAAAATGTTGACATTTTGGGTCCATGGCCTGGAAACTCCCCAGATCTTAATCCAATTGAGAACTTGTGGTCAATCCTCAAGAGGCGGGTGGACAAACAAAAAACCACTAATTGTGACAAACTCCAAGAAGTGATTATAAAACAATGGGTTGCTATCAGTCAGGAATTCGCCCAGAAGTTGTATTGAGAGCATGCCCAGTCGAATTGCAGAGGTCCTGAAAAAGAAGGGCCAACACTGCAAATACTGACTATTTGCATAAATGTCATGTAATTGTCGATAAAAGCCTTTGAAACGTATGAAGTGTGTGTAATTATATTTCACTACATCACAGAAACAACTGAAACAAAGATCTAAAACCAGTTTAGCAGCAAACTTTGTGAAAACTAATATTTGTGTCATTCTCAAAACTTTTGGCCACGACTGTACACTGCATACCTGACAGGGAAATAAATTTAGTAAATCCGTCTGTTAGTTCGGTGGGTGACCGCGTCAAATAAGGGACATGGCCCTGGTCGTGGTACTGCTAGTGTTGGTGGAGCTTCTATTGTAGGGAGAGGACGTGGTCGACCTGTGCCAGCTACACGCCCAAATGAAACACCTTCCTCAGCTGCGCATAGGTGACAAAACGTTCAGCGCTATTTTGTAGGCCTGAATACTGCTTTACGAATGGTGAGGCCAGAACAAGTTCAGGCAGTAGTAGATTGGGTGGCTGACAGTGCCTCAAGTTCCTTCACATTGTCTCCCACCTGGTCCCTTGCTGAAAGCTCAGAGTTGGCACCTGCAGCCCATGGGCATCTGTCTTTCACCTCACCCCCTTGCAAATCAGCCAAGCAATCTGAGCCACAAATCATGCAGCAGTCTCTTATGCTTTTTGTCGACTCTGCTGACAGGGTTTCCGTGGGCCATCCAGATAGCCATGCTCCAGAAGTGGAAGAGATTGAGTTCACCGATGCCCAACCACTTATGTTTGCGGATGTGGACATGGAAAGACCACCACAGCACGTCTCCGATGATGATGAAACACAGGTGCCAATTGCTGCAGCTGTCTGTAGTGTGCAGACTGACAAGGAGGGCAGGGGTTGAAGAGTGGGTGGAAGATGATATGGATGATAATGAGGTTAAAGACCCCACATAAAAACAAGTTCATGCGAGTGACGTGTGTAGTCCGGAGGAAGAGGTGGTGGTCACACAGAGCCACCAGCACAGCAAAAGAGGGAGCAGGGTGCAAAAGCAGAGCAGCCATCCCCTAGACAGTACGCCTGCAACTGCCCACTGCACCCAGGAACTGAGCACACTAAAGCCAGCTCCAAGGAGTTCCCTGGCATGGCAGTACTTCAAATAATGTGCTGACGACAAGACACGAGTGGTTTGCACTTTGTGCAATCAGAGCCTGGAGCGAGGCATAAACGTTCTAAACCTGAGCACAACCTGCATGACCAGGCATGTAAATGCAAAGCACGAGCTTCAGTGGAGTAAACACCTCAAAAACCAAGAAAGGTCTTGGGCTCCTCTTGCTCCCTCTTCTGCTGCAGTCTCGGCCTCTTACTCAACCTCTCGAGTGACAGTGGCACCTGCCACCCCGCAAACAGAGGCATGTGGCAGCAACGCCACCCTGTCCTTCACCGTCACCAAGCATCTCCACAATGTCTCATGGAAGCGTTCAGCCCTAAATGCCAGCATTTCAAAATTCCTGGACTTTGAAATGCTGTCATTGCGTCTGGTGGAGATGGAGACTTTTAAAAACCTTATGGCGGTGGCTGTCCCACAGTTCGTGGTTCCCAGCCGCCAATACTTTTCCAGATGAGCCATCCCTTCCCTGCATAACCAAGTGGTGGACAAAATCAGGTGTGCACTGCGCAATGCCATCTGTGGCAAGGTCCACATAACCACCGATACATGGACCAGTAAGCACGGGCAGGGACATTATATCTCACTAACAGCACACTGGGTAAATGCAGTGGCAATTGAGCCTGAGGTAGATAGCAGTTTTCCACATGTCCTTCCACCACTGAGGATTGCAGGGCATTTCTCTTTGCCTTCTCCTCCTACTCCACTTCCTCCTCTACCACCTCCTCATCCGGTCAGCGTAACACCTTCACCACCAACTCCAGCACAGCCAGCGGGAAATGACAGAAGGCTGTTTTGAAACTCATCTGTTTGGGGGGGAAACCCCACTCCGCGCAGGAGCTGTGGATGGGCATTGAACAGCAGACCAATGAGTGGTTGTGCCACTGAGCCTCAAGCCTGGCCTGGTGGTGTGCGAAAATGGGTGAAATCTCGTAGCAGCTCTGGGCCTAGCTGGTTTGACGCACAGCCCTTGCCTGGCACATGTGCAGAATTTGGTTGTGCAGAAATTCCTGAAAAATTACCTCGATATGTCAGAGCTGCTGCATAAATCGCGGCCCGTCTATGTTCGCTTTCAGCGTTCTCACCCTGCTTCTGCTCACCTGTCTGAGCTGCAGTGTAACTTTGGCCTTCCCGCTCACCGCCTCATATGCGACGTGCCCACAAGGTCGAACTCCACCTTGCATATGCTGGAGAGAGTATGTGAGCAGCAGCAGGCAATAGTAGAGTTTCAGCTGCAGCACGCACGGGTGAGTCACTCTGTGGAACAGCACCACTTCACCACCAATGAGTTGGTCTCCATGCGAGACCTGTGTGCCATGTTACGCTGTTTCGAGTACTTTATCAACATGGCCAGTGCCTATGATACCGTTTTCTGCGTTACTATCCCACTTCTATGTCTCCATCAAAAAACACTTTGGGCGATGATAGAAGAGGATTTTGCACAGGAGGAGGAAGAGGGATCTTTTCCACGGTTATCAAGCCAGTCATTCACTAGTGGCTCAGAGGGTGGGTGTAACAGGGCGCTAAAGTCACATTTGGTCCCCCATCAGCCGGAGACCTGCTGTCTAGCTTCAGGAGCGAAGACCTGTGTCTGGCCTCATTCCCAGGGCGGCTTTGCTAGCTGGGAGGCTCCCTGCT
This sequence comes from Bufotes viridis, assembly GCA_033119425.1. Lineage (NCBI taxonomy): Eukaryota > Metazoa > Chordata > Amphibia > Anura > Bufonidae > Bufotes > Bufotes viridis. Next base: position 131,240,867 of record CM065591.1, read on the forward strand.
CCTAGGTCTGCCTTGAGCACCGATCTGATCACTCGGTGCTCGATTTGTCGGTCTGCCGGTCATGTGATGCTTGCCACGTCACATGATCCTCACTCCCCACTATAAATACAAGCGGCCTGCTGGCTACAGGTTGCCTGTGATTTTTGTAATTTAGGCTGTGTTTGTTCCTTGTGCTACTTGTACTTGACTATTTGGTATTGACCCCTTCTGCTCGCCTCCTGACTTAGCTATTGTCTACTCCCTGTGTACATCCACTACCTTTGGATCTGACCTCGGCAATTCCTCTGACTACTCTCCTACCTTCTCCTTAGTACCTACATGACTTCCAGGTTTGACCTTGGCTTGCTTTCGGATTTGTCTCCTGTCTTTTACCTTTGTATCTACACTACCTCCCGGTTTGACCTCGGCTAGTTGACCCGCCATTGCCTCTCCGCAGTAGGCTCTCCTTCTGTACCTTCGCACCCCACCTGTCCGCATACTGCATCCTTGTGCTAATACAGTGTTAGTGGTCTCTATTCCTCCATCTCTGTCCTCCTCTCTCAGCATGTATTTAAGTTAGGGACCAACGCCCAGTTGCGCCCTGTCGCCTAGGGCGGGTAGTGCACGTAGGCAGGGACAGAGTGGAGGGTGGCAGTTAGGGGTGCACGTCCTCTTCTTTCCTTACCTGTGACAGTGGGTTCCTGCACCAACATAGGCCAGGTACACAATTGTCCAGCCAGGGCACAGTTCTGGAGGATGAGGAGGAGGAGGAACAGTGTTCACATCAGGGTGGCACCCAAAGCAGCTCCTGAACATCACTGGAGCATGGCTGGTGGGATACAGTGGACACAGATGATACACCTCCCACAGAGGACACTTTTTGTTGCCTCTGGGCAGCCTGGCACACATGAATGACTACATGCTGCAGTGCCTGCGCAGCGACCGCCGAGTTGCCCACATTCTAACCAGCTCTGATTACTGGGTGGCCACCCTGCTGGATCCCCATAACAATGACAATGTGCCGTCCTTAATTCCATCACTGGAGCGTGATCGGAAGATGTGCGACTACAAGCGCACGCTGGTAGACACGCTGCTGATGGCATTCCCACCTGACAGCGGAGGCTCAGTGGGGGCACCGCCAGTGCCTCAGAAGGCAAGGTTAGCATGGCCGAAATGTGGAAAAGCTTTGTCAGCAAGCCACAACAACCAGCACCACCAGATAATATGCAACATCTTAACAGGAGGCAGCATTTCAGCAATATGGTGGAACAGTATGTGAGCATACGCCTACACGTACTGACTTATGGGTCTGTCCCATTCAACTTCTGGATCTCAAAATTGGGCACATGGCCTGAGCTTGCCCTTTACGCCTTGGAGGTGCTGGCCTGCCCTACAGCCAGTGTATTGTCTGAACGTGTGTTTAGCACTGCAGGGGGCGTTATCATAGACAAGCGCAGCCGCCTGTCCACAGGCAATGTGGACAAGCTCACAGTCAATACTATTTTAAGTTATTCCCTATCCCCATGTTGCTGCCATTTGCAGTCCTCTGGCCCTTACCATGACTATTTTAGAGCCATTTTAGTGCCCCAAAGTTCGGGTCCGAATTGACTTCAATGGGGTTCGGGTTTGAGTTCAAGTTCGGGTCCAAAACTCGAATTTTGCAATTAAGTTCAGTCGAACCCGAACTTCCAGGTGTCCGCTCAACTATACTCATTAGTGGTGCACCCCTGTTTGCTCTTTTAGCCAAGCAGGTGTCCATAAAAATTGAGTTATAGCGAAGAAGGACTGGCACTCACTTTCTTGACGATATGAAGAGACTTTTTTTCAAGCATAATAGCATCATCAGTCTTAAAAAGGCTCAGGCTTGAGCCGAAACTAGTCACTGATGATGCTATTATGCTTTGAAAAAAAGTCTCTTCATATCGTCAAGAAAGTGAGTGCCTGTCCTTCTTCACTGTATACAAGTGGGATGCCTTCCCAGGACACGTGCACCACGTGCAAACCGCAGTGCAGACCCATCTTCTTCAATACACATAAAAATTGTGTTGCCATTCTGGAAATGTGGGGCAGTTCTGCGTCTTCACCAAAATGTAATTTTGCTGTAAGAAATTGGTACTTCCACCCAGCTTCTACACATTTTTTTTTTATTGTTTAAAATTGTTTCATTTTGTAAATGACTGTGGCCTTTCCCTGACCCCATGGACTGTTGGGGAGGCAGATTGTAACAATGGCAAGTACTGGTCAAGTTTGCCCTCTGTACTGTCTTGTCCAGATTCGGGTGTCATCTCATAGATGGTTTTCAACACAGTAGGTGGCATTGTGACACCGAAACAGACAAAGTTACCCTCCACCAGTGTTCAAAATATCACTTTTGTCAAAATGAACAAAGCATGGATTTTCACTTAACTCTGGTTGAGGCAAATAAATAGGTCTGCCTTTACTGACAGTGCCTCATCATTCCACTGCTTTTATCTGCGTGCCATCCATCATGTTATATATGACTGCTCCAGCTGCCATCTTGCGACTGTCGCTGTCTGCCTGCCTACCAATATATTCCATACTGTATGTTTGCTGCTTCTGCCGTCATCCTACCACTGTCTGCATTCCTACGATTATGCTCCAAATCGTAAGGCTGCTGCCGCTATCATGCCACTGCTGTTGTCTGCCTGCCTACCATCCTATTTTCTACCATATGGCTGCTGGTACTGTTGCTTCTACTTCTTGCTTCTAATCCCTCTACTGCAACTTCCACTATTCCTACTGCCACTACCATTTTTGCGCACAGCTATCACTACTACTTCTGCTATTACCACTAAACAGCCACACAAACATCTACTGCCTTGTCTGTTTTATGCTGTGCTGCTTCTGCTGCAGCTAATATTATGGCCACAAGTCACTATTACCCTACCTCTTTTCCACACAGTACTGCTGCTGCTCCCAACTGAAAGAGGAAATTTTACAAGCTCATTCAGAACAAGCCATTGTTTCTTCTAAAAATTAACATTTGTGCATATATAAATACAGGCAGACATTCTGCCTGTTAGCATATAATTTGTGGACACTTTAGCAGACGAATATACTGTTTCTTCTGACATTAACATACGTGTGTATATGAATAGGGGCAGGTATCTGCACCCATTAAGGGATACTTTTTGGACTCTTAATCCCAACAAGCCACTGTTATTTTCCCATAAAACTGTGTGTGCGTTCAACCCCATCAGGACCCTGCTATTTTCAATTTTTGCATTTTCATTTTTCACTCCCTCCATTCCTGGGGCCATAATTTTTTTTATTTTTGCATTCACATAGCCATATGATTGCTTGTTGTTTACAGGACAAGTTGTACTTTTTAAGTAAAAGGCTGTTTAGGCAAAACGCGTCACATTTGCGCCTATTCTATTCATGGGAATAAAGTGAAGATTTATTAACATCAAAGAGTGAGTGCTGATCCACTTCTTCTACTTGTACATTTTAATGGCACCATTTATCATTGCTTACAATGTAGTGGGAAGCTGGAAAAAATCCAAATGGGGGGGGGGGGGGGGGCTGGAAATAAAAATGTAATTCCTCCACAGTTTTATGAGTTTTGTTCTTAAGGTGTTCTCAATGCAGTAAAAGTTACCTTCATTCTCCCAGGTGAGTAAAATGATGGCGATACCATATTTATATGTTTTTTTTTGGTGTTTTAATACTGAAAAAAAAAAAAAAACTTTGGGGAAAAAAAATAACTTTTTTTTCTTTTTACTGCCATGTTCTGACCCGCATAACTTTTTTATAGTTACAGTATGTTTACTGAGTTGTGAGGGCTCATTTTTTGAGGGTCAATTGGTAGTTATGATTGATACTATTTTGGAGTGTGTACAACTTTTTAACCACTTTCCATTCAATTTTTTGGGGATGTGAAGTGACAAAAAAATGTTGAATTAGCTATTTTGATATTTTTTTTTTTTTGTTACACTGTTCGCTTTATGAGATAAATATTTTTTATATTTTAATAGTACGGGTATTTCCAGATGTGGTGATACCTACGATGTTAAGTCTTTTTTTCTTGTTCATGTATTTATTTATTTTATGCTAGGGAAAGGGAGGTCATTAGAATTTTTATATTTTTAATTTTTTTTTAGACTTTATTAGATGTTTTTAAACTTTTTTTTTAAGTCAGCCTTGTAATGTAATATACTAGTAATCAGCCTGTAAGCCTTGTAAGGCTTAGGCCAATTTCTAGTACAGGCCACCTTCCCTGATCTCAGCCAGGGGAAGGTCAGGGCAGGCAAGTGCGCAGGCACGGTTTTAGCACTCCCAGATGCTGTGGTCACATTTGACCATGTCATCTGAGCATTACCGCTGATCGCAGACATTACCCCTAACTCTGCTATATAAAACTGGCAGTGTTGGCTTCCACAGTACTCGTAAATGGGCCTCATCTGTACAGACCGAACTTCCACAGTACATGTAGAGTGGAAGTCTGGAAAGGGTTATGCACCATCTGCCCTCGAAAAATGATAATTTTTAGAACCTTTCAAATTTGAAAAAGCATAACACATATGATGGTGCATTGTGTTTTTAATCACGCTGTTTGTTAACACTGTCAACCATGTGTTTACCTTTAGCTATATTTGTTAGTGTCACTCTGACATTAATGACTATTGTTGTCATTGTCCAAGTTCAAGAGTTTAAAAGGAGGAAGGGGAGAAAGAACAAAAAAAAAAGAGATTTTTAAAATGGAGACAAAAAGATTTACAAAAGAACAACTGAGTACTAGGAGACCTCAGAGTGTCAAATACCAATTTTCAGGCCAATTGGAGCAACATTGATTTATGTAGAATTAATTCAGACACAAAGCAAATTTTTTAAAAAAATGATAAATCATACACAAAAAGACTTTCAAGAAGTTTGCTCATTTCTGTTTCTAATGCCAGAGGATTTTTATTTCCCCATCTATGAAGATGTAAGGGAATATATGTATAAAAGCAAAAATTGGGTAATTGTATATGATAGGCCTATAATTAATCTGGATTTAACTGAAATATGTATGAGGTATCTACTATGGATAAGTGCTTTCTTTTTACTTTGTAGTCTATGCATTTATAGATTAACTTTTCAGTCTCCATTTGAAAATAGATACAATTTATGTAGCCACTTGAAACCTTATCTGGGGATTGGCAATGATATTATGAGGGGTTGCTGAAGATAGCAACTATTCTGAAATTCAGTTTTATTCTGCATTAACCTGGCTGAGTAAACATTTATAAGTCATCATGGACTAACAAAAATCTTAAACATATGGTATGCGTTTTCACTCACAAATCTAGTCTACTACTATTCTCAACCATAATGCCATATTGTCTGTTAATTTAACATAGTATATTGCACTTGACCTGGATGTATTATAGAAAACCACTAAGAGAGAAGTACTATGCACGTGTCTTTTCCTAAGATAAGAGGATTCTAGCATCACATGTAGTAAAGCATAGATAGACCTATATTTATTAATCAGTTTATTCCAGTTTTAGGCATACACTGTGCCTTAAAAGTGGCAAATCATTGTGTATGCCAAAATCGTGCATACATTTGTAACTTTGGTCAGTACAAATTTTAAATGTGCAGAGGAAAGGTGGTTGTGATCTTCATGGATTAACTCTGGTCTCAAGGTTTTAGACCAATTTATTAAAAAGAATGATCCAAAATGGAGAAAATCTATGTCTGCTCATAAAAGTTGTAGATTTCCTTCTTTCACTTTAGACATTCCCAAAATGCAACATTACTCCAGTTTTATTTGACATCAGAAATGCTAGTTTTAGTAAATGTGGGTCATAGAGTCTAAAGCTCTGGTATTCACTCTTAACCGTGTCAAGGCATAAACTTTGTTAAAGGTAACCCTATATAACTTTCCCAAAATAGTCTTTCAAGGTGGTGGATAGTGTTGAGCGAATCGAAGTCCACAAAGTCGATTCACTGCGAAGCTGAATTTCCTAAAGCTTCGTGGTAGCGAATTAATTTTCCCTGAAATTGTGTAAAAAACAAAAAAAGTAATACCTACCTCATCAATTTGCCCGCGACGGGCCAGCCGCTCCCATCTTGATGGAAGTTCTCGCACAAAATCCTGTGTGCGGTGATGTATGATGTCACCACACTGGCCGACATGATGATTTTGCCTCAGATCTCCAATTTAAGATGGCACCAGCCGGCCCATCGCAAGCAAATGGATGATATAAGTATGATTTTATTTATTTTTATTTTACTCCATTACATTATTACTTTTAGATGTTGCAATCAGCTATTGAACGTGGCATCTGAGGGCTACAATGACGGGGAATGACGGAATTGCTGCTCCCTGTCATTGCACCCACTACTTACAAAGAAATTCTCTTCATGATGAAGTAATTCATCATGAAGTTAATTTTTTGTAAAATTCGGCGAAGCAGCCAAATCAAATTTTGTAATATTTTCTTATCTCTAGTGGTGGATGGTAAAGACTACTGGGGCAGAGAAAAATTAAGCATGATAAGTCAATGCCATACAAACAGAACAGGGACAAAATTTAAAAGCAAGTCAGACAGAAAAGAGATACATTAAAGGGACACTGACAGGGACAAAATTCGTTTTTAACCCTAAATATGTGGGCATAGATGGTCTAATGAGTATTTGAACCATATAAGGATAACCCCTGTTGAACTTATAAACAGCATAAAATCAAGTTTTATTACCTCTCCAAAGTGATGTTTGTGCCCAAGGGGTGGTGTTTAATCTTCTGTTGTGCCCAGCCGCACCCTAACTGCCGGATTGTAGCGCCACCCAGGTCATCAATATTCAGTCTGAAGATGCCTCTGAAGATTTGTGGACGCAGGCGCAGTATTGCTGCTGCCTCTGTGAGTGTCGGCATCGTATCCCGCGCATGCCCAGAAACTGCTACTGAGGCTGATGCCCATAGCTTTGTAATGGGCATGCGCGGGATCTAGGAGCGTCAGGGGGTAAAGCAGAAGCTGCCCAGCGAAGTGAATATTGATGAGCTGGGCGGCGCTACAATCAGGCAGCTAGGGTGCAGCTGGGCACAACAGGAGATTAAACACCGCCCCTTGGGCTCAAACAAGATCGCTTTGGAGAGGTAATAAAACTTGATTTTATGCTGTTTATAAGGTCGACAGGGGTTATCCTTATATGGTTTAAATACTCTTTAGACCAGCTTTGCCCACATATTTAGGGTTAAAAACGCATTTTGGCCCTGTCAGTGTCCCTTTAAGCAAAGACATGATAAAGATAAAAGGTCAGGGTAAAATTAAGCATTCAACAGCTATAAATATGCTTGTGTGAGAAAACAAACAACTTGTAGAGAGCAGCAAAAGAGCAATGACTCATAATAGTAAGTGGTATAGTTATATAGTCATACCTTATAATAAAAAAGAACTTAGCTGAACATGAAGAAACTTTGTAAACAGCTAATCATGCCTATAAATGAAAACTGACACACATAGATAGGGTTTTTATTATTTATGGTATAACAATTCTGTTTTGATTTTTGCTTGGTGATCATGATTATTAAGCATATGATTCTTATTCCTGAATTTTAGGGAGTGATGACATATAGGCATTTCAACAATAGCAGAGCTAAAATTTGTATGCAAGAAATCACACTAGAACGAAACTGTATTGGGCACCAATAATCTTTTTCCTAAACAAACACAGATGTAGACACAGATGATGTAGTGCAGAGAGTATTATTGTGTGGCAGGCATATCCACTTGGGAGCTGTGAACTTCATAAACAGCTTTGCAATCAAGCTCTGTGTTCATGTGTTCAATTTCCATCCAGAAGCTTCAATTTAGCTCAGATACAATGACTTGAAATAGTTTTCAGTAGCCTGCAAATTATAAATTGGCATGTGATACAGATATCCTTTAAGGAGACAGTTACCAATCACCAATTACTTATTCCAAGAAGTTTCTTTTACTTTTCTAAAAACGGAAGAACTAAGGGACAAAACAGAAATTTAGTGATGAGTAAACCTGACAAACTGAGGGCAGAAACAAGATTTTTTTTTTCTGAAAGCATGAATTTACTTTATTAGAATCAGTATAGGTAGAAGTAGTGTTGGCCATGGTGGCTAATCATGTGATTGGTTGATGTGGACAACCCAATCTACAGATTTGATAATTGGTGACTTACCTGGGCCGCAATACAAAGCTTTCAAGGCCTTTTATTTGAGGTGACTTACTCCAGCTTTCTGGTGCAAGTCATGCCTGAAATATATGTCGTCTCCTTTCAGAATCTGGTGCATGGACCTACTGAAAATTATTAAGAGACACATGCATCTCAAAGTAGGTCAAAACTGGCTTTAGAAAGACCACCAGACTTGATAAATTCATCTAAAGTGCTTAATAATTATGAGGGTCATTTATTAAACAGACAAACACCTATACTAGAGGAGAGTTCAAGCTAGTTTGTTTTTGTTTTTTTGCAATTTCATCACAGCCAACCTATTTCTTTTTCTACTGGTATACAATCTTAAAATAAGGTTATAGATGTAAATTATTTAGGATATGTTAGTAAAAGAAAAACAAGCCCAGGTTTTGCCATTCAAGGCTAATGTGCAAAATGTACAGTATTTCCATTGAAGATCATTTACATTACTATTATAGAACTGCACAAATACTTTTCCTATGACATTGTTATTATCAGAATGGCTCCAAATAGAAATGGCATAAAAGAGATGCTGAGAGATAATAAAAGCTTGTTTGTGTTGCTCTGCTAATCTATAAGCAGAATATAGGCTGCAATTGATTGGATCCTGTGTTATGTCAGTGGAACAATGACTTATGTACATTGCATATTGCTGATCTGCTTTGTCGCCTCTCTATGCGGTATTACAGAGGACATTGGCCATATAAAAGAATGCAAATGTATGCTTATAGATAATCATTTTAAAGAGTCAATAGTGTGTGTATACAGCAGTATGTCTATACAGTTTCAGTTGCCCACTGTGACTAGTCTAAGAAAAAAGTACATATAAATTTGTGCTTTTTATTACTTTGGGATGCGCTAGCTGCCTTTTTTTTCAGCACCATTAAAAAAAGTTTCCAGATGTACACTTGCCAAACATATGGCAAAATAGTTTTTGGCAAACATCTATAGCAGGATATACATCGGTATACTTTTTTTTTCTGTATTCATACTCTTAAATTTCAATGCCCAAATGGCAAAAACAATAGTAATAAATACCAGTAGTAATGGTGGTAGTTGCAGCTGTAATACGACAGTATGACCATATCATGAAAAGTGGGAGGGAAAGTGGCCATGTTTAACCTGTTAAGCTGATTTGAAGTCACATTTATCAATTAAGACTATTTTTTTTTAAAGTCTCAATTATTGGCTCAATCTTAAGGACCTACTAAAGCACACAATTATAAATAGAGATGAGCGAAATTCTCAAATTCAATTTGGGCGGTTCGCCGAATTTTCCGAAAAGATTTAATTTGATCCGAATAATTTGAGGCAAATTGCATTAAAATCGGCTATTTCCTGGCTGAGGAGTGCCTGTATAGTGGTGTAGAACACTGTGCCTTGCAGCAACATGCATAGTGAGTCTGCTGTGGTAGTGTCAGTATGACACGCATATGAGAGGCGTTGCTTTTAGAATCACTGCACACTTCACTTCTTTGGGCAGTTATGGGGCCAAAAATGACCAAATAACTCAAGTGCAAACTCAGCCTTACAGGTTGATGTTAGCATCAGGTATAAAGAACTGTGCAGAGGCCCAAGATCCTACTATAGCGTGAAAGAGCGCACTTCTTTTCCACTGTTGTCAGCTGATTCCATATAGATGTCTACAGAACCTGTTCTATTAAACGCTTATACAAGAGCCCCCCCGACAGAGTGGAGAGGGTGTAAGCAGTAAGTTTGTGTTGACGTCACTGATTATTTTGCCCTTCCTCTGATCCTTCAGAACAATAACCCCCCAAAAAACGGATCCTGTCTATTGAGCATCTGCTTTCACTCGGTCAGCATTTAGTCAGTAATCCATCAGTATTGCTAATGCCCAAAAAAAACAGGAGTGGATACAAAACAGAGATGACGTGAATGGAATATTTGAATGTCTTCTGTGTTTTGTATCCACTGCTGCTTTTGGCCACCAAATCATAAGCCAATTCTGATAGGACCATAAAGGCCTTACAGCTGCTATACAGACAGGATCTGTTGTGTGGTTTCATTTTTCCTTCCTTCTGACAGATCACGAGAAGGGTCAGATAAATGATGATGTCAGCCAGGCCAAAAAGGCAAAATAGTGTCCCAGTCCTGAAGTGGGGAGGGTGGGAACAGCATGAAAAGTCCACAGAGTGGCCCAATGACATAGTGTGGAGGTAGCAGCAGCATCAGGAGACCACAGAGTGGCACAATGACAGAGTGTGGAGTTGGCAGCAGCAGCTTGAGGAGGCCACAGAGTGACAAGATGACGTAGTGTTGAGGTAGCAGCAGCATCAGGAGACCACAGAGTGACAAGGGGACATAGCGTGGAGGTGGCAGCAGCATCAGGAGAGCACAGGGTGACCAGGTGACAGAGTGGGGAGGTGGGTGGCACTAACAGTACCCACTGACGAAGGTGGGTGTAAGAAGGAGCACTTGGCATCAGATGTGTGGCATCAGGCGGGTGGCAGCATCAGAATAGTAGCTGAGGCAGGTAGCCAGAAGAAACTGGTCTCTTTTGTCAAGGTTTGGGTGAGGCAGCATGGATGATCAAATCTGATGCATTAGGAATTGGTGGGTGGAAATCCTGACTCATCCACGCCTGATTCATCTTGACAAAGGCCAGTCTCTCTACATTTATGGTGAACAGGTGAGTTGTCCTTGGTGTGACTATGGCCCCCGCCGCACTAAACACCCGCTCTGATGCCACACTACTGGCTGGGCAGGACAGCTTTTCCAGGGCAAACTCGGCCAGTTGCGGCCACAAATCCAGTTTGGCTGCCCAGTAGTCCAGCGGATCTTCAATGACAGCTGGTAGGGTGCACTCCAAGTAGGCCACCACCTGCTGGTTCAGGTTCTGCTCTATGTCTTGCTGCTGGTGAGTAGTTTCTTCACTATGGAGGTAAAGAAATCTGCTCATAAGCGACTCTAAACTCAGGCTGCTGATGGACCTGGTACTGCTCCTGCCACCCTACTGACCCCCCCCCCCCACCCGCCAGCAGCCATGCCAATGGAATGTGAGGGCAGACCTGCTAGAGGATGGACAATGGCGCAGATAGGCAGTGGCCAACTGACTACATAGGATGTCTCTATAGTAGTTCAGTTTGACCTCCTGTAAAAAATGCCCCCATTTTGGACTGGTTGCGAGGGTCTAACATGGTGAAGAGCCAGAAGTCATCCCTCTCCCGAATGGTGACAATTCGGCTGTCACTACGCAAGCAAGTGAGCATGCATTGGGTCATTTGTACAAGTGACTCAGAGGGCCTCAGTTGCTTCCATCTCCACTGCATACTGCCACGGTGTGCTTGGGTCATATGCCTCATCTTCCTCATCTCCCTCTTGCTCTTCTGGCTGCTCCTGCTCCTCCTCTCCTGTCACCTGTGTATAAAAACCACCCATTTTGCTACACATTGCTTGTGCTCCAATATCCATTTCCTCCTCCTCCTCCTCCTCCTCCTCCTCCTCTAGTTCAGCCCCCACAGGGCTTATGTGGTTGTGAGATGTTGGTGCCACGTCTCCAGTCCCCTGACCAGCCAGATTTACCAGCATCTTTTCCAGGATATGGATCAGTAGAATGACTTTGTTCATCCCGTAGTACTGGCGACTGAAAAAAAAGTGGCCTCCTCAAAGTGCACGAGAAAACAGCATGAGCTGCCATTGGCTAACATCGAATTTACACATGGGAGTACCTCTGTCCGCCTGTATCATCAAGAAATTGTTTATGGCCTTTCTCTGTTCATACAGTTGGTCCAACATATGGAGGGTGGAATTACAGTGGTTGAAAATGTCGCATATCAGCCTATGTTGGGGGACGTCATTCTGCCGCTGCAGCTCAAGGAGGGTGTGGTTGGCATTGTACGAGTGGCTAAAGTGCATGCAAAGTTTCCTGGCCATTTTTAGGAAGTCTTGCAGATGGGTGGAAGACTTCAGGAAACGCTTGACAAACAGATTGAACACATGCTCCTTCCAGGGCACATGGCTCAGCCCTCCTTGCCAACACCATGTTCTTCCCATTGTTGGTCACCATGGTTACGATTTTGAGTTGTCGTGGAGAAAGCCAGGATTCGATTTCTTAATGAAGGACATGTTACTCCATCTCCTGTGTGACTCCGTTCGCCCAGGCAAATCATGCACATGTGTTATGCTGGTGGGGCACTGTGAATTGTCCCTGCAGTTGAGGCTGCGGACACGGTGGAGGATGAGGAGGCAGAGGCGGACATTGTCGCAGGATCAACGGTGTGAAAACGTGGAGGCAGAAGTGGCTTCACCTGGCCAAGTTGCTGGTTTGGCTGGGTAGGACCTAAATTTACCCAGTGGGCCAGAAAAAACATATATTGTCCTTGACCGCATTTACTGCTCCACATGTCGGCGCTGCTGTGCACTTTGGCCGACACCGACAGGCTCAAGAACTTGCCCACCTTCATTTCCACATATGTGTGCAGGGCTGGTACTGCCTTTTAGGCAAAGAAATGACTGCTTGGGACTCACCACCTCGGCTCGGCCCAAGCCATCAGTTCTCTAAAAGGTGAAGAGTCCACCACTTGGAAAGAGAGGGACTGCAGTTCCTGCAACTTGACCAAGAGCATGTTTAGCTTCTGAGCTGTTGGATGAGTGCACACATACTGTTTTCTCTTGGCAATTGCTTCGGTGATCGATTGTTGATGGAAAGACTGACTAAGAGAAGGAGGAGCAGGAGCATCTGGGCCAGCAGATGGGAAGGACAGATGGCTTCCTTCGGCTGAGGGGGTGGGGCCTTGACTGCCTGAAATCGGTTGTGTGCCACTGGGTGATGCAGCGGTTGCTGCAGCAGGCTGGACCACAACATTGGAGCCATGGTTCTCCCAGGCCACTCTATGGTGACTCTGCATATGTTGACGTAGGGCCATGGTGAAAACATTGGTACCCTGACCATGCTATACCTTTTTCCCACAGATTCGACAAATGGCCATGTTCACTTCCCCCGGCAGCTTAAAAAAAAAGGCCACACTGCCAAGTAGGTGATTTTACCCCCAAAACTCTGCACTGACTGACTACTAACACCGCTGCCTCCTTTAACCCCTGTGATGCGGGTGGTCTACCCCGGGCACGTTTGGCTCCCGACCTCCCAATGCTAACACCCTGCTGACTCCCGGCCACACTACCGACTTGCTGGCTCCACCGCTGCCTCACGCGCAAGCTGCCACCCTCTTCTCCCGATGATGATGAAGCCCGTTCGTCACCAGGCTCCTAATTGTGATTGGCTGCATCATCATCGAGTACTGTCTGCATGTCACCGATGTCCTCCTCAACAGTCTCTGAGACAGGAGCCTGACCGCTTGCAACACCAGCTCCGATGCCACTCTCCTCATCCATACTTGCCCACCTACCGGATGAAGCAGAGGATTTCTCCTCGACATCTTGGCTGGCCAGTAGCTGCTGACTGTCCTCTAGTATCTCGTCCTCGCTGTATAGTGGAGCTGAGCCCACAGTATATAGTACTTCTCTGGCTGAGGGAACAGAAAAGGACAGTCAAGTTGAGGAGAGGTGAGGGTACAGGGCCCGTTCCCAGGCCATTCCAACTAAGGGTTATGTCTGGCGAACCCACGACTCTTGGCTGGGGGTGTCTGATGTCACTTGCGACAAAGTCGAAGATCGAGTCAACCATTCAAGAACCGCTGGGTTGCTGGTAAAGACACAACCGCTAGCTGACACTGGGAGCTCAGGCCTCTTGAAGTGACCACTGCTGCAACCTGTGTCTGTGCCAGAAACATTTAGGCCTGTGCAGGGCCTGTCACTTCTCTGTCTGACATACTGTTAGATCAAATAAGTAAATAAAAAGGAAATTAATACATTTTTTTTTTGCCACTAATACACTCCAAAAAGGGCTATAATTTTCTCATTTCACCACACAACCCCTAATAAGCCCCTTTTTTTCCCACTAGTACATGCCAAAAAGGGCTTTCATTTTCTCATTTTACCAGACAACAGCTAATAAGCCCATTTTTTCCCTGGCTAATACACGCCAAAAAAAGGCTTTAGAACAAATAACTGCGGCCGTGAACGGCAAATAAAGATATTTTTTTTATTTGCCACTAATAAATGCCAAAAAGGACTTTCATTTTCTCACTTCACCACACAACAACTACCGTATTTTTCGCCCTCTAAGAAGCACTTTTTTCCCCACAAAAGTGTGGGTGAAAAGGCAGTGTGTCTTATGGGGCGAATGCTGCAGTTTGTATACCGCCGACTGCATGCTGCGCAGTGCGGTCGGCGGGTTTATCAGCGGGGGAGGGAGGAGGGGCCAGCATTTAGCTCTGTAATTACTGCGGGCCCGGTGCAGTCACTGTATCCTGATAAACCGTGCCCGATCACTGTAGGAAACTTAACTGTAGGGAATGCTGTAAGCTGATTAAGTTTACAGTAGTCTTTTATCCAGGCTTTACTTACTGTATTAACTTTCCGGAAGGCAGGAGGCTGAGCTGGCGGGCGGGCCCTGACAACGTAACACACTGCGTACTCCGCCTGCTCCGCCTTCTTCATTCATAAAGTGGGCGGAGCCGGCACGTGACATAGTGAGCAACGTTGTCAGCGCCGGCCCACCAGCCCAGCCTCCTGCCTTCTGCCTGCCAGAAAGTTAAAGTAGTACAGTAAATAAAGCCTGGATAAAAGACTACTGTTAACTTAATCAGCCTACAGCATTCCCTACAGTTAGGTTTCCTACAGTGAGCGGGCCCGGTGTATCAGGATACAGTGACTGCACCGGGCCCGCTGTAATTACAGAGCTAAATACCGGACCCTCCTCCCTATTGGATGTCATTCTGTGGATGGCACTATTATGGGGATTTGTGGATGGCAAGTTATGGGGTCTGTGGATGGCATGACACTGTTATGGGGGATCTGTGTATAACACATAGCATAAAATGCAATTTATGTGTCATCAACAGATCCCCCCCTATAGCAGTGCCGGCCACAGTCCCCAATAGCAGTGCCGGCCACAGTCCCCAATAGCAGTGCCGGCCACAGTCCCCAATAGCAGTGCCGGCCACAGTCCCCAATAGCAGTGCCGGCCACAGTCCCCCATAGCAGTGCCGGCCACAGTCCCCCATAGCAGTGCCGGCCACAGTCCCCCATAGCAGTGCCGGCCACAGTCCCCCATAGCAGTGCCGGCCACAGTCCCCCATAGCAGTGCCGGCCACAGTCCCCCATAGCAGTGCCGGCCACAGTCCCCCATAGCAGTGCCGGCCACAGTCCCCCATAGCAGTGCCGGCCACAGTCCCCCATAGCAGTGCCGGCCACAGTCCCCCATAGCAGTGCCGGCCACAGTCCCCCATAGCAGTGCCGGCCACAGTCCCCCATAGCAGTGCCGGCCACAGTCCCCCATAGCAGTGCCGGCCACAGTCCCCATAGCAGTGCCGGCCACAGTCCCCCATAGCAGTGCCGGCCACAGTCCCCCATAGCAGTGCCGGCCACAGTCCCCCATAGCAGTGCCGGCCACAGTCCCCCATAGCAGTGCCGGCCACAGTCCCCCATAGCAGTGCCGGCCACAGTCCATTTGAATGGGGCCTCAGACCGTGATTTGCAGACAATAATAGGACATGCACTACTTTTTTGCGGAACGGACATACGGAAATACTGAAACGAAATGCACACGGAGTACCTTCAGTATTTTCTACAGCCCCATTGAAGTGAATGGTTCCACATACGGTCCGCAAAAAAAGGAACGTAAACGGAAAGAGAATATTGTCGTGTGCATGAGCCCAAAGGCAGATGTCTGACCAGACTAGTGAAAAGTTAAAAATACAGTACAGTACACTATATAGTGTACTGTATTAAATAGACACCAGACCCACTGGATCTTCAAGAACAAAAAAAAATGGAAAAAAGTGAAAAAACTCACTGAGTAAAAATTTAAAAAATAAACTACACTACACATCTTAGGTATCGCCGCTCTAAAAAATATCACATGACCTAACCCTTCAGATGAGCACCATAAGAAAAAAAAATGGTGTAAAAATGGTGTAAAAAAAGCCATTTTTTGTCATCTTACATCACAAAAAGTGTAATAACAAGCGATCAAAAAGGCATATGCCTCCCAAAATAGTATCAATCAAACCGCCATCTCATCCCACAAAAAATGAGCCCCTACATAGGACAATCGCCCCAAAAAAATAAAAAAAATATGTCTCTCAGACTATGCAAACATTAAAACATGATTTTTTTTTTTCTAAAATGCTGTTATTGTGTTAAAGTAAAATAAAGAAAAAAAGTATACATATTATGTATCGCCACGTCCGTAAAAACCTGCTATATAAAAATATCCCATGATATAACCCCTTAGGTAAATACCGTAAAACAAAAACAGTGTCAAAATTTTTTTTTTGTCACCTTACATCACAAAAAGTGGAAAAGCAAGCGATCAAAAATTGATATAAACCCCAAAACAGTCCCAATCAATCCATCATCTCATCCCGCAAAAAATGATACCCTACATAGGACAATCGCCCCAAAAAAATAAAAAAAATATGACTCTCAGACTATGGAGACATTAAAACATGATTTTTTTTTGTTTAAAAATATTATTGTGTAAAACTTAAATAAATAAAGAAAACATATACATATTAGGTATCGCCGTGTCCGTACCAATCTGCTCTATAAAAATAACACATGAACTAACCCCTCTGGTGAACACAGCAAAAAATATATATATAAATATCTTGTCAAAAGCCATTTTTATCACCTTACATCACAAAAAGTGTAATAGCATGCGACCAAAATGTCATATGCACCCCAATATAGTGCCAATCAAACCGCCATCTCATTCCCCCAAAAATTGAGCCCCTACATAAAACTGTTGCCCAAAAAATAAAAAATAAATATGGCTTTCAGAATGGGGAGACACTAAAAAATCATTTTTTTCACAAATGCTTTATTATGAAAAACTGAAACAAAAATTCCCAAAAAGTAGTCATATTTGGTATTGTCGCATCCGTAACAACCTGCTCTATAGAAATAGCACACAATCTAACCTGTCAGATCAACTATGTAAATAATAAAAAATGAAAACTGTCCAAAAACAGCTATTTCTTTTAAATTTTCCATTTTAATCCATTTTTCCAGTAACAAAGCAAGGGTTAACAGCCAAACAAAACTCAACATTTATTGCCCTGATTCTTTAGTTTTCAGAAACACCCCTTATGTGGTTGTAAACTGCTGTATGAACAAACGGCAGGGCGCAGAAGAAAGGGAACGCCATATGGTTTTTGGAAGTCGGATTTTGCTGGACTGGTTTTTTGACACCATGTCCTATTTGTAGTAGAAACTCCATAAAGGTGACTCCATCTAAGAAACTACAACCCTCAAGGTGTTCAAAATTGATTTTACAAACTTTGTTAACCCTTTGGGTGTTCCACAAGAGTTATTGGCAAATGGAGGTGAAATTTCTGAATTTCTATTATATGTTACCTTGCCTCAAAAAAGTGTAATATAGAGCAACCAAAAATCATATTTACCCTAATATAGTACCAACACCAAACTGCCACCTTATCCTGTAGTTTCCAAAATGGGGTCTTTTTTTGGAGTTTCTATTCTAGGGTTACATCAGGGGGGCTTTAAATGGGACATGGTGTCTAAAAACCAGTCCAGTAAAATCTGCCTTCCAAAAACCATATGACGTTCCATTCCTTCTGAGCCCTGCCATTTGGCCATACAGCAGTGAACGACCACATATGGGGTGTTTCTGCAGACTACAGAAACAGGGTGTAACGGATCGATGGGCACCCCGACTGGGTACCTCCGTTGAAAGATGCTCATAGCGCTTCTTGAGGATTCAAAGTGCTCTAGCCGACACCACAACCACCAAATCGGAGAAGCATATAAATGCGGTAAACAGCCGAATAGGAAAAACCATACGAAGAGGTTTACACTCCTAGCAGTCAAACTGGAACAGCATACCATAAATCCCCCCCCCCCAATAACAAGACGACACTTCGTTTTGAGGGTCAAGCAGGAACTCCTTTCTTGGATGGCAAAGCTTGGCCTTTTATGCAAGTCCTCCAGCCAGGGCTACTCCCCCGGGGACCTAATTGAGGACAGGCACACAAAACACAGTGACCAATCATCCTACAGTCAGTTATATCACAACCCCACATGCATTGTCCATTGTGTTTGCTGATTGCGTCCCAGGCAATGTCCATTGTGAATGTTGATTAGGTCACAGGCAATGTCCATTGTGAATGTTGATTATTTCACAGGCAATGTCCATTGTGAATGCTAACTGTCACTGGGGCCATAGTCACAGGGTAATAGGCTGGCAAGCATGCCTCTCCAACTCCACGTGACAAAGGTGCTTTTGTCACACAGGGCAATACATTTTTATTTTTGTTTGGCTGTTAAACCTTGCTTTGTCACTGGAAAAAATTGATTCACCTCTTTAGGACGCAGGGTGTACATGTACGCCCTTGTGTTCTGGTACTTAAAGACCCAGGGCGTACATGTACACCCTGAGAATATCCGATCACCGCTGCGCACGTGGCGGTGATTGGGACAAGATGCCTGCTGAAATCAGTCAGCAGGCACCTTGGCACAATGCCCAGGATGGTCCCCCCCATGTCAGCGATCGCAGCAAACCGCAGGTCAATTCAGACCTGCGGTTTGCTGCGCTTTCTGCAGTCTCTGATCAGAGACTAAAAAATGCCCCAAACTTATAAATTTTAACCCCCCCCCTGCACCCCGCCATATTAGTGTCCCCCCCGGGCGGTGCAGGGGGGGGGGGATTGCGGGCGGTGCTGCGCCTCCTTTCAAATGCTTTCCCTGGTGTCTAGTGGGTATAGCAGGGGGTCAGCACATTGCTGACCCCCTGCTATAAACTGCTGACATCTGTGCTGCATATGTCAGCAGTTTAACATGTTAACATGGAGGGAGCTCCCTCCCTCTCCCATCGGGGGCTGCTGTACCTTTGCAGCCCCCTGACAGGATAGGATAGCAGAGGGAGGGAGCTCCCCTCCCTTCCAATCACCCGCTGTTCTGTTATGGCAGCGGGTGATGGTTACCATGGCAGTAGGACGCTTTCAGAAGCGTCCTGCTCTCCATGGCACTGAAACTCTGAATGGGCTTTTGCTAAAGGCAAAAGCCTATTCAGACTTTGTAAAGTAAAAAATACAGTAAGTACACTATATAGTGTACTTACTGTATTATATAGACACCAGATCCACTGGATCTACAAGAACCAAGTGGGTCTGGGTCAAAAAAAATGAAGAAATAAGAAAAATACATATCACTGAATAAAAATTAAAAAAATCAAATACACTACACATTAGGTATCGCCGCGTCCGTAAAAATCTCCTCTATAAAAATATCACATGACCTAACCCTTCACGCAAATACCGTAAAAAAACCCCCAAAAAAATGGTGTAAAAAAGCTATTTTTTGTCACCTTACATCACAAAAAGTGTAATACCAAGTGATCAAAAAGGCGTATGCCTCCCAAAATAGTACCAATAAAACCGCCATCTCATCCCGCAAAAAATGAGTCGTTACATAGGACAATCACCCAAAAAAATAAAACAATATGGCTCTCAGACTATGGAGACACTAAACATAATTTTTTTTTCTAAAATGCTATTATTGTGTTAAAGTAAAATAAATAAATAAATTAAAAGTATACATATTATGTAGCGCTGCATCCATAAAAACCTGCTCTATAAAAATATCACATTATCTAACCTCTCAGGTAAATACCGTTAAAAAAAAAAAATAAAAACAATGTAAAATAAAACATTTTTGTCACCTCACATCTCAAAAACTGTAATAGCAATCGATCAAAAAGTTATATGCACCCAAAAATAGCGCCAATCAAACCGTCATCTCATCCCGCAAAAAATGATACCCCACATAGGACAATCACCCCAAAAAATTTAAAAAAATATGGCTCTGAGACTATGGAGACACTAAAACATGATTTGTTTTGTTTTAAAAAATGATAATATTGTGTAAAACTTAAATAAATAAATAAATAAATAAATAAAAAGTATACATATTTGGTATCGGCGCGTCCGTCGCAACCTGCTCTATAAAAAAAAAAAAACACATGACCAAACCCCTCAGGTGAACACAACAAAAAATAAAAAAAATACAGTGTCAAAAGCCATTTTTGTCACCTTACATCACAAAAAGTGTAATAGCAAGCGACCAAAATGTCATATGCACCCCAAGATAGTTCCAATCAAACCAACATCTCATCCCGCAAAAAATGAGCCCCTACATAAGACAGTCGCCCAAAAAATAAAAATAAAATATGGCTTTCAGATTGTGAAGACACTAAAAAATCTTTTTTTTCAAAAATGCTGTATTATGTAAAACTGAAACAAAACCCCCCAAAAAGTAGCCATATTTGGTATTTCCGCATCCATAGCAACCTGCTCTATAGAAATAGCACACAATCTAACCTGTCAGTTCAACGATGTAAATAACAAAAAAAAACGGTCCGAAAATAGCTATTTTTTTGCAAATTTTCCATTTTAATCAATTTTTCCAGTAACAAAGCAAGGGTTAACAGCCAAACAAAACTCAATATATATTGTCCCGATTCTCTAGTTTGCAGAAACACCCCATATGTGGTCGTAAACTGCTGTATGGCCAAACGGCAGGGCGTAGAAGGAAGGGAACGCCATATGGTTTTTGGAAGGCAGATTTTGCTGGACTGGTTTTTTGACACCATGTCCCATTTGAAGCCCCCCTGATGCACCCCTACAGTGGAAACTCCAAAAAAGTGACCTCATTTTGGAAACTATGGGATAAGGTGGCAGTTTTGTTTGTATGATTTTAGGGTAAATATGATTTTTGGTTGCTCTATATTACACTTTTTTTGAGGCAAGGTAACAAAAAATAGAAATTCTTAAATTTCATCTCCATTTGCCAATAACTCTTGTGGAACACCTAAATGGTTAACAAAGTTTGTAAAATCGGTTTTGAATACCTTCAGGGGTGTAGTTTCTTAGATGGAGTCACTTTTTTGGAGTTTCTACTCTAGGGGTGCATCGGGGGGCTTCGAATGGGACATGGTGTCAAAAATCCAGTCCAGCAAAATCCACCTTCCAAAAATCACACGGCGCTCCTTTCCTTCTACGCCCTGCCGTTTGGCCATACAGCAGTTTACGCCCACATATGGGGTGTTTCTGCAAACTACAGAATCGGGGCAATAAATATTGAGTTTTGTTTGGCTGTTAACGCTTGCTTTGTTACTGGAAAAAATCGATTCAAACAGAAAATTTTCCAAAAAATCGAAATTCTGAAATTTTATCTCCATTTGCCATTAGCTCTTGTGGAAAACCTAAAGGGTTAATGATGTTTGTAAAATCAGTTTTGAATACCTTGAGGGGTGTTGTTTCTAGAATGGGGTCATTTTTGGGTGGTTTCTATTATGTAAGCTTCACAAAGTGACTTCAGACCTGAGCTGTTCACTAAAAAGTCGGTTTTTGAAAATTTCTGAAAAATTTCAAGATTTGCTTCTAAACTTCTAAGCCTTGCAACGTCCCCAAAAAATATAATGGCATTCCCAAAATGATCCATACATGAAGTAGACATATGGGGAATGTAAATCAATAACTTTTTTGGGCGGTATTACTATGTATTATAGAAGTAGAGAAATTGAAACTTGGAAAATTGCAAATTTTTCCAAATTTTTGGTAAATTTGATATTTTTTTTATAAACAAAAATGAAATTTTTCGACTTCATTTTACCACTGTCATGAAGTACAATATGTGACAAAAAAACAATCTCAGAATGGCCTGGATAAGAAAAAGCATTTTAAAGTTATCACCACATAAAGTGACACTGGTCAGATTTGCAAAAAATGGCCGAGTCCTTAAGGTGAAATAGGGCCGAGTCGTTAAGAGGTTAAAATGGAAAATTTGCCCAAAAATCGAGAATCTGAAATTTTCATTTTCAAAAATCTCCATTTGCCATCAAATCTTGTGGAACACCTAAAGGGTTAACAAAGTTTGTAAAATCAGTTTTGAATACCTTGAGGGGTGTAGTTTGTTAGATGGAGTCCATTTTTTGGAGTTTCTTCTCTAGGGGTGCATTAGAGTCTTCAAATGAGATATAATGTCTAAAAACCAGTCTGGCAAAATCTGCCTTCCAAAAACCACATGGTGCTCCTTTCCCTCTACGCCCTGCCGTGTGCCCCTACAGTAGTTTATGACCACACATGGGGTATTTTTATAAACTACAGAATCAGGGAAATATAGAGTTTTGTTTAGCTGCTTACACTTGCCTGGTGTCTTGAAAAAATGGATTAAAATGGAAAAATTTTCCAAAATATCGAAATTCTGAAATTTTGTCTCCATTTTCCATTAACTCTTGTGGAACACCTAAATTTTTTTTTTTGTGTGGTTTCTATTATGTAAGCCTCACAAACTGATTTCAAACCTGAATTGGTCCCTAAAAAGTTGGTTTTTGAAAATTTCAGAAGATTTTCAAGATTTGCTTCTAAACTTCTAAGCCTTGTAATGTCGCCAAAAATAGACATATGGGGAATCTCAGAATGGCCAGGATAAGTAAAGCGTTTTAAAGTTATCACCACATAAATTGACACTAGTCAGATTTTCAAAAAATGGCCTGGTCCTTAAGGTGAAATAGGGCCGTGTCCTTAAGGGGTTAATGGTACACATTTAGATTGGTTCCCTCTCACTAGTGGGGTACCTCAGGGGTCAGTATTGTGCCCTATTCTCTTCAATATATTTATTAATGATCTTGTAGAAGGCTTGCACTGTAAGATATCAATTATTGCATATTACACTAAACTGTTTATAGTAATTAACATGGAAGAGGACAGTATACGGCTGCAGATGGATCTGGATAGATTGGAGGCTTGGGCAGAGAAGTGGCAGATGAAGTTTAACACTGATAAATGTAAGGGTATGCACATAGAAAGGTATAATACATGTCACCCTTACATACTAAATTGTAAGACACTGGTTAACACTGACATGGAAAAGGACCAAGGAATTTTAGAGAACAGCAAACTAAGCTGTAGAAACCAGTGTCAGGCAGCTGCTGCCAAGGCCAATAAGATAATGGGTTGCATCAAAAGGGGCATAGATGCCCGTGATGAGAATATAGTCCTACCACTTTACAAATCAATGTAAAGTGACCACACATGGAGTACTGTGTACAGTTCAGGGCTCATGTGAACAAGGCAGACATAGCAGAGCCGGAGAGGGTTCAGAGGAGGACAACTAAAGTAATAACTGGAATTGGTGGACTACAGTACCCTAAAAGATTAGCAAAATTAGGGTTATTCACTTTAGAAAATAGACAACTGAGGGGAGATTAATAACTATGTATAAATATATCAGCGGTCAGTACAGAGATCTCTCCCATCATCTATTTATCCCCATGACTAACTGTGACAAGGGGACATCCTCTGCGTCTGGAGGAAAGAAGGTTTGTACACAAACATAGAAGAGGATTCTTTACGGTAAGAGCAGTGAGACTATGGAACTCTCTGCCTGAGGAGGTGGTGATGGTGAGTTCACTAAAAGAGTTGTAGAGGGGCCTGAATGAATTTCTGGAGTGTAATAATATAACAGGTTATAGCTACTAGAGATGGGTCATTGATCCAGGGAGTTTTTCTGATTGCCTGATTGGAGTCTGGAAGGAAAATTAGCTTCTACCTAACAGTTTTTTTTTGCCTTCCTCTGGATCAACTTACAGGATAACAGGCCGAACTAGATGGACAGATGTCTTTTATCGGCCTTATAAACTGTTACTATGTTACTATGTTATCCAATTAAAGAAATCCACATTAAGGCCTTTTGCACACGACAGTATTTTGCGGACCGTATACTGGCATTTTTTTCAGTTCAGTATACCTTTTTTCCATTCCGTTTAAATATAGACCATGTCCTATTCTTGTCCGCAAATCACGTTCAGTGGCTCCATTCAAGTCAATGGGTCCGCAAAAAAAACGGAAAGCATACGGAAAGGCATCCGTATGTCTTCCGTATCCGTTCCGTTGTTGTTGAACAATCTATTGAAAATTTAAAGCCCAGCCCAATTTTAATTATGGAATTACTGTATACTGTATATGCCATACGGAAAAACAGAACGAAAAAACTGAACCAAAACGGAAACACAACAGAAACAAAAAAACGGATCCGATAAAAATGGACCGCAAATTACTGAAAAAGGCCATACGGTCGTGTGCAAGAGGCCTAAGACGTTTAGAGGAAAAGGGTGTGGCGCTTTCTTTAGTTATTTCCTTTTGGACAGATGTGTCTTAGCTTCTTGAGCCAGGGATCCAAATTAAATATGTAATGGATCAGTAATGCTGGGTAGCCCTATGTGGCCTGTTTAAAGAACCAATAAGCAGAACAATATCTAAACATAATGTGACAGTCAGAGGAGTAACTTGAAGCTTCTGAACCTCAATGCAAAACCAGTAACAAGGCCCCCCCCCCCCCCAACTACTTTGCCCCATGTCTTATAATAGTTACTTGGTCTAAGGACCTTTGGATTCCCTTTGTATGTAGTGCATTTCATAATGTACTACAGACTTTAAAGTAAAGTAGAGTTTAAAGTAACATCTAGCCACATAAAAAAACTGTTGAAAATTCTGGAAAAAAAAACATAATGAAAAATATCAACAGCAAAAATGCCCCTCCTCACTATTTATTCTGTGTGCAACTATATTTGATTAACTAGTCTCGGGCAAACCCTATACTGCATGACCACATTTCTTATAATTCATGGATTTTAATATTCACAGATATATAGACGGTGTATATGAAAAAATATAACTATGGAAATTCATGGTCCAAATTATAAACTCTGGAGGGAGAAAAATAATAACATGCGACTATCTATATCAGTTTGTATTGACCATTTATTTCCATTGAGTCAAAATGTCCTAACATTTCGACAGCAATATGGCCATTTGTCATGACATAAGCAGATCATCCCTGTAGCCAGGTGGCATCAAACCTGATGTTTACAATGTACAACCCTTTTAAGCAATTTTCTAGATATTTTTTTTAATTAAGACTATCATGTTGATGCTGTAGATAATGTGTAAGTACTTCACATAGCTGATTGTACTGCGGTTTATGACATAGATCCTCAAGATGAATTCATATAATTTATTATTTCTAGCTGTAAAAATGGTTTTGATAATTATTATTTTTTTTAAATTACAAGTTAAGAATAAACATGCAGATTTTTAGATGTAGCATTTGTACATTAAATTGAATTATAAATTAAAACGGAGTAGAACATCATGTTTCCACACATAGATGCTGTAAGAATTTATAAACTTTGTTGTAAAAAGAACAATAGTTTGCAATTAGCATTTTTCCGTCTTGAAAGTCATGTGAATTCAGAAAGACCTGTCAATTCCTGAACACGGCTCACAAAAAAAACACACCTGACTGTTTGCATTTTCCTTTGCACAATGTGTTGATTTGACTAATTCTACCTTATTTACATTCTAATTATTCTACATAGATTGGTAAAAGTACTAAGAAAAAGAAAAAAAAATAGGTGATAAGTGGGTGTTGTTTCTTGTTAACTAGGACCAGATGTTTATGTAGTTAGAACAGCTAAAATGAAATACAAACCTTAAATCTTTTCTCCATTTTGAAAATGGCATTTCTAGATCTAAATTTTCCAATATTTAACTCTCGCCTATGCATATAAATGGTTGAATTGGTGTAAAATTATGCTTGCTTCTTTGACTCATACACTAGTAACCCTAACACTGGGTTCAGACCTGGGCGTTCGTGCAGCGCGTTTAATTCGCGCGTTTTTAATGCGCGAATTAAATCGTGCTGCACAAAATAGGAATCGCGTCTTAGCGCTCGTCCTATTAAACTCTGTTTATGGGGACGCGCGTTAAACGGGCCAAAAAACGCAAACATACTTGCTTTTGCGTCGGCCGTTTTTACGCGCATAAAAACACGCAAGTGTGAACCAGGCCCATAGGAATGCATGGGTACTGTACAGTTGTGCGTTTTTATGCGCGTTCAAACGCGCGTAAAAAAGCTAAAGTGTGAACTGAGGGTAAAAGTCAAAGCGACCTTTACAGTTAAGGGAATGGCCAAATGTTCTAGTTTCTTGTGGAAGACAAAATTAGGTATGGGTCATAAAAGCAAAACAAAAAAAACACCTTAGGAACATATACAACTTCTGCAACTTTTTTGAATCCACTTGTGGTTTTTGCTTAAAAAAAAACCTGAATGTGTGGCCATACCCTTAGACCAGGGATTGGCAAACTGTGGCTCTCCAGCTGTTGTAAAACTACAATTCCCACAATTCCCTGCTGTAGGCTGATAGCTGTAAGCAGTCTTTGTATGCTGGGAGTTGTAGTTTTGCAACAGCTGGAGAGCCACAATTTGCCCATCCCTGCCTTACACAAGCCACAGCTCAGTCTGGTCCCTTATCCCCTGCCATAGCTCTGAGGCAGTGTGCTGTTTGTCACCTAAGCAGATCAGTTTAAGCACGGCCTGTTGCTGCTTCCCCACTGCAGTGCTACACTGCTTCCAGCTACTGACTGATGGCTGACTTGTGCTGCAAGATGATAATTCAGAGGTGGAAGTGGAGGCGACGGAGGAGAAGGGGGGTTGCAGCCACTAACATAGGTGGCGGTGGAAACCCTGATGGAAGTAGGGCCCGCAATCCCTGGTGTCGGTAGCAACTGGGCCATCCCAGGGTATGACTCGCTCCTGGCCTCCACAACGTTCACGAAGTGTGCCGTCAGGGAAATGTAGCATCCCTGGCCAAAAGCACTTGTCCATGTGTCATTTTACAGACAAGATTCGGGCTGCGCGCTAGAATAGATGATCCCAAAGCAGTTTTTTTTCTCCCTTCAGAATATACCGAGGTCTGCAGATATCCTGCAACTTATTAAAAGACAACCAATAGTGTAATTCCATAAGGCTATATAACCCTTTTTTGCACAGATTGTACTCACAGGAAACTCATTGGTTGCAGGCATGTCAAACTGTCATTCACATCTTTGTTTTTTCCTGAAGTCAAAGTTCTCAATACCACACTGGCAAGGAGGGGTCAGCCACGGACTTTCTAACATCAACACCGAGGGGAGCTTCTTTTACCTCAAAAGGTTCTTCTTGCTTAAAATTTTCTGTGAACAAGAGCCGCTCCCACCATAGTGAAGCTCCGATAACTTTATAACACTTTTATTTTGTATGTACTTACAAACGTATTCTTTTAAAATCACAATAAAAATCCCAGCGTCTCTCCACTCGCCCGACCCGGGTTTTGCTCCTAAAGCTTCGTCAGGGGCACATGTCATCATCACCCTTCCCTTTTTTATTCAGATAGCACTCATCACACACCTGTTGTGTTCATTAACCACATTCTCTTTTCTCTTTTCATGCGATTCTTACCAACAGCGCAAAATCGCCTTTAATTCGTGTCCACATTGTCATTTGGGAACCGTAATGCTGTAAGCCCTCATTCACATAAAGACTGTCATACTCCCAACCAATATAATTATTTTAGAACAGCTAATAAATCAAAATCTACATTAAAACCCCATGTTTGCAACGTTTTTAATGCATATATCAACTTGCTTTCTTTTTTATTTATTTTTTCCAAAATGTTCCCTCCTCTCCAATGGCTTTTTACTAATTCTACTGCCATGAACTTTAGTCCTTCCGGATTTTTTAGATGAAATTTTTTATAATAGGCAGATACTCCATGGCTCTCTAGCCCCTTCCTAATATTTCTTATATGTTCTTGTACCTGAGTTTTAAGGGGTCTGATAGTACGTCTTACGTACTGTAGGCCACATGGGTACTATACACGACACCTTTACTGTGACAGGACATCTCTCCTACTACTTCTAATTCCTTTTCCTTCACATTTCTGTTTATCTTTGTTTTATTTTGTAATCTCTCAGTTCTTTTTCGATTTTTACAAGCACTACAGAAACCACACCAATTGAAACAATTTTTCTTCGTACTTATCTCCTCGGGTCGTATGGCACTATGTACAAGCTTATTTTGTAAGTTGGGTGCTCTTTTATATATAACCATTGGCTGTTCAGGGATCACAGATCCAAGTACTGGATCATTTTTCAGAATAGACCAGTTTTTTTTAAATTGCGTTTTTTAATTCTCCGGAACATTGTGTGTACTGGGTTATAAAGGAAAAACGGAAATCAGGTAATTTTTTGGGATTTTTTGTAGGGATTTTCTCCCTTTGTGTTTCTATGTCTATGATACATTTTTTGAGTTGTTCACTTTTGTATCCCTTTTCCAAAAAACAATATTTTATTATTTTGCTTTGTTCTTTGCAATTACGGTGGATCTTCTGGACCTGTCCCCTGGGTATGTTTTGCAGCCAGGGGGCATAGTGACAGCTAGCAAGATCTATGTACCCGTTGACATCTGTAGGCTTAAAATAGGTTTTTGTTTTAAAATGCCCATTTTCTACATAAATGGTCAGGTCCAGAAAATCCACGGAAACCGCACTGATTGTACTGGTGAAGCTCAAATTCCATTCCATATTTTCCAGTTGATTCTTCTCACCTTCCCATATAACCAAACAATCGTCTATATACCTTTTCCAGATTTTTAATATTCCGTTCCCTTTACGTTTATTCACTCTAGAGTCAATAAAAGATTTGTCCCACATTGTCATGAATATATTCGCGAAAATGTTGCAACCATGGGTTTAAATGTAGATTTTGATTTATTAGCTGTTCTAAAATAATTATATTGGTTGGGAGTATGACAGTCCTTATGTGAATGAGGGCTTACAGCATTGCGGTTCCCAACTGACACAAGGTGGACACAAATTAAAGGCGATTTTGCTCTGTTGGTAAGAATCGCATGAAAAGAGAATGTGGTTAATGAACACAACAGGTGTGTGATGAGTGCTATCTGAATAAAAAAAGGGAAGGGGGAGGGTGATGATGACGTGTGCCTCTGACGAAGCTTTAGGAGCGAAACCCAGGTTGGGTGAGAGGAGAGATGCTGGGATTTTTATTGTGATTTTAAAATAATACGTTTAAGTACATACAAAATAAAAGTGTTATAAAGTTATCGGAGCTTCACTATGGTGGGAGCGGCTCTTGTTCACAGAAAATTTTAAGTAAGAAGAACCTTTTGAGGTAAAAGAAGCTCCCCTCGGTGTTGATGTGAGAAAGTCCGTGGCTGACCCCTCCTTGCCAGTGTTGTATTGAGAACTTTGACTTCAGGAAAGAACAAAGATGTGAATGACAGTTTGACACACCTGCAACCAATGAGTTTCCTCTGAGTACAATCTGTGCAAAAAAGGGTTATATAGCCTTATGGAATTACACTATTGGTTGTCTTTTAATAAGTTGCAGGATATCTGAAGACCTCGGTATATTCTGAAGGGAGAAAAAAACTGCTTTGCGATCATCTATTCTAGCGCGCTGCCCAAATCTTGTCTGTAAAATTCCAAAAGTTTAATCGTACCCATAAACACTTCTTGGACTCGCAGCGTTTTAGCTTGTGGACTGGTGATAAATTGTTTCTTTTCATTTGTCCATGTGTCAGTCGTTAAGTCGACCTTCCCAAAAACTGCTTTGGTCAGGGCACGGGTGATGTTATGGGACACATGCTGGTGTAAGGCTGGGACTGCACACCGTGAAAAATATTGGCACAAAGTAACGTGGGACGGCTGCCACCATCAGGCTGCGGAAAGCCTCAGTTTCCACACACCTAAATGGCAACGTTTCCAGGGTCAATTTTGAAAGGTGCATATTTAGTGCTGTGACCTGTGGGTGGGTGGCTGGGTATTTGCACTTTTGTTCAAAACCTGGGGTATAGCCACCCACCCACGATCCCTGGCCCTGAGTGCCAGCATTTCAAAATTCCTGGCCTTTGAAATGCTGTCATTCCGTCTGGTGGAGATGGAGAGTTTTAAAAACCTTATGGCGTTGGCTGTCACACAGTACGTCATTCCCAGCCGCCAATACTTTTCCAGGCGAGCCATCCCTTACCTGCACAAACAAGTGGGGGACAAAATCAGGTGTGCACTGCGCAACGCAATGTGTGGCAAGGTCCACATAACTACCGATACGTGGACCAGTAAGCATGGGCAGGGACGTTATATCTCCCTAACAGCACACTGGGTAATTGCAGTGGCGGCTGGGCCTGAGGCGGATAGCTGTTTGGCGCATATCCTTGCACCACCGAGGATTGCAGGGCATGTCTCTTTGCCCCTTCTTGCCCCCTCCTCCTACTCCTCTTCCTCATCGAACACCTCCTCATCTGGTCAGCGTAACACCTTCACAACCAACTTCAGCACAGCCAGGGGACAACGACAGCAGGCAGTTTTGAAACTCATCTGTTTGGGGGACAAACCCCACACTGTGCAGGAGCTCTGAACAGGCATGGAACAACAGACCGATGAGTGGTTGGTGCCACTGAGCCTTAAGCCCGGCCTGGTGGTGTGCGATAATAGACTAAATCTCATAGCAGCACTGGGCTAAGCCGGTTTGCTGCACGCCTGTCTGCGCAGCAGCGTAACTTCGGCCTTCCCGCTCACTGCCTCATGTGCGACGTGCCCACAAGGTGCAACTCCACCTTGCACATGCTGGAGAAATTGTGCGAACAGCAGCAGGCGATAGTAGAGTTTCAGCTGCAGCGTGCATGGGTAAGTCACTCTGCAGAACAGCACCACTTCACTGCCACTGAGTGGTCCTCCATATGAGACCTGTGCATTGTTGCGCTGTTTCGACTACTCCACCAACATGGCCAGTGCCGATGACGCCATTCTCAGTGTTACTATCCCACTACTATGTCTCCTTGAAAAAACGCTTCGGGCGATCATGGAAGAGGATGTGGCACAGGAGGAAGAGGAGGAGGAAGAGGGATCATTTCCACGGTTATCAGGCCAGTCATTCACAAGTGGCTCAGAGGGTGGTTTCCTGCACCAATATAGGCCAAATACACAATTGTCCAGCCAGGGCACAGTTCTAGAGGATGAGGAGGAGTGGGAGGATGAGGAGGAACCGTGTTCACAACAGGGTGGCACCCAGAGCAGCTCAGGGCAATTACTGCAGCGTGGCTGGGGGGATACCGAGGACACAGACGGAACACCTCCCACAGAGGACAGATTGTTGTTGTCTCTGGGCAGCCTGGCACACATGAGCGATTACATGCTGCAATGCCTGCGCAACGACCGCCAAGCTGCCCACATTCTAACTTGTGCTTATTACAGGGTAGCCAACCTGCTGGATCCCCGTTACAAGCACAACGTGCCATCCTAAATTCCCTCACTGGAGCGTTATAGGAAGATGTGCAACTACAAGCGCACGCTGGTAGATGCGCTGCTGAAGGCATTCCCACCCAACAGCGGGGACTCAGTGGAAGCACAAGGCGAATGCAGAGTCGGAGGAAGAGGTCACCAACGCAGCCGGGGCACGGTCAGCACCTCAGAGGTCAGGATTAGCATGGTCGAAATGTGGAAAAGCTTTGTCACCACACCACAACAACCAACACCACCAGCTGATATGAAACGTCTTAGCAGGAGGGTGCATTTCAGCAACAAGGTGGAGCAGTATGTGTGCACACGCCTACACATACTGACAGTTGGGTCTGCTCCATTCAACTTCTGGGTCTCCAAATTGGGCACATGGCCTGAGCTTGCCCTTTACTCCTTGGAGGTGCGGGCTTGCCCTGTAGCCAGTGCATTGTCTGAACATGTATTTAGCACGGCAGGGGGCGTTATCACAGAGAAGTGCAGCTGCTTGTCCACAGCCAATGTGGACAAGCTCACGTTCATTAAAATGAACCAGGCATGGATCCCAAAGGATTTGTCTATACCTTGTGCAGAATAGACATGCATACCAGCCTCATACAGCCATTCTTATACTCCAGCGCACTTTCTCTTTGTTTTATTTTATATATTCCACAATGTCTTGTGGTCTACCCAAATTAAATTAAAAAAAATTGTTTTGGCTACCATCTCCTCCTCCATCGCCGCTTCCACCTACACCGCCACATGCACCTACACCGCCACGTTCACCGCCTCCTCAACCTCCTACTCCATATGGACCTCCTCCTCCTAGTTCAAGATTATTATTTAAAATTTTTTATTTTATTTTAAGTCATTTCCCTATCCACATTTGTTTGCAGGGCACTTGTCATGCTCTTACCCACATTTTGCTGCCTTTTGCAGCCCTCTAGTCCTTTCTAGTGATGAGCGGGAGGTGCCATATTCGATTTTGCGATATTTCACGAATATTCGATTGAATATTCGTCATATATTCATCGAAATCGAATATTCATCATTATTCTATATATTGTGAATGTTACGCAAATTTATATTTGCATTGCGAAATAAACTTAGAGCTGAGTTCCTAATGGTTGTAACTTGTATTGCTAGAATTGATGAAGATAACGAATATCACGAATATAGCACTATATTCTCAATCTTCATTAAATTCTAGAAACAACCATTAGGTAATCAGCTCTAAGTTGATTTCGCAATGCAAACATATAATCGCATTGTGAATTCAACTTAAAGTTGGGTTCCTAATGGTTGTATTGCTAGAATATAATGAATATCACAAATATGGCACTATATTCTCAATCTTCGTTATATTCTAGCAACAACCATTAGGAACTCAGCTCTAAGTTTCATTCGTGAAGCGAACATATAATCGCATTGCGATTTGATCTTAGAGCTAAGTTCCTAATGGTTGTATTGCTAGAATATAACGAATACCTACAAAAGACTGGCCTAGAAAAGACACACTAGCATCATCAAGAAAAAACTACAAAAATTGTGTGTCTACAAGTGAAGACAAACGGACGAAATGTGAAAAAAACTACAAAACTTTATTGAAATTAATGAACACAAATTCGAAACAAAATACTGGGGGGAGGAGAAGAGAAATGAGGGGACACAGAGGGGACGAAGCCTTCGGCGAAACGCGTAGGGTGAGTGAGGGACACTGCGATGGGTGAGACGGCTGCACACAATCTCTAAAGTGTTTTTGCAAATGTTTATTCTTTGATGCACTGGCTTTGTTGATCTGTGACCACTGTTAGCGGGGTCATTGTTACTTTATGAAATAGAGACTCTTGTTTAGTCCTCATTCTGAGTGCCCTGCTATTTTTGTCCCAGTTTGAAGCCAGCACTTTAATGGGCATGTACCTTTTGCACACTTCTATGTATCTGTATGCATTTTATTGATTCTTAATACCGTGGTGCATGTTCTGTTCTCCCCTCTCAGTGTCCCCTCATTTCTCTTCTCCTCCCCCCAGCATTTTGTTTCGATTTTGTGTTCATCAATTTCAATAAAGTTTTGTAGTTTTTTTCACATTTCGTCTGTTTGTCTTCACTTGTAGACACACAATTTCTGTAGAATATAACGAAGATAAAGAATATCGCGAATTAATGAATTTAGCACTATATTCTCAATCTTCGTTATATTCTAGCAACCACCATTAGGAACTCAGCTCTAAGTTGATTTCGCAATGCGAACATATACTCACATTGCGAATTCAACTTAGAGCTGAGTTCCTAATGGTTGTTGCTAGAATATAACGAAGATTAAGAATATAGTGCTAAATTTGTGAATTCGTGATATTCGTTATATTCTAGCAATACAACCATTAGGAACCCAGTTCTACGTTGAATTCGCAATGCGAGTAATTCAGGTTATATTAATCGCATTGCGATTACAACTTAGTCAAATTTGTGACGTGATTCTCACATCTGACAGTACATTTTAGCATGGAGGCCTTCCCATGCACACGGGAAGTCGGCAGAAGCGGCAACGGGCATTGACTGGAGCAGGCAGGGAGCCAGGAACAGGTAAGAACAGCTTTTGGGAAGTGGGAAGACAACCAGAGAACAACAAGGATTAACAACTAAAAAAAAACGAATATTCGAAATAGCGAATACATAGAGCTATATTCACAATATTCGCTAAAAAAAGTCGCTATTCGAATATTCCCGCTCAACACTAGTCCTTTCCATGACTTTTTTAGAGCCATTTCAGAGCCCCAAAGTTCTGGTGCCCATTGACTTCAATAGGGTTCGGGTGAAGTTCGGATCCCGAACCCGGACTTTGCGGGGAAGTTCAGCTAAACCCGGTGAACCCTAACTTCCAGGTGTGCGCTCAACTCTAGAGTTGAGCGAACCCAAACTGTATTGTTCGGGTTCGTACCCAATTTTGGGGTGTTCGGGACATGGAACTGTACCCGAACATTTTCAAAAAAGTTCGGGTTCGGGTCCATTGTTTGGCGATTTCAGTAAGCGTGAAGAAATCGCCAATCAGCAAGCATTTTACTTCTTGCCCTAAGAAGCCTTCACAGCCATGCCTACTAATGGCATGGCTGTGATTGGCTGAGTGCAGCATGTGACCCAGCCTCTTTATAAGCTGGAGCCACGTACTGCTGTACGTCACTCTGCTGATTTGAGTTTATGGAGAGGATGCTGGTGCTGCAATCAGGGACAGAATAGGGCAGAAATCAGAAGAACCTGTGCTACTTTAATCTACAAGATAAAGCAAATAAAGAGGATGGAGCTTCAGCAATCCAACATTTCTGTACCCAGCCACTGCAAGGGGAATCTTTTTTTGTAATCCATCTGTTACTGAGGTGGTGCTCGGCGGCCATTTTAGCCACTGCAGTGTACTGCATGTGTGCCAGCCAGCCAAGGACATCAGTCTAATCCCATTTTGTAGCTCAGTGAAGGAAAAAAACCTTTTTTTTCTGGCTGCTCAAGTCCGCCAAAAGATATATTTGACATTTCTGCTGTAAAATAGAGAATCCGTGTAATTTTTTGGGAAAAAACGTATTCCTTGTCCACAAAACAGTTCTGCATACACCGTCCAACGACCTATTTTATATTTCTGCAGGGAAATAGTGCTTCTTTGTTTATTATAGAAAAAAAACTTTTTCAAGGTCCACCAAACAGTCTGAAATACCTGAAATAGTCTGAATTGCAACTGTGAAATACAGCATAAGTGTATGTTTTTTGACAAACTCTGATCCACAGAGCATCTTGAAATACACCGCTTAAATACCGATTTCACATTACAGCTGAGAGAGTGCATTATTCTTTTTTGTGGGAAAAAAGCAATATTCTTGCTTCACAAAGCAGTTTTAGGCCAAAAAAACAGTTGTGCATCCGTCGTTAAAATAATTATTTACAATTTATAGCAGGTAAATACTGCATTTGTGAATTTTGGTGACCAAATCCGTGTTCTAGGTCCCCAAATCTCGTGTTCATACATAGCATAAATATCTACTATTAATGTACAGCAGTTAAAAACAGAATTTTGGTGTTTTATTGAAAAAAGACGCGTTTTAGGCCAAAAATACTGTTGTGCATCAGGCGTATAAATAATTAATTTCAATTTACAGCAGTGAAATACAAATTTTCTGTATTTTATTACAAAAATACTTGTTCTTGTTCCACAAACCACTTGTGCATACAACGTACCCAACATATTTTTACATCTCCGCATAGAAATTGAGAATCAGTGTATTTTGGGCCCAAAGAACATTATTCTGGGTCCACAGAGCATTTTTATTACACGGGCACTGCCTTAGCGAACGTAATTGTTGACTATTGGCAGGTAAATTGACAACGGAGAGAGACCAATCTTTCAGCTTGGTGGGTGAATGCAAATAATGAGGAGAACATCAAATAAGGGACGTGGGCTTGGTCGTGGTGGTGTTGGTGGAGCTCCTGTTGCTGGAAGAGGACGTGGCCGTTCAGCGCCAACTACCGCTCCAAGTCAAACACCTTCCTTTGGTGTGAGTAGGCGACAGAATATGCAGCGTTATTTGTTAGGCCCAAATGCCGCTCTACGGATGGTGAAGCCAGAACATGTACAAGCGATAGTAGATTGGGTGGCTGACAGTGCCTCCAGTTCCTTCACAGTATCTAACACCCAGTCCTTTGTAGAAAGCTCAGAGTTGGTACCTGCAGCCCATGCCCATCAGTCTTCCACCTCACCCCCTTGAAAATCAGCCAAGCAGTCAGAGCCCCAAATTATGCAGGAAAGTCTCATGCTTTTTGATGACTCTGTTGGCAGAGTTTGCCCAACCCACCCACCTAGCCCTGCATGACCAGGCATCTACATGCAAAGCATGAACTGCAATGGAGTAAACACCTTAAAAACAGGGAACTCTCTCATGCTCCTCCAGCTCTTCTGCTGCTGGCTCGGCCTCTCCTTCCACCTCTGGCGTTACTGTGGCACCTGGCGACCAGCAAAGAGA
This sequence comes from Bufotes viridis, assembly GCA_033119425.1. Taxonomy (NCBI): domain Eukaryota; kingdom Metazoa; phylum Chordata; class Amphibia; order Anura; family Bufonidae; genus Bufotes; species Bufotes viridis. Next base: position 131,277,239 of record CM065591.1, read on the forward strand.
GGATGTTCCAACAACATCACCACATACAACACTATCACCAAGCATTTCCACCATGTCACACGGCAGCATTCAGCTGTCTGTCTCCCAAACATTGGAGAGAAGGAGGAAATACCGACCTACCCACCCTCGAGCCCTGGCCCTGAATGGCAGCATTTCAAAATTACTGGACTTACTGAAATGCTGTCTTTCCGTCTGGTGGAGACGGACTGTTTCAAACAGCTGAGGATGGTGGCTGTAACCCCAGTACGTTGTTCCCAGCCACCACTACTTTTGGAGTATAAAATCAAGTGTGTGCTGCGCAACGCCATCTGTTGCAAGGTCCACATAACCACAGATACATGAACCAGTAAGCACGGCCAGGGTCGTTATATCTCCCTAACTGCACACTGGGTAAATGTAGAGACGTCAGCGGAGGCGATTTTAAAACTCATGTGTTTGGGTGACGAACCCCACACCGCACAGGAGCTTTGGAGGAGCATAGAACAGCAGACTGATGAGTGGTTGCTGCCAGTGAGCCTCAAGCTCGGCCTGGTGGTGTGCGATAATGGGTGAAATCTCGTTGCAGCTCTGGGACTAGCCGGTTTGACGCACATCCCTTGTCTGGCGCATGTGCTGAATCTGGTGGTGCAGAAGTTTCTTAAAAACTACCCAGACACGTCAGAGCTGCTGCTGAAAGTGCGGTCCGTATGTGCTGCTGCTCGCCTGTCTGCGCTGCAGCGTAACTTCGGTCTTCCTGCTCACTGCCTCATATGCGACATGCCCACTAGTTAGAACTCCACCTTACATATGCTGGAGATAATGTGCAAGCAGCAGCAGATGATAGTGGAGTTTCAGATGCAGTACGCACTGGTCAGTCGCTCTGCGGATCAGCAGAGACTGTGCCTGCATGCGAGACCTATGTACCCTGTTAGCATGGCTGAGATGTGGAAAAGTTTTGTCACCGTGCCACAGCAAACTGCACCACCAGCTGATAGGGAACGTGTTAGCAGGAGGCAGCATTTCAACAACATGGTGGAACAGTACGTGTGCACATGCCTCCACGTACTGACTGATGGTTCTGCCCCATTCAACTTCTGGGTCTCCAAATTGTCCACATGGCCAGAGCTTGCCCTTTGTGCCTTGGAGGTGCTGGCCTGCCCTGCGGGCAGTGAATTGTCTGAACGTGTATTTACCACTGCAGGGGGCGTCATTACAGACAAACGCAGCTGCCTGTCCACAGCCAACGTGAGCAAGCTCACGTTCATTAAAATGAACCAGGCATGGATCTCACAAGACTTGTCTGTACCTTGTGCAGAATAGACATTTATAACTGCCTCGCCCTCAACCATTTATTCTTGTACTCCAAGGCACTTCTTTATTGAATCCTCTTTTTTTATTGTACCATTATTTGGAAGGCAACCCCAAGTTGAATGAACCTCTCCTTTGTCTGGGTGCCAGGGGCCTACATTTCAGCTAATCGCCTGCTGCTTTAGTGCGTGACATTAACCTCTTTTTACTGTCAAATGACTTCTCCTCTGTCTGGGTGTCAGGTGCCTATATTTTGTTTAATCACCTGCCGTATTGGTGGGAGACATTAAATTCTTTTTGCTGACAAATGACTTCTCCTCTGTCTGAGTGTCAGGGCCTACATAAATGATAATGGCCTGTTTCTTTGCAGGTTGACCTGAGGCCTGTGTTGCTGTTATGGAACCTCTCTCCTCTGTCTGGGTGCCAGAGGCCTACATTAATGATAATCGCCTGCTGCATTGGTGGGTGACCTGAGGCCTGTGTTGCTGTTATGGGACCTCTCTCCTCTGTCTGGGTGCTAGGGCCTAAATTGTTGAAAGTGGGCAGTGGCATTGGTGGGTGACACAATGCCTGTTTTGCTTTTATGGGACCTCTCTCCTCTGTCTGGGTGCAAGGAGCCTACATAAATGATAATGGCCTGTTCCATTGCAGGTTGACCTGAGGCCTGTGTTGCTGTTACGGGACCCCTCTCCTCTTTGCGGGAGCCATGGGCGTGAATGAGTGATTGCTGCCTGTGGCACTGCTGGGTGAAATCAATACTGTTTTGGCGTGATTTAAACTCTCCTATTTGTTGGTGCCAGGGGCCTGAGTCTGTGCATAAGGCCTGTGACACTGCAGGCAGGCATGAATCCTTTTTGGCTGTGATGACAACTTCTCCAACTCCCATGTATGGTTGCCATGGGCCTGAAGCTGCGAATGAGGCCTGTGGCGCTGCAGACAGACAATAATCCTTTATGGCTGTGAGGAGAACTTCAACTACCATAGCATTCCCACCTGACGCCACCCCAACCTCCTATTCCACCTCCTCCTCCAAGTTGCCAGTTATTGGTTAATTTTTATTTATTTTATTTTAAGTCATTTCCCTGTCCACATTTGTTTTCAGCGGATTTACCCACATTTTGCTGCCTTTTGCAGCCCTCTAGCCCTTTCCAGGGCTATTTTACAGCCATTTTAGTGCCCAAAAGTTTGGGTCTTCATTGACTTCAATAGGGTTCGGGGTCAAGTTTGGGTCAAGTTCGGATCCCAAACCCGAACATTGTCGTGTAGTTCTGCCGAACTTCTCGAACCCGAATATCCAGGTGTCCACTCAACTCTACTCAACTTTAATCAGAGTTGCAATTTTTTCCAATTCTACTACATTTAGAATTTTTTTCCAGCTAATCTAACATGCATTATTTTATGTGCCAATAACTTTGGAATGCTTTTACTTATCCAAGCATCGCTGTTCCATGCTGCTGTTGGGGACAGAACTGTGTCCATGGAGAATGAGGTGAAGGAGGCAGATAAGTGCCTGCTGTGGAAGCCATTCCATGATATAGTGGAGGTGGGTCAAAAGGACTTGGAGATGTTACTGGGGTGCTGTCTCTCCACTGCCACAAAAAACATTGACCCAATTGGCCAAAAAAGACATATGCTGTCCCTGCCCATAACAGCTGCTCCAGGTTTCCGCCACGGAGTGCAGCTTGCCACACAGCAAAAACCTGGAGTGTCCTGCATTCTCCGCCACTTGAGAGTAGAAGACGCTACTACAATAGGACTGCAGCAACTGCACTGCTAGCAACTTGGCCAGGTGGGGGTTCAGCTTGTAGACAAGCTACAGGAAATTGTTGGTGTAGAAAAGTTTTATCATGGTCATTATAGATGTCTCAGGACGGAGCCGAGGACAAGGAGGAGTCTAAGCAGGAGAATAAGGATTGGTTTGGCTGCCACAAAGAGAACCAGTATAAGAAGGACAGACTTGTTCTGATTGGGAATGCTGAGCAGTTGTATTTTCCCAAAATGATCCATTGATGCCACTTAATGTGGTGCAATAGACCTCTGGTAGCTATGATTGTGTATGTATGAACGGCCAAGGCTTATTTTAATCCTAAAGCTCTTGCATGTGTAGTTTTCTGTGCCCGCCTTGTGGAGAAAATGGGCCATATGGTAGTTGCTCGTAGAGAGCTAAAGGCAGCCAAGCTGGGCTTAGCTCTGGCATGTTTTGGGCCTAACCAATCTCATTGTCAGCGGCATCTGCCCTTTATTGCTGCCACCACCACACTTCTCCACTGATGTTTCCTCCTCCTTTGCACCCTGATCCAGCTCCCAGGTCCTGTCCTCAACCCCTCCCTGCCGCTATTATTAGACTGTGAGATATCATAATGGGCTCCTTGGCCCATCCGCATGACGCATCCCCCCCTAAAAAAATAAAAAAATTTAAATTGTGTTTAGATAATAAATGGATTTATCCCTAATATTTTCTATTCTCAATTATTGATACGGTTTTTCAACCTCGGTCCAAACTGGTTTGCTCATCCTTAGCTGCTGCACATACCAGCTGCTGTCTCACCCACTTGGCTGGCATGGTAGCCACAACATCCACCAGTGAGAGAGGTAGCCACCAGGACAACACTGTGCTGATCACTCCTTGCATGCTTAGGCCTGCTTCCTTGTCTCTGCCAGTAGGGTGCTCAAGCAAACTCCCTCTGATTCTTAAGGGGCCAGCGCACGCTCACTAATCTTTTCGAGCCAATGGCCAGTCATCTTGGGATATTTAGGGCACCTTCACTGTGAGAAGGTGTCTGAGCAATAGGTTCTAGTTCTCTAATGTCCTCTAAAGGTGTTCTTAGAAATACCGTAAATCTGGTGTTCCAGCTGTGACTGGATAAGTTTCATAGTGTCCGTCAAAGGATATATTATTTTCTGGGATGAAGTTCAGTTGCAAAAATAGCAATACCTTGAATCTGGTGTTCCAGCTGTGACTGGACAAGTTTCATAGTGTCAGTAAAAGTATAGCTTTTGTTCTGGGTTGAAATTCAATTACCAAAATAGCAATACCGTAAATCTGGTGTTCCAGCTGTGACTGGACAAGTTTCATAGTGTCCGTCAAAGGATATATTATTTTCTGGGATGAAGTTCAGTTGCAAAAATAGCAATACCTTGAATCTGGTGTTCCAGCTGTGACTGGACAAGTTTCATAGTGTCAGTAAAAGTATAGCTTTTGTTCTGGGTTGAAATTCAATTACCAAAATAGCAATACCGTAAATCTGGTGTTCCAGCTGTGACTGGACAAGTTTCATAGTGTCAGTAAAAGTATAGCTTTTGTTCTGGGTTGAAATTCAATTACTAAAATAGCAATACTGCAAATCTGGTGTTCCAGCTGTGACTGGACAAGTTTCATAGTGTCCGTCAAAGGATATATTATTTTCTGGGGTGGAATTCAGTTGCAAAAATAGCAATACTGTAAATTTGGTGTTCCAGCTGTGACTGGACAAGTTTCTTAGTGTCCGTAAAAGTATAGTTTGTGTTCTGGGATGAAATTCAATTACCAAAATAGCAATACCGTGAATCTGGTGTTCCAGCTGTGTCTGGACAAGTTTCATAGTGTCCAGTCAAAGGATATATTATTTTCTGGGGTGAAATTCAGTTGTTAAAATAAAAATACCATAAATCTGGTGTTCCAGCTGTCACTAGACAAGTTTCATAATGTCCATCAAAGGATATATTATTTTCTGGGGTGAAATTTAGTTGAAAAAATAGAAATGCCGTAAATTTGGTGTTCCAGCTGTGACTGGACAAGTTTCATAGTGTCCGTCAAGGGATATATTATTTTCTGGGGTGAAATTAAATTGCCAAAATAGCAATACCCAAAATCTGGTGTTCCAGCAGTTGCAGGCCAAGTGTAAATGTGTCCATAAAAGGGTATATTACACTTAGCGTGCATCTCCAAGTGTATTTCTTTCCGTTAAAGGGTATATTACAGTAAGTGTTTAAATACAGCATATTCCACTACATTTGCACACACTGTTTTGCATCTCTAAGTATATTTCTTTCCGTTAAAGGGTATATTACACAAACTGTTAAAATGCAAGTGCTGAAAACATAATCCTATATATTTTTTCACATGGTACTGTGCATCTCCAAGTGTAAATCTGTCCATAAAAGGATACCTTTCATCCAGGGCCTAAATACTAGGCCTACAATTGATATTCCCCTAAATCTGTGGTTACTGCTGTGCCTGGATTAGTATAATACGGTACATAAATAGATAGCCAGATAGTGTTAGGTGCCTGTAAAAAAAAAAGGCCTGAATTTGAATTCAATACATTGGGCCAAATAATTTTTTTCTTATTGTGGTGAATGGTAACAATGAGGAAAACATCTAGTAAGGTACACTGACGCGTAAATGGTCGTGGTGTTGTTAGTGGACCCTCTGGTGCTGGGAGAGGACGTGGCCGTTCTGCCACAGCCACACGTCCTAGTGAACCAACTACCTCAGGTTCCAGTACCCGCCAGAATTTACAGCGATATTTGGTGGGGCCCAATGCCGTTCTAAGGATGGTAAGGCCTAAGCAAGTACAGGCACTAGTCAATTGGGTGGCCGACAGTGGATCCAGCACGTTCACAACATTATCTCCCACCCAGTCTTCTGCAAAAAGCGCACAGGTGGCGCCTGAAAACCAAGCCCATCAGTCTGTCACATCACCCCCATGCATATCAGGGAAACTGTCTGAGCCTCAAGTTATACAGCAGTCTCTTATGCTGCTTGAAGACTCTGTTGGCAGGGTTTCCCACGGGAATCCACCTAGCCCTTCCCCAGTGGTGGAAGAGATAGAATGCACTGACGCACAACCACTTATGTTTCCTGATAATGAGGACATGGGAATACCACCTCATCAGAGTCTGCACGTCTCTGATGATGACGAAACACAGGTGCCAACTGCTGCGTCTTTTTGCAGTGTGCAGACAGAACAGGAGGTAAGGGAGGAAGACTGTGTGGAAGACGATGCAGGGGACGATGAGGTCCTAGACCCCACATGGAATGAAGGTCGTGCCACTGACTTTCATAGTTCAGAGAAAGAGGCAGTGGTGAGACCGAGCCAACAGCGTAGCAAAAGAGGGAGCAGGGGGCAAAAGCAGAACAGCCACCGCCAAGAGAGTTTACCTGCTACTGGCCAAAGCCACCAGGGACCGAGCACCCCAAAAGCAGCTTCAAGGAGTTCCCTGGCATGGCACTTCTTCAAACAATGTGCTGACGACATGACCCAAGTGGTTTGCACGCTGTGCTATCAGAGCCTGAAGCGGTGCATTAACGTTCTGAACCTTAGCACAACCTGCATGACCAGGCATCTACATGCAAAGCATGAACTGCAGTGGAGTAAACACCTTAAAAACAAGGAACTCACTCAGGCTCCTCCTGCTCGAACTTCTGCTGCTGCTTCGGCCTCTTCCTCCGCCTCGGGAGGAATGTTGGCACCTGCCGCCCACCAAACAGAGGATATGCCACCAACACCACCACCTCTGTCACCAAGCATCTCCACCATGTCACACGGCAGCGTTCAGCTCACCGTCTCACAAACATTGGAGAGAAAGCGTAAATTCCCACCTACCCACCCTCGAGCCCTGGGCCTGAATGCCAGCATTTCTACACTACTGGCCTTTGAAATGCTGTCAATCAGGCTGGTGGACACAGACAGCTTCAAACAGCTGATGGCGATGGCTGTCCCACAGTACGTTTTTCCCAGCCGCTACTACTTCTCCAAGAGAGCCGTGCCTTCCCTGCACAACCAAGTATCCGATAAAATCAAGTGTGCACTGCGCAACGCCATCTGTGGCAAGGTCCACCTAACCACAGATACGTGGACCAGTAAGCACGGCCATGGACGCTATATCTCCCTAACTGCACACTGGGTAAATGTAGTGGTGGCTGGGCCCCAGGCAGAGAGTTCTTTGGCGCACGTCCTTCTGCCGCCAAGAATCACAGGGCATCATTCTTTGCCTCCTGTAGCCTCCTCCTCCTACTCGGCTTCCTACTCCTCTTCTTCCACCTGCTCATCTAGTCAGCCACACACGTTCACCACCAACTTCAGCACAGCCCGGGGTAAACGTCAGCAGGCCATTCTCAAACTCATATGTTTGGGGGACAGGCCACACACCGCGCAGGAGTTGTGGCGGGGTATTGAACAACAGACCGACGAGCGGTTGCTGTCGGTGGACCTCAAGTCCGGCCTGGTTCTGTGCGATAATGGGCGAAGTCTCATTGCAGCTCTGGGACTAGCCAGTTTGATGCACATCCCTTGCCTGGCGCATGAGCTGAATTTGGTGGTGCAGAAGTTCATTCACAACTACCCAGACATGTGCCAGCTGCTGCATAAAGTGCGGGCCGTCTGTGCTTGCTTCCGACGTTCACATCCTGCCGCTGCTCGCCTGTCTATGCTACAGCGGAACTTCGGCCTTCCCACTCACCGCCTCATTTGTGACGTACCCACCAGGTGGAACTTCACCTTGCACATTCTGGAGAGACTGTGCGAGCAGCAGCAGGCCATAGTGGAGTTTCAGCTTCAGCACGCACGGGTCAGTCGCACTGCGGAACAGCACCACTTCACCACCAATTATTGGGCCTCCATTCGAGACCTGTGTGCCTGTTTCGCTGTTTCGAGTACTCCACCAACATGGCCAGTAGCGATGACGCAGTGATCAGCGTTACAATACCATTTCTATGTCTCCTTAAGAAAACACTTAGGGCGATGATGGAAGAGAAGGTGGCCCAGGAGGAGGAGGAAGAGGGGTCATTTTTAGCACTTTCAGGCCAGTCCCTTAGAAGTGGCTCAGCGGGAGGTTTTTTGCAAAAGCAGAGGCCAGGTACAAATGTGGCCAGCCAGGGCCCACTACTGGAGGACGAGGAGGAGGTGGAGGAGGATGAGGATGAAGCATGTTCACAGCGGGGTGACACCCAAGGCACCTCGTGCCCACCGGAGGACGATGACGATACGCCTCCCACAAAGGACAGCTTGTCCTCATCTCTAGGCAGCCTGGCACACATGAGCAACTACATGCTGCAGTGCCTGCGCAACGACAGCAGAGTTGCCCACATTTTAACATGTGCGGACTACTGGGTTGCCACCCTGCTGGATCCCCGGTACAAAGACAATGTGCCCACCTTACTTCCTGCACTGGAGCGTGATAGGAAGATGCGCAAATACAAGTGCACATTGGTAGACGCGCTACTGAGAGCATTCCCAGATGTCACAGGGGAACAAGTGGAAGCCTAAGGCGAAGGCAGAGGAGGAGTGAGAGGTCGCCAATGCAGCTGTGTCACAGCCAGCTTCTCTGAGGGCAGGGTTAGCATGGCAGAGATGTGGAAAAGTGTTGTCACCATGCCACAGCTAACTTCACCACCACTTTATACGGAAATGTTAGCAGGAGGCAGCATTTCACTAACATGGTGGAGCAGTACGTGTGCACACCCCTCCATGTACTGACTGATGGTTCGGCTCCATTCAACTTCTGGGTCTCCAAATTGTCCATGTGGCCAGAGCTAGACATTTATGCCTTGGGGGTGCTGGCCTGCCCGGCGACCAGCGTCTTGTCTGAACATGTATTCAGCATGGCAGGTGGCGTCATTACTGACAAACGCAGCCGCATGTCCACAGCCAACTTGGACAAGCTGACGTTCACAAAAATGAACCAAGCATGGATCCCACAGTACCTGTCCATCCCTTGTGCATAATAGACATTTATAACTACCCCCCTTAACCATATATTCTTGTACTCCAGGGCACTTCTTTATTGAATCCTCTTTTTTTAATTTTACCATTATTTTCCGGGGCAACCCAAGGTCGAATGAACCTCTCCCCCGTCTGGGTGCCAGGGGCCCAAATATCTAAAAGTGGCCTTCTCCATTGGTGGGTGACATGAAGCCTGATTCTCTGCTATGGGACCTCTCTCCTCTCTGTGGGTTCTGGGGCCTGAATAACTAAAAGTGGCCTTCTCTGTTGGTGGGTGACATGATGCCTCTTTTGCTGCTATGGGACCTCTCTCCTCTGGGTGTCAGGGGACTAACTTTCACGTACTTGCTTGCTGTCTTGGTGGCAGAAATTTAACACTTTTTACTGTCTAATTACTGCCCCATTGTCTGGGTGTCAGGGGCCTATATGTCGTTTAATCATTTGTTGTTTTGGTGGGAGAAATTAAACTCTTTTTACTGTCTAATGACTGCCCCATTGTCTGGGTGTCAGGGGCCTATATTTCGTTTAATTTCGTTGAATTGCTTGCTGTCTGGGTAAATGGACATTAAACTCTTTTTACTGTCAAATGACCTCTCCTCTGTCTGGGTGTCAGTGGCCTACATAAATGATAATGGCCTGTTCCATTGCAGTAATAATCTAAAGATGATCGGCACTCAATATCTGGAACTCATAGACTGCAAATAGGTTAAAATAGAAACCTATTTATTATTAAGATCAAATTCAAACAACAAAACAAGAAATAAATTATTTAAAAAGGAAAACATCAATCCACCAATTCATCATAATTCATATTTCATCAAAAATGGTTACATTGTCCTTACACCAGTATCTTTCCTTTTATATATGCAAGGCTTATTATAGCCCAATATTCAGTTCATATCTTCCTGTTGTGTCCCCTATATATTGATTACTCAAAATAGTTATAGTCAGATGGTAAAAAGTCCACGGGTCAAAAGTTCATAAATATATTGCACAACACTGTCCAAAAATAGCAGCCAAAAATGGTTTATGTTTAGCAGAAAAATATGCGGCTTCCCTTATCATGCTCTCAGGGTAACGGTGCAGTCATTTACCTGAGTTCGGCGTTCTGCCCGGCAGTCCTCCTTAGGTCCCGACTGCAGCGTCCCACGTGTCAGGCCGATGCACGGAGGAGTCTTACCTCTGGTATCTCGTTCTACTCTGTATCACGCTCTAGGATGCCGTTGGTTTTCACCACAATGTTCTCTGCTGTGCTGCCCGATATGTGCTGTTACTTGCTTGACCCGATGCTAATGCAGAGGGAAGATTGTATCGGAGCGCTCCGTGTCTATGTAAATAGGTTATTCCAGCTTAATGTGCATAATCCGATATGGATGTCGGGGTCCCCCAAACCAAACGCGTTTTGGGGCTCTAGCTGTCCCCTTCCTCAGTGGTAGAGGCCTGTGTTGCTGTTACGGGACCGCTCTCCTTTTTGCGGGTGCCATGGCCCTGAGTCTGTCAATAAGGCCTGTGGCACTGCAGGCAGATATGAATCCTTTTTGGCTGTGATGAGAACGTCAACTCCCATAGCATTCCCACCTGATGCCTCCCCAACCTCCTATTCCACCTCCTCCTCCTCCAAGTTGCCAATTGATATTGGTTAATTTTAATTTATTTTATTTTATTTTAAGTCATTTCCCTAGCCACATTTGTTTGCAGGATATTCATCTACATTTTGCTGCATTTTGCAGCCCTCTAGCCCTTTCCTGGGCTATTTTAAAGCCTTTTTAGTGCCCAAAAGTTTGGGTCCCCATTGACTTCAATGGGGTTCGGGTCGAGTAAGGATCCCGAACCTGAACATTTTCTGGAAGTTCGGCTGAACTTCTCAAACCCGAACATCCAGGTGTTCGCTCAACTCTACTCTGCAAATAAATGTTTTGTGCACTCAACTGGATTCTGTGCTCAAGCTGCTGATAATGCTTTATGTGACAGAGAAAGATAAACATTTTCCTGCAGTCATTCCCTGTAGAAGTGAAGAATTGAAGCAACACTCGATAGACTCTACTACAGATATGTGATAGATTAGTCAATTTGCGCTAGAAACTGCACATGTTAAGGGATAGGGAGGGGAATAGAGAATAAGTATTATAAATAAGATAGCAAGATTGGTGGGGAAGAGTGGCAGACAAGTTATTGATTTTCCATCTAATAGCTATCTATAATGATTTTTCATCTATGGTGAACTTCAGATTCTGAGAGGTGGGGGTGCATAATAAAACCCCTGTCTCAGGCACCAAGAGAGCTTGTCTAATCCCTGTCTTGAACTCAGTTCTTTATTCAGCTCATTAAGCCTTATATGATCAGTGACCAAAAGTCCTGGATCTGTTTTTAAACAGGCATTAATGTGAAGTTGCATTGATTGACCAATTTGACATCTCTTATATAAACCTTCTTTAAAATTAACTTATGCTATCAAAAGGACTGGAACAAGTCCACCAGTTTCAAACAATTGTACCATCTACATTTGCACAGATCCAATGACTCTGGTTTATTATAGTAGGGCACAAGTTACCACTGTTGATTTTAGGCATGCAGGCAGCAATACAAAGAAATAGTTTTCTTTTCTGATAGGGCTTTCATAACCCTTAAATAAGTTATTATATGCACAGCCAAATTTGTGTTTATTCTGTAGTCCATTTCTATACTATTAAGTTTCCCATTGTATCTCACTGTGCTATAAGGAGGTAGACTAATTCCCCCATCACTTGTCAAATATTGTGGGTCTATGATTTTTGCTTTCATTAGTGCAGAATGTTTATTTTAGGCAATTGCATTTAATAATGGATTTATACATCTAATGATATAGCAAGTCTACTTAGATATGGGTGCCATTTATTATCATATACTGGTTAGAAAAATTTATACTTCTTTTCAAACAGACTTTCTATTCATAAAATAAAGAATGGATTAAAATTCTATTAGAATCATATTCGAGAATAAAAACCATTAATAATGCCAAGAAAGATTCAAGTTGCAAATTGTCAAATGTATGCCTCAGTGAAACTGTAGAACTCTAAAATATCTCAACCAGTCTCTGCCCAAATGTGCTGTTGCCTGTTAGGAATTATGTAATGCTTGGAGAATGATATGTATTCCCAGAGTTGTACCGCAACAACCTTAAGATAAACCACCAGCCAATTTAACTAAATAGATTTTGGTTTTAGTATCAACTTTTTGTTATATGTTATAGTTTTGTTCCAGATTTCTTTAGTTCAGTGGGTTGCAACACAGGCAAAATGTTAATGGTTTGAATCTGATTTGTGGTAGATTCTGCATCTTTTCTTTTAGTGAGTTAAAAACAATCCACATGTATAGATAAAAATAGACAGTAATACTTTAAAAACATAGTAGTAGGTAATTTTAATAAGATGATAGCTATATAGACAGATGGACTGTCAGATCGATTGATGGACAGAAGGATAGATAAACAGATAGACATGTAACAACTACAGGAGCTGAACTCACCCAACTTGCAGAGGAATTATTATCTACGTCGTGTTACCTAGCCTATAAGCCTCCTCATATCATTAAGATGCTTTCCATAAAGAGATATAGTATCCCCCAAACTCTGACCAAGGCCTATCACCCAGTTAAGCCAGTACTCTTGGTTCTGCACTGATGATGGGCAATCACCCCAAAACAGCTGTTTGCAAATGAGGTGCTGGCTTAATTATTATCCAAGTCATGTCTCAAGGCCTGTTTAAAAGGTCATATATTGACTTCTAGCTGTGATGGCTAACCTCAGGCACTCCAGCTGTGGTAGAACTACGACTTCCAAGATGGAAACTTGCTTGGCTGTTCTCAGAACTCCATAGAAATTAATGGAGCATGCTGGGAGATGTAGCTTCACAACAGCTGGAGAGCCGATAGGATAGCTGCCTTACATCTGGTGACGTCAGAGGAAGAGCTTGCTAAGAGCTCATTTGTAAACCTAATTATAAATACCCACATTATAAATACTGAAGATTTATGGGTTGATTTACTACAAAAGGGCTTTCGGAAGAAACATATTGCTAACTAAAGGGTCTAAAACACTGCAGAATTACTAATTGAAAACCATGTAAATAACATAAAAATGGACACAGATGAATTCTGAAGTATTTCCTGAAAGTAAATCAGAGAGGTAATCTATGAAACAACAGAGCTAAGCCCCCTGTCATTTAACCCCTCAGATGCCGCATTCAATGCTGATGGCCGCATTGGAGACTCACATTTATCTTTGGGGTTAATCCGGGGTTAAAAAAAAATAATAATAATTATACGCACCTAATCCACTTGATCGAGGAGAGGCCATCCGCTCCCGTCTTGATTGAAGAAAACCCACCAAAGGACATGCAGCGAGTGACTAGAGATGAGCGAAGTTTGCCAGAATTTGGCTGCTTCGACGAATTTCACAAAGAAATTGATTTGTGACTAATTACTTTGTCACAAATCGTATTCCATTGTATGTATTGATGGTGAACAGTGATTGCGCTGCCCCACATCATCAACCCCTCAGCTTTCACATTTAGCCTATCAGGGGGTTAATCTGGGGTTAAAAAATATATATGTATCTCATCCATTTGCTTATGGAGAGGCCATTGCGGCCATCTTGATTGAAGAAAATGTGCCAAATCTCGCATGAGCTGAAGTGAAGACGTCACCACATAATTATGCTGCATGGAGGCGGAGACATCATTACTGAAGAAGTCACTGCACCTGGTCAGCTTGATGATATGGTGACGTTACATAGCAGCGTGCGCGAGATTTGGTACGTTTTCTTCCATCGAGATGGTCGTTATGGTCTCTCCGCAATGTATTTTTTTGTTTTTTACCACCATTTCAGAGAGAGAGAGAAAATTCGGCTTCATGACTAATCAAATTTTTCCTGAAATTCGGATCAAAGTCCTCTTCGTCAACTTGGATTAGCTCAACACTAGTGATGGCATCACTGTGTGAGCACGCTGGCCATGAGCAGACGGCCTTTCCACAATCACGTGGGTGAGGTGAGTATAATTTTTTTAATTTTCAGCCACCATTTTGGGAAAAATTGATTTGTTACCACGAAGCACAAGGAAATTCGGCTTTGTAGCAAATTGAATTTTTCCTGAAATTCGTATCGAAGTCCACTTTGGATACTTCAGGTTGCTCAACACTAGTGAACATGTTTGACCAGCACTTCATTCACTTCTATTTGGCTAAAGGAGATAGTGGTGCTCCGTGCTTGGCAGACTATAAGGGGTCCTAATCAGGCCCCCCTACAGAAGATAGAGTATATTTTTGGTCCCGAGTGGCATGCACTGCTCCACATTTCAGGACAGCAGTAGGAACCAAGCAGACACAGTCGCAAACTTAAAAAGGTGACTTTTACTTGACTCATGTGGGGTAACAAGCTCACAGTTACAATAGTATTTGACAGGCAACAGGCTTAGGCCGAGTTCCCATTACTATTCTGCATTCCGTTATTGCTTTCTGTTATAAAGGAAAATAACTGAATCCATAAGAAAGAAATCAAAATAGGAGCCTATAAGAGGCATTCCATTTTAAACTTTCATATCAGAAGTCTATGGGCAAGCATAACAGATCCATCTGGTTCCGTTATGCAGGACGGAAACAAAGTCCTATCGACAATGAAATTCACTTTGCAGTGCACCGACATTCATAGCTAATCCATTCTGTTAGCTGTAGCATTAAGTTGCGTCCGTATTAGAGGCAGGTATAATTTTTCACCCTGTACATAAGTGTGCAGAGGAGCAAAATTTATTATAGCCAATCCATTTTTTTAGCTGTAGCATTACATTGCATTCATTTTACAGGCAGGTGTCATTTTTGTCCCTGTACATAAGTGTGCAGTGGAGCAAAATTTATCATAACTAATCCCTTCTGTTAGCTGTAGCATTACATTAAATTGGTATAACGGGCAGGTATAATTTATCGGCCTGTAGATAACTGCAGTGGAGCAAAATTTATCATAGCTAATCAGTTCTGATAGCGATACAGTTGTTATACACTACGGCCAACAGTCAGTTGCCTGAGCCTTCCAAAGGAACGGGCAGTGGCAAAAATGCTGTAGCCAGCACAAGTAGCAGCAGAAGAAGGGGGCGTGTGGGGTGGTAGCAGCCACAGCAATAGACCAGAGCTGCCACTGTCATCCATACTGATGCAAAGCACTGACCATGTGATAGAGGCCAGTAAAGTCCTGTCAAGACATTATTATGTGTTAAAAAACAAATTTCAAAAGCAAATAGGCAAAATGGATGCAAATCAGGCATAAGGCCTCTTTCACACAGTCAGTATTTGGTCGGTATTTGTGAGCCAAAAGAAAGAGTGGTTCTAAAACACAGAACAGATGCAACTATTTCCATTATATTTTATCTCTGTTTTGGAACCACTCCTGGTTTTGGCTTACAAATACTGTCCAAATACTGATCCAAAATACTGACCAAATACTGACCGTGTGATATAGGCTTTACAAAAGCTCAAAACACAGGATCCAATTTTTCCCCCCGGTTCTTCTGACAGATCAGAAGAAGGGAAAAATAATCAGTGATGTGAGCACAGCCTTACTACTACTGCTGCCACCCTTACCACTCTGTCTTGGGGCCACTACTGGCACTGCTGCTGCTGCCACCCTCCCCTCTCTGTCATGGGGCCACTACCGTCAATGCTACTGCCACTGCCGCTGCTGCCATCCTCCTCACTCCTGGGGCCACTGCTTGAATCTTGGTTCACTGTTCAGTTAAGTCCATGGTGATAAATTTGACCTGACAATAATATTCACCTGTAATACTGACGCAGAGTAATTGAACAGCTAACAGAAGGGATTAAAAAGCATGTGTTTGGACTGCCACAACATGGATTCAAAGAACCTCTTTTTTTTTACCACTACTTTATTAGCGTTGCCTCCATGTCTTTATTTTGTTCCATTTAGAAGCAGGGGCACACACTGTTTCTTTTGCTTAACCGAAGAGTGCTGTATATATTTCCTTTTGTTTAACAGAAGGGATTAGCTATGAATCTTGGTGCGCACTGTTACTGTCACTGATGCTGACTACTTGAATCTTGGTGCACTGCACAGTTAAGTCCACAGCAATAAGTTAGACCTGACAGTAACATCGACCTGTAATACTGATGCACAGTATATCTATAGCTAACAGAAGGTATTTGCTGTGAATCTTGGAGCACTGCACACTGATATGCATGGCGATGCACTCTCCCTCCACTCTCCCTGCAATTTCTTGGAGAACTTTGGTAAAGCTGGCCAATCAGATTTTTCAAAACTTCACTCATCTCTACCTGTTATCTACCATTCACAATAATGAGGTCTGTTAGGATCTGGCGTGAGTACTGGAATTTTTCTGGATGATATACTGCTGCATGTTGAACTTTTTTGCTGAAATCTATGATGGAGGCATGGACTCTTGCAGCATATATGCACGTAGCATCAAGGGTGCTCTGCGTGGCTTGTAAAACAGGAACTGTGTGTAACATAGAGACTTCCAGCCTGCATCCTGTCACAAACCCAATCCCTGGCTATGTACATTTGCTCTAATTATCACTGCCCATCACCCTGTCTATCTAACTTTTTACATAATGGTGTACCTTCCTATCTTATTTCCAACACAATGATGTCTTTCTATGAATAGTGATGTCGCGAACATAAAATTTTCCGTTCGCGAACGGTGAACGCGAACTTCCTCGAATGTTCGCGAACGGGCGAACCGGGCGAAACGCCATAGACTTCAATAGGCAGGCGAATTTTAAAACCCACAGGGACTCTTTCTGGCCACAATAGTAATGGAAATGTTGTTTCAAGGGGACTAACACCTGGACTGTGGCATGCCGGAGGGGGATCCATGACAAAACTCCCATGGAAAATTACGTAGTGGACGCAGAGTCGGGTTTTAATCAATAAAGGGCATAAATCAACTAACATTCCTAAATTGCTTGGAATAACATGCTTTAAAACATCCAGTGTGTGTATACGATCAGGTATGATGTTGTATTGATCAGGTAGTGTAAGGGTTACGTCCGCTTCACAGACATTGACAGACCAAACTCCCGTTTTAATGCACCGCAAACAACCGCAAACAGTTCATTTGCACAACTGCAAACTCCCCATTTGCACAAGGTTGGATACCAAGCTAGCCATGTCCCGGTGATGTCATTGAAGGTTACTTCCTCCACCCAGCCACGTACAACACCAAGGGTCCACGAAAGGTGAATTGAATTGATTTTTCGAATGGGGAGATGGTTAAAAAAATGCTGGCTCCCTCCCCTTTGTTTTAATCCACGGTCACTGTGTCTGCGCCGTGCAATTTACTGTCACACCCGATATGAGTGGTATTTTCTGTAGTACTATTCTCATCAGTTTAATCCCTCTAACGTCCCCAATCTGGGGTCCATTTATTGAATTGATTTTTCGAATGGGGAGATGGTTAAAAAAACGCTGGCTCACTCCCCTTTGTTTTAATCCACGGTCACTGCGTCTGCGCCGTGCAATTTACTGTCACACCCGATATGAGTGGTATTTTCTGTAGTACTATTCTCATCAGTTTAATCCCTGTTACGTCCCCTATCAGGACGTGTACTGAATGGATTTTAGATAAGTGGTACTACTCGTGCTAGGTACTGTGCCACACGGTATGAGTGTTGGGCACTAGCAGAGGGCACACTACAGTCTGTGGCCTGACACACACACACTGGCAGGCAGGCAACTGAAATTAGATTAAAGTGTACAGATAACGTGCCTTATTTTTGGCAATGTCCTTTGCCGCACTGTATGATTGATGGGCAGCACTGGCAGAGGGCACACTACAGTCTGTGGGCCTGACACACACACACTGGCAGGCAGGCAACTGAAATTAGATTAAAGTGTACAGATAAAGTGCCTTATTTTAAGGCAAAGTCCAGTGCCACACGGTATGATAGATGGGCAGCACTGGAAAAGGGCACACTACAGTCTGTGGGCCTGACACACACACACTGGCCTGCAGGCAACTGAAATTAGATTAAAGTGTACAGATAATGTGCCTTATTTTAAGGCAAAGTCCAGTGCCACACGGTATGATAGATGGGCAGCACTGGAAAAGGGCACACTACAGTCTGTGGGCCTGACACACACACTGGCCAGCAGGCAACTGAAATTAGATTAAAGTGTACAGATAACGTGCCTTATTTTTGGCAACGTCCTTTGCCGCATGGTATGATTGATGGGCAGCACTGGCAGAGGGCACACTACAGTCTGTGGGCCTGCAGCTCCTCACACACGGGCAGGCCAGGCAACTGCAATATATATATGGAGAAAAAATAAATAAAAGCAGACTAATGTAGCAGCCCTAAAAAGGGCTTTTTGGGGTGCTATCAGGACGCTGTCCTTACAGCAGAGATCAGATGAGTCTTTCAGGACTGGAGTGGACACTGAATACACTAGCCTAGCTATCGATTACCATATTAAATCAGCAGCAACTACACTGTCCCTCCTCTCACTAAGACTGCAGCTTCCGAATGAATCTAAAATGGATGCTGTCCAGGAGTTGGGAGGGTCTGGGAGGGAGGGTATGCTGCTGATTGGCTGGAATGTGTCTGCTGACTGTGAGGTACAGGGTCAAAGTTTGCTCAATGATGATGTATAAGGGGCGGACCGAACATCGCATGTGTTCGCCCGTCGCGGAGAACGCTAACAAGCTATGTTCGCCGGGAACTGTTCGCCGGCGAATAGTTCAGGCCATCTCTACCTATGAACGCTTGTTCCTGATAATCTGCCATCTAAAGGTGCTGCAGATCACTCTAAGATCAAGCACAAAACTCATTCATTGTTCTTGAGCAGCAGATCATGCTGTTTAAACATCACTCTTCTGCCCAGGAGCAATGATTTTGTATGGGGACAAGCGATAGCACCAAAGATCGCTCTACTTCATACTGTGGAGTTGATCATTGCATGTAAATGGAACGCTTCACCTCCACTAAGCGACCAGTCGACTGTTGGGAAGGAGCGCTTTCTTCCGACAATCGGCTTCTCTTTGCCCTGTGTAATTTGACCTTTACATTATTGAACTTTTACAGCTTTTCAGTCCAACCTTGTCTGATGTATATGCCTGTTCTCATCTGTCTTAAATTCAGTTAACAATTTCAATATTTTGCAATATAAGTTATCATACATATGAATTTTTCAGATAACACTTTTTCCTCCCCAGCTAAGATCAGGTTTTAGAAAGATACAATTGTTTAACCACATTAAACTTCTGTCCCAGTTGGTTGCATTTAGTGATATCAAATAATTGGATATCAGTTTAAGTTTAGATATGATCGCCCCTCTGATAAAGTGTCATGTTGTCTGAATAAAAGACAGCCCGTGGTGCTCAGGGACTCAGAAGAATAATGGAAAAAATAAGAGCAAGATTAATAGATAAGCAAAGGTTGTAGAAATGAGTTAAAGCTCCCCAATGGATTTCTGGTAATATACATGAGTTAGAGAATAATGGACATTTTGATCAAAAGGTACACAATTATCCACTGTAAATTTTGAATGGCAGTATTTTTATTTTAATGTTTTATTTTAAAATAGATAACACTATTTCTATAGTATTATTATTATTATTATCATTATTATTATTATTGTTAATCTTATTATTATTATTTTAACTTTAAGGGCAGTGTACCTGTGAAGAAAAGAGGATTAACACATAGTTACATATAATTGATAAGGTTGAAAAAATACATAACTCCATCAAGTTCAACCAAGGGGTAGGTGGGGACGTAAATCCCATAAGAATGTGAGACTCAGATTTCTACACATTTTCATAAGCATTAATGTTGTTTACTTTTAAGAATTCATCTAAACTATTTTTAAAACTGTCCACAGTTCCTGCTGCGACCACGTCCTGAGGAAGTCTATTCCACAGATTCACAGTTCTTACAGTAAAGAAGCTTCTGGAGACCTAACTTTTTCTTCTCCAGTCGGAGGCAGAGCCCCCTTGTCTTTTGAGGGCATTTTACACTGAACAGTTTTTCACCATATTTTTTTGTATGGCCCATTTATATATTTGTATAGATTAATCATGTCCCCCCTTAGATGTCTCTTCTCAAGACTAAATAAATTCAATTCTTTTAATCTTTCTTCATAACTAAGACCCTCCATGCCCTTTATCAGTTTAGTTGCTTTCCTATGTACTTTTTCCAGCTGCAGTGTGTCCTTTCTATGGACTGGTGCCCCGAACTGAACTGCATATTCCAGATAAGGCCGCACCAACGGTTTGTAATGTGGTAATATTACATCCCTGCCCCGCAAGTCCATGCCTCGTTTAATGCATGACAATATCCTGGTGGCCTTAGAAGCAGCTGATTGAAATTGTGTGCTGTTATTTAATCTACCATCTACAAAGACACCCAAATCCTTCTCTATAAGTGACTCTCCCAGTGTTACATTACATAGGACATATGAAGCACGGAGATTATTACTACCAAAATGCATAACTTTACATTTATCCACATTGAACCTTATTTGCCAAGTTGATGCCCAACCACTCAGAATGTTCAAGTCAGCTTGTATTTTATGGACAACTTCCATAGACTGTACAGTACTACATAGCTTAGTGTCATCTGCAAAAATAGAAATGGTGCTATTAATCCCGTCCTCAATATTATTGGTCTATAATTACCTATGAAGGATCTAAATCCTTGTTTGAATATGGGAACCACATTGCCTTGCACCAATCACTTGGCACTGTACTAGTACCTAGAGAATCTTTAAAAATTATAAACAGGGGCACATCAATGACTGAATTGAGTTCTTTAAGCACTCTTGGGTGTAATCCATCTGGACCCGGAGCCTTGTTCACATTTACCTTATTTAACTTATCTTGGACCATGTCTACAGTTAGCCAATTGAGTATATTACTGGATGCACTAACAGCCCCAGCACCACAGATATCAGCTCCTTTCTCTTATTTTGTATATAAAGAGCGAAAAAAATTTTTAGTAACTCTGCTTTTTCCTTATCTTCAGTGACTACCCTCAGTTTACCATTAGTTTGTGGACCTACCTGCTCGGACCTTGGCTTTTTAAAATCGATATATTTAAAGAATTTTTTGGGATTTGTTTTGCTCTCTTTTGCTACCTGCTGTCTTTTTTTGTCTTTTATTGCTCTTTTTACAATAGTTGCAAGCCATGGGAGGTTTATTGTAGCGTTTATACTTGTTACCTAAAGGAATATTTTTTTTTTTGTGCAAAAACTAAAAAAAAGCTCTCGCATTTATCCTCAGTATTATTATGTGACAGTAGCTGCTCCCAGTCTATGCCCTGAAATGCTTCCTTCAACCCAGGGAAATTAGCCTTTTTAAAATTCAGTGTCTTTGCTCTGCCTGGCAGAGTTTGCTTCTTATAGTTTAGGGGGAATATAATTATATTGTGGTCACTATTACCTAGTGTTTCTCGAACAGTAACATTTCCAACAAGCTCTGCATCATTAGAAATTACCAGATCCAAAGGAGCATGGCCCCTAGTGGGAGCTTCTACAAACTGGCCCATAAAGTGGTCTTGCAGCAAGTTGAGGAATTTTCTCCCCTTTGCGGTTGAGGTAGAATCATGACCCCAGTCAATGTCTGGGAACTTAAAATCTCCCACTATGACCACTGTACCAGCTTGTACAGCCCACTCTATTTGGTTATATAGTTGCGTTTCTATCTTCTCTGTGATGTTAGGGGGTCTATAGATTACACCAAGTATTATTTTTTCAGTGTTTATTTCCCTTTGAACTTCTACCCATAAGGTTTCCACATCCTCACCCATAATTGCCTCTTTCACACCTGTCTTCAGATCACTTCTTACATACAGGCACACACCACCACCTTTCCTATGACCTTGTCTTTCCTAAATAGTATAAAACCCTCAATATTTACAGCCCAGTCATGCGAAGAATCCAACCATGTCTCAGCCACACCAACTACATCTATGTGTTCTTCTGGTACCATAGCCTCCATCTCCCCATTTTTCTATCTAGACTTCTGGCATTTGTGAAAATACATTCAAAATTTCAAATAGTCAATGATAAATAAGCAGATATTGTACATTACCTGACAAATGCACGAGATAAAAAGAACAATGAAGTAAAGAAAGATATACATAAGAGCTTACAATCTACAAAAGAGGAGTAACACTGCGTGCAGCGGTTTTGAGTCCGGCATGGAAACGCAACAAACTGGAATGGAATGAATTCTGGTGCACTCTGTTCTGGTTTGTTCAGTTTTATCCCCATTGACAATGAATGGGGACAAAACTAAAGTGCCTTCCTCCGGTTTTGAGATCCTCTGCCGGATCTCAAAACCGGAGAGGAAAGTGCATATGTGCAAGAAGGTTATTTCAGTGGGGAAAGGGAAATAGGTTGCAACCATATTTCTCTGGCAGAGGCTTATAACCAAAGGGAAGAAAGGATTAGTTCTTCATCATTAAATCATGCTGAAATTGCCACCATTACTTGGGGTGTTCTTAGAGATGCCAGAAATCAAAATTCACTGGAAATGTAATTTAACACACTTTACCATGCATCATAAAAATTGTGATTTTTGCTTTTGAACGTACGATTAGAACTATTGATAGCTTTCTTGTTATTTTTTACTTTTGTCTTCAGTCCATTTCTGAAGACAAATTTTTAATGCTTTGTTAAAAACACAAATGATTTTGCAAAAGAAGTAATAGAGCCAAACTAAACACATCTAGCTGTTTTTCACTTACTGGAATCTCATTTCTATGACATTACTGTACATTCAGTTACTCACAATATTTTTCCAATATATTTTCCAGAAATGTTGGACTCAACAGCTTTCCAGAGTGTATCTCCCTGGTGAGTCTATTTTCCCAGTATGTCTAATAGGAAAAAATAAAGCTTCTTTTTTTATATAACAAAGCTGTTCACTAAAAAATGTGCTGGAAGGTAAGAAAATGAAGGGTACAACTGACTCTTTTGGATGACAGTATTTCCATGTTGAATTTTGTCACAAATTGGCATCAATAAGGTAGAGTTCTAGCCTAAGGCCTCAAGCAGATTACAGTGCATTTAAGTACAGGGACAAAACTGGACCATACTTCTTGCATCGACATTTTCCATTGTGACGCTGAACAATATTTACCTGTCTGTAACTGCTTTATTATTAATAAAAAAAATTGTAAAAAAATAAAATAAATGTAAAACTTGACCATACTGCACATTTAGCTTCTAAATTCCAAATGAGGTTTTGTTTCATAGACATCATTTTTCTCTAGAGGCACTAAATTCACTCATTTTGGTGGATACTCTGTCTGTCATACAGCATGCGATGGAGCTTTTTCATGTGGACTCTGCATGCTTTTATCAGTCATCTTATATCTAATATCTTCTTAATTAGTGATGAGTGAAGTATTGAAAAACTCCATTTGGCAGCTTCTCAGAACGTTACAAAAAAATTAGCTTGTAACTAATTACTTCATCACGAAGCGCATTTCTTTGTAAGTAGTAGGTGCAATGACAGGGAGCGGCGATTGCGCTGCCCCCCATCATTGTACCCTCAGATGCTGCATTCATAGCTGGTCGCAGCATCTGACAGTAAAAATATAGTATAAAATAAAAAAATAAAAAAATCATACTTAACTAATCTATTTGATCGTGAAGAGCTGGCTGCCACCATCTTGATTGAAGATCTAGCGTAAAATCTTGCATGGATCGTGATGACATAGTAAGCCACTGCCAAAGACTGGCCTTACTTTGTAGGCCCAAGTTTAGAGAACCTCTGTCTCTGAGACTTCAGCTGCCAAGGAAGCGACTACACTATCAGACTACCCCTGAGGAGACAAAAAGGTCCAGAATTTCAGGCTGTGCTGCTGACAATTCAGTAAGGTATTCACTTATTTATGACATAAGAGACTTTACTGCTGTGTAAAGTGTTATTTTTTTGGCACCTACCACGGGTTGAGATTGGATTGGCCATCTGTAACTAAGATTTGTACCTTTCAGTCCAGGAATTGCAAAGTGAGTTAACAGCAACCTTATTACATGCCTGTGGTTCGGTTGAGAGGCTGCAAAGTGTCCTTAGAAATAGACTCACTTAAAGAGAGTATTACAATTACCAAAATTGTTGCTACCAATATGTTGCTATTGGTAGAGAAGTACACTCTGGAACTGTGTATTTTACTGAAGTATGTACTACTACACCCATCTTCAATTTAGTAAAGAAAGACTTTACTCATTGCAGTCTGCAACCTGGTTATTGACTCCATCATACATCGGCCACCCTTTGCATCCATGCTCCTGTCTTGCACCCTGCCAGACTGTTCAACATCAAGGACACCCAATGTATGGTGACGATATTCCATTTGGCATGACAGCATTGAATTACGTTATGCATTCCGTGAGAACTGAATACATTACATAATTCACCTAAGCCCGAACCAGAACCAGAACACGAACTCGAAACTGCAAAAAGGCATGTTTGCTCAACTCTACCCATTACCAAGATGTGCCCCGAGGAAAGAAAGTGTGTGCCCTCCAGTCACTGCATGACCCTGGGGAGCACCAGAGTAGAGGTTGGAACTGTGAGTACTGCTCCTAGCTCTCTCAGGGCTGCAATTATCACTCCCATCCTCTCAGGCCTGTCCCTCTTCTCTGGGAATTGGGGTGCAGTTGGCTCCACCTCCCACTTAACGTTCTGTTCACTTACGGCTTGACATGCATATGTACTAAGACTCGACACACTGTAGTTTAATACTATATATTTATTAAACTCTACAGAGTTTCCGTTACAGTTTTCCCAGTATATATATATATATATATATATATGAACACTGCATCTTAACACCACAACACTATAAAACCCACACCCTCTAAATATCACTATACCCACCCAATGCACAATTACCTTCAAACAGGCACACAGAGGCAGCTAACTAACTGTTCCTCCTGTTAAAGGAAAGAAACAAGGGTTTAGGGTTCACAAGGTAGGGTAAGGGTTAACCAGCTAGTTCTTGTATAAGGGAGTAATAGGAAAGGGTTAACCTAAATGTAATGGATATACCTTAATGAATGAGGCTGGTAAAGAGTTAATACTTGGTATAGGTCTAAATGCAGGGAACGGGAAAGTAGGCAGGGAAAGGGTTAATAAAGCAATGTTCATTGTCTAGGGATACCTAGCCAGTTCCAAGGGTTTGTCATTTCCAGAGGAGTTGCTCGTCGTCCAAGGGATGATTCTGAGTGGGGCTGCTCAGCTCAACTGCTGAGCGCTCCATCGCTAGGAATTTTTTAACAGGTTGGGGCATGCTCCTGAGCAGCCCTGCATGCAGGTGTGCGAGCACGACTGCAGGCAGTGCACGTGGACTGGGATGGTGATATGACGTCACTGAGCCAGTCCACGTACGTGCCGGCTATAGGTGTCAGCACTGTAGGGGGGGGGGGGACAACGTCCTGTGTGACAGTGGTCCCCTGCAGGCAACTGGACACATCTATATATAGATACAGTACTGTGCGAACAAAGATATTAGATGAACATATTGGAGAATTAACCTTAGTCTTGATCTAGTTTGAGGTGGAATGATATGAGCCAGAATTATTAAGCTGATCACGCTTTTTAATAATTTTGGCACATCTTTGCAGGTCTATAGACCAGAATCTGAAATCAATGCTGGCATAGATTTCAAGTATCAATTGTGCCAGAAAACTGGCATGTCATCTTAAATATGTTGGGCCATGTAGTCCCCACCCCCTCTCACCCAATTTTTCTTACAAAAGAAGCGAGCACAATATAAAAGGGCAAAAAGTTGCGGAAAGCAGGGCTTGTTTAAAAAATAAGAACCTTTTGGCCATGACTTGATTGATAAATCTCTCAATGTTTTGAACTTGTCCCCTATTAATGCATTTTATTTGCACTGCACGTACATTAAGAACAATCGCTAAGGGGGGCACACGACCAGGTTTTCTGATGCAGTTTTGGAAGCCAAAATCAGGAGTGGATTATAAAAGGAAAGAAAGTATAAAGAATGTACAGCATCTCCTCTTTTTTTAATTCACTCCTGGTTTTGGCTTCCAAAACTGCATCAGAAAACCTGATCACATGGCCAAACCCTTAAAGTTCAGAGTTTTAAATAAATATTGCATTTGATTCTGTGTAATTTTGCATGTGAAGATAAATTTTCACGAAATGTTCGCCAAGATGCAGTCTGAACATCTCTGCATATTAATTACTTTCACCTGTGATGCAACCCACTTATCTCTTCTGTATCAATCTGTCCATCTCTATAAGCTGTTTTGTAATGTGTATGTGTGCATTCTCTTCAATCACCTGCAGTTTACAATCCCAGCTAAGGGCTCACCTCCTGAAAGGCTCCACACTAAAGGTACTTTTACACAAGCCTATTATCATGCAAATTATCGTTAAATTGAGTGAAACAGCACGATTGACGAGCAGTGTAAAAGACAACTGACAATCAGTAGATTCCTAACCCTCAGAATCTCAGAAATTGCTATACAACTTAAATTTTGGGACATATCAGGCTACTTTACACTAGGTTTTTTTGGAGATCCATCATGGATCTGCAAAAACGCTTCTGTTACAATAATAAAACCCCATGCATCCATCATGAACGGATCCGGATGTCTTATTTCTTATATAGCCACGACCGATCCTTCATGAACGCCATTGAAAGTCAATGGGGGACGGATCCATTTGCTATTGTGTCAGAGAAAACTGATCCGTCTCGTCTCCTATGACGGATCTCAATAGCGGAATTAAAAACACTAGTGTGAAAGTAGCCTCAGAAGATGTGTGAAGAATTCACTTTTTTTAAAAATGCTGTTGCTTAACAGGGTTAAATGATATTTATATCCCACCTCTGGCATTCATTGATATCTCAAGAACAGGGCTGTACTGTAAACGGAGAAGACACAGCAAATGCCAGCTTTCTCCATTAACTACTTTAAGATGGCAGCACGGTGGCTCAGTGGTCAGCACTGGTGTCTTGCAGCGCTGGGGCCCTAGGTTTGAATCTGACCAAGGACAACATTAGCATGGAGTTTGTATGTTCTCCCTGTGTTTCTGTGGGTTTCCTCCGACACTCCAGAGGCATACTGATTAGGGACCTTAGCTATTATTAGAAGTCAAAAGTAAAAACAGTGATACCACGCTCTCCCTATATCGAAGGTAGCTGCAAGCAACCCTTTGCCCTGCTGAAAAACTCCCCACAGAAATATGGTCAGTCTAAGTTACCTTATTAGTGACTTCACATTCCATGGGATCCTGATTCTTTCATAGCACAGTGTGGGGTTGTTGCTGGCCCGGGTCTGGTATCTAGGCTTAGGAGTCATGCTCCGCCTACTAACTGCCGCTCGATTGTGACTGTCAGAGTCCGATTGCAACATTAAAACCTAAAGTAATACAGGTAGCTGTTAAAACCCTAACATTCCGTCCCCCAACATGTTTCACCAACTATGCTGGCGTCCTCAGGGGTACTGGACAGAATTTTAACAGCTACCTGTATTACTTTAGGGTTTAATGTTGCAATCGGAGTTTGTGTGTGCGATTGCTGCGAACTCAGCAGTAATTGAGCAAAGAGAGAGGTGTTTCAAACCTCTCAACATTGAATATCACAACTCTGACAGTCACAATCGAGCGGCGGTTAGTAGCCTAAACCACGTGGCAGTGCACACCCATGGTGTTTGTGCGGTGCCAGCAGTATACTCACCCATCTAGCGCATAGGTAGTGTTTTTAAGCTGTATTTGTGCTCACTGGTAATAATTTTAATAAAGTTATAATAAAAGTTACATTTTATACCAGGGATAAAAGAGGTTGAAATTGCTCCTGTGAGCATTTTGAAATTTAGTAGAGACACCTCAACGATTAATATAAATACAAATGGAGAAAATGGAGATGTAAAACACCAACTTATTTGAGACAATAGATTAATACACTTCTGAGAAAAATAGTGATCAATAGATAAATGAATCCATTTTCACAACCCACAGTTACTGTAATAAAATAGATAGTCCGGGTCCCACAGCCCCAATATCACGAATAGTGAGAACACACAATCCGAACGTTCCAATCCAGAACCGTTTCAGCCCGTTAAATCGAATAAATGATTGATTAAGAGAAAGAAAGAAATAGAGGGGAAAAATACGGGTAAAAATATAGGAAGAATGGAGAGAACTGGAGAAATAATAAAAAGAATAGATAAAACAGATAAAATAGAAAAAATTGCGGGAGATATTAAACAAAAACCAAAGAAAGATAATAATAGAGAAGGCAATAACCCGAAAAACAGAAGGAAATCAACTATCAATACCACCAAAAAAACAGTAAAAAGAAAAGACAACAAATAAAAGATAGTTGTATAGATGAGGTCTTAGGCCAAAAAATCTATAATCTTAGCAATAACACACAACTTGCCAAAGGAGAAACCAGTATCCTAAAAAAAGGCTTAAAATTTGCCCTTACTGTACTTTTTAACAAGTTTGAAGCCTTTATAGGCATCAGCAAATTCTTGCGCAAGCTAGCATTAAAAAGGTATTTTTTGAAAATAGATAATAAATAAGCACATACAGATAAGGAAAAGGGACAAATAGGGGTGAGTGAGAATATTGACCCATTTAAACATACAGACCTAAAACCTAAATTGAAATACCACCCCCTACAAGAATATTTCCCCGCCCTCAACACTTTTATGAAAAGACAGAAGAACAAATTGAGTACCGTATTTTTTGCCATATAAGACCCCCCCCCCCCCCAAAGTGTGTGTGTGTGGGGGGGAATGGCAGTGCTTCTTATGGAGCGAATGCTGCAGGTTACACTGATACAACGCCGACCGCATGCTGCAAAACGTGGTCGGCGGGTGTATCAGTGGGGAGGGAGGAGGGGCTGGTGGCCGGCATCTAGTTTTGGAATGGCAGCGGGGCCCAGTGCAGTCATTGTATTCTATTGCACCAGGCCCCGCTCACTGTAGGAATACTATCTATAACTGTAGCCACTATTAAACTGTAATAATCTTTAATGCAATCCATTATTATTTACTTACTGATGTCCGAATCAATGTCAGTATCAAGCAGGAGGAGGAGGAGGCAGGAGGCCGGGCGGGCACTGTCAGCGTAACTCACTACGTTACGCGCCTGCTTTGCCCACTTCAGACCCCCATAACAGTGTCACCAACAGATCCCCCATAATAGTGTCATCCACATCCATTAGTTCGAAAAACCCCATTATCATGCCCTATAATACCCTATAAAGTATCTAATTTCAAGAAAATAGTCAATAAATACTGGGAGACTTTAAAATAAGACAAGATAATAGGAGAACTCATCCCCAGTTCCCCAAGTTTTATCTACCGCAGAGCAAAAAACATAGGCAATGCGATAGCATCCACCAATAAATGTATAACCGCGGATAATATGGCGAATAAACATTACAAGAAAGATGGCCAAGTAAAAGGCTTTTTTCTATGCAAAAAATGTGCAGGATGTAAAAAATCACAAAGAATGGAAACCCAGACACAAATAGAAAACAAAGAGGGCTCATATATAAACAATATTGAGGAATTCATTTTATGTGACAGCCAGGGTGTAATTTATGCTATCACCTGTCCCTGCAATAAAATATATATCGTCTGCACAAAAAGACAGCTGAAAAAAAGAATGGGAGAACACATATAGAACACTAAAATAAAATTTGAAGGACACCCATTATCGTGCCATTATAGGGAGAAACATCATGGAAAGTTTATAGGATCAACATTCTGCGGGATAGATATACATGGTGGGCCATTTATATGGATACACCTTAATAAAATGGGAATGGTTGGTGATATTAACTTCCTGTTTGTGGAATATTAGGATACTGGAAGCCAGTGCTAGCATTTCTCCTGCGGTGTTGCTATCAGTGTGTGAAGAGTGGGAGAAGAGGGTTGCATTGACAATCCAACACAATGGGCAGCACATTGAACACATTTTATAAGTGGTCAGAAACTGTTTTATAAGTGGTCTTTCTTGTGAAATCCCCAATAAGTTTGATGTGTCACATGACCCCCTTCCTATTGAAAAAAAAAAAGTTGGATTCAAAATGGCCGACTTCAAAATGACCGCCATGGTCACCACCCATCTTGAAAAGTTTCCCCCCTCACATATACTAATGTGCCACAAACAGGAAGTTAATATCACCAACCATTCCCATTTTATTAAGGTGTATTCATATAAATGGCCCACCCTGTAGATTAAATCAGTGAAGGTAATAGCACGCATACATAAAGGCTGAGTATCTAGTAACACCTACCAGTTTTCCTGACGAAGGATAGCGATCTATCCGAAACGCGTCAAGAGGCATAGTGGTACCTGTGACTACCCGTAGTTACAGAAGTGATGTCACTCCTGCTCCCTGTGAGCACGAACCACAACTTTGTATTAATAGAGCCACGCCACCGGCCGGGGCGTGACTCCTAACCCTAGATACCAGACCCGGGCCTGCAACAACCCCACACTGCTCTATGAAAGAATCAGGATCCCGTGGAATGTGAAGTCACTAATAAGGTAACTTAGACTTACCATATTTCTGCCGGGAGCTTTCCAGCAGGGAGGAGGGTTACTTACAGCTAGCTTCGATATAGGGAGAACAAGATATCACTGTTTTTACTTTTAGCTTGTGTACCCTAGTGCAGCAGTTTCTTTGCGGTTCTGCTGTGATATTGCAGCTACATAGTGAGTAGACAAGTAAGCGCTATTGGGATTTACATTATTATCATAAGTCCTATAGCAGTGAATAAAGAAGTTAATGCATACACAATGTCCTCTCCATTCACAGTGAGGCCCCTCCTTGAGATGGCAGCAGGTCCCACTGGGCATGTCCTATTGATATGCCATAAATGTCTAGATGCGACATTATGAGAATTAGACTCTGCTGAGAGTTCACATCTGCGTCATCTGAGTTTCTGTTAAAAACAGAAACCATGATGTAATGATAAATCCATCAAATCATGGATGCAAACATTGACCTATATAAGCTATTAACTTATAATAGGGTCTATCAGGTTCTGTCATGGTATTTGTTGTTTTGCCAGAAAAAATAAAAAAAAGTTCTGTATAAAGTGTTATAATTTCCATCAAGTGTAATGGAATCTGCAACAGGGGTTACTAGCATAGCCTCTGACACAGATGCGAACTCAGACTACTATTTTATTATTCTAATGTAGGTAGTTTTTTGTTTGCCGGTATAACTGGGAAAAAAATTATATGAGTAAAAGTTGCCTTAATCCTTAAAGGGTTTGGCATTTCAGAAGAATTTTTCTGAAGTTGTTTTTCTAGAGCAGGGGTGGCCAACCTGTGGCTCTTGAGCCACATGTGGCTCTTTGCTTCTTCAAGTGCGGCTCTTGCTGTGGAGCTGGGAAGCAGTCAGGCTGGCTCACTCTCCACCCCATGCTCAGATATTTTTTCCTGATCGGGCACCGTTGCTACTTTGCAGCTCTAGCTCACTCTCCACTACGTCCTGATGCACACAGTGTGAGAACGTAGTACGTGAAGACATGCACTTTTTTTATAATATAGAACTGAGCATGGGGGTCTGATCTAAGCACGGGAGGTTCTGATCTAAGCATGGGGAAGGGGTCCTGATCTAGGCAATTGAGGTCTGATCTGAGCATGGCGGGTCCTGATCTGAGCAATGGGGGTCTGATCTGAGCATGGGGGTCACATCTGAGCATGGGGAGTCTTCTGTGAGTATGGGTTGGTCAAGTCTGAACATGGGGGGACAGATCTGAGAATGGGGGGGATCTGAGCACTGAGGGTCTGACACTGGGAGTCTGATTTGTGTTGTCTGATACGAGCATTGGGGGTCTGATTTGGAGGTCTGATGAGGTTTGGGGATCTTATTTTAGGTCAGATGAGAATTGGGGATCCGATTTAGGAGTCTGATCTGCGGTCTGGTGAAAAATATATTTTTTTTTTTTTTCTGCTAATGAAAAATAAGATTTTTTTTTTATCAGACCTCAGATCAGATGAAAAAACTTTTTTTTTCTCAAATTTTTTTTTTTTTTTTTTACAACCTAGGTGCATCTTGTAGGGCGAAAAATATGGTGACTGTGTAAATGTATAGCATGTGGCTCCTAAAGATCCTTTTTTTTATGGCTCACTGTGTCTGTAAGGTTGGCCACCCCAGCTCAAGAGTGATTTCTAACCTGCACCTGCGCAAAAAGGATGCAGTAGCCTTATGCCTCATGCACATGTCAGTTTTGGATCAGTGGTAACACGGACAGTGTTCAATCCGTGTTTCCTCCCGTGACAGATCCGTGTTGGGCCCGTGGGTCCGTTTTTTGCTAACTGTGTGCCATCCGTTTTTCACTGACACTGAGCAGCTGGAAAATAATTTTCAAACAATCTCTTTTTAATGATTCATGAAACACGGATGCAACACGGATGGCATCCGTGTTGCATCCGTGCTTTTCACTGACATGCATCAGTGCTAAAAACACGGACCCACGGACCGTGCTAAAACGCTGATGTCACTGTGTGAATACACACATTCAAATGAATAGGGACGTGAGCTGTCGGCGGAGAACACGTACAGCACACGTCCGGGAAGCACTGATGTTTGAATGAGGCATTAGACGACAAAGTAAGCGGGCAGAATAAACCACTTGACCATATTACCTGCCAGGAAGGAAATTGGCGCGGCAATGTTATATTTATTTGGGCAATGGACTGGAGTTAGTAGCCTTCAGGAGACAAAAAAGCATGCGATGGGTTCATTCTGCCATACTGTGCACTGTATGGTCATTTCTAGAGATGAGCTAATTGAAGTTGATAAACTGGAATTTCAGGAAAAATTTGATTCACACCAAATCCAAATTTCCTCACGCTTCGTGGTAACGAATCACATTTTTTCCTAAAATGGCTGCTGCATGTGTTTGGACATGGAGCAAGGAACTCCGGGAATGAGGGATCACCGACAATGCCATGCATGCAGCCAATCAGCAGCCGGCCAGCCCTGTAATGTCACAGCCCTATAAATAGCCTCAGCCATCTTGGATTCAGCCATTTTCCAGTGTACTAAGCACAGGGAGAGTCGTCAGCAGGCGCTAGGGACAGTGGTAGAAAAAAACTTTTATCTTGCTGTACAGAAGTTCAAGGAAAGGATAGGGAGGAATCTTTCCACAGTATTGAAGCAGAACAGGGTTCAGTAGGGGAGTTTACAGCCTGGGTAATAGGAACAATTCTATTACACCTTGCTGCACTGACTGTGGATCCAAATTGCCATTATACAGCTCTGTTATTCCATAAAACCGTTCTTGTTATTGGGGTGCAAGTGCTGTTTGATACAGCCATTAACAGGGTTTATTACAGCAATTTTTGGGCTTGTATTAGTGGGAAAAAAGGGCTTATTAGTCATTGTGTGGTTAAGTGAAAAAATTACAACCCTTTTTGGCGTGTATTAGTGGAAAAAAATATATATTATTTGTCGTTCAGCAGTTCAGTTCTATGTTCTAAAGCCTTATGTTGCGTGTATAAGGGAAAAAAGTAAGGGCCTATTTGCCGTTCAGTGATGCAGTTATATGTTCTAAAGCCCCTTTTTGCGTGTATTAGTGGCAAAAAAATATATATTATTTGCCGTTCAGCGGTGCAGTTCTATGTTCTAAAGGCCTTTTTGGCATGTATTAGTGGCAAAAGAATATATACTATTATTTGCCGTTCAGCGGTGCAGTTATACTGTATAATCAGGAGATGTGGTGCGCTCTCCGTGGAAGGTGCAGCACGGACAGCGTCCGGATCCAGGACGCACCAAGGTACTTTAGGAAAACGAAGAAAATGTCCAGCTTCATACACCAACTCGTTCTTTATTTCAAAGCGATAAAAACAGCGGGATACATGTCGCGTCTACGCGTTTCGGATCTCTGTTACAAATACCGATCCTTAATCATGACAAAGCAACAATGGCAAAGCCACACATATATGGGCAAATACACCAGCTGGAACAATTCAGCCTTAATTGGGTGCCGCCCACATATATGTCCAAAGGCTATACACATACAAAATGCTTAAAATGTCAATACATCTAAACATACAATCTATGAAATTAAACATAAGAAAAGATAAAAGCAAGTAATTAATAATGCAGGATCAGATCGTGTTTTTGATTGAGGCCCAGAGGTGCATATGAACCCATTTTAAATATCCATAGAGATTCTCGATTCAAAAGCTTCTTGCGGTGGTCTCCACCCCTAATTGGAGGGGGCACTCGTTCTATACCCTGCACTACCATGCTCTCCACACTGCCGGCATGTATGGCCGCAAAATGTAAACTGGCTGCAGACACACCTCTGTCCTGGGAATGAGGGACATCAGAGATGTGTCTACAAATCCTAATCTTCAAACTGTTTGTTGTGCAGCCAATATATTGTAGGGAGCATGATGTACAGGATATACAGTAAACTACATATGGGGTTATGCAGTTGATATATTGCCGTATGGGGAAAACTTTGTTTTTGGAGAAAGACATTATTTCCTTACCTACTGTCATATGTGTGCAGCAAGTGCAGATTTTATGGCCACATTTGAAGCTGCCTAAATAACGTAACCATGTATGTTGGACTTGCGGTTGATCCCTATACATCGATGGACTAAGTTTAGTTCCTAATGTGGGTGCCTTCCGAGCTACACATTTTAGGCCGTGTCCAATAAGAGGCCGCCAATCCTCTTCCATATGGAGTATGGGCAGGTGAGATTTAACAATCTTGCATACCTGCGCATATTCCAGACTGTAATTGGTCACAAAGGTGGGAATACTGGCATATACCTGCTTGTTTAAATCACACCCTTTTGCTGTAGGAAAAACCAGACTTCTCTGTGAAAGACCCAATGCATTTTGTTGGGCCCTGTTCAGACTGTGCCTAGGATACTTTCTCCGGACAAGACGGTCAGAGGCTGCCTGAAGCTCCATTCTACATTTGTCATCCAGCGTACAGTTACGTCAGTATACGGGTAAATTCCCCTTTAGGTAAATTTTTGGTAACATGAGGGGATGACAAGATGTGGCGTGGAGAATTGTGTTGCCTGCGGTTTCCTTGCGATAGCTGGCAGAAATGACTCTATTGCTGACTGCATCTCCTCGTAAATTGAGGTCTAAAAACTCAATTGAGGAAATATCATGTTTCACCGTGAATTTTAGGTTGTTACAATTTGTATTGAGGAATTCCCCAAAAGGGTTATATCTGGAACATCACCCGACCAAATGAACAACAAGTCGTCTATATAACGACCATACCATTTTAGGGCGGGTGCCCAAATATTCACGGCTGAAAAAGATACATATGTTCCCACCAACACATATATATGTTAGCCAAAGATGGGGAGAATTTTGCCCCCATAGAAACGCCAGTTAGTTGCAAAAATAACGCTGATTAAAACTGAAAAAATTATGGCGTAATAAAAATAATACTACTTTGGCAACATATATACGGAAATTCTCAGGATGATCTGAATATGCAGTTAGAAACCAGGTCAAAGCTTGTATGGCAAGGTCGTGTGGTATGACCGTGTACAGTGAGACAACATCTGCCGCAATCCAGCAAAATTTGGATTCCCATTTAAAATCCCCAAAGGCCTGAAGTACACTTCTAGTGTCCTTAAGAAAGCCTGGCACAGTCTGAACTAGGGGCTGTAGTATGCCATCCACCCAGGCTGACACACGCTCTGCAAAGGAGCCTATGCCAGAAACAACAGGTCGCATAGCCGGTGGAAAGCCAGGTTTGTGCACCTTGGATAATGAGTGAAAGATTGGGCAGATGGGATGTAATACTTCCATATAGTCATATTGTTTTTGGCTAATGAAGCCCTTACCCAGTCCTTCTTGCAGCAGCTCAGTGAGAAGCTTCTGAAAGGGGGTTGGGTTGCCAGATAATTCACAGTACGTGGAACGATCTTCCAACATTTTTGTATTAGCGTCCCTGTAAATCTTTTTGTCCAAAATGACAACCGCCCCCTTATCAGCTTGTTTAATGATTATATCCTGCATATGCTCCAGCTCCTGTAGAGCTGTACGCTCCTGTCTGGACAAATTATACCAGCGATTATATACCTCCCTGACTGGATTTTATCCTCAAGGGCATGTAAATCGCGAATGACCAGCTCTTGGAAGCGGTCCAAGGCTGTAGTACGAGCATATACAGGATAAAAATCATTATTGCGAACAGTCAAATTGGTAGTGTGGAAAGGACCACTTAATGGAGCTGTATGTTGCTGCTGCAAAAGGCTGCAATGGTTAATTCCTGAAAGGAAAAACCTGCGGGGTCAGTAATACAGGGGTATGAGATGATCCCAATACATTTGACTTATCATTGCAGGACATGTCATCAAAATTTTCAGCGGAGGCATTACTTGCAGCATTAATGGGGGACATTG
Source organism: Bufotes viridis (assembly GCA_033119425.1). Taxonomy (NCBI): domain Eukaryota; kingdom Metazoa; phylum Chordata; class Amphibia; order Anura; family Bufonidae; genus Bufotes; species Bufotes viridis. The sequence continues at coordinate 131,313,642 of CM065591.1, forward strand.
TTTCATCTGTATTGTAGAAATGCTTTTTTACTGTAAGATTACAGGCAAACCTATTAAGGTCTAATATAGTCCCAAAGATATCTACATGACAAGATGGCGCAAAAGATAGTCCCCTAGATAGCACTTCCAATTGTGCTTTGTTAAATACCTTCGCCGATAAGTTGATGACTTGTATGTTCTAAAGCCTTTTGTGGAGTGTATAAGTGGAAAAAAATAAGGGCCTATTTGCCTTCAGCGGTGTAGTTATATGTTCTAAATCCTGTTTTGGTGTGTATTAGTGAAAAAAAGGGCTTATTAGACATTACATGGTGAAGTGAGAAAATTACTGACTTTTTTAGGGTCTTTTAATTTCCTTTTTATTTATTTATTTGATCTAACAGTATGTCAGACAGAGAAGTGCCCCGCCCTGCACAGGGGAGTGGCAGAGGCCTAAGGGCTCATGCACACGAACGTATATACTTTCCGTGTCCGTTCCGTTTTTTTTGCAGATACGGAACCATTCATTTCAATGGGACAGCAAAAAAAACTGAAGATACTCCGTGTGCATTACGTTTCCGTATGTCCAGATTTCCGTTCCGCAAAAAAATAGAACATGTCCTATTATTGTCCGCATTACAGACAAGGATAGTACTGTTCTATCAGGGGCCAGCTGCTCCATTTCGCAAAATATGGAATGCACAAGGACATTTTTTGCGGATAAGTTTTTTGTGGACCACAAAATACATATGGTCATGTGCAGGAGGCCGAAAAATGTTTCAGGCACAGGTTTCAACAGAGTATGGAGGCGTGGCAGCAGGAGTCAAAGCGAGAGGCTTGACCTCCCTGTGTCATCTAGTAGTCATGTATTGACCAGCAATCCAGCGGTTCTTGAATGGCTGACTCTGTTATCCACTTCGTCCCAAGTGACATCAGACACCTCCAGCCAAAAGTCGGTGGGCTCATTAGATACAACCCTTAGTTGGCATGGCCCGGGAGCGGGCCCTATACCCTCACCTGTCCTCAACCTGTTTCTGTCCTTTTCTGTTACGAAATTCGCGAATATTTGATAGAATATTCGTTTCATATTCGTCGAAATCGAGTATTCGTCAACATCATGATTAATATGAGATTTAAATAATCGCGTATTGCGATTGTAACTTAAGGCTACTCTCCTATTGGTTTGATATCTAGAATTAGTGAATATGACGAATGTATTCATCATATTCCTCAAAACGAAGATAACAAAGTATTCTACATCTTCGTTTTAGCTACCTATTCGTCAACTTCGCTAATTCTAGCAATCAAGTAGGAAAGTTGACTATAGAGACAGCTGTGTTTAATTCGCTATGCGATTATATTATTATTATTTTTTTTTTATAAATAGAATAATTATAATAATTATCAAGTATTATAATTATTCTATTTATTTAAAAAAAAAGTTAATATAATCGCATAGCGAATGTAAACACAGCTATCTCTATAGTCAACCTTCGGAAATGTGGATGCTGGACATGTGAGAAAAAAAAAATGTTCTTTTTTTTTTTTTTCCATCTGCTCTACCATCTGCCTACTGCCTTGTGTTAGTTCTGTGACTTTGTTTAATACTGTTTATAGATTTTGGTGACTGGCATTTAAGAAGAGAGAATAAAGGAGAGTAAAAGGGGAACAAAGAAAAGAGAAGTAAAGAAGGGAAAATTTAAAAGAAAAGAGAAAAAAAAACAAAGGAAAAAAAAAGAGGAAAAGTAAAAAAAAAAAGGGGGGAAAAAAGTAAAAAAAAAAAAGTGCTGAAAGCAGTAGTAGATGCAGGTGTGAAAGGGGGAGGAACTACAAAATTTGTTAAAAAAAAAAGGGAAGAGGGAAAAAACCTCAAAAAAAAATGGGGGGGAGCACTCAAGGATTTCTTAAAATCAAAAATTAAAAAAATATTTTAAAAATATATATATATTGAAAGGGGTCTCTAACGTTTAATGGCTCCAAAGCGGCAGTCGGTGGACTCCTCTGGAACAAAGCTGGGGACTAAGACACCAGAGGGTAAAATTGATAAGTTTTTGAAATCTCCCTCCCTTAATGAAAAGGGGTTAACCAAAGGGAAAATGAGTACTAACTCCAAGAAAATTGTTAAAATTCCCCAAGCTGAAGAACTATCTGAGGATGGGCTATTAGATCAGGAAGGAGGGGAGGAAAGTCTTCTAGCACGAACAGAAATTGAGCATGACCCCTCAGCTTTGGAAAAAATTCTGTGCGCTGTAGAAAATAATGGCATGCTAGTGCAAGGGATGTCTATTCAACTCGGGTCAATGCAGAGCGATATATCCCTAATAAGAGAAGATCTGACTAAAATCCGGGATCGAGTACTTAATATGGAGAAGACGGTCGACTCCCTCCAATCCGACATGGATATGATTAAATCTAAGACTCTGTCTCTTTCTTCGGAAAACCACCTCCTACAAATTTAGAGGATTTGGAAAATAGATCAAGGCGGTATAATATCCACTTAGTCGGATTTCCAGAGGGAGTTGAGGGTTGGCAGCTAGTTGAACAACTTAAGGATGTAATTTTGAAAAATCTGGGCAGTGAACATTTTTCCTCCATGTTCCAAATAGAAAGAGCCCATCGGATTCCAGGGGGGAAACCCACTCCAGGGAGGCCGCCGCGAGTAATCCTAATTAAACTATTACTATCCATGGATAGAGATACGATACTGAGAAGGGCAAGAGAATGCTCACCCATTGACTACCAAAGCACTAGACTGTTATTCTTCCCTGATTTTGCTCGGCAGACTCAGGAAAAAAGAAGAAGCTTCAGTGAGATAAAGAAACGTTTGGCGTTAAAAGACATTAAATATTCCTTACAGTATCCAGCGAAATTAAGAGTAATCTATAACGGGACTATTCAATTTTTTGAGAAACCGCAACAAGCGCTGGATTGGATGGAGCAAATGGGCATTTGAAATATTTCCATATTTTTTTAAGTGACGGAGGGAGGAGGGGACTAGCGGGGGGGGGGGGGGGTGACCGGAAGGTAGAGGTTTGCTGACTAGATCGGGTGGACCAAAGGGGGGGAGGGAATTCAACCTGCAGGGAAGGGGTTTAATTTCTTTTTTTTTTTTTTTTCCTCACCCTCCTTAATTAATGTCTGTTAGAATCGTTTCTTGGAATGTTAGAGGGCTTGGGGAGAGGGTTAAGAGACAAGCTATTATGGATGCAGTGAAGAGATATCTCCCTGCAATTATTTGTATAGTTGAAACTCACCTTACTGAAGAGACCGTGTCCCGTTTGATGACGGGATGGCATTCCCAATCCTATCATTCTACTTTTAGCAGTGCCTCTAGGGGTGTATCGGTTCTGATTCATAATTCTATAGATTTTTTCTTAATCGAATCTTACATAGATAACCAAGGCAGATTTATTTTTCTGTATGGGAGGCTCCATGGATATAGTTACATTCTCGCCTTTTTCTATATACCTCCGCCATTCTCTATGTATCCACTCATCCAACTACTGCGTTTTTTGGAAAAAAAAACAGAATGCCGGCTTGTTCTGATGGGAGACTTTAACGCTGTTATGGATCCCAAAAAGGACAGACTGACTTTAGACGCAGATCGGGGAAGGAGCATTTGTAATTCTCCATTGCCTCAGTTCTGCTTGGAGGCTGGATTGGTGGATATATGGGAACATGTTGGCGGAGGAAAGAGAGTATACTCCTGTGTTAGCAGAGGAGGTAGAGCAATGTCTAGGATTGATTTGGCGCTTACTAATGAGAATAACTTGAATAATATTAAAAGGATACGATATGGAGTAAGAACAGTTTCAGACCATTCACCGGTCTTAATTGAGGTTGGCATTGAGGAGAATAAAGACAATAGGGGATTTGGGTTTAAGCTGAACCCGTATGGGCTTACTATCATGGATAATTATCAGTCTATTAAAATACATGTATCTTCCTTTTGGGAGGTGAATCTCCCCTCTGCTAACATTAATGTGGTCTGGGACGCTCTGAAAGCATATCTGAGGGGGGTTCTTATTAGTGATATCACTGCTGTGAGGTGATCATTTAAGAAGAGGGAGGAGGACTTGACTGATATCGTGGCTTCCACAACGGAACGATTTATTGATCAACCTACTGAATATAATAAGGAAGAGATGCAGAAGGCTAGTTGTTCTCTGAAGGAATATGTAATTGAGAAAGCAAATCATAGGTTACTTTTTAAGGGACAGAAGTATTTCTCAGAATCTGGACGTCCTGGTATGCTTCTAGCTAAAATAATTTCACAACAGGACAAAAAAAAGAAAGCTATTACTTTAGTTTCGTAATTCAGATGGGGTAATAATATCAGACCCAGAGGGAATTAGAGACACTTTTCTGCAATACTTCTCCCAGATATATAGAGCATCTCCTGGTCTGCCAACTGACCTGGCGAGACAGTTCCTGAAGAGAATTTCTCTTCCGATGCTAACAGAAGCCCAAAAAGATTCTCTGGAAGGAGAGTTGTCTCTTGTGGAGATTCAAGAGGCTTTGAGGTCTATCTCCGGGAACTCATCACCAGGGTCAGATGGTTTTCCATATGAATTTTACCGTAAGTATAGTGATGTCATCCTCCCTCATTTACTGGAAGTGTTTTCTCAAGCATCGCAGGGAGGGGCTCTGCCACAGTCTATGATGGAAGCCGTGATAGTTTTAATCCCTAAAAAAGATAAAGACCTGGCGGACTTGAGCTCATATAGACCAATTTCCCTATTAAATACGGACGTTAAGTTGTTATCAAAGGTTCTGGCTAAGAGGCTCTCTCAGGTTATGTCCTTTCTGATTCATCCAGATCAAAATGACTTTATGTCAAAAAGGGGTACCCACCATAACCTGCATAGGTTCTTCACTAATATTCAGTCTCCCGGTGGGGGCGCCCGCTCGGTCCTGTCACTGGATGCTACTAAGGCGTTCGACAGGGTCGAGTGGACGTTTCTCTGGGAGGTGATGAAAAGAATGGGTTTTGGCCCTAAATTCATGGGGATGGTTCAGTTGTTATGGCCAGAATTAGGATTAATAACATGCTGACAGAGAGTTTTGTGTTGGGCAGAGGTACTCGTCAAGGATGTCCTCTCTCCCCTCTTTTATTTAATATCTATATTGAACCTCTTGCAGCTAGTATAAGGCAAGACTCGAGAGTGGCTGGCTTTGGTGTAATGGAGAAACAGGATCGTATATCCCTTTATGCAGATGATATCTTGTTTTTTATTCACCAAACAGAAAAAACACTCCCTCGAATAATGGAACTGGTCAGCCTATTTTCTTATCCTTCTGGCCTGGAGGTTAATTGGGGGAAGACTGTTCTTCTCCCTGTAGACAAATTGCGAGGATCTGTGGAAAATTTCGCTAATCGGGTATCGATCTCCGATTCAATAAAATATCTGGGGATAACAGCTTCTGCCAAAATCCAAGACTATCTCCAACTTAATTTGATCCCTCTATTGTCAAAGGTGAGATCAAAAATTAAGATATGGCAAAAAGTTCTGCCTGCAAGAGGGGACAGAATTCCATTAATAAAAATGGTGGTGCCGTCCCAGGTTCTTTATGTTCTTCGCAATTCGCCCGTTTGGATTGAAGATAAGTATTTTAGGTTGATAGAACGGATTATTAACGATTTACTATGGGGGAGGAAGCGGGTGAGACTAAAGGCGCTTTATTTTTCCATGCTCTATAACAGGGGAGGCCTTAACCTCCCCTATTTTAGGGGTTATTTTATGGCCTCTCAACTTTGCTTCTTTAATGACTGGGAAAATAGCCAGCTCTGTAGAAAACTGGTGAAAGATTCAGGTTTTTCAGATTTATTTACAGTATTGGAGTCCGACTATTTACTTAATACACAGATTGGATATAAACCTTTCTGCAGAATGGCTACAAAGGCATGGCTGGTTATAAAGAGCTGGTTTAAAGTTAAGGCATCACTTATCTGTACCCCATTATGGCATAACTCAAAGCTTTTGAAATTAGATGATCTAAACTGTTGGCAATATTGGAGGACGAGAAATATTCAATATCTGAATCAGATGGTTAAAGATTGGCAAGTCCTGTCTCTTATGGAGCTAAAACAAAATTTAAACGTAGGTGAGGTGGCTTGGTATGCATATTTTCAATTGAGGTCAGCACTTCTTAATACTGCCGATAGTTATTCACTTGAGGTAGACACTCCGGAATTTTTGCACAATTTGATTTGTAATAAAGGTGGTATGAAAGTTAAATTATCACATTGTTATAGACACTTGATGAAAAATTTTTTTGGGGAATGTTTTTCTCCAGGACAGAGATCCTGGTCTGTTTTATTGTCAGAGGTGGGTCCCCCGGACTGGGAAAATATAGGGGAGAATTTAAGTCAGGTTTCGCACAATTTTGGCTCCATAAGAGGGGATTTAGAGCCTCCTCTTACTGTCTTCGCTGTGGGACCCCAGGGCAGATCATTTGCATCTGTTCTGGGATTGCCCGATAGTGAGTAAATATTGGAGAACGATTCAAACAACCTTGGCTCGGAGACATAATATAGATATTCCTCTATCTCCTAAGGTATGGGTTTTAGGGGACCTATCAGAGGTTAATTGCCAGCCCATGAAGGGCCGACTGTTGACTAAAGTGATGTTTTTGGCCAGGCTTCTTGTAGCCAGAGAATGGTTTCCCCCTCTGCTCCAGACTGCAATAACTGGCTATGTTTAGTGGACAAGGTGAAAATCTATGAGAGGATTATGTACAGACAAAGAGGGTCCTACGCGAAATGGGGCAATGTTTGGAGGGATTGGGATGGTTGAGGAATTTTTTTTTTTTTCTTTCTCTTTCTTTCTTCTTCCCTGCAGGATGGGGGTGGGTTAAGGGGGTGCGGGAGGTTCTTTTTGTAATTTTGTCTTATGAATTGTGTCTTTTGAGATCATTGAAATAAAAATATTTCTAAAAAAAAAAATGCAATCGATGACCAAAGCGATTGCCAAGAGACAACAGTATGCGTTCATACAACAGTGCAGAAGCTAAATGTGCTCCTGGCCCAGTTGCTGGTGCTGCAGTTCCTCCCTTTCCAACTGGTGGAACTGATGGCTTGTGCCGAGCCAAGGTGGAGAGTGCCAATCTGTCATTTCTTTACAAAAACGGAAGTACCAGCCCTGCACACGTATGTAGAATAGAAGGTGGACCAGTCCTTCAGCCTGTCGATGTCTGAGAAAGTGTACGGCAGCACCAATGTGTGGAGCTGTAACTATGGTCAGGGACATTACATGTCCTTTATGGCCCACTGGGTGAATGTTGTTTCAGCACAGCCACACCAGCAACTTGACCAGGTTACGCCGCTTCCACCATCACGTTCTCACGCTGTTGGTCCTGCGACAATGTCCGCCTCTCTTCCTTATCCTCCACCGTGTCCCCAGCCTCCACTGCAAAGACAAATCACAGTGCCCCTCCAGCATACTACATGTGCAGGGCATGGCGGTGTCACGCTGTTCTACACCTCGTTTGCCTGGGCAAACAGAGTCACTGAGTCACATAGGGGAGAAACAGCTCTATGTCCTTCATCAAGAAATTGAATCCTGGCCTTCTCAGAGCAGGTGTTTAGTGCAGCGGGGGCCATAGTTACTCCAAGAAAAACTCACCTGTCCACCCAAAATGTAGAGAGACTGACCATTGTCAAAATGAATAAGGCATGGATCAGCCAGGATTTCCACCCACCAATGCCTGATGCATCAGAATAGATCATCCATGGTGCCACACCAACACTTTGACAAAAGAAATCGGTTTCTTCTGGCTACCTGCCTCAGTAAATATTATGATGCTTCCACGCACCTGAAGCACATATCTGATGCTAAGTGCTTCTTCATTAACCCACCATCTTCAGCTAGTACTGAAGACCCACCCACCTCCCCACTCTGTCACCAGGTCACTCTGTGGTCTGCTAAAACTGCTGCCACCTCCACACTATGTCACATTGCCACTCTGCGGTCTTCTGATGCTGCCACCACCTCCACACCATGTCACCTTGCCACTCTGTGGTCTTCCGATGCTGCTGCCACCTCCACACTATGTCACCTTGCCACTCTGTGGTCTCATGATGCTTCTGCCACCTCCACACTATGTCACCTTGCCACTCTATGGTCTCCTGATGCTGCTGCCATCTCCACACTATGTCACCTTGCCACTCTGTCAAGTGAACTAAACAACTAGTGTATTTTCACATGTCCCTATGTTACTGCAAGGCACAGTGTTCTACACCATAATAAAGGCTCTCTGCAGCCAGGAAATTGCAGTTTTTTTACACGATTCACCATGAATAAATTTGGATCGAACTGAATTTTTTCACTCATCTCTCGTCATTTCAGAAATAATCTTCTGAAGTGAAAACCCCCTTTAAATATTGTACTGTGAAAATAAATCTTTTGTAAAGGTACGACAACGCTGTGCAGTCATGATGCGGTCATGATGCAATTTGGAAAGGCAGCATCTCATTTCCCAGTAGAAGACAATGGAAAAAAGGTTTCTGAGGAAGACCTGGCACTTTCAAAGTTGTAATGACTGCACTTGATTTAGCATGCTTGACCATATGTACGACATGTATTGCTGCTTCTGGTCATACCCTTAGAAGAAAAAATAACCTAAACTTAATCAAATTGAAGCAAAGACAGATTTTTGGGTTACATTGTGATGAATATATCAATGTGTGTATGTAAGTGTGCACTGGTCTGTAAAGCTTTGTAAGATGGTAGATGTTTCCATACATGCACTGCAGTAAACCAGACCTAGGGGTATCTGCTAATGTTTATTATGTATTGTTATGTCTTGTTATATTATCTTTTGGCAGTTCATTCCAGCTAGAGAACGTATGGCTGACAGAAACAGGACAATACACACCTGTTTCTCCCTTCTTTGTAGGAGTGGGCTGGTCCTACTTCCTGCCAAGACTGTGGGTTCCAGTTCAGAGAATGAAGGGAGAGGAAACACATGTCAGAGCTCCTACTCCTAGGAACTGTATCCAATTCTCTAGCAAGACTGTCATTCCAGAAAGATCATCAGAATTCAGAAAACTGCTTTGAGAAAGAATTAGTGTGACAAGATAGCAGGGTGTTCAGTGAAGTTACAACTTTACACACACTGCTGCAGGTGAGGGAATACGGCTCAGACACCATCATGAAGTTCACAACCACTAGGCCAGACTAGCATCAAACATGCATAACAGTGCTATTTAATTACTATTCAATTGCCACCATACCTCCTCATCTCAAGCCAGAAACTGCACTTTGTACTTTATATTGCTGGATTTGTAACAAGTTATACTTTGCAAGTAAAGAGATATTTTTATACATTTACATCTGGCCTGATTCTTCAAGTCACCTTTCCACTGCAAATATCCCCACGGAGAAAAGCTCTGAGGGAGTACACTGTAACACAACACCTGATCAGGGCCACTACCACTCCTATTCTCCTCACCAGCTCCTCAGGGTTTTGTTGCACATACACCTGTCATGGATACGAATTTCAGGGAAAATTTAATTTGCCACAAAGCTGAATTTCCTTGTGCTTCTTGGTAATGAATACATTTTTACTGAAATTGCCAAACAAAATACACACTCACATCATCCATTTCAATTTAAAGAGGCCACCGAGGCCATCTTGATTGTAGATCCCGAGCAAAATCTCCTGCACAGTGACATTTGACGTCAACATACTGGCCAGCCTGATGACATCATGTGGGATCTTTAATCAAGATGGCTGTGGTGGCCTCTTTGCGCTAAAATGGATGAGGTGAGTATTATTTTTTTTAAAACCAATTAACGCCTGAAAGCCCTAATTTTTAATCCACATGCCGAAATCAGCAATAAACGCAGCATCTAAGGGATTCAATGATGGGGGGGGGGGAGTGACACAATCGCCGTTCCCCATCATTGCACCTGCTACTTATGAAGAAATATGCTCTGTGACAAAGTAATTTTCTTTGTGAAATTCGATGAAGCAGCCTCATCAAATTTTTAAACACCTGAACAATTTTTGTAAACTTTATTCCTCACTAATGGACACCCATTACAAAAAGATAACATACATTCCAATACAGTTTAAAAAAACATGTGAACAGGTACTGTATCTCTCTCTTACTCTTCAAGAACAGTTCATGCAGCATCTGAAGTTTGTATTGTATAAAGAAATGTCCCCCCAATTATAAATTATTCAGCAAAATTACAAATGTCCAGAGTTTCATGATCTGTATAAATGCAATGCGGCCTCAAGCTTTTATATGGCTCCAGAAGTACTTGGTGACTGCTAATATGCTTAGAATGTACAGTAAAGATTACATTATCCCATGTTTAAATGCATAACTTCATTGCTGACCATTTAAGAATTAAACATTTTAACAATTGCCCTAATGCATTTAATTTTTGTTTTGTCTGTTTGTTTTTAATTAAAAAAACACATTCCTGTGAAATGCAAAAACAATCCATACATTCTCATAGTATCTTAATTTTTGCACAATATGTAATATTTTTAATATTAGTTTACTTTTATTAACTTGAATGTGTGGTGACTGTAAAATTGGAATGTTAAAAAGAACATGATATTTTAGATTCATAACTGTTGTGTAGGTAGAAGTAGGTTTACTTTTATTTTATGACTTATTTTCTGATTTACAAAAGGAATAGAATGCCAATGAAATGTGAATCTGACAGATAAATGACATCTACCTTCTCAGTGTCTGGTACAAATATAGAGCTAGGTAATTACTTATCTAACATATAATTTCATTGTGTGGGATAATTCATTATAGAAAAGGGATAATGTTCTGAAATATGCACATTTACTAAAACTACATATTTCTAAACAATAGAAATCTTCAAACACAAAAGACAATGTTACAATACCTGATCTCTCAAATAAGGTGCTTCAGGTAACATACTTGATGTACAGGAGGTGCTCAAGTAGAGCAGGTTAAACTCTACCTTTCTGTTTTTTCTAGGAGGTTTTTATCTATATTTCCAGTATCCTTCATGACTTACTCCAATGTTACATTGATTCACATGGTTTACCACTTGTATTGCACTATGCATTCAATAACAGGAACATTGAAAAGAAAGTATCCTTACTGGATATGGCACCTTCAGTATTAACATTTTTACTTGTGAATTTGCGTATTAGTGTTCACCTACACGGGTCTGTCAGTTGTGAGTGACTAAAGGGTTTAACTAGTTTTGAGTGAATAGAAGCAAAATTAATTGAATTCTATCCTAATTTTAGCCAAATCTCCTTACTCTTCATGGTAACTAATCTATTTTTCCTGAAATGGCAGTAAAAAAAAAAAAAAAACATACTCACCTCATTTACTTGCACAGGTAGAGGCCGTTGCAGCCATTTTGATTGCAGAAACCAAGTCAAATTTCACGTGGTGTCTTCAGTCAAGATGGCCACGATGGTCTCTATGCGATCAAATGGAAAAGGTGAGTATGTTTTTTTACCCTGACAGTCCTAAATTGTAGCCTCAAATGCTGCGATCAGCGATGAATGCGGAATCTGAGGGGTTCAATGACAGGACAGCGTGATCACTGTTCCCTGTCATTGCCCCCGCTACATACAAATTATGCGCCACTTTATGGCAAATCAAATTTCTTTGTAAAATCGAATCAAATTTTTCATAACTTCACTCATCTCTAGTGTTAACAGCTTAAAAATTTACAGGAAATCCATGGGATATGCCAGGAATGCCTGATAGATACAGAGTTCCACCTCTGGGACCTGCACTTTTCTGGAGAATGGTGGTTCCCTGATCCATTCTGTCTGGTGAGCCGGCCACTACATTCAAGCTTTGATTGAGATGGCTGGGATTACAGTAACAGCGAAGCTCACTGTGCTATGCTTATTTTCCAAGACATTAATGGGACCATAATCAATCCTGTAGATATGCCATAAATGTCTAATGTTGCATTTAGATGAAGTAATCAAGGACAGAATTATGGGGAAGGAAACGTTACTTCCTGACAATTGCCTGCTTGTTAGTAGAGGTGAAGTGCTTTATTTACATGCAGCAATCACCACCACAGTATGAGGAGTCAATAGTGATGGCTACTGCTATTTCTCATCCTCCTACAGTTGCATTGTTTCTGAGCAGCAGATCTCTGTTTAGAAAGCATGATCTGCTCCCCAGAAACAATAATCTAGGTGTCCACATGAACAATTGTTTCACCCGATGAACGAGCATTTCAGTCGTTCATTGGATGATCTGTGGCACCTTTAGATGGGCAGATTATGGGGGATGAGTATTCATTGGAATGTTTGTCTCCAATAATCGGCGCGACAATTGGGCAGTGTAAACCTGCCTTAAGATGGGAACTCCCCTTTAACATATAAACACCATGGGGAAAAGGAAAACTGGCTTAGATGCCCATAGCAACTATTGATATTGATTCTTTCATTTTCCAAAGGAGCTCTGAAAGGTGGAATCTGATTGGTTGAAATGTGCAGCTAAGCCAGCTTCCCTTTGTACCAGTCTTTATAAATCCCCCCTTTTGAATCTACAAATATTTGCACACACTTCATTTCATTTATATGTAAATGCTTCCCCTTAATAGACACCATTGTCCGGTAAATTTAGCACTTTTTTAAAGGGTTAACCTAACAGGAAAAAACATTATAAAAGAACAATCAGCACTCAACGTGCAAATATCCCGCCATACTCTGGTGGTCTGCAACGGTCTTTGTTTATTTTCCTTCAGAGATAATTATACATAGATAGTTGTGACCTCGACAGCCAATCACTAACCTCATTGACGCTAGAGTGTACAACACAAGACCACCAAGACCAGCGATTGTCACCACTGCAGGAAAATGAAGACTGGTGGAGACTACCAATGTCCGGAGGCTGGGTCAGCAGGGGATTTAACAGGTACAGTAAGTAGTAGTTGTCTTTTATATTTTGAACATTTCCCACTGTTCATTACTTAAACTCCCAGACAACCCCTTTAATTTTCACCAATTAAATTGCTGTCCACCAGTCAGAATATTGCTCTTTGGTGCATAAAATTTAATCAGCTATTGTGCTTTATACACAAAGAGCGTGACTTGAATAACTGCCAATCAATTTTTATGCACCAAAGATCGATTTTATGACCAATGGCTATTTCTACAGAATGGAGATGGCTTTTTTTTTAATGGGAGCAGCTACTCAATCTATCAAATAAATCACTAAATATTTGATGAATTTGAACTGAAAGTGTCAGACAATTATAACCAGGCTCAGACTGACCCATAGGGGAGCATATTAATCCACTGTGGGCCCCTGAGCCAGGTGGGCCCCTGGTTCCTCCTAACCCTGCACAAATGGCACATGGCACAGAACACAGAGTGCATTACATTACAGATATTTAATGTACAGCATCTCATCCACCCAATGTGATCATATTAAAAACTGGGTAGATTATAGAGGATGAAACGATTTTTAAAGGTTATCTGTCAGCAGATTTGTACCTATGAAACTGGATGACCAGTTGCAGGTGTGCTTGACTGCTGAAGGCATCTGTGCAAATGAACCTCTAGGAGCAACAGGGTCATTGCTGTTACACCTAGAGGTTTTTCTCTCTCTGCAATTGTGGCACCCTTTCTACTTTGATTGACATTTTCACTGTCTTGCCCTGTCAATCAAAGTAGAGCAGACGAGGCAGTTACAAATAGAGCAGAGGCTCTTGGTGTAACAGCAACTCTCCCATTGCTCCAACAGGCTCATATGCATATATTAAAACAACATTTTTCTCAGCAATGCTGGCACATATGAACATGGAACCAACACAGATGCCTTCAGCTGCCAAGCGCACATGTAACAGGTCAGCCAGTTTCATAGGTAGAAATCTGCTGATAGATACCCTTTATGCATCTATAATAATAAATGGGTAGTTTATCAACTAATCTACCTAGTTGACTACTGACAGATTCCCTTTAAGCACAGAGACAAGGTCTCTAGTTGAGATGAGCAAATCAGTTGGTAGTGAACCGGGTTCATTATGAACTTCCCAAATTTTCATCAGATAGACGAACCAGGAAGCTGGGTTTGTTGCGGAGGAATACAGTAAAATGGTGCACTGTGCCATTTTACTACACATGTCAGTAGGATTGGCTCACAGCCCTACAGACAGCCTGGATGAGCCATTTAGTGCTGCTGTAGACAAGGAGGTGCCCTTGCAGAATGGGCAGAAGATCATTCTGTGTTGGGCTGTGAATCATAGTGAATCGGTCTATGTAGTGTCTGACAGAAAACGGATTTTATGGGCAGTGTACAGTCAAAATTAACCTTCTATTCTAATGTGAGGGAAAGTCAAGAAAGAAGAATAATTGTGTAGACTAGAGAAAGGCAGTTAAAGCTGTCAGCCAGGGAGTGAAAAGTGCATTCTACCTGAATTACTACTTTATAACACAGCTGCAGCTGCTATGGAACTTACCTACAAGAACATTTCTTTTCCCCCATTTTAACAGAAATACTTTTTAATGTGGGAGAATAAACTCAAAACTGTACAATATTTGTTTCACTATCCAGAGGATAGATAGCATTTGAAATGTTAGGGAAAACACCTGAAATGATAGTCTGAAATCCATGTCAGGGCATCTCCAAACATTTCACATTTATTTATTTGTGTTTGGGTTTATGAAAATAGCTTATATGTGTGTCTTACAATACAGAGAGTAGCAGTTTATATAATGTGAAATACTAGGCTAAAATTCATGTTGACGTAAAAACAAAGGTGCAATGGCACACTGCAGCTAGAGCTCCGTCCTGCCACTATGCTGGATGTTAGATGATTTGATAGAATCTCATTAATAAAAATGGTGGTGCTTCCCCAGATATTGTATGTTCTTCGCAATTCGCCTGTATGGATTGAAGAGAAGTACTTTAGGTTGATAGAGCGATTGCTTAATGATTTGCTTTGGGGGAGAAAGCGCGTGAGATTAAAGGTGCTATATTTTTCTATGCCCTACAGTCGGGGAGGTCTTAACCTCCCCTACTTTAGGGGATACTATATGGCCTCCCAACTTAGCTCTTTTTGTGATTGGGAAAATAGCCATCTTTGTAGAAAATTGGTAAAGGACTCGGGTTTTTCTGATTTTTTCACAGTACTAGAGTCCGATTATTTAGTTAATATACCAACCGGATATAAATCTTTCTGCAGGATGGCTATTAAAGCTTGGTTGGTTATAAAGCGCTGGTGTAAAGTGGAGGCCTTACTAATTTGTACTCCACTATGGCACAATCAAAAACTTCTGAATTTAGAGGACCCTAATTGCAGGCAATATTGGAGGATGAAAAATATACAATATGTACATCAGGTGGTTAGAAATGGTCAGATCCTATTGTATATGGAGCTAAAACAAAAGTTAAATGTAGGTGAGGTGGCTTGGTATGCCTACTTCCAATTGAGGTCGGCACTTTTTAGTATGGTTGTTAATCATTCACTCAATGTAGACACTCCTGAATTTTTGCACAATCTGATTAGTAAGAAAGGATGTACGAAAGTTAAACTCTCACATTGTTACAGGCACTTGATGAAAACTTTTTTTATGGATTGTCTTTCTCCAGGACAGAGATCCTGGTCCGTTTTACTGTCTGAGGTGGGTTCCCCGGATTGGGAGAACATACAGTCATGTGAAAAAATTAGGACACCCTTTGAAAGCATGTGGTTTTTTGTAACATTTTTAATAAATGGTTATTTCATCTCCGTTTCAACAATACAGAGAGATTAAAGTAATCCGACTAAACAAAGAAAACTGAAGAAAAGTCTTTTCAAGATCTTCTGTAAATGTCATTCTACAAAAATGCCTATTCTAACTGAGGAAAAAGATAGGACACCCTTGCCCCTAATAGCGAGTGTTACCTCCTTTGGCTGAAATAACTGCAGTGAGACGGTTCTTGTAGCCATCTACCAGTCTTCGACATCGGTCTGAGGAAATTTTACCCCACTCCTCAATGCAGAACTTTTTCAGCTGTGAGATGTTTGAGGGTTTCTTGCACGTACAGCCCTTTTCAAGTCACCCCACAGCATCTCAATGGGATTCAAATCTGGACTTTGACTTGGCCATTCCAGGACTCTCCATTTCTTCTTTTTCAGCCAATCTTTGGTTGATTTACTAGTATGTTTTGGGTCATTGTCATGTTGCATGGTCCAGTTCCGCTTCAGCTTTAATTTTCTAACTGATGGTCTCACATGTTCTTCAAGCACCTTCTGATACACAGTAGAATTCATCGTGGATTCTATGATGGTGAGCTGACCAGGTCCTGCTGCAGCAAAGCAGCCCCAAACCATGACACTTCCACCTCCATGCTTCACAGTTGGTATGAGGTTCTTTTCTTGGAATGCTGTGTTTGGTTTTACGCCAAACATGTCCTCTGCTGTTGTGTCCAAATAATTCAATTTTGGACTCATCTGTCCAAAGAACATTATTCCAGAAGTCCTGGTCTTTGTCAACTTTATCTCTGGCAAATGTCAGTCTGGCCTCGATGTTTCTCTTGGAAAGCAAAGGTTTCCTCCTTGCACACCTCCCATGCAAGTTAAACTTGTACAGTCTCTTTCTGATTGTAGAGGCATGTACTTCTACATCAACAGTAGCCAGAGCCTGCTGTAGTTCTCGAGATGACACTTTAGGGTTTTTGGAGACCTCTTTTAGCATCTTGCGGTCTGCTCTTAGGGTGAACTTGCTGGGCGACCAGTCCTGGGCATGTTGGCAGTTGTTTTGAAAGCCCTCCACTTGTAGACTATCTTCCGGACAGTGGAATGGCTGATTTCAAAATCTTTGAGATCTTTTAAATCCCTTCCCAGACTCATAGGCTGCTACAATCTTTTTCTGAAGTCCTCTGACAGCTCTTTTGCTCTCACCATGGTGCTCACTCTCACTTCAACAGTCAGGAGCACACCAAACTAAATGTCTGAGGTTTAAATAGGGCAAGCCTCATTCAACATGCAGAGTAACGATCTACTAATTATGTGCACCTGGTGTGATATACCTGTGTGAGATCTGAGCCAATTTAAGAGGGAATACATGTGAGGGTGTCCTATCTTTTTCCTCAGTTAGAATAGGCATTTTTGTAGAATGACATTTACAGAAGATCTTGAAAAGACTTTTCTTCAGTTTTCTTTGTTTAGTTGGATTACTTTAATCTCTCTGTATTGTTGAAACGGAGATGAAATAACCATTTATTAAAAATGTTACAAAAAACCACATGCTTTCAAAGGGTGTCCTAATTTTTTCACATGACTGTAGGTGAAGGTTTGAGTTTGGTTTCTCACAACTTTAATCATGTCGTTGTTCAGTTTAATATTTTACACAAAATATATTTTACACCTTTATGGCTCCATAGGAGAGGATTTAGAACTTCTTCGGATTGTCTTCGCTGTGGGGACCCTGGGGCAGATCATCTTCATCTGTTCTGGGGCTGCCCGATAGTGAACAAGTATTGGAGAATGGTTCAAATAGTTCTGGTCCAGAGACTTGGTGTGAATATCCCTTTATCTCCAAAGATATGGGTCCTTGGTGATCTATCGGAAGTTAACTGTCGGCCCCCCGAGCGCCAATTGCTGACCAAAGTGATGTTTTTGGCCAGGCTTCTCATTGCCAGAGAATGGTGCTCCTCCTCTGCTTTAGAATGTAATCATTGGCTAAATTTAGTTAAGAAGGTGAAAAGCTATGAGAAAGTGTTATACAGACAAAGAGGCTCACTTATTAAATGGAGTATTATTTGGAAGGATTGGGATAACTAAGAGATTCAGTTACTTATTATGTTGTTTTTTTTTTTTTTTTTCTCTTCTCTTTTTCTCTTTTTTTCCCTGCGGGGTTGGGAGGGGGGAGGGGGTGGGGTAAGATGGGATAGATAGGCTTAATTTTGCATTGCTGGAATTCTTTTCCTGGACTGTATGTTTTATGAATGTTAAAATAAAAGATATATATAAAAAAAAAAAAAAAAAAGATGAGGCATTAGTTTATATTTTGGCCAAATTATGTAAGCCACCCACCACTTCACGGTTGCCTCTACAAGTGGTCCCTAACATTAATTCTTACCTTTTATGGGCCATATCAGCCACACAAAATCCAGGGAGTGCAGGTGCAGCATGCATGCCAGATACACTCTGCTTGTAACCCCGTCTGGTGCCATACAGCGTTCATCAGATCAAGGGATGCAAATACCAACATGCATGCTGAACCCACTAGTACTTCTCCTGGAACCAAATGGCTTCTGGTAAGTTCTATAAAGCAGACTCAGTTTTATACTGACTTTAAAACCAGCCTACAGGGCGGATTCACTAGTCAGGTGTGCATGACTGCATGGAGGTCACCACGCCTCCCATATATGCTACAAAGGAATAAAATGGGGATTGCAGTCAGCACAACCCAATACGCAGGTGCACGTTGCTATGGTGAAATACACATACAAGCGTAAAAACAAAGGTGCAATGGCACACTGCAGCTAGAGCTCCGTCCTGCCACTATGCTGGATGTTAGATGAGGCATTAGTTTATATTTTGGCCAAATTATGTAAGCCACCCACCACTTCACGGTTGCCTCTATGAGTGGTCGCTAACATTAATTCTTACCTTTTATGGGCCATATCAGCCACACAAAATCCAGGGAGTGCAGGTGCAGCATGCATGCCAGATACACTCTGCTTGTAACCCCGTCTGGTGCCATACAGCGTTCATCAGATCAAGGGATGCAAATACCAACATGCATGCTGAGCCCACTAGTACTTCTCCTGGAACCAAATGGCTTCTGGTAAGTTCTATAAAGCAGACTCAGTTTTATACTGACTAAAATTCATGTTGGTACATCTCCAACCAGTTATTTAAAAAAAATAATAATAATTGGGGGTGGGAAAATAGCAATACATGCTTGTCTTACAATACAAAGGGTAGCAGTTTAAATCTCTAAATGAAAGTGTTAATTACCAGGCTGAAATCTAGGTTAGAGCATCTCCAGACAGTTCAAAAGTATTTCTTTTTTTGTTTGGGTTTGGGAAAATAGCATATGTGTGTCTTACAATACAGAGGGTAGTGGTTTATAAGTCTGAGTGATAACGTGAACTACTAGGGCAAAATCTGTGTCAGTGCGGCTCCAGACAGGTCTGTGTTTTTTTTTAGGGGGGTTGGGAAAATAGCAATATACGCGTGTCTTACAATACAAAGGGTGGCAATTTAAGCTTCTCTAACCTCTCTAGACAGTTCAAATTTATTTCATTTTTCGTTTGGGTCTGGAAAAATAACTGCCTTATAATACAGAGTGTAGCGGTTTATATCTTTGACTGAAAACGTGAACTACTAGACCAGAATCCGTATCAGAGCATCTCCAGACGATTCTTATTTATTAAGTTTTTTTTGTTTGAGTTTGGGAAAAAAGCATATATGTGTCTCTTGCAATACAGGGGCAGTTATTTATATCATGTGATAACATGAACTACTAGGGTGAAATCTGTGTCGGTGCATCTCCAGACACTTCTGTTTTTTGGGTGGTTTGGGAAAATAGCAATATAACTGTGTCTCACAATACAAAAGGAAGAGGTTTAAATCTTTGAACAGAAAAGTGAACTACTAGTTTGAAATCCGTGTCACAGCATCTCCAAACAGTTCAAATATTATTATTTTTTTGGGGGGTTGAGAAAATAGCATACACTTGTGTCTTACAATACAGAGGGTATCGGTTTATATCTGAGTGATAACGTGAAAAACAAGGCCAAATCCACATCTGTTCATCTCCAGCCAGTTAATTTTTTAGTTGGGGGGGGGGGGTTTGGGAGCATAGCATATACATGTGTCTTACAATACAGAGCTTAGTTATTTATATCTGTGAGTGATAACATGTACTACCAGTCCAAAATCTGTATCAGGGCATCTCCAGACAGTTTTAATGTATTTCTTTTTTTGTTTGGGTTTGGGAAGATAGCATGTAAGTGTGTCTTACAATAGAAAGGGTATTGGTTTATATCTCTGAGTGATAATGTGGACAACTAGGGCAAAATCTGTGTTGGTGCATCTCCATAGAGTTCAAATGTATTAATATTTTTTTTGGGGGGTTGGGAAAATAGCATAGATATGTGTTTTACAATATAGATGATAGATGTATCTCCTGACAGTTTATTTATTTTTTTCCTTTGGGTTTTGGAAATTAGCAATATGCGTGTGTCTTATAATACAAATGGTAGGTTGTTTGTGTTTCTCACCTCACAGGTGTGGCATATCAAGGTGCTGATTAGACAGCATGAAATGGGCACAGTTTTTCCTCACTGGGTGGGGGGGGGGTCAGTATCTGGTGTGGCCACCATTTGCCTCACACAGTACAACACATCTCCGTCACATAGAGTCAATGAGGTTGTTGATTGTGGCCTGTGGAATGTTGGTCCACTCCTCTTCAATAGCTGTGCGAAGTTGCTGAATATTGGCAGGAACTGGAAGACGCTGTCGTGTAAACTAATCCAGAGCATCCCAAACATGCTCAATGGGTGAGTATGCTGGCCATGCAAGAACTGGGATGTTTTTAGCTTTCAGGAATTGTGTACAGATCCTTGCAATATGGGGCCGTGCATTATCATGCTGCAACAGAAGTTGATGGTCGTAGATGAATGGCACAACAATGGGCCTCAGGATCTCGTCAACGGTATCTCTGGGCATTCAAAATGCCATCAATAAAATGCAGCTGTGTTCATTGTCCATAACATACGCCTGCCCATACCATAACCCCACCTCCACCATGGGCCACTCGATTCACAATGTTTACATCAGCAAAACGCTCACCCACACGATGTCACACATGCTGTCTGCCATCTGCCCTGAACAGTGAAAACTGGGACTCATCCGTGAACAGAACGCCTCTCCAACTTGCCAGACACCATTGAATGTGAGCATTTGCCCATTCAAGTTGATTTGCGACGACGAACTGCAGTCAGGTCCAGACCCTGATGAGGACAACGAGCATGCAGATGAGCTTCCCAGAGACAGTTTCTGACAGTTTGTGCAGAAATTCTTTGGTTATGCAAACCGATTGTTGCTGCAGCTACCTGGATAGCTGGTCTCAGATGATCATGGAGGTAAACATGCTGGATGTGGAGGTCCTGGGCTGGTGTGGTTACACGTGGTCTG
The DNA here is from genome assembly GCA_033119425.1 of Bufotes viridis. Taxonomy (NCBI): domain Eukaryota; kingdom Metazoa; phylum Chordata; class Amphibia; order Anura; family Bufonidae; genus Bufotes; species Bufotes viridis. The sequence continues at coordinate 131,334,731 of CM065591.1, forward strand.
CGGTTGTGAGGCCGGTTGGATGTACTGCCAAATTCTCTAAAACGCCTTTGGACACGGTTTATGGTAGAGAAATGAAAATTCATTGCACGGGTAGACATTCTTGCAGTCAGCATGCCAATTGCACGCTATCTCAAATGTTGTGACATTTTTGCCATTGTGCTGTGTGATCAAAGTGCACATTTCAGAGTGGCCTTTTATTGTGGACAGTCTAACTCACACCTGTGCAATATTCATGCTGTCTAATCAGCACCTTGATATGCCACACTGATTTCTGAACAATATTTGAGAGTAATGGGCCTTTTGTGTATGTAGAAAATGTTTCAGATCTTTGAGTTCAGCTCAAGCAAAATGGGAACAAAACCAAAAGTATTGTATTTTTTTTTTTTGTTCAGTGTAAGTTATATGTGTGTCTTATAATACAGACGGTAGTGGTTTATTTCTTTGCATGATAACGTAAATTACTTGCCCAAAATCTTGTTGGTGCATCTCCAGACAATTTAAAAAATTTTTTGTTCATGTTTTGGAAAATAGCATAAATGTGTCTTACAATACAGAAGCAGGTGCTTCATATCTCTGACTAAAAATGTAAAGAAGATTGTGGATTGGATGGCTCAATCCTCCTCTCAGTAGCTGCAGGGCAATGTGGAGGGGACTTCTGCGTCTGATACTGTGCCATGGATACTGAGACGGCATTCCTCCTGTTCCTCTTCCTTGCAGCCTCTAAGAAGGCTGCCAGTGGAGTCCTCTATGTCTTCAGTGCCTCTTCATAGTGGTACTGGGTATCTTCATTTTTACCCAAAAAAAAGCCAAGAAAACCTCACCCAGACCTACAGCAGAGTCTCCCTGCTGACTACTTGCATGAGAGCTGCCACCTCTTCGGCTACCCGCAGAAGGAGGTTCAGGATTGGGCTGGAGACCCCATGCATAGCTGTCTTGATGGTGGTAATAGTGGCACCCATAGCCACAGTATTGGCAGTGCATGCAAAGACAGTGGTAGTCGGGGCAAATGCAGAGCAGGGGAGGGGGGGCCAAGGAGACCATCATGATATCTCACAGACTGATAAAAGTGGTAGAGAGGGTGAGGACTCTAATGACGATTGTGTGTTGAACAGGACCTAGGAGCTGAGTTGGAGTGCTGAATAGGAGGCAACATAAGAGGAGCAGGGTAGTGGCAGCACCAGCAATAAAGAGCAGAGGCAACGTACATCAGAAAGAAAAGCCAGGGCCATGTCTGCTTCGGGATCCGTTGATGCCACTGACACTGTGTATGCATTAGGCCAAAAACTGCCAGAGCTAAGTCAAGCTCAGCTGCCATTAGCTTTGCGTGAGTATCTACTATATGCCATTTTTCTCCATAAGGCCGGCACAAAAACCACAGCCATGTGCAAGATCTGCATGATTAAAATATACCATAGCCATTAAAAACACAAACATAGGTACCAGAGCTCTATTGCAGCACATGAGGCGGCATCACCGGATCCTTTGAGTAAAAACCCTGCATGGCAAAGTTGCTGGCTGTGCAGTTGCTGCCAAACCATTTAGTAGTGCCTTGCACTGTCATGTGGCAGAGAATGTGGGCCACTCCTTGCGATTTCATGGTGCAGCAAGCGGCACACCATGGTGGACACCTGGAGCAGCTGCTACAGACAGGGACAGTACATGTATTTCAGGGCCCACTGAGCCAATATCTTTTTAAGCCAGCACCCCAGCAACATGGCCAGGTCCTTTTGACCTCCCCCCATGATTGCATTAGGTTTGCTCCTACAACAGGCACTTATCTGCCTTTTTCACCTCCTCCTCCATAGACATGCTCCCATCCCCAAAAGCAGCAGGGCACAGCATTGTTACCACTCCCCCTCTTTCCTATCACATGTGTCAAGTCACGTGTTGCTATGTGGTGTTGTATCTGATCGGCCTTGGCGAGAGTAACCACACAGACGAGCAGTTGTTAAAGGGGTTGTATGACTTCGTCAAATAGCATTTATTATGTAGAGAAAGTCAATACAAGACACTTACTAATGTATTGTTATTATCCATATTGCCTCCTTTGCTGGCTGTATTAATTTTGTTCATCACATTATACACTGTTCATTTCCATGGTTACAACCACTGTGCAATCAAGCAGCAGTGGTTGTGCTTGCTCACTATAGGAAAAAGCACTAGCCTATGTGCGGTTCTATGTTCCCGGCCAGCAGAGAGGCTGGTGCTTTTTCCAATAGTGGGCAAGGACAACCACCACTGACGGATTGCAGGATGGTTGCAACCATGAAAATCATCAGTGTATAATGTGATGGAGAACTGAAACAAGCCATCTAAGGATGGCAAGGTGGTCGAAACAATGGCTGCAACATCATGGCGCCCTAAACCTGGGGTAAAAAACATATGCTCTCTGTATGACGCTCATAATTAAATTAGTAGTGCAACCCTTTTTAAAAAAAGTACACTGGCATGTGCAAGATGCTGGCAATGTCCAGGAGACTGTGCCCCTTTACAGCTATTCTTACATGGCGAGGAACACACTCCTAGACTTCCAGCGACACGATTAATTCACGATGTTCCAACTCTCTGGAATTAAACATTTCTGTCCACACTGTAGCTATTGGGGATCCACAAGGAGAAACTCTCATGGAGGAGGATGAGAATGAGGAGCTGCCATTGGTGGATTTTGATGATGACGGTAACACCGGCCATAACACAAAATCTTCTCAGTGGTGGGCAGAGATGAAAAGAACTGGCTCCTCAGGCACGCTAGCCAGAACTGCGACCTGTATACTCGCTTGCTTGCTACAATGACAGGCATATCATTGACATCAAACAGTCTGATAATTACTGGATAGCCATGTTTTTAGACCCTCAGTATCAAAGCAAAACTGGGGAATGTTTTCCTCCCTCTGACAGGGAGGCCAAATTACAGTGCAATATTACCAGGAAACACTGTGTACGTAGACTTATGCCGCTAGCATGTCTGAAAGGGAGGCCCATCCTTGTCCCCCGCAAAGTTACCCACCTCCAACTGCCATAAGCAGCAGAAGCAGCAGCCAGTTCAGTCTCCTCAACATGATGGAGCAGTATTTGTTCTACACAATGGTTGTAAAAGTGGTAAAAGTGTCACTGCCACTCTGGGGAAATGTAAATTAGGGAGTTGAAGGGCGTTAGGCAGATTTCTGTCTGTCTTTTATTTGTAAAAGATTTGGTAATATTATTTTCTTTATATGGTTGACAAACAATATTGGCCTAGTAAAGCTTAATTGGTTTATATATGAGCAGTTGAAACACTTGACTAAGGCCTTATGCACGTGACCGTGTGTGCTTTGAAGATCCGCAAACCGCGGATCCACAAAACACGAAAGCCGCTCCGTGTGCCTTCTGCAAATTGCGGAACGGAACGGGCAGCCCATTATAGAGATGCCTATTCTTGTCCGCAAAATGGACAAGAATAGGACATGCTCTATTTTTTTTGCAGGGCCACGGAACAGAGTGCTGTCCGCATCTTTTGCGGCCCCATTGAAGTGAATGGGTCCGCGCCAGAGCCGCAAAATATGCGGCTCGGACGCAGACCAAACATACGGTCGTGTGCATGAGGCCTATGTCTGTTGGTAAAAGGCTTAACTTTCAAGTGGTTCATTCACAATGAATTCAATTAAAAATGTTGAGATTAAGATGGGTATCATGTCTGAAGTATATATTGTAAGATTTTAATGGAACATATTATATTGCAAAACTCTATAGAAATATTTCCCTAAGGCCTCATGTACACGACAGTATGTGTTTTGCGGTCTGCAAATTGCGGATCAGCAAAATAAAACGAATGATGTCCGTATAGCATCCGTTTTTTTTGCGGATCCGTTATTTTTGCGAATCCATTGTAATAATGCCTATCCTTGTCCGCAAACTACAAAAAAATAGGTAAAAGGCTGCTGAATGAGAGACACACAAACTGCAGTTTTTTAGCTCTGCTACAATTAGCATATTTGATTCTAGTATATCTAGTAAGATAATCTCTACCATTGTTCACAGTAAGGAAATGAATCACTTACTAGTTGTGAGCAGCCTCCCCACCCCTCCTCCTCTCTCCATTGTGTGTAAGGCTGGAGATGGACACTATTGGGCCTCTTTCACGCGTACGTTACGGATTGGCTCAGGATGCGCTTTGGGTGCGTTCAGGGAAACTTGCACCATTTTGCAAGCAAGTTCAGTCAGTTTTGTCTGTGATTGCATTCAGTTGTTCAGTTTTTTCCGCACAGATGCAATGCGCTTTGATGCGTTCTTCAGGCGTGTGATAAAAAACTGAAGGTTTACAAACAACATCTCTCACCATCAGTGAAAATCGCATTGCATCCGGACTGCAAGCAGCATTTTTGTGTGCAGCATGGGAAACTGAAAAAGCCAGATCCGACACCATAAACCATGTTAGGGCGGGTTCACATTCGTGTTATGGAGTTCCATTATAATAATGTAATGCATCAAACAGGATTTATACACGCAATACAACCAATAGCTCACATATGTACTACATTAAAAAAGAACTTATACTGACATTAATTTTATCTCGCACAAGCAGTTGTGCTAAGTTTTAAACTGGTATAAAGTTGCAATACTGGATCCGCGCTATGTGAACAGTCGCCTAAACGCTATTGGAGGAAGATCTTTCCCATCTACAATTTTGCCACCTCAGGAATCCAGATCTCCTTATGTCCTCCTCCCTCTCTGACTCTTTCTTTCAGTATTCACCGATCATCCAAGGATATGAAGTCCTCCCTTGTTTAAATGTCTCTCCCAGTTATTCTCATGCAAAAAAAGTGTATATAGTGACATACCACCTTGTAAAATATGAATATCGAAGGGCTGGGCAGCTGCATTGCTTTGCAGAAAAGCAATGCAGCTGCCCAGCCCTGCAGTATTCATATTTTACCAGGTGGTGCATCACTATATACACTTTTTTGTCCCAGAATAACTGGAAGAGACATTTAAACAAGGGAGGACTTCATATCCTTGGATGTGCAACGTGACGCTCCCCAGGGCCGATAGGGTCCCAGTGTTTAGAAATGCCGAGTGCTATGTTGTGGCCCTAATGGTTTGTGACACAGAGCTCCTACCCAGATACTGTCACTCCCTGGGGTTATGCTCCATAGCAACAAAGGAGCTGTAGTTGTTTGAAATAAGCTTGGTGAAGTTTAAATGTTTTACTTGACTAAACTTGTGTCATCCAAACAATACTTGATCTTTCTCTTGGCTCCAAAAGGCTAACACTCAGTTCACACTTTCGCGTAAAACGCCGCGTTCGAACGCGCAAAAAAACGCACAACAGTACAGGAACCATGCATTCTAATGGGGGTGGTTCACACTTGCGCGTTTTTATGCGCGTTCGAACGCGCCTAAAAACGTCCGACTCATAAGCAAGTATGTTCGCGTTAATTCGGGCGTTTTTCGAGCGTTTGGTGCCAATATACTTCAATGGGCGTTTGTGCAGCGTAAAACGCGCCTATGGACGCGCGTTTTTCAAAGTTTGCAACATGCTGGATCAGCCACCATGGAATTTCACACCTCTAAAGCACTCAGATTGGCCAAACTATATATAGCGAGGGCTGTTTGGTCATTGGCCAACTATGCAGTCAATCACATAAACGCGCGTCAAACGCGCCTACACTATTTACCAAAACGCTTGAAAAAAACGCGCGTTAATGCCCGTCTTGAACGCTCAGAAAACGCTAGGCTTCAAAACGCTCAGGTCTGAACCCAGTGTAAGGGTAAACTGGCAGGTAAATTTAAGTACTTTGCTTTCTCTCTCTGTGCTGTGCTAACCTCTGGCTTGAGTCTAGTTACTGGACTTGCTAGCGGTTCTGGTACTGCTGTGTCGGGTGCCTTTGGCCATTGACCCCCATCTATGAACTACCAGGAGCCATAGTGCTTTACAAGCTGCTTCCCTGGGCCTCCTGCAGCAAGAAGGGGGAATGTTCCCCTCACTGTGTCATGTCTGGTTCCTTTGGATATTAAAACTCAACCAACTACAGCTTCCTGCAACCCCTCTCTTAGTAGGACTAGCCCACTTCTGCCCTAAAGGGGGGAGGATGAAATGGTAAGTTCCATTCAGTCTAAAGGTACGCTGCCAGATACACTGCAACCTGCTGGACAAACAGGCATAGTGCTTGAAATACAATACATAACATTTACATAGTAATATTAAAGCACAGTATCAGAGGACCTGGAAATAAGTACACAGATGACATTCTCTGCTAGCTATTAGAGACAGTAGCAAGGTGTAAGAATGGTAGTGTCCCTTCTGGGGTACTACATATGTTAAAAGAAAGAGTTGGATAGGGCGGAGGCCATAAGGACCTCTGGATTCCTGAGGCAGCAAAGTTGGAGATGGTAAAGATCTTCCTCCTTTAGCGTTCAGGTGACTGTTCTCACGACATGGATCCGGTAATGCAACTTTACATGACTGTGAGAATTGTGACCTATTCTCTTTTTTTGGATCCTGCAGCCATTAGGTGCATAACAAAGAGGATTGTCTATTATCCAATGCAAGATATAGGGAATTAAATAATCTTGAATAATTAGGGGAGAAATTGTTACAACTGATACTAGTGTTGAGCTAATCGAAGTATCCACAGTCAACTTCAATCCGAATTTCAGGGAAAATTTGATTTGCAGTAAAGCCGAATTTCCTTGTGCTTTGTGGTAATGAAATCAATTTTTCCTGAAATGGCGGTACAAATAAATAAAATCATACTAACCTGATCCATTTGAGGGTGAAGAGGCCACTGCTGCCATCCTGCTTGAAGATCCACTGCTTGAAAATCTCATGCGCAGTGACGTATGACATCACCATACTGGCCAGCATAATGACGTTCTCATGCACTGCACAAGATTTTGCGATGGATCTTCAAGCAAGATGGCATCTTCGTGCTCAAATGGATGTTGACTACAATTTAAATTTTTTAACCAATCAACCGCTGAAAGTCCTTAATATTAATCTAAAATGCTGTGATCAATGATGAACGCGGTATCTGAGGAGTTCAATGACGGGGTCGGCGCAATTGCTATTCCCTGTCATTGCACCCACTACTTACAAATAAATGCATTTAGGGATTAAGTAATTTGTCACAAAACAAATTTTGGGGTAAAATTCGCTGAATAAACCCAGTCGAATTTTTAAGAACTTTGCTTATCGCTAAATGATGCCTGTAACTATGGAACTTTTTATGGTGTCATAATTTTGTACTGATTAAAATATTTTTGCTAATGCAATTATTATGTCTACAATACAATTTGTAAAATTAAAGTTTCTGCTTTTTATGATGTATCATGCTTTTATTCTAAATTTCCAAGAATTCAGTTCAGCAAGTTGGAAAGTAAAAAACAAAATAAAATATATAAATATACTTGAAACTCTTAATTTATTGATGTGGAGAAGAAACCTGGGGGAAAGGATTAGTTCATCATATTTTATTAACATAAACTGTACCAGTAAGTGACATTTTAACAATAAATCAATAGGATTACTTATACTCAGTTAAGGGCGTAATAGCACATGCTTATACTCTTGCCTCTGGAGGCCTTGACAATAAATTGAATGAAACCTGGTTGATAAAAAGCACAAAATGAAAAATAAAAAGAAGTAAAGTCAACATGCACCGCAAATCCTACTCAGCACAGTATTCATTATCAGTAAACATCATTATAAGTAAACAGGTACAATAAAGCTCAATTATTTACAGTAATGCATTTTAAATATTTTTAAGAGCAGAACTCTGCCTATGTGAAGTTAAAAATGTAAGGTCACCATGGAAACAACTATGATATACCTGTCACCTAATATATATATATTTTTTTGTATCCTTTGGGGTGTTTTTGGTTACATATATGCAAATATACTTCACAGGTTACTCACCTCTTCCACCCAAGGGTATGGCCACTGATATGTGGCTGATATGCTGCAGAATTTCCACAGCATGAGTTTAGTAATGCCTGTAGATTGGGACAGACACAGACAGGGAGCCCTGACCTAGAACCCATCCCGCTTTCTCTACCTACTTGCAGTACAAGCCCTTGGTAGCAAGACCGCAACTGGTCCCTATGCTACTTAGGTGTAGCGACAGACAAACACCAAGAGAAAAAAACAACTAAAAAACAGGGTCATAGGTAAATGGGTTAGAACCAGACATGCTATGTAGTACCAAATGAGAGACAGAAAGTGGTCAGAGGACAAGATGAGATCAGAACTAGATAGACAACCCAGTACCAAATAAGAGACAGAGTGGTCAGAAAACAAGCTGGGGTCAGAGAAACAACAAACACAGGAACCAGGAAAATAGCTAGTGAGTCAGAGACTATCACTTGCCCTGGTCTATAGCCAGGAAGGGTTTAATCAGAGTACCGAGTTCCAGGATCGGGACCTGATAGGTCCAGGACTCAGCGCTCCATTAGTCAGAAACACTAGTACATAGGAATAGAGCAGCTGAGCAATCAGCCCACTGCTACTCTTCTCCAGCAAATGCCGGTTGTGGGGAGAAACACAGCATTGCATCCTATTGCTAAGGATGCTGTTGCGTCACCAGATAGCTTAGCAGCGCGTCTCTCCCGGTGCGGGCCATGCCGAAGCTGGAGATCGCGCCGCTGGAGATTGGACAGGTGAGTTTGTGACAAGCTGCATGAAGAATATCAGTAGTGTAATACAATAGCGGATGAGATTTTAAACAATCTCATCCACACATTGTGAACATTTTCACAATGGAATCCACACAACTCCTTTTAAATCCTCATCCTGCCAATTTATGCTCCAGATTTCACTCTTTCCAATGCAGACAAATTCTTTGACATCATTTGTACCATTTGCTTTGGATTGGTTTGGATCTTGTTTTTGTAGAATAACCTCAGATACAAATGTTTTGCTTTGAAAAGTCGGACGTGACCCTGTCTCTTGTGAATCCACCCTCAAAATTAAAAGTTCAGCAGCTCTTCTCTGCTGATGTTGGGGCCTGGACATATTTCATCTGAGCCATGTGACTAGAACAGTGTGGAATTGACATTCAGCCTTGGGAAGAAATAGATCATGTGATAGGATTTATCTAGAGCAGAGGCTCTACATGAAAACTGTCTGTGACCTATTTTAACCTTGTTCATTATGTATGGAGTTATACAGTAACATAGATTAAAAAGATACCAGGTCAACCAAGTTCAGAGTTTTCCAGGTCATCTAAACAAAAGCTCACAATGGAAGTATTATTGAATTTATATGCAGGTTTTGGCAGTAAAAGGCAATGCTTTATCCTGCAGGCGCAAAAACCAACATGTCTAATGAGGAGATTAGAATCATATGTATTAATATGTTTAGGTATGCCACATAGCAATGATGACCTGGAAATATTTATTTGCAAAGTTGACACAAACTTATGATAATATAAGACCACTCAAGTTGCAACAGCAGTTTTCAAAAATATAATATATAAACTAATGCGATATTCATCATATAAATGAATATGAGATGCTTAGCAAATATATTTTGATCAAAATCATTTGTGACCATCCACCATGACAAAGTGACCTTTTTTGGACGGGAACCTACTCTATATGATACCTCTCCTTGTGAAAACTAGCTTTTCTGATTAATCAGAGGCATTTGAAGGGTTGTCACACTTTATCAAGAACTGTTTGACACCTCACCTATGAGACCAACCTCACAGTTTGAGAAGAGCTAATGTACACTGATCATATTTCACAATGTGACTGGGGTACTCAGAGCAGTAAAACAAACTCAAATGATGATGATGGCCGTGAAAACTCAATGAAAATGCTGTTAAATTTATTTTCTCCTGCCACTCCAGAGCTGCTACTCCAGTGGTCCCTGCTGGTTTTGAAGCAATAACTTCATGTACATCATTCATGTGAACACTGCAGCCTATGACTGGTGAAACTAGTGATTGGCCACTTAACGTTAACAAATATTGATATAGCATATTGCAGCAGAATAATTATTTTTTATTTTTTTAAAGAACTATCTGATTTGTGTTTAGAGATGTCCCGAACTATTCGCCGGCGAACATCGCTTGGTCGCGTTTGCCACGGCGGGCGAACATATGCGATGTTCGGTCCGCCCCCTATACATTGAGCAAACTTTGACCCTGTACCTCACAGTCAGCAGACACATTCCAGCCAATCAGCATACCCTCCCTCCCAGACCCTCCCACCTCCTATCAAAAAGCAAGGACAGCATCCATCTTAGATTTATTCTGAAGCTGTAGTGTCAGTGAAAGCAGGGAGAGTGCTGCTGCTGCTTAATTAATATAGGGAAAGCATTAGCTAGGCCAGTGTTCTGTGTCCACTCCAGTCCTCAAAGACTCATCTGCTGTAAGGACAGCATCCTGACAGCACTCCAAAAAGCCCTTTTTAGGGCTGGTACATCAGACTTTTATTTATTTTTATATATATATATATATATATATATATATATATTGCAGTTGCCTGCCCGTGTGTGAGAGGCCGCAGGCCCACAGACTGTACTGTGTGCACACCACTCATATCGGGTGGCACAGTACCTTGCAGATAAAAAAAGTCATTTAATGTTTACCCTTTAATATAATTGCAGTTGCCTGCCAGTGTGTGTCAGGCCCACAGACGGTACTGTGCCCACTGCCCACCACTCATATAGGGTGACACAGTACCTTGCAGATAAAAAAGGCATTTCATTTTTACCCTTTAATAAAATTGCAGTTGCCTGCCAGTGTGTGTCAGGCCCACAGACTGTACTGTGCCCACTGCCCACCACTCATATAGGGTGACACAGTACCTTGCAGATAAAAAGGGCATTTCATTTTTACCCTTTATTATAATTGCAGTTGACTGCCAGTGTGTCAGGCCCACAGACTGTACCGTGCCCACTGCCCACCACTCATATAGGGTGGCATAGTACCTTGCAGATAAAAAAGTAATTACATTTTTCCTCTGTAATATAATTGCAGTTGCCTGCCAGTGAGTGTCAGGCCCACTGACTGTAATGTGCCCACTGCCCACCACTCATATAGTGTGGCACAGTACCTTGCAGATAAAAAAGTAATTACATTTTTCCTCTGTAATAAAATTGCAGTTGCATGCCAGTGAGTGTCAGGCCTACAGACTGTACTGTGCCCACTGCCCACAACTCATATATGGTGGCACAGTACATTGCAGATAAAAAAGGCATTGAATTTTTACCCTTTAATATAATTGCAGTTTCCTGCCAGTGTGTGTCAGGCCCACTGACTGTACTGTGCCCACTGCCACCACTCATATAGGGTGGCACAGTACCTTGCAGATAAAAAAGTCATTTAATTTTAACCCTTTAATATAATTGCAGTTGCCTGCCAGTGTGTGTCAGGCCCACAGACTGTACTGTGCCCACTGCACACCACTCATATAGGATGGCACAGTACATTGCACGCATAGTACCACTAATTAAAAAAAATGACAGGCAGAGGCAGGCCACTCCGCAGGGGCCGTCGTGGTTGTGGTGCTGTGACTTCCTTTGGCCCTAGAATAATGCCCAGTGTTCAGAGGCCACGTACCCTGAACTCGAAAAATTCTGAGGACATAGTTGACTGGCTTACAAAGGACACCCAATCTTCTATAGCTTCCGCTCGGAACCTTGACTCACCATCCTCCTCCAGCTCAGCTTCGGCACCTCTCAAGTTACAACTCGACCGCCCGCCACCACCACCAACACTAGCACCACAGCCGCTTCACTTGATCTGTCAGAGGAGTTATTTAAACATCAGTTGAAAGAAATGAGTGATGCTCAACCATTATTGCCAGAGGATGTAGATAACAGGGATATGTCTCAGTCAAACAGCATTACACACATGGACGTACGGTGTGATGATGATGTTGTACCCGCTGCTGCTTCCTTTACTGAGTTGTCAGACATAAGTGAAGCAGTTGATGATGACGATGTGTCCGTGGATGTTACGTGGATGCCCGCTCAAAGAGAAGAAGAACAGGGGAAAAGTTCAGATGGGGAGACAGAGAGGAGGAGGAGATGATTTGGAAGCAGGAGGAGGTCGTCGCAAGGAGCTAGTGGCACAGTCAGACAGCATGTATCGGCACCCGGGGTCAGCCAGACAGCACGCCAATCAAAGCATGCTGTTGCCACCACTAGAAGTGTGGGATTTTTATTGTGTGTCTGTCTCTGATAACAGCAATGCCATTTTCAACCTGTGCCAGAGTTGTGGGAAGTCCAACACCCACCTAGGTACAGCTGCTTTGCGAAGGCACATGATCTCACATCACAAACGCCTACGGGATCAACACATGAGTACAAGCAGCACACAAACTCAAAGCCACCATCCTCCTCCTGGTCCAGGATCTTCAACCACGTCCACCACTGCTGTCCCCCTCTCAACCACCCACCACTCCGCCTCTTACCTTCAGCAGTTCCTGCTCATCTGGCCACAGTCAGGTGTCTGTCAAGGAAATGTTTGAGCGTAAGAAGCCAATGTCACAGAGTCACCCCCTTGCCCAGCATCTGACAGCTGGCTTGTCTGAACTCTTAGCCCGCCAGCTTTTTCCATACAAGCTGGTGGAGTCTGAGGCCTTCAAAAAATTTGTAGCTATTGGGACACCGGCTGAAATTTTTTTTCACAAAAGACAATCCCCAACCTGTTCTCCATTGTGGAAAAGGAAGTCATAGCATGTCTGGCACACAGTGTTGGGGCAAGGGTCCATCTGACCACTGATACCTGGTCTGCAAAGCACGGTCATGGCAGGTATATCACGTACACTGCGCATTGGGTAAACTTGCTGATGGCTGCCAAGCATGGAATGCGTGGCTCTGCAGTGGAGTTGGATATACGACCACGACTTGCAGGCAGGCCTGCTGCCACCTCCTCTACTCCTCCTACTCCATCCTCTTCGCTAACCTCCTAGGCTGAGTCCTCTTCTGCTGCTGCATCTTGCTCCACATCAACTGCACCCCCCCAGCTCCCCAGGGGCTATTCCACATCCCGGATACTACAGTGTCACGCCGTCTTGGGGTTGACTTGCCTGAAAGCAGAGAACCACACAGGACCAGCACTCCTGTCCGCCCTGAACGCACAGGTGGATCAGTGGCTGACCCCGCACCAACTGGAGATCGGCAAAGTGGTGTGTGACAATAGAACAAATTTGTTGTTGGCATTGAATTTGGGCAAGTTGTCACATGTGCCGTGCATGGCACATGTGTTGAATCTCATCGTACAACGCTTTGTGTCTAAGTACCCAGGCTTACAGGATGTCCTCAAGCAGGCCAGGAAGGTGTGTGGCCATTTCAGGCATTCCTACACGGCCATGGTGCACTTTTCCGATATTTAGCTGCGAAACAACATGCCAGTGAGGCACTTGATTTGCGACAGCCCGGCACGTTGGAATTCAACAGTCCTAATGTTCGACCGCCTGCTCCAACAAGAAAAAGTGATCAACGAGTATTTGTATGACCGGGGTGCTAGGTCAGCCTCTGCGGAGCTGGGTATTTTTTTGCCACGTTACTGGACGCTCATGCGCAATGCCTGTAGGCTCATGCGTCCTTTTGAGGAGGTGACAAATCTAGCCAGTCGCACCAAAGGCACCATCAGTGACCTCATCCGATTTGTTTTCTTCCTGGAGCGTGCCCTGTGTAGGGTGTTGGATCAGGCTGTAGATGACCATGAAGAGGAAGGGTTGTGGTCACCATCACCACCAGAAACAGACGTATCATCATCGCTTACTGGACCTGCGGCAACGTTGGAAGAGGAGTCTGAGGAAGAAGAGTCAGAGGAGGAAAGTGGCTTTGAGGAGGAGGAAGACCATCCACAGCAGGCATCCCAGGGTGCTCATTGTTCATTGTTGTAACCTATCTGGGACCCGTGGTGTTGTACGTGGCTGCAATAATACCTAATTTTTCAGGCATGTTTACATGCCTAATTTTTCTGGCCTCTGGTGCTGCACTGTGGCTGCAAAAACAAAAAAAAGGTACATACATGTGTCAATTCCCCTTCGTGATCGTTACCTTGTTGTGGTGAAGGGGCTTGCGTATCACAATGAAACGATCACCTCTATGAGTGTGTTGGCAGTGTTGGCACAACCCAGATGATAAGTTTGTTGCTTTATTGTGAACAGACCAAAAGCGTTTGGTTGGATACTTTTTCATAGAAAAAACATTACTTTTCTTTGTGATCATCTAAGGTGATCATTAAAGCCTACTAGGCCAACAATGGGCCCACACTGCAGAATCACTGTTTTCTGGGTCACTTAACTGTCACTGAACTACCTCAACACGACCATAGGCTTTGAAAAACCGCCATCGCCTGCAATCTCCCAAATGTGCGCACAAGCACAGTCATCACTACACCAAGATTGACGCATAGAGGAATAAAATGTATGTCATGAGTGTGTCAACTATTGACAACTCTTTGCGGTTGTCTAAAATCTATTTGATACACGTCCCCTGATAGGGGACATAACAGGGATTAAACTGATAAGAATAGTACTAATTAACACATCACTCATATAGGGTGGCACAGTACATTGCACGGCACACGCGCAGTGACCTAAAATTAAAACGAAGGCTACCGAGCATGGGTCTTTTTCCATCTCCAGGTTCCAAAAATCTATTCACTACACCGGCCCTGGCCCTGATAAGGTACAAAACAGAGATTAAACTGATAGGAATAGTACTTAGTTAACACTAGTTGCATTGGTGGCAAATTCCATTGCAAGTGCCCATGAAGCGGACAGAGCAAGCTTTATTTTCTATCTCCCCATGCAAGGATTTAATTCAATACACGTCCCCTGAGGGGAATTAACAAAGTTTAAAATGGTAAGAATAGTAGTTCACACTATTTAGATTGGTGGCACAGTAGATTGTGCGGCGCAAGCGCAGTGCCCCAAATTGGAAGTAAGAGGATCGACCAATCATCTTTTTTCATCTCCTGGTTCCTAAAATCTATTCCATACACCGGCCCCTGATAGGGGACAAAACAGAGATTAAACTGGTAAGAACAGATTTTTTTAATTAAAAAAAAAAAGAGAGCAGCCTCTGCGGAGCTGGGTATTTTTTGGCCACGTTACTGAACGCTCATGCACAATGGCTGTAGGCTCATGCGTCCTTTTGCGGAAGTGACAAACCTGGTCAGTCCCATCCAAGGCAACATCATCGACCTCATCCCATATGCGTTTTTTCTGGAGTGCGCCCCGTGAAGAGTGCTGGATCAGGCCATAGATGACCATGAAGAGGAAGAGTTGAGGTCACCATCACCACCGGAAGCAGCCTTGTCGTCGTCGATTGCTGGACCTGCGGCAACGCAGAGAGAGGAGTCTGAAGAAGAGGAGTCAGAGGAGGAAGGTGGCTTTGAGGAGGTGGAAGACCAACCACATAAGGCGTCCTAGGGGACTTGCTGTCACCTTTCGGGGACCCTTGGTGTTGTACGTAGCTGGGTGCAGGAAGAGACCTTCAATGACGTCAGTATACGCACACTGGATGTTTTAAAGCACGTTATTCCAAACAATTTAGGAATGTTAGGTGATTTATGCCCTTTATGGTTAAAAACCCGACTCTGCGTCAACTACGTAATTTTCCGAGTTTTGCCATGGATCTTCCTCTGGCATGCCACAGTCCAGGTGTTAGTCCCCTTGCCTATTGAAGTCTATGGCGGTTCGTCCGTTTGCGAACAATTGCGGAAGTTCGCCGTTCGCGAACGGAAAATTTTGTGTTCGTGACATCTCTATTTGTGTTTAGGAGACTAGAACTAGGAAGGATTTTCTGCTTGAACTAGTAGATCCACGTCAGTGATTCATGTCCATGTGCTGTTCATGTGCTCCTTGGACAGCACAGGGATCCATTGAATTCTATATTTTTATTCACACGTCAGTGTTTTTCAGTGGACCATTGGTAGTATGAAGAAGAAAGGAGCATGCAAAACTATGGTCTGTATTGTGGACACAACTCACTTATTCTATTTAACTTGTTTGTGAAATATCATAGACATGGACAACAATAAATGACAATGACAAATATATTGGGTTTCCCTTTTTCACTGATCCATAAAATAGAAAATAGTTAAAGAGGTTGTAAAAAAAAAATGCAATTGTTTGTGGACACAAAGAAAACAGATCATGGTTATTGAATGTGATATTTCCTGAACTCAAAGCTTTGCTAATGCAAAAATCAGATTGAAAACATACAAAGAAGTGTAAATAAGAGCTAAGGGCAGCGAGTACCCTTAGGGCTGTATTACATAAAACGCTGTAGATGGTGAATTTTGGAAGGGAAGGGTTCCTTCCCAGAAAACGTCCGCTCGTTAGTGGAGGAGACTGATGCTATTACATGCAGCAATCTCCTCCATAGTATGGGGAGGAGCAATCACTAACGCCATCGCTCATCCCCATACTGACTAGTTTGCAGGCATAATAACGTTCTGACAAGTCAACCGTCAGCAAGTGAGATAATAAGTGATAGTATAGTTTGAGCAAATCACCGAATCATAGTATCACCATAAAATATAGCTTTTAATTAAATTTATTAAAAAGGTTTCAGAATCAAGGAATCTCTTATCCAAGTAGGGGGAGTGGCAAATAGGCCAGCGAACCAGAAAATTCTGTCCCTGGTCTGTCCGCTATACACTATAAGCCCTGCCTACAAAACGGAATAGCCGCCCGAGTAGGGCGATCCCAGTCAGGAACCTCCTAGAGTCCCTAATGAGGTCCTGCCACAGGATAGCACCCACCACCTGTGTTAAGTGTGTTGGTCAAAGCGTCCGTCAGTAGTCAAATAGGTACACTCAGAACTGGGGAATCACACAGAGTGCGAGGACCAATTGGATATATGGTTCCCTCACTCCTAGCGATCATCTCCCAGCTAGCAATATTACTGTACAGACATGATAAATATTAAAGGTATAGAATAGTCCCAAATAGGTATACAAATTCCCGGCCAGCGTTTCACTGCAACCGTATATTATGTTGGAGATCATCAGGGGACATATACATAAATAAGGGTGTCTATATCAAAGACAACCCAGAGTGACAAATTGGACCAAAATACAAAAATTTACTTACAGTGACCGGTAAGAATGTCAATCTCAAGGATATACCTAGACAAGAGGAGAAGATAGTACCAGATATAAACAATTCAGAACAACTTAAAGGGTTAATGATAGTGACCAAATAAAGCCAGTGCTTAAAGATAAAGTATAATCACTTCCCTTAGCCATCAACCGGTCTAATGGACAGGCTATCCCAACTGCGGATATAGTCCAGGTCCAGGGCTATAATCTTCTGGGTTCTGGTGTCTCCTCTTGCTGGGGCCGGTGGCGTGTGGCGTAACGCCACTTGCCTTAAATAGCGCTCTCTACTCTAAGCATCAGGTCACGTGATTACAGGTGGTTCACGTGCCCAGCCGGAAGTGGCGCACCGGAACTAGCTGTGCGTTCCACCGCGCCGATGCGTTCCACAGCGATGTGTATGCGTTCCACAGCAGCCGATGCGTTCTACAAGAGAGCGCTACGTTCCACAGGCCCTCTTGGTATGGACTTATATTAAACAGTTGCAGTATAATAGATACTGGGTACTGTATATCTAAGACATCCCACCATGGCAGCACCAGTGAGGGTAAATAGTATGGAACAATGTCCCAAATATGGATTACCTTAAATTCACTATGAGGACACATATATTTCCACAATTAACCTCAAATGAGGTGTACATCTGGGGTAGTTTTACATGACAAGAGCCAAAGAGGACACACAATTCAGTGTCCCTGACCCTATACACAGTGTAGCAGATAATGCAAGACTGTCATCCCCAGGAAGGTCATTTAGTAAAGGACCAGTGCTTAAATAAAACAGGTATAATCACTGGATTCATTCCAGTCCCAAAGGGGCCCGAGTTTCAAGTTTATACGTCCAGCGTGCTTCTTTCTGTTTAAGTATTTGATCAATATTACCACCTCTAATAGAAGGTCTCATAACCTCTATAGCAGAGAAGGAGATATCCACTTTTTCATCAAGATGTTCGAGGAGGATATGTTTAGGAATAGGTTTATCCCGTTTGTTCCGAATATCACCTACATGTTCCAGTATCGTGTTTTGAATTCTCTGCAGGTTTTGCCCACATATAGCTTACCACAAATTGCATCTCATAAGGTATATCACACCCCTCGTATTACAGTTAGCAAAGCACCTCTGTTTAAATCTGACAAGTCCCTTGCATCATAGAAGGAATCACCCAGTTTAATGTACTTGCAGGCTTTACGATGTCCGCATCTGGATGTGCCCACAGATCTATTTTGGAGCCAACATTCCCTCTGAGGAGGTTCAAGAGTAGCGGCTCGTACCACAAAGTCACCTGGATATTACGTCCCCTTCTATATGTGATAGAGGGGTATTCTGTAAGAAAATCTTTCAGATCTGGATCAGTTTTTAACAATGACCAGTATCTGCCTATTATCTCCCTGATTTCCTCAGAAGCCACATCAAATGTACCAATAATCCGAATCACCTCCTCTATTTCCTTCTTTTGAGGCTGCAGAAGAGTATGTCTCTCTTTTTTCAACGCGCATGACTCGCATGCCTGAACAAGACAATACTCAGGGTAACCTCTTGCCTAAATCTCTCAGATAATTTCAGGGCCTCTCTTTCGTGAGTCCTCCTTCGTGGAACAATTCAGCCTAATTCTAAGGAACTGACTACTCAGGAATTCCTTCTACGTAAAGGTTTTGGGTGGAAACTGTTCCACCTCAGAGAAGCTGTTAGTGGCCGTTTTTGCGATAGAGAGTTGTCTTCAAGACTGGTGTTCATCCTTACTAATCAGAACATCAAGGAAAGATATAGTATTTTCATGAATCTCAGATGTAAAAAGAGACCTATTGAGTTCTTATTTAAACGAGACATAAATGTATTAAATCCTTCCCTGGGGCCGGTCCATAACAATAAAATATCATCAATGAACCGAGACCCACAGGGGACATGCTGAGTCCATTCCACGCATTTCATCAGTGAAGACTGCCGTGTCTCCCACCAGCCCAGGAGCAGGTTGGCATACGTCGGCGCACAGGGACTTCACCATTGCGTGCTGAGCTGGTGGAAGAATTTGGAGTCAAAAATAAAATAATTATGTGTTAGTACAAAACCAAGGAGGTGTAGAACAAAGTTGTTTATGTTTTCCAAATTCAACACTTCTTGTGGTTAGATAATATTTCGCTGCTTTGATTCCCTTATCATGGGGATAGATGTATACAAGGCCTCAACATCGAATTGAGGCCAAATATGTATCTTGTTCACATATGTATCCCTCAAGTCTCTGCAGGAGATCAGTCGTATCCCGCAGGTATGAGGGCAGAGAGAGCAAAAAGGGCGCAATATCTGGTCAATATATGTACCAATGTTTTGAGTCAGATTTCCAATGCCGGAAACAATTGGGCGGCCCTTCAGGGGGTCCAGGCCTTTATGTATCTTAGGCAGGCAATAAAGGTGGAAACCCTAGGATGTTCAGGATAAAGGTATTCATATTCTTTTTATTAATTAATCTGTCACCCAGGGCCCCTGAAGGATCTGTTTCAATTCAGCACGATATTGGATGGTCGGATCTGTCCTCAATATCTCATAGTTTGTTTTGTCATTAAGGAGGCAAGAACACATCGATCTGTATTGTTTACAGTTCAGTACAACAATGTTACCTCCTTTATCAGAAGGTTTTAATAACTAGTTCTTTATTCTTACTGAGTGTTTGAAGGGCTATCATCTCCGGATGAGTATAATTGTTCATAACCCGTCCGAGCCGTGTAGCTTTGCAAATCTCTGGTCACTGAACTCAAAAACAGATCAATGTGTGCTTCATTGCCTCTTGGTGGACTTTTGTACTTTTGTTCCCCAAATTGGTGAAGGGGCCTGTACCCACCATTTTCCTCATTATCCTCCAGGAGACTCAGGAGTTCATTGAATCCGGGAGGTCCGACATCTCCAAGCCTGTTTCACTGCATTTTAATCTATCAAACTGGATAAAGGTTTCGCCATTTTGCTTTCGAATAAAGAGGTTAAGATCTTTAATCCACCCAAAGCAGTCATATTTGTTGGTGGGGACAAAGGTTGAACCTTTTGATATAATACTTGTCTCTGATTCAGATAATACCTTTCCTGATATATTAAGTATTGTGGAGTCATTACATGGAGTCAATTTTTGTGTGGACGGTTCAGTAGACCATAGGGGTTGCGATCGCCTGGATCTAAAAAGCCTGATCGTTCCCTCCATTCTCCTTCGTCTGTGCATGGCTAAGGAGGATTGCTGAGGAGGAAGAGTAAATTCCCGGCCTGTGTTCTCTCGCCATGATTGCGAGTGGAGGGGTTGTTGTGCGACCTACTATCTTCCCCCTAGGTTGCGCAGTAGTTCCTATTGCCGAACCTGCCCCCTCTGCGTCTTCTCCCTCTATAGTTAAAACCTCTGATATGCCGCCCACGGTAGGTGTTAGAGTCACTATCCGAGTGTTCCTGTTCTGATGCAGATGTTTCCGTTGCAGAATCTCTAGATTCTGAGTTCACAGTATATGCTGTTTTATTTTTGAATTCAGTCAGATCATTCAGGAAACTGTCTATGTTTCCTTTCAATCAGAGAGTTTTTCAGTCTCTCGATGTTGATTTGTAACTCCGATTGTCTATTGGTAAATTCTGTATGATCACTGAATTCTTCTGCAGTCTTAACAGCTTCACCTAACTGTTTTTCAAGTTCCAGGAGTTTGTTTTGCTCCTGGGTTAGTAATAATCTCATAAATCTCAGGGAGCTATCTGTGGCCTCCTGTTCCACACTTACACAGGAACTCAGGGGTAGTGACCTCAGTTTAGCTGGGCGTATGAAAATCCGTAGTCCCCGTGGGACAATAGAGTGTTTAATATAGTTTTCAAGGGATTGTGCTTCCACCACGATTTTAAACATTCCTTATGGGCCAAATATAGTTCTTTAAAGAGCGGTTTTGATAGATGTGCGTGCTGGTGTGCCGAAACCTGATCTCCTTATCCGAAAAACTTGACTAGCCTCAGTGAGCCATTTTGTCCTATCAAATAATAAATTTAGCGACTGAGGCCATTGTTAAACATTACAAGGCTTTTTAAGAAAGAATAATAACGTTCTGACAAGTCAACCGTCAGCAAGTGAGATAATAAGTGATAGTATAGTTTGAGCAAATCACCGAATCATAGTATCACCATAAAATATAGCTTTTAATTAAATTTATTAAAAAGGTTTCAGAATCAGGAATCTCTTATCCAAGTAGGGGAGTGGCAAATAGGCCAGCGAACCAGAAAATTCTGTCCCTGGTCTGTCCGCTATACACTATAAGCCCTGCCTACAAAACGGAATAGCCGCCGATGGAGCGATCCCGTGTCAGGAACCTCCTAGAGTCCCTAATGAGGCCCTGCCACAGGATAGTGCCCACCACCTGTGTTAAGTGTGTTGGTCAAGCGTCCGTCAGTAGTCAAATATGGTACACTCAGAACTGGGAATCACACAGAGTGCGAGGACCAATTGGATATATAGTTCCCCTCACTCCTAGCGACTCTCCCAGCTAGCAATATTACTGTACAGACATGATAAATATTAAAGGTATAGAATAGTCCCAAATAGGTATACAAATTCTCGGCGCGTTTCACTGCAACCGTATATTATGTTGGAGATCATCAGGGGACATATACATATAAATAAGGGTGTCTATATCAAAGACAACCCAGAGTGACAAAATTGGACCAAAATACAAAAATTTGCCACAGTGACCGGTAAAGAATGTCAATCTCAAGGATATACCTAGACAAGAGGAGAAGATAGTACCAGATATAAACAATTCAGAACAACTTAAAGGGTTAATGATAGTGACCAAATAAAGCCAGTGCTTAAAGATAAAGTATAATCACTTCCCTTAGCCATCAACCGGTCTAATGGACAGGCTATCCCAACTGCGGATATAGTCAGGTCCAGGGCTATAATCTTCTGGGTTCTGGTGTCTCCTCTTGCTGGGGCCGGTGGCGTGTGGCGAACGCCACTTGCCTTAAATAGCGCTCTACTTCTAAGCATCAGGTCACGTGATTACAGATGGTTCACGTGCCCAACCGGAAGTGACGCACCGGAACTAGCTGTGCGTTCCACCGCGCTGCCGATGCGTTCCACAGCGATGTGTATGCGTTCCACAGCAGCCGATGCGTTCTACAAGAAAGAGCGCTGCGTTCCACAGGCCCTCTTGGTATGGACTTATATATTAAACAGTTACCCAGTATAATAGATACTGGGTACTGTATATCACAAGACATCCCACCACATGGGCAGCACCAGTGAGGGTAAATAGTATGGAACAATGTCCCAAATATGGATTACCTTAAATTCACTATGAGGACACATATATTTCCCACAATTAACCTCAAATGAGAGGTGTACATCTGGGGGTAGTTTTACATGACAAGAGCCAAAGAGGACACACAATTCAGTGTGTCCCCTGGCCCTATACACAGTGTAGCAGATAATGCAAGACTGTCATCCCCAGAGGAAGGTCATTTAGTAAAGGACCAGTGCTTAAATAAAACAGGTATAATCAATGGATTCATTCAGTCCCAAAGGGGCCCGAGTTTCAAGTTTATACGTCCAGCGTGCTTCTTTCTGTTTAAGTATTTGATCAATATTACCACCTCTAATAGATGGTCTCACAACCTCTATAGCAGAGAAGGAGATATCCACTTTTTCATCAAGATGTTCGAGGAGGATATGTTTAGGAATAGGTTTATCCCGTTTGTTCCGAATATCACCTACATGTTCCAGTATCCGTGTTTTGAATTCTCTGCAGGTTTTACCCACATATAGCTTACCACAAGTACATCTCATAAGGTATATCACACCCCTCGTATTACAGTTAGCAAAGCACCTCTGTTTAAATCTGACAAGTCCCCTTGCATCATAGAAGGAATCACCCAGTTTAATGTACTTGCAGGCTTTACAATGTCCGCATCTGAATGTGCCCACAGATCTATTTTGGAGCCAACATTCCCTCTGAGGAGGTTCAAAGTGGCTACGTACCACAAAGTCACGGATATTACGTCCCCTTCTATATGTGATAGAGGGGTATTCTGTAAGAAAATCTTTCAGATCTGGATCAGTTTTTAACAATGACCAGTATCTGCCTATTATCTCCCTGATTTCCTCAGAAGCCACATCAAATGTACCAATAATCCGAATCACCTCCTCTATTTCCTTCTTTTGAGGCTGCAGAAGAGTATGTCTCTCTTTTCACGCGCATGCCTCGCTGCCTGAACAAGACAATACTCAGGGTAACCTCTTGCCCTAAATCTCTCAGATAATTTCAGGGCCTCTCTTTCGTAGTCCTCCTTCGTGGAACAATTTCGCCTAATTCTAAGGAACTGACCCTAGGAATTCCTTTACGTAAAGGTTTTGGGTGGAAACTGTTCCACCTCAGGAGGCTGTTAGTGGCCGTTTTTGCGATAGAGAGTTGTCTTCAAGGACTGGTGCTCATCCTTACTAATCAGAACATCAAGGAAAGATATAGTATTTTCATGAATCTCAGATGTAAAAAAGAGACCTATTGAGTTCTTATTTAAACGAGACATAAATGTATTAAATCCTTCCCTGGGGCCGGTCCATAACAATAAAATATCATCAATGAACCGAACCCACAGGGGGACATGCTGGGTCCATTCCACCATTTCATCAGTGAAGACTACCGTATCCTCCCACCAGCCCAGGAGCAGGTTGGCATACGTCGGCGCACAGGGACTTCCCATTGCCGTGCCCCTGAGCTGGTGGAAGAATTTGGAGTCAAAAATAAAATAATTATGTGTTAGTACAAAACCAAGGAGGTGTAGAACAAAGTTGTTATGTTTTTCAAATTCAACACTTCAACACCCAAAAACCTTTACGTAAAGGAATTCCTAAGGGTCAGTTCCTTAGAATTAGGCGAAATTGTTCCACGAAGGAGGACTACGAAAGAGAGGCCCTGAAATTATCTGAGAGATTTAGGGCAAGAGGTTACCCTGAGTATTGTCTTGTTCAGGCAGCGAGTCATGCGCGTGAAAAAGAGAGACATACTCTTCTGCAGCCTCAAAAGAAGGAAATAGAGGAGGTGATTCGGATTATTGGTACATTTGATGTGGCTTCTGAGGAAATCAGGGAGATAATAGGCAGATACTGGTCATTGTTAAAAACTGATCCAGATCTGAAAGATTTTCTTACAGAATACCCCTCTATCACATATAGAAGGGGACGTAATATCCGTGACTTTGTGGTACGTAGCCACTTTGAACCTCCTCAGAGGGAATGTTGGCTCCAAAATAGATCTGTGGGCACATTCAGATGCGGACATTGTAAAGCCTGCAAGTACATTAAACTGGGTGATTCCTTCTATGATGCAAGGGGACTTGTCAGATTTAAACAGAGGTGCTTTGCTAACTGTAATACGAGGGGTGTGATATACCTTATGAGATGTACTTGTGGTAAGCTATATGTGGGTAAAACCTGCAGAGAATTCAAAACACGGATACTGGAACATGTAGGTGATATTCGGAACAAACGGGATAAACCTATTCCTAAACATATCCTCCTCGAACATCTTGATGAAAAAGTGGATATCTCCTTCTCTGCTATAGAGGTTGTGAGACCATCTATTAGAGGTGGTAATATTGATCAAATACTTAAACAGAAAGAAGCACGCTGGACGTATAAACTTGAAACTCGGGCCCCTTTGGGACTGAATGAATCCATTGATTATACCTGTTTTATTTAAGCACTGGTCCTTTACTAAATGACCTTCCTCTGGGGATGACAGTCTTGCATTATCTGCTACACTGTGTATAGGGCCAGGGGACACACTGAATTGTGTGTCCTCTTTGGCTCTTGTCATGTAAAACTACCCCCAGATGTACACCTCTCATTTGAGGTTAATTGTGGGAAATATATGTGTCCTCATAGTGAATTTAAGGTAATCCATATTTGGGACATTGTTCCATACTATTTACCCTCACTGGTGCTGCCCATGTGGTGGGATGTCTTGTGATATACAGTACCCAGTATCTATTATACTGGGTAACTGTTTAATATATAAGTCCATACCAAGAGGGCCTGTGGAACGCAGCGCTCTTCTTGTAGAACGCATCGGCTGCTGTGGAACGCATACACATCGCTGTGGAACGCATCGGCAGCGCGGTGGAACGCACAGCTAGTTCCGGTGCGCCACTTCCGGTTGGGCACGTGAACCATCTGTAATCACGTGACCTGATGCTTAGAGTAGAGCGCGCTATTTAAGGCAAGTGGCGTTCGCCACACGCCACCGGCCCCAGCAAGAGGAGACACCAGAACCCAGAAGATTATAGCCCTGGACCTGACTATATCCGCAGTTGGGATAGCCTGTCCATTAGACCGGTTGATGGCTAAGGGAAGTGATTATACTTTATCTTTGAGCACTGGCTTTATTTGGTCACTATCATTAACCCTTTAAGTTGTTCTGAATTGTTTATATCTGGTACTATCTTCTCCTCTTGTCTAGGTATATCCTTGAGATTGACATTCTTTACCGGTCACTGTGGCAAATTTTTGTATTTTGGTCCAATTTTGTCACTCTGGGTTGTCTTTGATATAGACACCCTTATTATATGTATATGTCCCCTGATGATCTCCAACATAATATACGGTTGCAGTGAAACGCGTCGGGAATTTGTATACCTATTTGGGACTATTCTATACCTTTAATATTTATCATGTCTGTACAGTAATATTGCTAGCTGGGAGAGTCGCTAGGAGTGAGGGGAACTATATATCCAATTGGTCCTCGCACTCTGTGTGATTCCCCAGTTTTGAGTGTACCTATTTGACTACTGACGGACGCTTGACCAACACACTTAACACAGGTGGTGGGTACTATCCTGTGGCAGGGCCTCATTAGGGACTCTAGGAGGTTCCTGACACGGGACGCTCTCATCGGGGCGGCTATTCCGCTTTTGTAGGCAGGGCTTATAGTGTATAGCGGACAGACCAGGGACAGAATTTTCTGGTTCGCTGGCCTATTTGCCACTCCCCTACTTGGATAAGAGATTCCTTGATTCTGAAACCTTTTTAATAAATTTAATTAAAAGCTATATTTTATGGTGATACTATGATTCGGTGATTTGCTCAAACTATACTATCACTTATTATCTCACTTGCTGACGGTTGACTTGTCAGAACGTTATTATTCTTTCTTAAAAAGCCTTGTAATGTTTAACAATGGCCCAGTCGCTAAATTTATTATTTGATAGGACAAAATGGCTCACTGAGGCTAGTCAAGTTTTTTCGGATAAGGAGATCAGTTTCAGCACACCAGCACGTACATCTATCAAAACCGCCTTTAAAGAACTATATTTGGCCCATAAGGAATGTTTAAAATCGTGGTGGGAAGCACAATCCCTTGAAAACTATATTAAACACTCTATTGTCCCACGGGGACTACGGATTTTCATACGCCCAGCTAAACGAGTCACTACCCCTGAGTTCCTGTGTAAGTGGGAACAGGAGGCCACAGATAGCTCCCTGAGATTTATGAGATTATTACTAACCCAGGAGCAAAACAAACTCCTGGAACTTGAAAAACAGTTAGGTGAAGCGGTTAAGACTGCAGAAGAATTCAGTGATCATACAGAATTTACCAATAGACAATCGGAGTTACAAATCAACATCGAGAGACTGAAAAACTCTCTGATTGAAAGGAAACATAGACAGTTTCTGAATGATCTGACTGAATTCAAAAATAAAACAGCATATACTGTGAACTCAGAATCTAGAGATTCTGCAACGGAAACATCTGCATCAGAACAGGAACACTCGGATAGTGACTCTAACACCTACCGTGGGCGGCCATATCAGAGGTTTAACTATAGAGGGAGAAGACGCAGAGGGGGCAGGTTCGGCAATAGGAACTACTCGCAATCTAGGGGGAAGACAGAGGTCGACAACAACCCTCCACCTCGCAATCATGGCGAGAGAACACAGGCCGGGAATTTACCTCTTCCTCCTCAGCATCCTCCTTAGCCATACAGACGAAGGAGAATGGAGGGAACGATCAGGCTTTTTTAGATCCAGGCGATCGCAACCCCTATGGTCTACGCAACCGTCCACACAAAAATTGACTCCATGTAATGACTCCACAATACTTAATATATCAGGAAAGGTATTATCTGAATCAGAGACAAGTATTATATCAAAAGGTTTAACCTTTGTCCCCACCAACAAATATGACTGCTTTGGGTGGATTAAAGATCTTAACCTCTTTATTCGAAAGTAAAATGGCGCAAAACCTTTATCCAGTTTGATAGATTAAAATGCAGTGAAACAGGCTTGAGATGTCGGACCTCCCGGGATTCAATGAACTCCTGAGTCTCCTGGAGGATAATGAGAAAATGGTGGGTACAGGCCCCTTCACCAATTTGGGGAACAAAAGTACAAAAAGTCCACCAAGAGGCAATGAAGCACACATTGATCTGTTTTTGAGTTCAGTGACCAGAGATTTGCAAAAGCTTACGGCTCGGACGGGTTATAATAATTATACTCATTCGGAAATGATAGCCCTTCAAACACTCAGTAAGAATAAAGAACTAGTTATTAAACCTTCTGATAAAGGAGGTAACATTGTTGTACTGAACTGTAAACAATACAGATCGATGTGTTCTTGCCTCCTTAATGACAAAACAAACTATGAGATATTGAGGACAGATCCGACTATCCAATATCGTGCTGAATTGAAACAGATCCTTCAGGGGGCCCTGGGTGACAGATTAATTAATAAAAAGAATATGAATACCTTTATCCTGAACATCCTAGGGTTTCCACCTTTATTGCCTGCCTAAGATACATAAAGGCCTGGACCCCTGAAGGGCCGCCCAATTGTTTCCGGCATTGGAAATCTGACTCAAAACATTGGTACATATATTGACCAGATATTGCGCCCTTTTTGCTCTCTCTGCCCTCATACCTGCGTGGATACGACTGATCTCCTGCAGAGACTTGAGGGGATACATGTGGAACAAGATACATATTTGGCCTCAATTGATGTTGAGGCCTTGTATACATCTATCCCCCATGATAAGGGAATCAAAGCAGCGAAATATTATCTTACCACAAGAAGTGTTGAATTTGAAAACATAACAACTTTGTTCTACACCTCCTTGGTTTTGTACTAACACATAATTATTTTATTTTTGACTCCAAATTCTTCCACCAGCTCAGGGGCACGGCAATGGGAAGTCCCTGTGCGCCGACGCATGCCAACCTGCTCCTGGGCTGGTGGGAGGATACGGTAGTCTTCACTGATGAAATGGTGGAATGGACCCAGCATGTCCCCCTGTGGGTTCGGTTCATTGATGATATTTTATTGTTATGGACCGGCCCCAGGGAAGGATTTAATACATTTATGTCTCGCTTAAATAAGAACTCAATAGGTCTCTTTTTACATCTGAGATTCATGAAAATACTATATCTTTCCTTGATGTTCTGATTAGTAAGGATGAGCACCAGTCCTTGAAGACAACTCTCTATCGCAAAAACGGCCACTAACAGCCTTCCTGAGGTGGAACAGTTTCCACCCAAAACCTTTACGTAAAGGAATTCCTAAGGGTCAGTTCCTTAGAATTAGGCGAAATTGTTCCACGAAGGAGGACTACGAAAGAGAGGCCCTGAAATTATCTGAGAGATTTAGGGCAAGAGGTTACCCTGAGTATTGTCTTGTTCAGGCAGCGAGGCATGCGCGTGAAAAAGAGAGACATACTCTTCTGCAGCCTCAAAAGAAGGAAATAGAGGAGGTGATTCGGATTATTGGTACATTTGATGTGGCTTCTGAGGAAATCAGGGAGATAATAGGCAGATACTGGTCATTGTTAAAAACTGATCCAGATCTGAAAGATTTTCTTACAGAATACCCTCTATCACATATAGAAGGGGACGTAATATCCGTGACTTTGTGGTACGTAGCCACTTTGAACCTCCTCAGAGGGAATGTTGGCTCCAAAATAGATCTGTGGGCACATTCAGATGCGGACATTGTAAAGCCTGCAAGTACATTAAACTGGGTGATTCCTTCTATGATGCAAGGGGACTTGTCAGATTTAAACAGAGGTGCTTTGCTAACTGTAATACGAGGGGTGTGATATACCTTATGAGATGTACTTGTGGTAAGCTATATGTGGGTAAAACCTGCAGAGAATTCAAAACACGGATACTGGAACATGTAGGTGATATTCGAACAAACGGGATAAACCTATTCCTAAACATATCCTCCTCGAACATCTTGATGAAAAAGTGGATATCTCCTTCTCTGCTATAGAGGTTGTGAGACCATCTATTAGAGGTGGTAATATTGATCAAATACTTAAACAGAAAGAAGCACGCTGGACGTATAAACTTGAAACTCGGGCCCCTTTGGGACTGAATGAATCCATTGATTATACCTGTTTTATTTAAGCACTGGTCCTTTACTAAATGACCTTCCTCTGGGGATGACAGTCTTGCATTATCTGCTACACTGTGTATAGGGTCAGGGACACACTGAATTGTGTGTCCTCTTGGCTCTTGTCATGTAAAACTACCCCCAGATGTACACCTCTCATTTGAGGTTAATTGTGGGAAATATATGTGTCCTCATAGTGAATTTAAGGTAATCCATATTTGGGACATTGTTCCATACTATTTACCCTCACTGGTGCTGCCCATGTGGTGGGATGTCTTGTGATATACAGTACCCAGTATCTATTATACTGGGTAACTGTTTAATATATAAGTCCATACCAAGAGGGCCTGTGGAACGCAGCGCTCTTCTTGTAGAACGCATCGGCTGCTGTGGAACGCATACACATCGCTGTGGAACGCATCGGCAGCGCGGTGGAACGCACAGCTAGTTCCGAAGCGCCACTTCCGGTTGGGCACGTGAACCATCTGTAATCACGTGACCTGATGCTTAGAGTAGAGCGCGCTATTTAAGGCAAGTGGCGTTCGCCACACGCCACCGGCCCCAGCAAGAGGAGACACCAGAACCCAGAAGATTATAGCCCTGGACCTGACTATATCCGCAGTTGGGATAGCCTGTCCATTAGACCGGTTGATGGCTAAGGGAAGTGATTATACTTTATCTTTGAGCACTGGCTTTATTTGGTCACTATCATTAACCCTTTAAGTTGTTCTGAATTGTTTATATCTGGTACTATCTTCTCCTCTTGTCTAGGTATATCCTTGAGATTGACATTCTTTACCGGTCACTGTGGCAAATTTTTGTATTTTGGTCCAATTTGTCACTCTGGGTTGTCTTTGATATAGACACCCTTATTATATGTATATGTCCCCTGATGATCTCCAACATAATATACGGTTGCAGTGAAACGCGCCGGGAATTTGTATACCTATTTGGGACTATTCTATACCTTTAATATTTATCATGTCTGTACAGTAATATTGCTAGCTGGGAGAGTCGCTAGGAGTGAGGGGAACTATATATCCAATTGGTCCTCGCACTCTGTGTGATTCCCCAGTTCTGAGTGTACCTATTTGACTACTGACGGACGCTTTGACCAACACACTTAACACAGGTGGTGGGTACTATCCTGTGGCAGGGCCTCATTAGGGACTCTAGGAGGTTCCTGACACGGGATCGCCCCTATCGGGGCGGCTATTCCGTTTTGTAGGCAGGGCTTATAGTGTATAGCGGACAGACCAGGGACAGAATTTTCTGGTTCGCTGGCCTTTTTGCCACTCCCCCTACTTGGATAAGAGATTCCTTGATTCTGAAACCTTTTTAATAAATTTAATTAAAAGCTATATTTTATAGTTTGCAGGCAGCAGATTGGTAATTAGACAGCACAATTTGCCTCCAGCAAGCAATGATTTTTAAGCCAGTTTGAAATCTGGATTGTGCGATGATTACTACGAACGCTCATTACATCTAATACCACCTAATAAAGTCTAATGCAACATTTGGGCTTAATAGGAGTAATGTTAAGTTTACACAGCCAATTGTCAGACAGATTATTGGGGATGAACATTCCTGCAAACACTCGCTCCCGATAATCCGCCCAGTTAAAGGTGCAGCTGTTCACCTGATGAACGAGCAAAATGCTCGTTCATTTGATGAAGCAGTTGTTTGTGCAGGTAAGTAAATTATCTTTTTTGGGCAGAAGATTGTGAAAACAGCTGTAAATGCAAAAGCAGGGCTTGAGCCCCACTAAACAAGCAGCCAGTTGTTGGGACTAAACGCTTCCTTCTCAATAATTGGTTGCTCCTCAGGCCATGTAAACCCAGTTTAACTGCTGTAACTCACTAGTTTAGAGGATTTGTATGCACTGAAACAACATTTCATAAGGTGCATATGAGTATGAAAGAATACAAGTCAACTTTGTGTCTTAGAAACCACCGTAACTGTAGCTTAGTCAGAAGGAGCTAGATAATTAAAAATTATAGTAAAGATAGGCTAAAGGCAATTTTATATGGGCCAGTTATTGGGAATAAATGTATCTATGAATGATTGTTCCCGATAATTTGCTCTTGTAACTTTACCACCAATCACCCATCAAACAGCACAAATCCCATTTGTCGGGTGATCCATCTTTTATGCGGTATATAAAATAATTTTTTGGAAGCATTTCACCCTGTAGAAAATACACAGGCAAACAATGACTTTGTATTAGGACGTACGATCATTCATTACCCTACTGAGGAGTCGAATACTGCACGGAAATGTAGCTTACATGAGTGGGCAGTGAACAGGAATGAAGATTAATCTCAGCCCATGTAAATGGGTGCTAATTAGGGATGAGCGAACCCGAACTGGATAGTTCGGGTTCGTACTGAATTTTGGGGTGTTTGGGACACGGACCCGGACATTTTCAAAAAAGTTCGGGTTCGGATCCATTGTTCGGCGATTACTTCCCGTTTTCTGAAGGGCTGCACAGCAGCCAATCAGCTAGCATTTTACTACTTGCCCTAAGAAGCCATAACAGCCATGCCTACTAATGGCATGGCTGTGATTGGCCAAGTGCAGCATGTGACTCAGCCTTTATTTAAGCTGGAGTCACGTAGTGCCGCACATCACTCTGCTCTGATTAGTGTAGGGATAGGACGCAGCTGCTGTGAGGACGAGATTAGGCAGGTAAAACTCAGCAAAAAAACCCAATGCAGTGATCCATCTACAGCTGTAAAATATTCAACTTCTGCTAGTTACTTGCTCACAATTAAAGCTGCCACCAAGTCCATCAATCCATCAATACTAGTTTTTTTTTTTTTTGCTATATCCTACATCAGGGGCTTGGCTGTGCTTATTTTTGTCACCCCTAGAAACTCAGGATAGAAATGTCTATATTTTATTGAGGGGTTAAATTCAATTGCCAAAATAGCAATCCCCTAAATCTGGTGTTCCAGCTGTGGCTAGACAAGTGTAATACTGTCTGCTGTCTGGCAAATGATAGATTGTTTTTCTCTGGTGAAATTCAATAGCCAAAATAGCAATCCCCTAAATCTGGTGTCCCAGCAGTGGCTGGCAAAGTTTAATAGTGTCCGGCAAAGGATATATTTTTTTCTGGGGTGAAATTCAGTTGCCAAAATAGCAATACAGTACATCTGGTGTCCCAGCAGTGGCTGGCCAAGTTTAATAGTGTCCGGCAAAGGATTTATTATTTTCTGGGGTGAAATTCAGTTGCAAAAATATAAATACCGTAAATCTGGTGTTCCAGCTGTGACTGGACAAGTTTAATAGTATCTATCCGTCAAAGGATAGATTTTGTTCTGGGGTGAAATTCAATTGCCAAAATAACAATACCCTGAATCTGGTGTTCCAGCTGTGACTGGACAATTTGCCTAGTGTCCGTCAAAGGATATATTATTTTCTGGGGTGAAAGCCAGTAGCAAAAATAGAAATACATTAAATCTGGTGTTCCAGCTGTTGCAGGCCTAGTTTAAATCTGTCCGTAAAAGGGTATTTTTTTTTTCTGGTGTGAAATTTAATTGCCAAAATAGCAATACCCTGAATCTGGTGTTCCAGCAGTGACTGGACAATTTCCCTAGTGTCTGTCAAAGGATATATTATTTTCTGGGGTGAAATACAGTTGCAAGAATAGAAATACAATAAATCTGGTGTTCCAGCTGTGTCTGGATAAGTTTAATAGTGTCCAGCAAAGGATATATTTTATTCTGGGGTGAAATTCGATTGCAAAAATAGCAATACCATAAATCAGTGGTTTCAGCTGTGGCTGGCCAAGTTTAATAGAGTCTGGCAAAGGATTTATTATTTTCTGGGGTGAAATTCAGTGGCTAAAATTGAAATACAGTAAATCTGGTGTTCCAGCTTTGACTGGACAAGTTTAATAGTATCCGTCAAAGGATAGATTTTGTTCAGGGGTGAAATACAGTGGCAAAAATATAAATACAGTAAATCTGGTGTTCCAGCTGTGACTGAACAAGTTT
The DNA here is from genome assembly GCA_033119425.1 of Bufotes viridis. NCBI lineage: Eukaryota > Metazoa > Chordata > Amphibia > Anura > Bufonidae > Bufotes > Bufotes viridis. Next base: position 131,368,166 of record CM065591.1, read on the forward strand.
AATAGTATCCGTCAAAGGATAGATTTTGTTCTGGGGTGAAATACAGGTGCAAAAATATAAATACAGTAAATCTGGTGTTCCAGCTTTGAATGGACAAGTTTAATAGTATCCGTCAAAGGATAGATTTTGTTCTGGGTGAAATTCACTTGCCAATATAGCAATACCCTGAATCTGATGTTCCAGCTGTTGCAGGCCAAGTACTAATCTGTCCGTAAAAGGGTATATTACACTCAGCGTGCATCTCCAAGTATATTTATTTCCGTAAAAGGGTATATTACAAAAAGTGTTACATTGCAATTGCTGAAAGCATAATCCTGTAAATCTGCACTATTGTGCATTTCATAGTGTATTTCTGTCCGTAAAAGAGTATATTACACTCAAGGTGCACAAGTGCTGAGCGGGTCATCCTCAATAACTTCACATGCTACCGTGCATCTCCAAGTGTATTTCTGTCCTTTAAAGGGTATATTACACAAAGTGTTAAAATACAATTGCTGAAGGCATAATCCTACATATTTTTTCACACGCTACTGTGCATCTCCAAGTGTAAATCTGTCCATAAAAGGATACCTTTCATCCAGGGCCTAAATACTAGCCCTACAATTGATATTCCCCTAAATCAGTGGTTACTGCTGTGCCTGGATTAGTGTAATACAGTACATAAATAAATAGGCAGATAGTGTTAGGTGCCTGTAAAAAAAGGTCTAAATTTAAAATCAATAAATTGGGCCAAATTTTTTTTTTCTTATTGTGGTGCTTGGTGAACGGTAACAATGAGGAGAACATCTAGAAAGGGATGCGGACGCGGTCGTGTTAGTGGACCCTCTGGTCCTGGGAGAGGACGTGGCCATTCTGCAACAGCCACACGTCTTAGTGAACCAACTACCTCAGGTTCAAGTACCCGCCAGAATTTACAGCGATATTTGGTGGGGCCCAATGCCGTTCTAAGGATGGTAAGGCCTGAGCAAGTACAGGTGCTAGTCAATTGGGTGGCCGACAGTGGATCCAGCACGTTCACAACATTATCTCCCACCCAGTCTTCTGCAGAAAGCGCACAGGTGGCGCCTGAAAACCAAGCCCATCAGTCTGTCACATCACCCCCATGCATATCAGGGAAACTGTCAGAGCCTCAAGTTATGCAGCAGTCTCTTATGCTGTTTGAAGACTCTGCTGGCAGGGTTTCCCAAGGGAATCCACCTAGCCCTTCCCCAGTGGTGGAAGACATAGAATGCACTGATGCACAAACAGTTATGTTTCCTGATGATGAGGACATGGGAATTCAACCTCATCGGAGTCCGCACGTCTCTGATGATGACGAAACACAGGTGCCAACTGCTGTGTCTTTTTGCAGTGTGCAGACTGAACAGGAGGTCAGGGAGGAAGACTGTGTGGAAGACGATGCAGGGGACAATGAGGTCCTAGACCCCACATGGAATGAAGGTCGTGCCACTGACTTTCATAGTTCAGAGGAAGAGGCAGTGGTGAGACTGAGCCAACAGCGTAGCAAAAGAGGGAGCAGGGGGCAAAAGCAGAACAGCCACCGCCAAGAGAGTTCGCCTGCTACTGGCCACCGCCACCAGGGACCGAGCACCCCAAAGGCAGCTTCAAGGAGTTCCCTGGTATGGCACTTCTTTAAACAATGTGCTGATGACAAGACCCGAGTGGTTTGCACGCTGTGCCATCAGAGCCTGAAGCGAGGCATTAACGTTCTGAACCTTAGCACAACCTGCATGACCAGGCATCTACATGCAAAGCATGAACTGTAGTGGAGTAAACACCTTATAAATAAGGAACTCACTAAGGCTTCCCCTGCTCCCTCTTCTGTTGCTGCCTCGGCCTCTTCCTCCGCCTCGGGAGGAATGTTGGCATCTGCCGCCCACCAAACAGAGGATGTGCCACCGACACCACCACCTGCGTCACCAAGCATCTCCACCATGTCACACAGCAGCGTTCAGCTCTCCATCTCACAAACCTTGGAGAGAAAGCGCAAATTCCCACCTAGCCACCCTTGAGCCCTGGGCCTGAATGCCAGCATTTCTAAACTACTGGCCTTTGAAATGCTGTCATTCAGGCTGGTGGACACAGACAGCTTCAAACAGCTGATGGTGATGGCTTTCCCACAGTATGTTGTTCCCAGCCGCCACTACTTCTCCAAGACAGCCGTGCCTTCCCTGCACGACCAAGTATCCGATAAAATCAAGTGTGCACTGTGCAACGCTATCTGTGGCAAGGTCTACCTAACCACAGATACGTGGACCAGTAAGTACGGTCAGCGACGCTATATCTCCCTAACTGCACACTGGGTAAATGTAGTGGCGGCTGGGCCCCAGGCGGAGAGTTCTTTGGCGGACGTACTTACGCCGCCAAGGATCGCAGGGCATCATTCTTTGCCTCCTGTAGCCTCCTCCTCCTACTCGGCTTCCTCCTCCTCTGCTTTTACCTGCTCATCCAGTCAGCCACACACCTTCACCACCGACTTCAACACAGCCCGGGGTAAACGTCAGCAGGCTGTTCTGAAACTCATATGTTTGGGGGACAGGCCCCACACCGCGCAGGAGTTGTGACGTGGTATTGAACAACAGACCGACGAGTAGTTGCTGCCGGTGGGCCTCAAGCCCGGCCTGGTGGTGTGCGATAATGGGTGAAATCTCGTCGCAGCTCTGGGACTAGCCGGTTTGACGCACATCCCTTGTCTGGCGCATGTGCTGAATTTGGTGGTGCAGAAGTTCATTCACAACTACCCCGAAATGTCAAAGCTGCTGCATAAAGTGCGGGCCGTCTGTGCGCGCTTCCGGTGTTCACACCCTGCCACTGCTCACCTGTCTGCGCTACAGCGTAACTTCGGCCTTCCAGCTCACCGCCTCATATGCGACGTGCCCACCAGTTGGAACTCCACCTTGCACATGCTGGAGAGACTGTGCGAGCAGCAGCAGGCCATAGTGGAGTTTCAGCCGCAGCACACATGGGTCAGTCGCACTGCGGAACAGCACCATTTCACCACCAATAACTGGGCCTCCATGCGAGACCTGTGTGCCCTGTTGCGCTGTTTCAAGTACTCCACCAACATGGCCAGTTACAATACCACTTCTATGTCTCCTTGAGAAAACGCTCAGGGCGATGATGGAAGAGGAGGTGGCCCAGGAGGAGGAGGAGGAGGAGGATGATGGTCATTTTTAGCACTTTCAGGCCAGTCTGTTAGAAGTACCTCAGAGGGAGGATTTTTGCAACAGCAGAGGCCAGGTACAAATGTGGCCTGCCAGGGCCCACTACTGGAGGGCGAGGAGGATGAGGAGGAGGTGGAGGAGGATGAGGATGAAGCAGGTTCACAGTGGGGTGGCACCCAACACAAATCAGGCCCATCACTGGTGCGTGGCTGGGGGGATACAGAGGACGATGACGATACGCCTCCCACAGTGCACAGCTTGTCCTTACCTCTGGGCAGCCTGGCAACCATGAGCGACTACATGCTGCAGTGCCTGCGCAACGACAGCAGAGTTGCCCAAATTTTTACCTGTGCGGACTACAGGGTTGCCACCCTGCTGGATCCCCGGTACAAAGACAATGTGCCCACCTTACTTCCTGCACTGGAAGCCCAAGGTGAAGGCAGCTGAGGAGCAAGAGGTCGCCGATGCAGCTGTGTCAGGGCCAGCTCCTCTGAGGGCAGGGTTAGCATGGCAGAAATGTGGAAAAGTTTTGTCACCACGCCACAGCTAACTGCACCACCACCTGATACGGAACGAGTTAACAGGAGGCAGCATTTCACTAACATGGTTGAACAGTACGCGTGCACACCCCTCCACGTACTGACTGATGGTTCGGCCTCATTCAACTTCTGGGTCTCCAAATTGTCCACGTGGCCAAAGCTAGCCTTTTATGACTTGGAGGTGCTGGCCTCTTGTCTGAACGTGTATTCAGCACTGCAGGGGGCGTCATTACTGACAAACTCAGCCGTCTGTCGATAGCCAATGTGGACAAGCTGACGTTCATAAAAATGAACCTGGCATGGATCCCACAGGACCTGTCCATCCTTTGTGCAAAATAGACATTTATAACTGCCTCCTTCTCAACCATATATTCTTGTACTCCAGGGCACTTCTTTATTCAACCCTCTTTTTTAATTTTACCATTATATTGCAACCCAAACTTGAATGAACCTCTCCTCCGTCTGGGTGCCAGAGGCCTAATTATCTGAAAGTGGCCTGTTCCAGTGGTGGGTGACAGGAAGCCTGATTCTCTGCTATGCGACCTCTGTCCTCTGTCTGGGTGCTGGGGCCTAAATAAATGAAAGTGGCCTTCTCCATTGGGGGGTGACTTGAAGCCTGATTCTCTGCTATGGGACTTCTCTCCAATTGATATTGCTTAATTTTTATTTATTTTATTTTATTTTAAATCATTTCCCTATCCAAATTTATTTGCAAGGGATTTACCTACATTTTGCTGCCTTTTGCAGCCCTCAAGCCCTTTCCTGGACTATTTTACAGCCTTTTTAGTGCCCCAAAGTTCGGGTCCCCATTGACTTCAATGGGGTTCGGGTTGGTTCAGGTTGAGTTCGGATCCCGCTCAACTCTAGTCCTAATAAATAGAGTGAGAAGAAATTGCAATAGCAGCACAATGGTGATTAGAAATAGGTTTTGACTAGAGTTGAGCGAACACCTGGATGTTCGGGTTCGAGAAGTTCGGCCGAACTTCACGAAAATGTTCGGGTTCGGGATCCAAACTTCATCCCCAACCCTAACCCCATTGAAGTCAATGGGGACCCAAACTTTTGGGCACTAAAAAGGCTGTAAAATAGTCCAGGAAAGGGCTAGAGGGCTGCAATAGACAGTAAAATGTAGGCAAATCCCCTGCAAACAAATTTGGATAGGGAAATGACTTAAAATAAAATAAATAAAAATTAACCAATATCAATTGGCAACTTGGAGGAGGAGGAGGTGGAATAGGAGGTTGGGGTGGCATCAGCTGGGAATGCTATGGTAGTTGATGTTCTCATCACAGCCAAAAAGGAATCATGTCTGCCTGCAGTGCCACAGGCCTCATTCACAGACTCAGGGCCATGGCACCCGCAAAGAGGAGAGCGGTCCCATAACAGCAACACAGGCCTGAGGTCAACCTGCAATGGAACAGGCCATTATCATTTATGTAGGCCTCTGACACCCAGACAGAGGAGAGGCAATTTGACAGTAAAAAGAGTTTAATGTCTCTCACCCAGACAGCAAGCAATTAAATGAAATATAGGACACTGACACCCAGACAATGGGGCGGTCATTAGACAGTAAAAAGAGTTTAATATCTCCCACCAAGACAACAAATGATTAGGGATGAGCGAACCCAAACTGTATAGTTCGGGTTCGTACTGAATTTTGGGGTGTTCGGGACACGGACCCGAACATTTTCAGAAAAATTCGGGTTCGTTGTTCGACGATTTCTTCCCGCTTTCTTAAGGGCTGCACAGCAGCCAATCAGCTAGCATTTTACTTCTTGCCCTAAGAAGCCATCACAGCCATGCCTACTAATGGCATGGCTGTGATTGGCCAAGTGCAGCATGTTACCAAGCATCTATTTAAGCTGGAGTCACGTAGCGCCGTACGTCACTCTGCTCTGATTAGTGTAGGGATAGGACGCAGCTGCTGTAAAGCGAGATTAGGCAGGGAAAACTCCGCAAAAACACCTAATGAAGTGATCGATCTACAGCTGTGAATCATTCAACTTCTGCTAGTTAATTGCTCACTGGTTTTTAGGCTGCACAGAGCGTTTTTCTGTCACTTTTTCTGGGGTGATCGGCGGCCACTTTGTGTCTTGTGGTGCACCAGCACAAGCTGCCACCAAGTCCATCAATCCATCAATACTAGTTTTTTTTTTTGCTATATCCTACATCAGGGCTTGGCTGTGCTTATTGTCACCCCTAGAAACTCAGGATAGAAATGTCTATATTTTATTGAGGGGTTAAATTCAATTGCCAAAATAGCAATCCCCTAAATCTGGTGTCCCAGCAGTGGCTGGCCAAGTTTAATAGTGTCCGGCAAAGGATATATTTTGTTCTGGGGTTAAATTCAATTGCCAAAATAGCAATCCCCTAAATCTGGTGTCCCAGCAGTGGCTGGCCAAGTTTAATAGTGTCCGGCAAAGAATAGATAATTTTCTGGGGTAGAATTCAATTGCCAAAATAGCAATACCATAAATCAGTGGTTTTATCTGTGGCTAGCCAAGTTTAATACTGTCCGTCAAAGGATATATTATTTTCTGGGGTGAAATTCAGTTGTAAAAATAGAAATAGTAAATCTGCTGTTCCAGCAGTGGCTGGCCAAGTTTAATAGTGTCCAGCAAAGGATACATTTTGTTTTGGGGTGAAATTCAATAGCCAAAATAGCAATCCCCTAAATCTGGTGTCCCAGCAGTGGCCGGCCAAGTTTAATTGTGTCCGACAAAGGATATCTTTTTTTCTGGGGTGAAATTCAGTTGCAAAAATAGAAATACCGTAAATCTGGTGTTCCAGCTGTGACTGGACAAATTTAAATAGTGTCCGTCAAAGGATATATTTTTTTCTGGGGTGAAATTCAGTTGCAAAAATAGAAATACCGTAAATCTGGTGTTCCATCTGTGACTGTATAAGTTTCATAGTGTCCGTCAAAGGATATATTATTTTTTGGGGTGAAATTCAATTGCCAAAACAGCAATACCCTAAATCAGTGGTTTCTGCTGTGGCAGGATAAGTTTTATATTGTCCATCAAAGGATTGCTTTTATTTTGGGGTGAAATTCAATTACCAAAATAGCAATACCGTAAATCAGTGGTTTCAGCTGTGGCTGGCCAAGTTTAATAGTGTCCGGCAAAGGGTAGATTTTGTTCTGTTGTGAAATTCAATTGCCAAAATAGCAATACAGTTAATCTGGTGTCCCAGCAGTAGCTGGCCAAGTTTAATAGTGCCCGGCAAAGGATAGATTTTGTTCTGGCGTGAAATTCAATTGCCAAAATAGCAATACAGTTAATCAGTGGTTCCAGCTGTGGCTGGCCAAGTTTATCCACTTGTGGACCGCCGCACACAGATATGCGTGATTGCGGCGGTCCTTCTGTTCCTCCTTGACGCATGCGCATTCACAGCAGCTCACAGATCGGAAGTTATACTACAGCCTGCCAGCGATGATCAATCGCTGGCAGGATGTAGAAGTTAAATAAATGAAATCAAACAGGTATATCAGACTCTGTTTTGTTAACAGCATCTGATATACCTGCTACCTGGTCCTCTGGTGGTCCCATTTGCTGGGATCGACCACCAGAGGATCAGGTAGCTACGTAAAGTAGCACCAAGCACCACACTACACCCCCCCCTGTCACTTATTAACCCCTTATTAACCCCTGATCACCCCATATGGACTCCCTGATCACCCCCCTGTCATTGCTCACCCCCCTGTATGGCTCCATTCAGACGTCCATATGTGTTTTGCGGATCCGTAAAACACGGACACCGGCAATGTGCTTTCTGCATTTTGCAGATCCGCACATTGCCAGAACCATATAGTAAATGCCTTTTCTTGTCCGCAATTGCGGACAAGAATAGGACATGTTCTATATTTTTGCGGAACGGAAGTGCAGACCCGGAAGTGTGGATCTGCAATTCCAGATCCGAGCGGGACAAAGTCTGTCCCTATAGAAATGAATGGGTCTGCAATTCCGTTCCGCAAACAGAATTGCGGAAGTGTGAATGGGGCATAGAGGTCCCTTATCACCGCCAGTTAGTTAGCTACTTGTTAGGTAGTTAGCGCCCAGCCCACCGCACCGGAGTCACTGATTTTGGCAGAAATTTTTTCATCTACGATGATTGATGCGAATGAAGAAATCTGTGCCATTCATTTTTTATTTTTTTTTCAGCCCAGAGGCTGAACAAAAAAAAAAATCTCAATATAAGGAGAATAGCAGAAACTCCTAATGCTGGCCATACATGTAATGCTTGCAGAGACCCTCAAATGCCAGGACAGTACAAACACCTCACATGTGACCCCATTTTGGAAAGAAGACACCCCAAGGTATTCCGTGAGGGGTATGGTGAGTTCATGTAAAATTTTATTTTTTGTCACAAGTTAGTGGAATATGAGACTTTGTAAAAAAAATATATATATATATAAATTTCCACTAACTTGTGCCAAAAAAAAAAAAATGTATGTGAACTCGCCATGCCCCTCATGGAATACCTTGGGGTGTCTTCTTTCCAAAATAGGGTCACATGCGGGGTATTTATACTGCCTTGGCATTTTAGGGGCCCTAAAGCGCGAGAATCCAAATGCGTAAAAATGCCCTCTGAAATCCTAACCCTCAGTTCACACCTGAGCATTTTACAGTGCGTTCAAACGCACTGTAAAACGCTCAACACATGAAAACCAATGCTTCCCTATGGCCCTGGTTCTCACTTGAGCGTTTTACAGCGCGTTTGAACACGCTGTAAAACGCCCTACGCTCAAAAAAGTTATTGAGCTTCTTTGGGGCGTTTTGTCGCGCGTTTGCACCCATAGACTTCAATGGGAACGCGCGTAAAGTGTAGATATGCCTTTTTTAAATTGGTCTCCAGAGTCACGAACGTGCGTATGACGCGCGTTTCCTATTTCCAAAACGCACTGTAATATGCGCGTCTTACGCGCGACAAAAACGCGCGTGATACGCGCGTATCAAATACGCTCAAGTGTGAACCCAGCGTAAAGGTACTCATTGGAATTAGGGCCCCTTTGCGCATCTTGGCTGCAAAAAAGTGTCACACATGTGGTATCGACGTACTCAGGAGAAGTAGGGCAAAGTGTTTTGGGGTGTATTTTTACATATACCCATGCTGGGTGAGAGAAAAAAATTTCTGTAAATTGACAATTTTGTATAAAATTTTTTAAAAGGTTGTCATTTACAGAAATATTTCTGTATTCCAATGAGTACCTTTAGGCCTCTTGCACACGGGCGTCATGTTTGACGCCCGGATAAGATGCGGGTGCGTTGCGGGAATCGCCGCGATTTTTCCGCGCGTGTGCTAACGCTTGTAGTGCGTTGAGCACGCGCGTGAAAAAATCCGCATGCTTGGTACCCAGACTCAAGTCAGACTTCATCACTGAAGTCTGGTTTCGGGATGAGTATTCTGTATGTGTAATTATTTTCCTTATAACATAGTTATAAGGGAAAATAACGCATTCTAATTACAGAATGCACAGTTCTCGGGCTTAAAGGGTTGTAACAATAAAGAGTTAACTCAGCCTTCTCCCATAGCGCAGAGCTTCAGAACGCCGTCTCTTGATAGTTTGCTGCTTGAGGCCTGTGGTGACGCCACAGGGTCACATGGTCCATCATAGAGCATTTGAGTGGACCATGTGACCCATGTGATCTCTGTGACATCACGGCAGGTCCTTCATCGAACATCTGTTGTCTCGATGAAGGACCTGCCGTGATGTCACAGGATCACATGGGTCACATGGTCCACTCAAATGCTTCTATGATTGGACCATGTGACCCTGTGACGTCACCACAGGTCCTCAAGCAGCCAAACTATCAAGAGAGACGACGCTCTGGGGCTCTGCGCGCATAATGGGAGAAGGTAAGTTAACTCTTTATTATTTTTAACCCTTTAAAGCCCGGGAACATTGCATTCTGTAATTAGAATGCGATTATTTTCCTTATAACTATGTTATAAAGGAAAATAATAACGATCGGGTCCCCATCCCGATCGTATCCTAGCAACCATGCGGGAAAATCGCAACGCATCCGCACATGATTGCGGATGATTGCGATTTTCCCGCATCCCCATTCACTTCTATGGGGCCTGCGCTGCGTGAAAATCGCAGAATATAGAACATGCTGCGATTTTCACGCAACGCAAAAGTGATGCGTGAAAATCACCGCTCATGTGCACAGCCCCATAGAACTGAATGGGTCAGGATTCAGTGCGGGTGCAATGCGTCCTCCTCACGCATTGCACCCACGCGGAAAATCTCGCCCGTGTGAAAGGCCTTAGGATTACAGGTCATTTTACGCATTTGATTCTCGCTTAGGGCCCCTAAAATGCCAGGGCAGTATAAATACCCCACAAGTGACCCCATTTTGGAAAGAAGACACCCCAAGGTATTCTGCGAGGGGCATGGCGAGTTCACAGAGAAAAAATTTTTTGGCACAAGCTAGCGGAATTTTTTTTTTTTTTTACAAAGTCTCATATTCCACTAACTTGTGACAAAAAATAAAATTTTACATGAACTCACCATACCCCTCACGGAATACTTTGGGGTGTCTTCTTTCTAAAATGGGGTCACATGTGGGGTATTTATACTGTCCTGGCATTTTAGGGGCCCCTAAAGCGTGAGAAGAATTCTGGAATCCAAATGCGTAAAAATGCCCTGTGAAATCCTAAAGGTACTCATTGGAATTAGTGCCTTTGCACTTCAGGCTGCAAAAGTGTCACACATGGGTCATCAGACTCAGGAGAAGTAGGGCAAAGTGTTTTGGGGTGTATTTTTACATATACCCATGCTGGGTGAGAGAAATATTTCTGTAAAGGACATCTTTTTAATTTTTTTTATACAAAGTTGACAATTTACAGAGATATTTCTCTCACCCAGCATGGGTATATGTAAAAATACACCCCAAAACACATTGCCCTACTTCTCCTGAGTACGGCGATACCACACGAATGACACTTTTTTGCAGCCTGGGTGCTCATAGGGGCCCAAATTCCAACGGGTAGGTTTTACATGGCTGCTCACAATTTAGCCCCGCCCAAAATTCCACAACAGTATACACACCGCACAAATGACCCCATTTCGGAAAGTAGATACCCCAAGGTATTCACTGAGGGGCATAGTGAGTCCGTGGGAGATTTTTTTTTTTTGCCAGAAGTTAGCAGAAATGGAAACTTTATTATTTTCTTTTTTTCCTCAGAAAGTGTCATTTTCCTCTAACTTGTGAAAAAAAATGAAATGATACATGAACTCACCATGCTCCTCCGCGAATACTTTGAGGTGTCTTCTTTCTAAAATGGTGTCACTTGGGGGGGGTATTTATACTATTCTGGCATTCTAGCACCTGAAGAAACACGACAGGTGCTCAGAAATTCAGAGCTGCGTCAAAATGCGGAAATTCACTTTTTTGCACCATAGTTTGTAAACGCTATAACTTTTACCCAAACCAATAAATATACACTTATTGGATTTTTTTTTTTTTTTATCAAAGACATGTAGAACAATAAATTTATATAGAAATGTAGTTTTTTTTGAAAAATGTCATTTTTTTGCAAAAATTTAGGTCATTTTTGATAATATCAAAAAAAGTAAAAATGTCAGCAGCAATGAAATACCACCAAATTAAAGCTCTATTAGTGAGAAGAAAAGGAGGTAAAATTCAGTTGGGTGGTAAATTGCATGATGGAGCAATAAACAGTGAAAGTAGTGTAGTGCAGAATTGTAAAAAGTGGCCTGGTCATTAAGGGTGTTTAAGCTAGGGGGCTGAGCTGGTTAAATACTGTCCGGCAAAGGATAGATTTTAAACTGTTGGGTGAAATATTACCATTTTTGCCATGTACAAAACCCTGCACTGCATAACTGACAGGGAACTTACAATTGGCGGTTACATTCATGAAATAAAGCCTTTTTGGGCTGTGAAGCCAAAGGTAGTCGCCAATAACTGTTTTTTTATTTTTTATTTTTTTAAATAAATTACTGTAGACCCCAAAACATTGGGAAAATTAAAAAATAAAACAAAGTGTAAGTGCAGGGTAGTATAACAGTGGTTGGGTGAGGTATACATGTTTATTCTGCATAAGGTACAAACAAGTCCTGTGGGATCCATGCCTGTTTCTTTTTAATAAACGAAAGCTTGCCCACATTGTCTGTGGACAGGCGGCTGCACTTGTCTGTGATAATGCCACCAGCCATGCACTTGTCTGTGATAATGCCACCAGCCATGCTAAACACACGTTCAGACAATACAGTGGCTGCAGGGTAGGCCAGCACCTCCAAGGCGTAAAGGGCAACCTTGAATGGGGCAGATCCAGTGGCGTAGCTAGAAATGATTGGGCACCACAGCAAATTTTTGAATGTGGCCCCTCTCCCCCAGTTTTTTTGCGAAAACCCCTTCCTTTCATGCCTCTGTTAGTCCTCCTTCTCCTCCTGGATGGGCCCTTTCTAGGTCACAGCCCCAAAGCAGTTGCTTCCCCTGCTTCCCCTGTAGCTATTCCCCTAGACAGACCCATCAGTCAGTACGTGTACTGTTCCACCATGTTGATGAAATGCTGCCTCCTGCTAAGATGTTCCAGATCTGCTGGTGGTGCAGGTTGTTGTGGCGTGATGACAAAACTTTTCCACATTTTGCCCATGCTAACCCTGCCTTCTGAGGTGTTGCTGGTGACCCAGCTGCATTGGCAAATTCTTCCTCCTCCTCCTCTACCTTCACCTTGTGCTTCCACTGAGTCCCCGGTGTCAGGTGTGAATGCCATCAGCAGCGTGTCTACTAGTGGGCTCATCTTCCTATTACACTCCAGTGAGGGAATTAAGGACGGCACGTTGTCCTTGTAATGGGGATGCAGCAGGTTGGCCAGCCAGTAATCAGCAAAAGTTAGAATGTGGCAGTAACTGGGCGGTCGTTGTGCAGGCACTGCAGCATGTAGTCGCTCATGTCTGCCAGGCTGCCCAGAGGCAAGCACAAGCTATCCTCTTTGAGGGAGGTATATCGTCTGTGTCCTCTGTATCCCCCAGCGTTCCTCCTACTCCTCTTCCTCATCCTCCAGAACTGTGCCCTGGATGGACAATTGTGTTCCAGGCCAGGGCCTATGTTGGTGCAGATACCCACCCTCCAAGCCACTTGTATTTGGTTGGCCTTAAGTTAAGGATAAGGCGTGTATATAGTTTTGTTTCTTTATATGGTTAGTTTAGCTGCCTTATAGTTATTTTAATATGTTTTTAAGTAAATTTATAAATAGTTTCTTAATGGTTTGAGTGAAAGGGGATGGGGGGTGTTGAGTGTGTAGGGTGTGAGGCTGTTTGGGTTTATTTTTCATCCGCTTTCTACACTGTCTATACTGCCACTGTATCTAATTTTGTTGTATAATACTGTTGAGGGGGCCCTGACAAAGTCTTTTAGTCCTCCTCCTCCTCCTCCTGGATGGGCCCCTTCTAGGTCAGGGACCCAAAACAGTGTGCCTCCCACGCTTCCCTGTAGATACGCCCCTGGGCAAACCCATCAGTAAGTACATGTACTCTTCCACCATGTTGCTGAAATGCTGCCTCCTGCTGAGACGTTCCAGATCTGCTTGTGGTGCAGGTTGTTGTGGCATGATGACAAAGCTTTCTCACATTTCGCCAATGCTAACCCAGCCTTTTGAGGTGCTAATGGTGACCCAGCTGCCCGTGAGCTGGCTTGGGTGCCACCCTGGTGAGAACATGGTTCCTCCTCATCCTCCTCATCCTACTTATCCTCCTCATCCGCCAGAACTTTGTCCTGGCTGGACAATTGTGTTCCAGGCCAGGGACTATGTTAATGCAGGAACCCACCCTTCGAGCCTCTTGTATGTCACTGGCCTTAAGTTAATGATAAGGCGTGTATATAGTTTTGTTTGTTTATATAGTAAGTTTAGCTGCATTATAGTTATTTTAATATGTTTTTAAGAAAATTTGTAAATAGTTTCTTAATGGTTTGAGTGAAAGGGGGGGGTGTTGAGTGTGTAGGGTGTGAGGCTGTTTGGGTTTATTTTTCATCCGCTTTCTACACTGTCTATACTGCCACTGTATCTAATTTCATTGTATAATACTGTTGAGGGGGCCCTGACAAAGTCTTTTAGTCCTCCTCCTCCTCCTCCTGGATGGGCCCCTTCTAGGTCAGGGACCCAAAACAGTGTGCCTCCCACGCTTCCCTGTAGATACGCCCCTGGGCAAACCCATCAGTAAGTACATGTACTCTTCCACCATGTTGCTGAAATGCTGCCTCCTGCTGAGACGTTCCAGATCTGCTTGTGGTGCAGGTTGTTGTGGCGTGATGACAAAGCTTTCTCACATTTCGCCAATGCTAACCCAGCCTTTTGAGGTGCTAATGGTGACCCAGCTGCCCGTGAGCTGGCTTGGGTGCCACCCTGGTGAGAACATGGTTCCTCCTCATCCTCCTCATCCTACTTATCCTCCTCATCCGCCAGAACTTTGTCCTGGCTGGACAATTGTGTTCCAGGCCAGGGACTATGTTAATGCAGGAACCCACCCTTCGAGCCTCTTGGATGTCACTGGCCTTAAATTAATGATAAGGCGTGTATATAGTTTTGTTTGTTTATATAGTAAGTTTAGCTGCATTATAGTTATTTTAATATGTTTTTAAGAAAATTTGTAAATGGTTTGTTAATGGTTTGAGTGAAAGGGGGGGGGGTTGTTGTGTGTGTTGGATCAACTGAATTGATTTTCACTGTCTGGTGTTTAGGAATTTCTGCACCCCAAATTCAGCACATGTGGCAGGCAGGGGATGTGTGTCAAACCGGCTAGGCCCAGACCTGCTACTATATTTCACCAATGGTCGGTCTGTTGTTCCATGCCTGTCCACAGCTCCTGCGCGGTGCGGGGTTTGTCCCACAAACACACAAGTTTTAAAACAACCTGCTGTCGTTTCCCCCTGGCTGGGCTGCTGTGGGTGGTGAAGGTGTTACGCTGAGTGGATGAGGAGAAGGTAGAGGAGGAGGAAGAAGAGTAGGAGGAGGAGGTAACAGGATACAAAGAAAAATGCCCAGCAATCCTCAGGGGCGGAAGGACTTTCGCAAAAATGCTATCCACCTTTGGGCCAGCCACTACATTTACCCACTGTGTTGTTGGTTATGTGGACATTGCCACAGATAGCATTGCGCAGTGCACACTTGATTTTTTCCGCCACTTGGTTGTGCAGGGAAGGTATGGCTCGCCTGCAAAAGTAGCGGCGGCTGGGATACGCATACTGTGAGATAGCCCCTGCCATAAGGTTTTTAAAACTGTCCACCAGACAGAATGACAGCATTTCAAAGGACCAGGAAGTTTGAAATAAGGCATTCAGAGCCATGGGTTGGGGGGTACTTCCTCTTTCTATTTTATCTCCAGTGTTTGGGAGATGGACAGCTGATAGCTGAACACTTCCATGGGATTTGGTGGAGATGCTTGGTGACAATGACAGATGTGGTGGCGTTCCTTCCGCATCCTCTGTTTGCTGGATGACAGGTGCCACTGTCACTCACTTGGGCTCCAGTTTATAATGATTATTTATTATTTTTCTGTATTTTATTTTATTTTAAGTCATTTCCCTATTCACATATGTTTGCAGTGCATTTACCGATATTTTGCTGCCTTTTGAAGCCCTCTAGCCCTTTCCAGGGCTATTTTACAGCCATTTAAGTGCCCAAAAGTTCGGGTCCCCATTGACTTAAATGGGGTTCGGGGTAAAGTTCGGGTCAAACTTCTTGAACCTGAACAACCAGGTGTTCGCTCAACTCTACAAATGATTAAACAACATATAGGCCCCTGACACACTGTCAATGGGGCGGTCATTAGCCAGTAAAAAGTGTTAAATGTCTGCCACCAAGAAAGCAAGCAAGTACGTGAAAGTTAGACCCCTGAAACCCAGACAATGGGGCAGTCATAAAAGTAAAAAGAGTTTAATATCTCCCACCAAGACAACAAATGATTAAACAACATATAGGCCCCTGACACCCAGACAATGGGGCGGTCATTAGGCAGTAAAAAGTGTTAAATGGCTGCCACCAAGACAGCAAGCAAGTACGTGAACGTTAGGCCCCTGACACCCAGACAGAGGTGAGAGGACCCAAAGCAGAGAATCAGGCTTCATGTCACCCACCAATGAAGAAGGCCACTTTAAGATAATTAGGCCCTTGCCACCCAGACGGAGGAGAGGTTCATTCAACTTTGGGTTGCCCCGCAAAATAATGGTAAAATTTAAAAAAGAGGATTCAATAAAGAAGTGCCCTGGAGTACAAGAATATATGGTTAAGGGGAGGTAGTTATAAATGTCTATTCTGCACAAAGGATGGACAGGTCCTGTGGGATCCATGCCTGGTTCATTTTTATGAACGTCAGCTTGTCCACGTTGGCTGTGGACAGGCGGCTGCGTTTATCAGTAATGACGCCACCTGCGGTGCTGAATACACGTTCAGACAAAACGCTGGCCGCCGGGCAGGCGAGCACCTCCAAGGCATAAAAGGCTAGCTCTGGCCACGTGGACAATTTGGAGACCCAGAAGTTGAATGGAGCCGAACCATCAGTCAGTACGTGGAGGGGTGTGCACACGTACTGTTCAACCATGTTAGTGAAATGCTGCCTCCTGCTAACACATTCCGTATCAGGTGGTGGTGCAGTTAGCTGTGGCATGGTGACAAAACTTTTCCACATTACTGCCATGCTAACCCTGCCCTCAGAGGAGCTGGCCGTGACACAGCTGCATTGGCGACCTCTTGCTCCTCCTCTGCCTTCGCCTTGGGCTTCCACTTGTTTCCCTGTGACATTTGGGAATGCTCTCAGGAGCGCGTCTACCAGCGTGCGCTTGTACTCACGCATCTTCCTATCATGCTCCAGTGCAGGAAGTAAGGTGGGCACATTGTCTTTGTACCGGGGATCCAGCAGGGTGGCAATCCAGTCGTCCGCACACGTTAAATGTGGGCAACTCTGCTGTCGTTGTGCAGGCACTGCAGCATGTAGTCGCTCATGTGTGCCAGGCTGCCCAGAGGAAAGGACAAGCTGTCCTCTGTGAGAGGCGTATCATCATCCCTTCCGTATCCCCCAGCCACGCACCAGTGATGGGCCTGAGCTGTGTTGGGTGCCACCCCGCTGTGAACCTGCTTCATCATCCTCCACCTCCTCCTCATCCTCCTCGTCCTCCAATAGTGGGCCCTGGCTGGCCATATTTGTACCTGGCCTCTGCTGTTGCAAAAAACCTCCCTCTGAGCCACTTCTAAAAGACTGGCCTGAAAGTGCTAAAAATGACCCCTTATCCTCCTCCTCCTCCTGGGCCTCCTCCTCTTCCATCATCACCCTAAGTGTTTTCTCAAGGAGACATAGAAGTGGTATTGTAATGCTGGTAACGGCGTCATCGCCACTGGCCATGTTGGTGGAGTACTCGAAACAGCGCAACAGGGCACACAGGTCTCGCATGGAGGCCCAGTCATTGGCGGTGAAGTGGTGCTGTTCCGCAGTGCGACTGACCCATGCATGCTGAAGCTGAAACTCCACTATGGCCTGCTGCTGCTCGCACAGTCTCTCCAGCATGTGCAAGGTGAAGTTCCACCTGGTGGGCATGTCGCATATAAGGCGGTGAGTCGGAAGGCCGAAGTTACGCTGTAGCGCAGACAGGCGAGCAGTGGCAGGATTTGAACGCTGGAAGCGCGCACAGACGGCCCGCACTTTATGCAGCAGCTCTGACATGTCGGGGTAGTTGTGAATAAACTTCTGCACCACCAACTTCAGCACATGCGCCAGGCAAGGGATGTGCGTCAAACTGGCTAGTCCCAGAGCTGCGACTAAATTTCGCCACCAGGCCGGGCTTGAGGCCCACCGGCAGCAAGCACTTATCGGTCTGTTGTTCAATATCCCGTTACAACTCCTGTGCGGTGTGGGGCCTGTTCCTCAAACATATAAGTATGAGAACGGCCTGCTGACGTTTACCCCAGGCTGTGCTGAAGTTGGTGGTGAAGGTGTGTGGCTGACTGGATGAGCAGGTGGAAGCAGAGGAGGAGGAAGCCAAGTAGAAGGAGGAGGCTACAGGAGGCAATGAATGATGCCCTGCAATCCTTGGCAGCGTAAGGAGGTGCACCAAAGAACTCTCCGCCTGGGGTCCAGCCGCCACTACATTTACCCAGTGTGCAGTTAGGGAGATATAGCGTCCCTGGCCGTGCTTACTGGTTCACGTATCTGTTAGGTGGACCTTGCCACAGATGGCGTTGCGCAGTACAATCTTGATTTTATCGGATACTTGGTTGTGCAGGGAAGGCACGGCTGTCTTGGAGAAGTAGTGGCAGCTGGGAACAACATACTGTGGGACAGCCATCGCCATCAGCTGTTTGAAGCTGTCATTCTGGCCCAGGGCTCAAGGGTGGCTAGGTGGGAATTTACATTTTCTCTCCATGGTGAGATGGTGAGCTGAACGCTACCGTGTGACATGGTGGAGATGCTTGGTGACGCAAGTGGTGGTGTCGGTGGCACATCTTCTGTTTGGTGGGCAGCAGGTGCCAACATTCCTCCCGAGGTGGAGGAAGAGGCCGAGGCAGAAGAGGGAGCAGGGGGAGCCTGAGTGAGTACCTTGTATTTAAGGTGTTAACTCCACTGCAGTTCATGCTTTGCATGTAGATGCCTGGTCATGCAGGTTGTGCTAAGGTTTAGAACGTTAATGCCTCGCTTCAAGCTCTGATGGCACAATGTGCAAACCACTCGAGTCTTGTCGTCAGCACATTGTTTAAAGAAGTGCCATGCCAGGGAACTCCTTGAACCTGCCTTTTGGGTGCTCGGTCCCTGGTGGCGGTGGCCAGTAGCAGGCGAACTCTCTTGGCGGCGGCAGTTCTGTATTTGCCGCCTGCTCCCTCTTTTGCTACGCTGTTGGCTCGGTCTCACCGCTGGAACACCAGATTCAGGGTATTGCTATTTTGGCAATTACATTTCACCCCAGAACAAAATCTATCCTTTGACGAATACTATTAAACTTTTTCAGTCACAGCTGGAACACCATATTCAGGGTATTGCTATTTTTGCAATTAAATTTCACCCCAGAAAAAAATATACCCTTTTACGGACAGATTTAAACTAGGCCTGCAACTGCTGGAATACCAGATTAACTGTTTTTATATTTTTGCAACTGTATTTCACCCCAGAAAATAATATATCCTTTGACGGACACTAGGGAAATTGTCCAGTCACAGCTGGAACACCAGATTCAGGGTATTGCTATTTTGGCAATTGAAATTCACCCCAGAAAATAATATATCCTGTGATGGACACTATCAAACTTGGCCAGCCACAGCTGAAACCACTAATTTATGGTATTGCTATTTTGGCAATTGAAGTTTCACCCCAGAAAAAAATATATCCTTTGCCGGACACTATTAAACTTGTCCAGCCACAGCTGGAACACCAGATTTACTGTTTTTCTATTTTTGCAACTGTCAGGCAGCTACTGCCAAGGCCAATAAGATAATGGGTTGCATCAAAAGGGGCATAGACGCCCCTGATGAGAACATAGTCCTACCATTTTACAAATCACTAGTCTGACCAAACATGGAGTACAGTGTACAGTTCTGGGCTCCTGTGAACAAGGCAGACATAGCAGAGAGGGTTCAGAGGAGGGAAACAAAAGTAATAACTGGAATGGGGCAACTACAGTACCCTAAAAGGTTATCAAAATTAGGGTTATTCACTTTAGAAAAAAGACGACTGAGGGGAGATCTAATATCTATGTATAAATATATCAGGGGTCAGTACAGAGATCTGTCCCATCATCTATTTATCCCCAGGACTGTGACTGTGACGAGGGGACATCCTCTGCGTCTGGAGGAAAGAAGGTTTGTACACAAACATAGAAAAGGATTCTTCACTGTAAGAGCAGTGAGACTATGGAACTCTCTGTCTGAGGAGGTGGTGATGGTGAGTACAATAAAGGAATTCAAGAGGGGACTGGATTTATTTCTGGAGTGTAATAATATTACAGGCTACAGCTACTAGGGAGGGGTGGTTGATCCAGGAAGTTATTCTGATTGCCTGATTGGAGTCGGGAAGGAATTTTTTTCCCCTTAAGTGGGGAAAATTGGCTTCTGCCTCACAGGGGTTTTTTGCCTTCCTCTGGATCAACTTGAAGGAAACAGGCCGAACTGGATGGACAAATGTCTTTTTTCGGTCTTATATACTATGTTACTATGTTACTATGTTATTTCACCCCAGAAAATAATATATCCTTTGACGGACACTAGGAAATTGTCCAGTCACAGTTGGAACACCAGATTCAGGGTATTGCTATTTTGGCAATTAAATTTCACCCCAGAAAAAAATATATCCTGTGATGGACACTATTTAACTTGGCCAGCCACAGCTGAAACCACTGATTTATGGTATTGCTATTTTGGCAATTGAATTTCACCCCAGAACAAAATCTATCCTTTGCCGGACACTATTAACCACATCCCGACCGCGTAACGCAGGGATGCGTCCTGCGGGCGGCCGGCATGCTCCTCCTTGATGCATCGGCGCATGATCTCGCGAGAGTGAGCGCTCACAGGATAGCGTCGGGAGGAACTTTAACTACAGCCTGCCAGCACTAATCGTGCGCTGGCAGGCTGTAGTAGTTAAAAAAAAAAAATTGCATATCAGACGCTGTTTTGTTAACAGCATTTGATATGCCTGCTGCCTGCTCCTCTGGTGGTCCCTTTTGATTGGGACCACCAGAGGAAACATATGTAAGTGCAAAAATAACCATACAGACCCCCCCACCCGTTCACCCGCCCCCGCGTCAATGACCCCTGATCACCCCATGTCACCCCCCTGATCACCACCTCTCACCCCCTGTCACCTCCGCGTCACTAATCACCCCCTGTAAGGCTTATTCAGACGTCCGTATGTGTTTTGCGGATCTACGGATCCGCAAAGCACGGACACCGGCAATGTGCTTTCCGCATTTTGCGGATCCGCACATTGCCATTACTATATAGAAAATGCTCTATCTTTTGCAGAGGACATGCTCTATCTTTTGCGGAGCTGCGGCCGGATGTTACGGGGCCGAAACCCGGAAGTTCGCGGTCTTAGCTCCTCAAATGCTGATGCGGAGAGCACGCTCTCCGCATCACCGCCGGCCCCATTCACACTGAATGGGTCCTCATCTATTCCGCAGAATTGCAGAATAAAGGGGAACATTTTTGCGGACGTTTAAATGGGGCCTTACTTCGCAAGCATTCCTATGTCCTTTCCCCTCTTTTTTTGCATATTTTTGGCAGAGATTTGTTCATCCACATTGATTGCGAATGAAGAAATCTGTGCCGTTCATTTTTTCTTTTAGCCCAGAGGCTGAACGGAAAAAAAAAATCTCATTACCCGTATCCGTATGCTCAATATAAGGAGAATAGCAGAAACTCCTAATGCTGGCCATACATGTAATGATTGCGGAGACCCTCAAATGTCAGGGCAGTACAAACACCTCACATGTGACCCCATTTTAGAAAGTAGACACCCCAAGGTATTCTGTGAGGGGCATGGCGAATTCATAGATTTTTTTTTTTTGGCACAAGTTAGCAGAATTTGACTTTTTTTCTTACAAAGTCTCATATTCCACTAACTCAGTGCTTCTCAATTATTTTCTGTCATGCCCCCTAGGAAGAAGAAAACATTTCGCGCCCGCGCGACTGTAAATAGTATCATTTGTCTATAAAATTGTTATAAGTACACCAATCTCCCCACAGGCGAGGGCCATTAACACCCCCCCCCCCACAAACCCCTCCATTAACCCCCCTCCCCAATCATGTGCAGGGTCCAGGCTTCCCCCTCCCCAAATCATGTGCAGGCTCTCTCCCCCAAAATCATGTGCAGGCTCCATTAACCCCCTCCCCAAATCATGTGCAGGCTCCATTAACCCCCTCCCCCAATCATGTGCAGGCTCCATTAACCCCCTCCCCAATCATGTGCAGGCTCCATTAACCCCCTCCCCCAATCATGTGCAGGCTCCATTAACCCCCTCCCCCAATCATGTGCAGGCTCCATTAACCCCCTCCCCAAATCATGTGCAGGCTCCATTAACCCCTCCCCCAATCATGTGCAGGCTCCATTAACCCCCTCCCCCAATCATGTGCAGGCTCCATTAACCCCCTCCCCAATCATGTGCAGGCTCCATTAACCCCCTCCCCAAATCATGTGCAGGCTCCATTAACCCCCTCCCCCAATCATGTGCAGGCTACATTAACCCCTCCCCAAATCATGTGCAGGCTCCATTAACCCCCTCCCCAATCATGTGCAGGCTCCATTAACCCCCTCCCCCAATCATGTGCAGGCTCCATTAACCCCCTCCCCAATCATGTGCAGGCTCCATTAACCCCTCCCCCAATCATGTGCAGGCTCCATTAACCCCCTCCCCAAATCATGTGCAGGCTCCATTAACCCCCTCCCCAATCATGTGCAGGCTCCATTAACCCCCTCCCCAATCATGTGCAGGCTCCATTAACCCCCTCCCCAATCATGTGCAGGCTACATTAAACCCCCCCATACTTACCTCCTGGAAGTGCTGGATGCAGGCCTCTTCCGGCCTGTGTCCCACTTCTGCACTCTGCTCAGGCGGCGCGATGACGTCATCGCGCCGCTTGAACCGCTCTGATAGGCTGCCGGCACAAGGCCCGCAGCCTATCAGAGGAGCAGGAGGAGACGCCTCTCCTCCACTGCCGCACAGCACAGCGATCTGTATCGCTGTCCAGAGGACGGCGATACAGATCACTATGGAGATGAACAGCTTCCACAGTGGAAGCGTTCATCTCCTGTGACCTGGAGCCCCCTTTACGGAGCCTCGCGCCCCCTGGGGGCGCCCCACTATTTGAAAACCACTGCACTAACTTGTGACAAAAAATAAAATTTTACATGAACTCACCATACCCCTCATGGAATACTTTGGGGTGTCTTCTTTCTAAAATGGGGTCACTTGTGGGGTATTTATACTGCCCTGGCAATTTAGGGGCCCCTAATGCGTGAGAAGTCGTTTGGAATCCAAATGCGTAAAAATGCCCTGTAAAAATCCTATAGGTACTTATTGGAATTTGGGCCCCTTTGCGCATCTTGGCTGCAAAAAAGTGTCACTCATGTGGTATCGCTGTACTCAGGAGAAGTAAGGAAATTTGTTTTGGGTTGTAGTTTTACATATACCCATTCTGGGTGTGAGAAATATCTCTGTAAATGACAACTTTTCAAATTTTTTTTATACAAAGTTGTCAGTTTACAGAGATTTTTCTCTCACCCAGCATGGGTATATGTAAAAATACACCTCAAAACACATTGCCCTACTTCTTCTGAGTACGGCGATACCACATGTGTGCCACTTTTTTGCAGCCTAGGTGCGTAAAGTGGCCGAAAGTCCAACGAGTACCTTTAGGCTTTACAGGGCTGCTCACAATTTAGTCCCGCCCAAAATGCCAGAACAGTAAACACACCCCACGAATGACCGCATTTCAGAAAGTAGACACCCCAAGGTATTCACGGAGGGGTATAGTGAGTCCGTGGGGGATTTTTTTTTTTGCCAGAAGTTAGCAGAAATGGAAACTTTAATATTTTTTTTTTTCCTCAGAAAGTGTCATTTTTTGTTAACCAGTGAAAAAAAGAAATCATACATGCACTTACCATGCCCCTCCGCGAATACTTTCCGGTGTCTTCTTTCTAAAATGGTGTCATTTGGGGGGTAGTTATACTATCCTGACATTCTAGCACCCGAAGAAACATGAAAGGTGCTCAGAAAGTCAGATCTGCTTCAAAATGCGGAAATTCACTTTTTTGCACCATAGTTTGTAAACACTAACTTTTACAAAACCAATAAATATACACTTATTGGATTTTTTTTATCAAAGACATGTAGCACAATAAACTTAGAGAAAAAATTATATAGAAATGTAGTTTTTTTTTATTTATTTTACAATAGAAAGTGAAAAATGTCATTTTTTTGCAAAAATTTCGGTCATTTTTGATTAATATCAAAAAAAGTAAAAATGTCAGCAGCAATGAAATACCACCAAATGAAAGCTCTATTAGTGAGAAGAAAAGGAGGTAAAATTCATTTGGATGGTAAGTTTTATGACCGAGCAATAAACCATGAAAGTAGTGTAGTGCAGAATTGTAAAAAGTGGTCTGATCATTAAGGGTGTTTAAGCTAGGGGGGCTGAGGTGGTTAAACTTTGCCAGCCACTGCTGGGACACCAGATTTACCATATTACGATTTTGGCAATTAAATTTCACCCCAGAAAAAAAATATATCCTTTTCCGGACACTATTTAACTTGTCCAGTCACAGCTGGAACACAAGATTTACGGTATTGCTATTTTGGCAATTGAATTTCACCCCAGAAAATTATCTCTCCTTTGCCGGACACTATTAAACTTGGCCAGCCACTGCTGGGACACCAGATTTACGGTATTGCTATTTTGGCAATTGAATTTCACCAGAGAAAAAAATCTATCTTTTGCCAGACAGCAGACAGTATTCCACTTGGCTAGCCACAGATGGAACACCAGATTTAGGGGATTGCTATTTTGGCAATTGAATTTAACTAGTGATGAGCAGAAGGTGCCATATTCGATATCGCGATATTTTGCGAAAATTCTATTGAATATTCATCATATATTCGTCAAAATCAAATATTCGTCATCATTCTATATATTGCGAATGTTAAGCGAATTTATATTCGTATTGCAAATTAAACTTAGAGCTGGGTTCCTAATGGTTGTCATCCATTAGGAACTCAGCTCTAAGTTAAATTCGCCATGTGATTAATATAACCTGTATTACTCGCATTGCGAATTCAACTTACAGTTGTGTTCAAAATTATTCAACCCCTAATGCTGTAAAGGGTTTTAGGGAATTTAGTCTACATTTGTAATTGTGTTCAGAATGAAATCTTACAAGGACTTTTTAAAGAACCAAATGCAACTAAAATGACATCAATTGTTTTTGTAATACAGTATTAAATGTTTTTTTGTGATTTCTTCAATGACACAATTATTTAACCTCTTAAAGACTACCACTCTTAAGAACAGAGGTTCATTCAAGTGTTTTCGATCAGGTATTGAAAACACCTGTGGATGTCAAGGAGCAGCAATCAAGTATAATAAGCACCAATTAGGCAGATTTAAAATAACTGTGATACTCAGCTCCTTCTAGACATTTACTGGTGTGTTTACAAACATGGTGAAGTCAAGAGAATGGTCCACTAAGACAAGAGAAGAGGTGATTTCTCTTCACAGGAAGGGCAATGGCTATAAGAAGATTGCAAAGATGTTAAACATACCAAGAGACACCATAGGAAGCATCATTCACAAATTCAAGGCAAAGGGCACTGTTGAAACGCTACCTGGTCGTGGCAGAAAGAAGATGCTGACTTTGACTGCTGTGCGCTACCTGAAGCGCAAAGTGGAGAAAAGTCCCTGTGTGACTGCTGAGCAACTGAAAAAAAGATTTGTCAGATGTGGGTACTGAAGTTTCAGCTCAGACAATAGAGGCGCACACTGCGTAATGAAGGCCTTCATGCCAGAACTCCCAGGCGCACCCCCTTGCTGTCTCCAAAGAATAAGAAGAGTCGACTGCAGTATGCCTAATCTCGCCCTCACAGAAGCTGCGTCCTCTCCCTACACTAATCAGAGCAGAGTGACGTGCGGCGCTACGTGACTCCAGCTTAAATAGAGTCTGGGTCACATGCTGCACTTGGCCAATCACAGCCATGCCATTAGTAGGCATGGCTGTGATAGCTTCTTAGGGCAAGAAGTAAAATGCTAGCTGATTGACTGCTGTGCAGCCCTTCAGAAAGAGGGAAGAAATCGCCGAACAATGGACCCGAACCTGAACTTTTTTGAAAATGTTCGGATCCGGGTCCATGTCCTGAACACCCCAAAATTCCGTACGAACCTGAACTATCCAGTTCGGGTTCGCTCATCCCTAGTTCCTAATAATTGCCCTACTTAACTGCGTAAACAAGAACGTGATGTAACAAACAACAAATCTGTATGAGAATAGTATCACAGGTAACACAGTAACACATTAAGGGACATAACTACTGTGTGAGGACAGTAAGCATTTTACTGTGTGGGGACAGTAAGAGGGTATTCTACTGTGTGGGAGCACTAAGGGGGTACAAGTACTGTGTGGGGCACTAATGGAATTTTACTGTGCGTGGGCATTAAGGGGGAGCACTACTTTGTCAGGTCACTAAGGGAGGAATAACTACTGAGTGGGTGTGTGGTTCTATGGCAAGCGTAGGCAGTCGTGACATGCTTTGTAGGGAGATTGATAAAAGCGGCGGTTCAAAAATTTGCCCGGCCTTTTCTAGTTACGCCCCTGTAAAAGGTGATTGCTATTCAAGATGAAACAAAATATAAAGCGTGGCCAAAAGCTGCTCTGACCTATGAAGGACTGTCTAGACTGCTTCTCACCACAGACTGGAGGTCATAAATAATGTGAGCAATAGCTGCTCTGTTCTATTAGAGAATCGGTAACCTATGTAATCCTAATAGAGCAGGGGGTTATCAGGTCTCCTATAGAACAGGGTAGCTGCCGCTGACACTATTTAAGATGTCCCTTTAGTGGCAGGGCCGGACTGGCCTACCGGGATACCGGGAAAATTCCCGGTAGGCCGGTAGCCCTGACTGCCGCACGGCGAGACTGGCTCCATGGCAGGCAGAGCAGAGGTGTAGGCGTGCTGCATGTAGCTGACTGCAGGGCCGGCCGACCTGTGAGGAGGCTGAGGCTTTTGCTTAGTTATTCCCCTGTGGCCCGGAACTAGTTATCAGTGCTGACCGGCGGCCGCCGCTGCCGCCTGCCGCGCGCTGTAAATTAATACAATACTACCTCTGGCTGGCTGCTGCAGGCGGGCGGCAGTGTAGTAGTATTCATTCATAGGGGGCGGAGTCCCAGACCGGACCCAGCGGAGGCAGAGAGGTCAGATGCGTGGTGCGTGCTGTGCGGCGCATGATGTCACGTGCCCTGCGCGCTGATAGCTGCTGACTGAGGTGAGGCCCTGTCCGGCCATCTGGCCCCTGGTGACTAGGCGGCCCTGGCCTGGAAACTTACTTAGTTTGAACCAGACGTCACATAATCAAGTTCAAGAACTTGAACTTGTCTTCAAGTGAGTTTCATCTTAGTATGGCACTGCAGTAACCAGAGGGCTGGAGGCAAAAGGTGGAGCTGTACCAGGCCTCTGCAGCATCAGGAAGAGTAGGAGCCTCTGTAGTTGGCCTTTTGGTGGGCATTTCTGTGGCAAGCAGTCTGTTAGGGGTGGAAACAATGTAGAGGGCATCTGTAGTTGGCACACTGGGGGATCTCTGTGCCAGGCAATTCTTGGGGCTTTTTAGAATCAGGCTCTTGGAGCATCTATAGCTGCCAGCCTGCCACTGTTAGAGCACCGCTGTGGTAAGCAGTCTATGGGGGCATCTCAGCCGGAGACATTGTAGGAGCAACTGTAGCTGCCAGTCTTAGGGAATCCGAATCCCTGTGCCAGTCCCTCCTTGTGGCATCTTAATTTCCGACAATTTTAGACACTGGTGGTATCTGTAGCTGCCAGTCTTAGGGCATTTATGTGGCAGTCACTTCTTGTGGCATCATCTGTAGCTGGCACTCTTAGGGCATCTCTGTGACAGGTCCTCCTGGGGGCATCTTAGGATCAGACACTTGGAGCATCTGTAGCTGCCAGTCGTAGGGAATCCCTATGCCAGTCCCTCCTTGTGGCATCTTAGGATCAGACACTGGCTGTATCTGTAGCTGCCACTCTGGCGGTGCCCAGTTGCTCCAGTGTGACCAGTCCGGGAGCAGAGACCAGTAGTGTATGATAAGTGTATAAAAAATAAGTATGTTGTACAAAACTTTTTTTTTTTAATATGCGTATGTCCCCCCCCCCCTTGTCCCACAGTGCTACCCTTTACCGCTCAGTCATATTAGGGTAACTTATACAGAAGGTATATAACTAGGGAGGGGTACATATAACTGAGGAGGGCTAGGCTACTATCAGACATTATACAGGGGTAATATAACTTATGTATTACCCCTCACCCCTGTATTATGTCTCTGATAGCCCTCCTCAGTTATATTAACCCTGTGTAATGTACCCTGATACCCCTCAGTTATATAATACAACTGAGGGGTATCAGGGTAAGTTATACAGGGCGGGGTAATATAACTAGGGCCCCTTTCACACGGGCGTGATTTCCGCGCGGGTGCAATGTGTGAGGTGAATGCATTGCACCCGCACTGAATCCGGACCCATTTATTTCTATGGGGCTGTGCACATGAGCAGTGATTTTTACACATCACTTCTGTGTTGCGTGAAAATCGCAGCATGCTCTATATTTAGCGTTTTTCACGCAACGCAGGCCCCATAGAAGTGAATGGGGCTGCGGGAAAATCGCAAGCATCCGCAAGCAGAGTGCGGCTGCAGTGCGATTTTCCCGCATGGTTGCTAGCTGACGGGACCCGATCTTCATTATTTTCCCTTATAACATGGTTATAAGGGAAAATAATAGCATTCTTAATAAAGAATGCTTTGTAGAATGAGGATTAAGGGGTTAAAAATAAAAAAATTCACTTACCTTAGCCACTTGATCGCGTAGTTGGTGATCACTAGAGTTGAGCGAACTTCTATTTTTAGTTTGGCGTCCAAAGTTCGGGTTATCGTAGCATCCCGTTATGGATTCCGCTACCCCGGACCATAACGGCATTTGGAATCCATAAGGGGATGCTTCAATGAACCCGAACCTTGGACAACCCTAAGGACCTGGGGTGACGTCACCGTCATGTGATCAGTGCAGGGGTGTGGCTCAGCACTGGATTGGATAAGAGGTGACCCAGTACTGAGCCACGCCCCTGCACTGATCACATGATGGTGACGTCACCCCAGGTCCTTAGGGTTGTCCAAGGTTCGGGTTCATTGAAGCATCCCCTTATGGATTCCAAATGCCGTATAGTCCATCGATGCGGAATCCATAGCGGATGCTACGATAACCTAACCCAGACTTTGGACGCCGAACTAAAATAGAAGTTCGCTCAACTCTAGTGATCTCTCTTCTCTCTTCAAGCATTAGCTGCAGTCTAAAAGGACCTGTGATGACGTCACATCACATGGTCCATCACAGGTCCTTTAGACTACAGCTAATGCTTGAAGAGAGATCGCCAGGGGCGTACATAGAAATCACTGGGCCCCATAGCAAGAATCTGAAATGGGCCCCCTTAACCCCACCCACTACCCACCCCTGGCCCCTCCCACCTCCCCCTTAACCCCGCCCTCCCATCTCCTGTCCTGGCTCCTCCCATGCCACACCCCCATTAAATAAATTTATACATGACCTACTGAAACTACTGGGGGCTGTGGATGGCACTGTTATGGGATGGGGGGCTGTGGATGGCACTGTTATGGGGGGATCTGTGGATGGCACTGTTATGGGGGATCTGTGGATGGCACTGTTATGGGGGGATCTGTGGATGGCACTGTTATGGGGATCTGTGGATGGCACTGTTATGGGATGGGGGGCTGTGGATGGCACTGTTATGGGATGGGGGCTGTGGATGGCACTGTTATGGGGATCTGTGAATGGCATCCACAGCCCCCATCCCATAACAGTGCCATCCACAGCCCTCCCCATCCCATACAGTGCCATCCACAGCCCCCCATCCCATAACAGTGCCATCCACAGCCCCCATCCCATAACAGTTCCATCCACAGCCCCCAATCCCATAACAGTGCCATCCACAGCCCCCATCCCATAACAGTTCCATCCACAGCCCCCAATCCCATAACAGTGCCATCCACAGCCCCCATCCCATAACAGTTCCATCCACAGCCCCCATCCCATAACAGTGCAATCCACAGGCCCCCTCCCCATTACCGCTCCTGTCAAGTTCTAAAATTCAATTACGGTACTCTGTACCATAATCCATAATATAAATAATGCCCCCTCTGTTTTAATTTATCATAAACTCACATGAGGCGCACCGGCAGTGAATACTTCACGCAGGCCGGGCGGGCGGCGCAGCGTGACTGGCGTCACATGCCTGCGCCGCCTGCTTCATTCATAAAGCAGGCCGGGCAGGCACGTGACATGAGACAGTCACGCTGCGCTCACCGCCCGGCCTGCGTGAAGTATTCACTG
Source organism: Bufotes viridis (assembly GCA_033119425.1). Classification (NCBI taxonomy): domain Eukaryota; kingdom Metazoa; phylum Chordata; class Amphibia; order Anura; family Bufonidae; genus Bufotes; species Bufotes viridis. The sequence continues at coordinate 131,397,978 of CM065591.1, forward strand.
CCGGTGCGCCTTATGTGGTTATGATAAATTAAAACAGAGAGGCATATTTATATTATGGATTATGGTACAGAGTACCGTAGTGAATTTCAGAACTGACAGGAGTGGTGGGGCCGGAGTGCCCAGCCATAAATGCCCGCCCCCAGCTCCTCCTCCCTGATTATACATCGCAGCCTGCGATGCTGGAGCATCGCAGGCTGCTGTCCGTGCAAAGTGGGGGGGCGGAGCGTTCCATGGCTTCGGGCCCCCCTGTGCTGCGGGCCCCATAGCAGTGGCGTGGTCTGCCTCTATTGACGGTACGCCACTGGAGATCGCCAACTACGCGATCAAGTGGCTAAGGTAAATTAAGTTTTTTATTTTTAACCCCTTAATCCTCATTCTACAAAGCATTCTTTATTGAGAATGCTATTATTTTCCCTTATAACCATCTTATAAGCGAAAATAATAAATTCTCCAGAATACTCAACCCGAAAGCCTGCTTCAGTGATGAAGTCCGGGTTCGGGTGTGGGTACCAAACATGACGATTTTTCTCACGAGCGTGCAAAACGCATTAAAACGCTTTGCACTCGCGCAGGAAAATCGCACATTTTCCCGCAACTCACCCGCCTCTTATCCAGGCGTCAAATTTGACGGCTGTGTGAAAGAGGCCTAAGGGGTATTAGGCGGGTACATTATTATACAGGGGTAATATAACTTAGGAGGGCTATCAGGGGACATTATACAGAGGTAAGATAACTTATATTACCCCTGTATAATAATGTATCCGTCTGATACCCCTTAGTTATAATACCCCCTGTATAATGTCCCCTGATAGCGCTCCTTAGTTATATGTCATCCACAGATCCTCCATAACAGTGTCATCCACAGATCCCCATGGCAGTGTGCCTGCCCTGCTCACTGAGGAGAGACTGTCTGGGCATGCTGAAAGTTGTAGTTTTGCAATGGCTGGAGGCATCCTGGTTGGGAAAAGCTGGTCTACTGTGATAATATAAACAATGGGGGTTATACAAAAGAGCTATTGTGGTGCAAAGTTCATATTCGTGTTTACACACGTGCTTTATAAACAAGTAAATAATTACGCAGTGCTGTGGGGCTGGTATGCAACTTTTTCCGGGGCTGGTATGCAACTTTTTCCAGGGCTGGTTTTGATCGCCAGTCCGGCCCTGTTTAGTGGTAAGAAGCAGTTTGGCATGTACGAAATACAGGCTTGGTGTGCTATGCTTTTGCATCTCCTGGAGAATTATTGTTGAATGCACTAGGTCAACCCTGCAGGAGCTGGCCCCTGCCTTGAAATAGAAGAAGACTGTTGAGCAGAAGGGAGGCAGAGCGAGCACTTCGGGCACAGGAAGTCAGGAGTCAGAAACAGTATACATCATTTGCCAGCAATATAGAGTGAGCCTAGAAAGGCTCTCAATTGAGTACTATGGAACCTACCATGCATTGGTAGTGGCTCACACTTTCCACTTGCTGTCTCTGCTTTTCAGCAGCAGCCCACTTCCTAGGACAGTGATGGCTAACCTCCGGCACTCCTTCTGTGGTGAAACTACAACTCCCAGCATGCTCCATTAATTTCTATGGAGTTCTGAGAACAGCCAAGCATGTGTACGTCTTGGGAGTCATAGTTTTACCACAGCTGGAGTGCCGGAGGTTAGCCGTCACAGTCTTAGGCCTCTTTCACACGGGCGTCATGTTTGACGCCCGGATAAGAGGCGGGTGCGTTGCTGGAATATGCGCGATTTTTCCGCGCGGGTGCAAACGTTTGTAATGCATGTTTAGTACCCAGACCAGAAGCCGGACTTCATCACTGAAGTCCGGTTTCGGGTCTTCTGGAGAATTTATTATTTTCCCTTATAACATGGTTATAAGGGAAAATAATAGCATTCTTAATAAAGAATGCATAGTAAAATGAAGTGAAAGGGTTTAAAAATAATAAAAGTTAACTTACCTTAGCCACTTGATCGCGTAGTTGTGATCTGTTCTATCTTTCCCAGGATCAGCTAAGAACTAAAGGACCTGTGATGACGTCACATCACATGGTCCAATCACATGGTCCATCACCATGGTAAGATGGACCATGTGATTGGACCATGTGATGTGGCGTCATCTAGGTCACTGGGATCATAGATGCTGCAGGGAAAGAGAGGACAGATCGCAACTACGCGATCAATGGCAAAGTAGGTTAACTTTATCATTTTAACCCTTCCACTTCATTTTACTAAGCATTCTTTATTAAGAATGCTATTATTTCCCTTATAACCATGTTATAAGGGAAAATAATAAAGATCGGGTCCCGTTGCTAAGCAACCATGCGGGAAAATCGCAACGCAACCGCACTTGCTTGTGGATGCTTGCGATTTTCCCGCAGCCCCATTCACTTCTATGGGGCCTGCATTGCGTGAAAAACGCACAATATAGAGCATGTTGCGATTTTCACGCAACACAGAAGTGATGCGTGAAAATCACCGCTCATGTGCACAACCCCATAGAAATGAATGGGTCCGGATTCAGTGCGGGTGCAATGCGTCCTCCTCACGCATTGCACCCGCGCGGAAAACTCGCCCGCTTAAGATGGGGGCTCCGCATAAAAAGGCGGCAGTGTTCTAAATGGATAAAGGACTTGCTATGGCACATCATAATAAGTGTACAGTTAACAATACTTATTTACAGAATATGCTGAAGCTGGGGAAAAAAACATCAAGGGAAATTTTGACATATCTTTGTGGCTACTATAAATAAGTTGTTAATTGAATTTGTGTTTAATATGAAAGTAAGGCTCAGATTTACTTTACATATTAGAATGATCGGTATTCTTTGATGTTATTACTAGTGATGAGCGGCAGGGGCAATATTTGAATTTGCGATATTTTGGGAATATTTGGTAGAATATTCGTCATATATTCGCGAATTCGCTATTATTTTCTAGATTGCGAAAATCGCCAATGTAATATTTGCGCAATGCGCGCGCAATACAGGTGTGGGTCACTATACCTACATTTTTTAAACTGCTCGAAGTTTAATGAGACTGGAGAAAATGGTTAGCATGGCAGAACATTACAATAGCTTTATATGCAGATAGAGTGCTCCAATATATTCGTGATTGTGCAAATAAATCGGCAATAATGATGCGAATATTTTGGCACAATACGTGCATCTTCACACTTTAACAGGTCTGACTCCATATTAGTGATTGGTGCACTACGTATTGTTGTGAACTTGTGACATCACAGCACTATGCATGTATGTATGTATGTATGTAGCATACATACATAGATATATAGCATTATGTGTGTCTATCCCTATCTAACCTACACTGACTATCTCCTACTAACTATCTGTAATATATATATATATATATATATATATATATATATATTAACTAACTAACTAACTAACTAACTATCTAATGTAATGTGACAAATGGAAACGAGAGAGCACAGCAATAACACTGTCTCTCTCAGAACTGTAATAAACTGTAGAAAATGGCTGTTGGGAGGGTCTTATATAGTAAGGCTTAGGCAACTTTCCTGTTGGTTGCCAGGGATGTTGCTAAGCTCAGACAAAGACATTGCAGCATTCTCATTGGGCCACAAGCAAAAAGGGAGGTTACTGATGAAAAAAAAGTAGAATATTCTAAAATATGAATTTATATGACTATATTCTAAATATTAGTGAATTCTTGAAGTTGCGATATCCGCGATTAAAATTCACAATTCGAATATTCGTACCCAACACTAGTTATTACAAGTAGAAATTATCCAAACATAACCTGAGCTAGATTCATGCATATTGTTTTTCAAGTTTTTCTGTTCCGTTATAGGAACAGAAAAAAAAAAAAAAGTGGTAGCACTGACTGGATCTATCATGTGGCCGACACCAAGAATGTCCAATGGACCTTGTTTACTATAATGGGGTCCATTTTTTTTTGTCAGTGAGCCCAGACAACATAGCTGCATTATTTTGTCCTGCTTTACTGGAATCTACAAAGGAGAAGCCTTTCACTGATGTTCGATTGACTGATATGAACGTAACCTTACATAGATCTTGATATGCATTGTCAAACCTTCAAAAGACTTTATGCCACGTAAATGAAGCAAACAAATCTATACAGCAAATCTTAGTTGCAATTTTTCTCCTCTTTAAAATGCTGTCGCTACATCAGTTGTATGCCAATTCTTTGGCACAATGCCTGAGGACATGCAGTCCTTGAATGTTAAGCTGATGCTGAAGGTGTTATATTACATAATTTCATTTTGTAAGCCATACAGCGAGGAGAAAAATATGTGTGGTAAAATGCATGTAACGAGAGACTAAATTATTAAAGATTAATCGTGTTAAAATAGGGGTTCTCTGGGATATAGATATTGATGATCTAGCCTCAGGATGTCATCAATATCAGATGGGTGTGGACTATTAGCAAAGCAAAATATCTGAAGTGGAATTCAGTTAGAAGTTTAGAAAAAACTTTGAGTCTCAATGAGTCCGAATTTCCTTGCACTTGACGGCTGCACGTGTTACAAATGTAAGTGTAGACGAGACAAGCCCGGGAACGCGAGATCACCCATAATGCCCCACAGCTAGCTAATCCGAAGGGAGCCACCCCCCCTGTGATGTCAGAGCTCTAAAAATCACTGATCTCCGATGCAACCAAATTGGAGAAGTTGGTACATTTTTAATGTACACACTATTTTCACTTTTATGTCAAGTCAGTTAAACTATATCTATTACCCCCACATGAAGGCAAGCCAAAATATGTGTCGGTGCTGGCAGCATTCTAATGGCAACATTAGGTAGCATTGGCATATATTTATATATGTTTTTTACATGCTTTAATGGGCTGACTCTCCAATTTACATCTTTTTGAGGTGATCCAGATTTAAATACTCCTTTTTAATTTGAACAATTGCGTACTACTAGTAAAGGTTATGTTTTAGGTTATTTTTTCACTATTATTAATGTTTGCTCACTAATACACTAGTAAAGATTGTTATGGATAAACTTTATCAATGCCTGCATGCCAGAATTCTAGTATGGTGACTTTTTGGGGTTACTTATATTAGGCATTTTTCTGGGGCTGATTGAGGCGCAAAGGTTATTTTTGCAGCAATCTGAAACTTTTGCCCCACTAATGCCAGGTCTAAAAAAGTGGGCCTGGTGTGGGCGGGGAAGGGCAAAGACTGGCAGGCCCATCTCATTCATAGTTTTCTACGCCAGTTTTTTAGCAAGGGAGCTGGCTTACATTTCGACTGGCACGGGATGCACCAAAGTTATGTAGAAGCCGGCGCCTCTTCATAACTTTGGCATATCCACTGCCAGATATAAGGGTTATTAAGACCAGTGTCTAAAATGCCAGTCTTAATAAATTACTCCCTATGTTTTCCAGTGCCACATACAGATTTGTAGTGAAAATTTAGTCAGACTTTCACAGTAGATCACTTTTGTGACATGTGGCAAAAAAAATAAAAAATAAACCTACAATGATAAATTCCCCCCATTTTTGGATTGCTTTGCTATGTGATTTCACTCTAACAGTGAACTTTTAACTTCACAGTCAAAGGCAAACAATAGATTGATGGCCTTGTGTCCTTTAAAAAAAATCTATACGGCTGTATAATAATTGTAAGGCAGTAAGTTTATATAATCTAAAATAAATCATTTTTTTCTAAGTTACTTTTTCTGTGAGATTACATTGGTTGATTTTGTGACTCAATATGTTTGATATGAGGAAATATGAAAATAAAATAGTGACTAATAAGGACTAATATAGTCTGACAACACAATAAGGCAAGTTTTCTTTGAATATTATTATTAAAGTTGCATACATGTATATATGTAAACTCTTTAAAGGCTATGGACACCTTTGGGAGCATTTTTTATTATTATTATTGCCCTATACTAATTTGAGGGGTAAAAATATTCTTTAGGTTGGTCTTTCCTATACAATGTCAACAGTTTTTCTTCTACAGCTATGAGTTTCAGTGCATTTGCAGACTACCAGACTCTTTGCTTCACACTGAATCCATCCATGAGCTGCACTGACAGTTTGATCTGTAGCTGAACTTCTAACAGCCCATATACATTCATTATAACTAACTTCTTATCAAACTGATAGGAATTTAGATATAATGAGTGTTGATAAGCTGTTAGGAAAGTTCAAAAAAGGGCTACAGATCCAGCCGTCAGAGCAGTTCTCTGACGGATTAAGTTTGAAGCAGAGACCCTGCTAGTCACATGCTAATGCACTGAAACTCAAAGATGTAGAAGAAAAACTGTTGAAAATATTTAATAAAGACCAACTGAGAAATTATTTCAGCCCAAAATGAATACAATGCAATAATACAAAAAAAAAAAAAGCCCCCATAGGTGTCCATAGCCTTTAAGGTAGACCCAGATACCTTATTTGATCAGACATTTCTCATAACCCAGTTTTGACAAAAGGATATTTAAGTCATTCACTTTGACTCAGCTGAAACCTTTTGAGAAATATTACTGTATTGAATGTCAAGATAAATCTTGATGTTTCCTTAAACATTTAAAAAAAAATCATAAAATATACAACATGGCTATAGAGAAGACATTTAATGCTACAGTAGATTAAAATCTTGGAAAGGCAAATAGCAAATTACGTCAAAATTCAATTTGGATATTTTATTACTGTTAGATATGCTGTAAGTATTACTGAGGACGGTTGCAGTCTCCGTGTTAATTGTGAAGTTATGTCTTTAAGTGTTATGTTCAGCATTTTCAGCTGGTTATTGCAACCCTGTTTTAACCAGCATGAACTGTATAAAGTATATTTATATCCAACAGAAAAACAATGACTACACCTAAATGATTAAATTACAGTGCAACTAAAAGACTAATGCACTTTTTTCCCTCCCAGAAATCATTAGATAGTATGCGCCAACAAACATTTCTAAAACTGTAGAACAAATTATTCAGTCTGTTAGCACTTTGTGCCTTCATCTTTACTCACAGCATTCCCCAAGGACGCTGCTACAAAATGACGGATGATCGTGCTCTGCACTGGGAACACAAGATTAAACATTATCCTTGAAATGGAGCACCATTTTATAAATATGCCTTTACTTCTTCACCACACTAAAAAAATAAGGGTTTTTCTGTGAAAAAATAGATTCTTATGTTATTATATTATACAAAGTTGGAAGCATTTCATTTAACATGACAATGATAGGTAATACTATAGTGAACAAATAAAAAGCATAAAACAAGATAAAATCAAAACATTACATAACTAGACGGACAAAATACCAGTTATCATGACCATCATTAGTAACAGTAGAATAACCATAATCCAGCAAAGAATTTATGATAATCCAGTAGATTTATTCTGTTTAGGCATGAAATTGAGAGGTACTACTTTTTAAAGAGGGTCACAATGAAATAACAAGATTACTGGAATGTTAAAGGAAATGTAATAACTGAAGAATAACCAAGTCAGAAAATGATTAATTAACTTATATGGAAGAGTGTTGTGAGCAGGGTCGCCAACCTAAATGTTTATTTTTTTTTATCGACAAATTGAACAAATTTTACCAACTATAATGAACTATAAAGATAAGTAATACATATTTATAGGGCAGATACTAATACCAAACACATTGACAGTTTTTACTGTGAGCTCTAAAATGCTGAGAATTACAATCAAAGTGACCTGCTCAAACACAACCAGCCTGAAAAAAAATTACGGACGCATCTGATTTTTTATACAGACAAGAGAAAAATACCCCTATTTTTACGCACTGTCCAGGAATTTCTGGAAAGTTGGCAACCCTGGTTGTGAACATGCCATGGATAGAGGTCAATGTGGAATGAGAGAATGGGGGATTTGATACTGATGGGTGAGGACCCTACCTACAGTGTATATAAAACAAGCTGCTCCATCAAACAGGAAGTTTAATTTATATTTATCATAAAAATGTTTGCAACAATGGGTCAGTTTCTTTAAAAGATTAACTGTGTTCAAATGGATAGTCCAAAGAAACTTGGATATATAGGATGATTCTGAAATGATGGTAGCAAAAGTAAAGGCCTGTAGTTTAAAGGGCATCTATCAGCAGATTTGTACTTATGAAAGTGGCTGACCTGTTGCATATGTCTAATCTATGAGATATCATCACCACTCTTTTAAGACAAGACTCAAAATGCACCTATTCAGTTTTGCATTTGAGGGTAAATAATGTTTAGAATATGTATTGATGTGGCGCACAGGAGCAACAAACAGTGAAGAGGACTCACCCTGTCCACTTGCAATATAACTGAATAATCCAAAGGTAACCCCCCTGATAATAATTTTCATCGCTCAAAGGCAAATTAAAAGAATGTGCCAAATGTCCACTGGAACCCCTTCTGCCGCGCGAGTGGTGGCATGAATACTTTTGCACTAAAGACCACATACTATACCGAAAGTCAACACGTGCACTTAGCCGCCAGCGTGGGAGGTCAGATAAAGACAGCTTGAAAGACACAGGTCATCCATATACTGGAAACAGTGTTTAGAGCAACATCGGGACATTATCAAAGGCGCATGGTAAGAATGTTCTAACTGTATTCCGGCAGGTTTATGTGAAGTCTATATTCGTATTGCAAAGCAGGTCAGCGGGACGCCGCTGACACTGCATTATAGCGGGACACCGCTACAGTGTCGGATGGGGGAATAAAATCACCAGTGCCACATAGGGCGCTGTTATTGGACTTTAAATTCTCAAGTGCCTGATTTAATTCACAAGTACTGTTAGCTCAAATAAGCCGAAATGAACATTACAAGTGGTGATATTGTTCGTATGTTGCAGTGAGTTATCTCTAAAACCATCTGCTGGGATCACAGCTGCACCAGAACTCTATGACTGTGATTTATATAATTGGTGCTATTTTGAATTATATGTATCGGAGCTCATTCAGTCTAGCCTGATATTGGATATTTGTCACGGGAATATGCGAACAACAGGAGTACAATCAGTGCACAAGCTACTGAGCAGACCCAAACTAGGGAGCATAAAAGGTAACCCCTGTCAGACCCTAAGAGCTCTCCCTGCGCTGCTATGCACATGCCCAGACCCTGATGGTGGGTCGAGGCATGCCCGCATACCTAAGGCTGAGTGAGACCTGAAACCCCTATGATAAAGGGGGGGGGGCACGGCCACCAGCTCCCTGCTCAGTATACGGACAGAACCGGGGTCGCCTCGGATCCAGTCAGCAAATAAACAAAACCAACAATGTCTGCAAACTTATCTGTAGGGGCTGCAGCAGCAGTGAAGACAGATCCAATCTCAGCAGACAATATCCGATGTTGCTTGCTTCAGCAAAACACACGTCCAGTGTAAAGAGACCACAGCAGTGTAGATACTCCAGCGGCTGACACAACTCAAGATGAGAAATATAACCCGCAAGGCGAAACAGGAAGAGGGGTGATTTAAAGGAAGAGGAATCAATCAGAGAAGGAACAGCTGGGAAGAGGGAAAGGAGAGAAAATGAAAGTAAAGACCTCATCACAGGTGCGGAGAAACAGAGCTGTGAGAACTCCTCAAAACTCTGGTAGTGACAGTATCCCTCCCTCTACGGGTGGACTCCGGACACCCAGGACCCACCTTCTCAGGAAGAGCCCTATGAAAAGCCCTGATGAGGCGGGTGGATTTAATGTCCGACACCGGAACCCACATCCTCTCCTCAGGACCATAACCCTCCCAATGAACGAGGTACTGAAGAGAACCACGGACAATGCGAGAGTCCACAATTCTGGAAACCTCAAACTCCAGATTGCCATCAACCAAAATCGAAGGAGGCAAAGGGGAGGGTATCGTGGGCTGGACATATGGTTTTAAGAGAGACCTGTGAAAAACATTATGTATCTTCCAAACCAGTGGAAGATCAAGACGGAAGGCAACAGGATTGACAATGGATAAGATCTTATAAGGCCCAATAAACTTAGGACCCAACATCCAGGAGGGAACCTTCAGTTTAATATTTCTTGTCGACAATCACACCAGATTGCCCACATTCAAGTCCGGACCAGACACACGTCTCTTATCAGCCACACGCTTATATTTCTCACTCATCTTTCTTAGATTACTCTGAATTTTTTGCCAAATAGTAGACAAAGAGGAGAAAAATCTCTCCTCCTCAGGCAAACCAGAAGGGCCCCCTCCCGAGAATGTCCCAAACTGCGGATGAAACCCATATGCACCAAAGAATGGTGACTTATCAGAAGAGTCATGACGACGGTTATTCAAGGCAAACTCAGCAAGAGACAGAAACGAACACCAATCCTCCTGATTCTCTGCCACAAAACAGCGCAAATATGTCTCCAGATTCTGATTGACGCGTTCAGTCTGACCATTCGACTGCGGGTGAAAAGCAGAAGAGAAGGACAGCCGAACCCCCAGGCGAGAACAGAAAGCCCTCCAGAATCTGGACACAAACTGCGTGCCTCTATCGGAAACAATGTCAGAAGGGATGCCATGCAATTTAACAATGTGGTCGACAAAAGCTTGCGCCAGCGTCTTAGCATTGGGCAATCCAGGGAAGGGTATGAAATGTGCCATCTTGCTAAAACGGTCCACCACCACCAGGATCACAGACTTCCCTGAGGAACGAGGAAGATCCGTGATAAAGTCCATGGACAGGTGTGTCCAAGGACGGGAAAGTATGGGTAAGGGGAGGAGGGGACCTGAAGGACGTGAACGAGGGACCTTAGCACGAGCGCAAGTCTCACAAGCTGCCACAAAACCCTCCACTGACTTACGAAGAGCCGACCACCCGAATCTCCGAGTAATGAGATCAACAGTGGCTCTACTCCCGGGGTGACCAGCAAGGACAGTATCGTGATGCTCCTTAAAAAGCTTGTGACGTAACTCAAGAGGCACAAACAACCTCCCAGGAGGACAACAAGCAGGTGCCTCTGCCTGGGCAGCCTGGACCTCGGCCTCCAAATCAGGATACAGAGCACAAACGACTACCCCCTCAGCCAAAATGGGAGCCGAGTCCTCGGAGTTCCCCCCTCCTGGAAAACAGCGAGAGAGGGCATCCTCCTTCACATTTTTAATCCCAGGGCGGAATGTGACCACAAAATTGAATCTGGAGAAGAACAGAGACCATATGGCCTGTCTCGGATTCATACGCTTGGCCGACTCCAAGTACGCCAGATTCTTATAGTCGGTAAAAACGGTGATAGGGTGCCTGGCCCCCTCTAACAAATGGTGCCATCTTTCGAAAGCCAATTTGATTGCCAATAACTCCCTATCTCCCACATCATAGTTTCTCTCTGCAGGGGAGAGTTTTTTAGAGAAGAAGGCACAGGGTCGCCATTTGGCAGGAGAGGGGTCCTGGGACAAAACCGCACCCACACCCACCTCGGAAGCATCCACCTCAACAATAAAAGGTAAAGAGACATCGGGATGCACTAAGATGGGTGCAGATGCAGACGCGAAACTTTCTTTAATCTTAGAAAAAGCTGTAAGCGCCTCCTCCGACCAAGAGGAAAAATCTGCCCCCATCTTTGTCATATCAGTGAGCGGCTTGACAACAGAGGAATAATTCAAAATGAACTTTCTGTAATAGTTAGCAAAACCCAGAAATCGCATCAGTGCCTTCTGATTCCCAGGAAGCTCCCATTCAAGCACAGCACGGACCTTCTCTGGGTCCATGCGAAAACCAGAAGCAGAGAGGAGAAAACCCAGAAATTGAATCTCCGATACCATAAAAACACATTTCTCCAGCTTGGCGTATAATTTATTTTCCCGCAGAATCCGCAAAACCTGACAAAGGTGATCCTGATAGGACTTGACATCAGGGGAAAAAATCTAAATATCATCAAGATACACCAACACAAATTTCCCCATTAAATGGTAGAAAATACTGTTAACAAAATGCTGAAAGACGGCCGGAGCATTCATCAAGCCAAAAGGCATAACGAGATTCTCGAAATGCCCCTCAGGGGTATTAAAGGCCGTTTTCCATTCGTCCCCCTCTCTGACCCTGACCAAGTTGTATGCACCTCTCAAATCCAATTTGGAAAAAACCTTGGCCCCAACAATTTGATTGAAGAGGTCCGGGATGAGAGGAAGCGGATAGGGATCACGAATCGTGATACGGTTCAGCTCCCTAAAATCTAGGCAAGGTCTTAAAGAGCCATCTTTTTTTTTAACAATTAACAAAAAAAAAACAGCGGCAACAGGTGATTTTGAGGGACGGATATGCCCCTTACCCAGACTCTCAGAGATATAGGTACGCATAGCGATTCTTTCTGGTTGGGAGAGATTGTACAGGCGTGACTTTGGTAGCTTGGCGCCGGGAATGAGATTAATGGGACAGTCATACTCCCGGTGAGGAGGTAGCTCCTGAACACCACTCTCGGAAAATACGTCCGAAAATTCAGAGAGAAATAATGGCACAGTCTTAGTAGTAACCTCTGCAAAAGTCGCCGTGAGACAATTCTCTCTACAAAACTCACTCCATTCAATTATTTGCCTTGCTTGCCAATCAATAGTGGGGTTATGTCTAGTGAGCCAGGATAACCCCAACACTAGAGAAGTAGGCAATCCTACAAAACAAGATATATCCTCCACATGAGAATCACCCACAGTCAATCGGATATTGTGAACTATGCCCTTTAGGGATCTTTGCGAGAGTGGAGCAGAGTCAATAGCAAAAACAGGTATATCCTTTTCTAATGTGCAAACCTGAAAACCATGCATGGCTACAAATTGATTGTCAATAAGATTGACGGCCGCTCCACTATCAACAAAAATTTCACAAGAAATGACTTTGCTCCTTAGCGCCACCCTGGCAGATAGGAGAAAACGGGAAGTGCAGGCCAAGGGAAAAGCATCTATCCCCACATCAACTTTGCCCAGGGTAGCAGATGGAGCAAACCTTGAGTTTTTTTTATCCTTTTGAGGTTTTTCTTTTATTATCACACTCAGCAAAATTCGTGAATCTCCTAGAGGGGCAAACATTTGCCAAATGACCAATGCCCCCACAACAGAAACACATCATTCTCTGAGGACTAAATCCTCCTTTATCAGGGGCAAGTCGACCCAGCTGGATAGCCTCCTCCTCAGAGGGGACCGAAGCAGGATGAGGCCCCTGCACATTGAATGAGTCCGCCCCACTGCCCCTAGGCTGAAAATGGCAGGGAAGAGAAGTCTCCTCTCTTTCTCTAAGGGGCCTATCCAGGCGTACCGCTAGAGACATGGCAGACTCTAAGGACGTTGGTCTCTCATGGAAAGCAAATGCATCTTTTAATCTCTCTGAGAGACCATGACAGAACTGACTCCGGAGTGCAGCATCATTCCAACCTGAATCAGCTGCCCATCTCCGAAATTCAGAACAATAAAGCTCAGCAGACAGTTTGTTCTGGCATAAAGAACGTAAGCTAGTTTCAGCCAGAGCAACATGATCCGGGTCATCATAAATCTGCCCGAGGGCCACAAAAAATCCATCCACCGATCGAAGGGGGAGTGCCCCTGATGGCAGCGAAAAAGCCCAAGTCTGAGCATTACCCCTGAGCAGGGAGATGATAATCCCCACCCTCTGCTCCTCATCACCAGAGGAATGGGGAAGCAAGCGGAAATGAAGTTTGCAAGCCTCTCTGAAGCGAACAAAATTCTCACTGCCCCCGGAGAACGTCTCCGGAAGTGAGACCTTCGGCTCGCAACAAACTCCATGGACACTAGCAGACCCAGATGCCTGAAGCTGAGTCATAGATTGACGGAGATCCGCTACTTCCAAAGAAAGACCCTGCATGCGGTCAACCAGGTCAGAAAGAGGATTCATGTCAAAAGACGGTTAAGGCGGGTTATAATGTCACGGGAATATGCGAAAAACAGGAGTACAATCAGTGCACAAGCTACTGAGCGGACCCAAACTAGGGAGCATAAAAGGTAAACCTTGTCAGACCCTAAGAGCTATGCTATGCACATGCCCAGACCCTGATGGTGGGTCGAGGCATGCCCGCGTACCTAAGGCTGAGTGAGACCTGAAACCCCTATGATAAAGGGGGGGGGGGCACGGCCACCGGCTCCCTGCTCAGTATACGGACGGAACCGGGGTCGCCTCGGATCCAGTCAGCAAATAAACAAAACCAACAATGTCTGCAAACTTATCTGTAGGGGCTGCAGCAGCAGTGAAGACAGATCCAATCTCAGCAGACAATATCCGATGTTGCTTGCTTCAGCAAAACACACGTCCAGTGTAAAGAGACCACAGCAGTGTAGATACTCAATAGGCTGACACAACTCAAGATTAGTGATGAGCGGCAGGTGCCATATTCGATTTCGACGAAATTCGCGAATATTCGTATGAATATTCGTTTCATATTCGTCGAAATCGAATATTCGTCATTTTTCTAGTTATCGCGATTAACATGCGATTTAAATAATCGCATATTGCGATTTTAACTTAAGGCTACTTTCCTATTGGTTTCATATCTAGAATTAGCGAGGATGACGGATATGACGAATGTATTCGTCATATTCCTCAAAACGAAGATAACGAAGTATTCTACATCTTCGTTTTAGCAACCTATTCGTCAACTTCGCTAATTCTAGCAATCAAATAGGAAGGTTGACTATAGAGACAGCTGTGTTAAATTCGCTATGCGATTTTTTTTTTTTTAAATAAATAGAATAATAATAATATAATATAATATAATAATTTTATTAAGTAATATAATTATTGTATTAAAAAAAAATCGCATAGCGAATTTAACACAGCTGTCTGGTAAGTCAACCTTCCTATTTGATTGCTAGAATTAGCGAATAGCGAAGTTGACGAATAGGTTGCTAAAACGAAGATGTAGAATACTTCGTTATCTTCGTTTTGAGGAATATGACGAATACATTCGTCATATTCGCTATTCGCTAATTCTACCAAGCCAACCATAACTTCCGTGCTCATGGAGCGTCCCCATCACCATGGGAACGTCTCCATATACTAAAATGTACTGTCGGATTTGAGGAATTACGTTGAAATCGCAATGCGATTAATTCAAGTTATATTAATCGCATTGCGATTTCAACTTAGAGCTGGGTTTATAATGGGTCAGCTTGCTAGAACTAACGAATATGGAATATAGCAGCAGTGCTAAGTTGAAATCACAATGCGATTAATTTAACTTAAAGTATTCGCATTGCGATTTCAACTTAGCACTGCTAGTGCATAGCTATATTCCATATTCGTTAACCCTTTGGCATACTCCTTCCACAAGCGTCCTCGTCACCATGGGAACGCCTGGTGGTTAGAATATACCATCGGATCTGAGTTAGATCGTGAAAACTCAAATCCGATGGTATATTCTAACACAGAGGCGTTCCCATGGTGATGGGGACGCTTGAAGTTAGAGTATACCAACACGCGCATACATACCGGCTCCCTGCTGCCTGGAGGCACCTGTCCTCTGACAGGGCACTGTGATCTGCACTATTAACCCCTCAGATGCCGCACCTGAGGGGTTAATAGTGCGGATCACAGCACCCTGTCAGAGGTCGGGTGCCGCCGGGCAGCAGTGCGCTCCCCCACTATTAAAATCATTAATGGGCAGTGCGCCCTAATTCCCCCTCACCAGTATTACAAACAATAATTGGTGGCCAGTGCCGATTCCCCCTATTAAACATCATTGGTGGCCAGTGTGCGCCGACAATCCCTCCCCCGTATTAATTATCGCTGGTCAGTGCGCACTCAATCCCCCTCCCTCCCCAGTAAAAATCATTGCTGGCAGTGCGCCTCCCTCTCCCCCCCTCCCATCATTGGTGGCAGCGGCAGCTCCGATCAGAGTCCCAGCAGTGTAATGCTGGGGCTCCGATCGGTTACCATGGCAGCCAGGACGCTACTGCAGTCCTGGCTGCCATGGTTAGTTAGTCAGCATTGTACTTACCTGCGCTGGGCCGCCGGGCGCTCCTTCCCCTCAAACTGTGAGTGCGCACTGACCAGCGATAATTAATACGGGGGGAGGGATTGTCTGCGCACACTGGCCACCAATGATGTTTAATAGGGGGATCGGCACTGGCCACCAATTATTGTTTGTAATACTGGTGAGGGGGAATTAGGCGCACTGCCCATTAATGATTTTAATAGTGGGGAGACAGCTGCTGCCGGCGGCATCCGACCTCTGACAGGGTGCTGTGATCCGCACTATTAACCCCTCAGGTGCGGCACCTGAGGGGTTAATAGTGCAGATCACAGTGCCCTGTCAGAGGACAGGTGCCTCCAGGCAGCAGGGAGCCGGTATGTATGCGCGTGTTGGTATACTCTAATTCAGCGTCCCTCATCACCATGGGAACGCTCTGTGTTAGAATATACCATCGGATTTGAGTTTTCACGATCTAACTCAGATCCGATGGTATATTCTAACCACCAGGCGTTCCCATGGTGACGGGACGCTTGTGAGGAGGAGTATGCCAAAGGGGTTTAACTGTACTGTTTGGAGGGGAAAAAAGACGAATATTCTAAAAAATGTCAAAACGAATATATTCGCTATAGTGCTATATATTCGTTTTTTAGAATATTCGTCTTTTTTCAACATCTAAAGTCATGATTCCTCCCTGCTTCTTGCTTGTGGGCCGATGACTCATTGACCCACAAGCATTTTAAGCAGGGAGGAATCATTTGTTCAGATGGAAAAAATGACGAATATTCGATATAACGAATATATAGCAGTATATTCGCAATATTCGCGAATTATCGAAGTTGCGATATTCGCGATTAATATTCGCTATTCGAATATTCGCGCTCAACACTACTCAAGATGAGAAATATAACCTGCAAGGTGAAACAGGAAGAGGGGTGATTTAAAGGAAGAGGAATCAATCAGAGAAGGAACAGCTGGGGAGAGGGAAAGGAGTGAAAATGAAAGTAAAAACCTCATCACAGGTGCGGAGAAACAGAGCTGTGAGAACTCCTCAAAACTCTGGTAGTGACAATATTAGATTGTTGGAAGCTCCAATAATACGATCTCCATTGATGCTGCTATTTACTATTATTGCTGCTTTATGATTTTATGATATATAGCCACTATTTAGTGCATTTTAGCAATTGGGCTATATTTTATATTCGCCATAGAATACATGTATGTAATATTGTCACATTTGATTGTATTGTAATTCTGCTCACTTGTTATTTATTAGGTTTTAATAAACTATAAGTTGGTCCTAATATCCAGAGAGTGCCCAGTTCCCTTTGGCAAATAATGTTTGCCTCAAGAACTTCCTCACGTGATAAAATACAAATAAAATAAAAATGAAAAAGACCTAAATGAAAAAAAGTGTCCCCAACTAAAACACATTATCACTCTATTCTAGTGAAACTATACATATTGTATAACCAAAAGAACCGACACAAAATAGAAAACAGATTTTAATATTATTAGTTTTGCGTCAGTTTGCATGTTTAAAGAATGAGGAGACATAATGACTTTTAAAAAATATTTTGAACAGTTTTCCCCAAAAAACTTAAAAAAGGAAAAATGTTAAAAACATATTGAAAAATCCTAAGCGTCACATAAAAAAATGTTGCAACCACCTTGTGAACTAAATCACCAAAAAAGTGTATGGTCATTAACCGGTCAGTGTATGGTCAGCCCCCCTAGCTTAAACACCCTTAATTTCCAGGCCACTTTTTACAATTCTGCACTACACTATTTTCACCGTTTATTGCTCCGTCATACAACTTACCACCCAAATGAATTTTACCTCCTTTTCTTCTCACTAATAGAGCTTTTATTTGGTGGTATTTTATTGTTGCTGACATTTTTACTTTTTTTGCTATTAATAAAAATTTAACGACATTTTTGCAAAAAAATGACATCTTTCACTTTCTGTTGTAATTTTTTTTTAAAACTACATTTCTATATAAATTTTTCTCTAAATTATTTGTTCTACATGTCTTTGATAAAAAAAAATCCAATAAGTGTATATTTATTGGTTTGGGTAAAAGTTATAGCGTTTACAAACTATGGTGCAAAAAAGTGAATTTCCGCATTTTGAAGCAGCTCTGACTTTCTGAGCACCTGTCATGTTTCTTCAGGTGCTAGAATGCCAGGATAGTATAAATACCCTCCAAATGACACCATTTTAGAAAGAAGACACCCCAAAGTATTTGCGGAGGGGCATGGTGAGTTCATGTATAATTTCATTTTTTTCACAAGTTAGCGGAAAATGACACTTTCTAAGGAAAAAAATAATAATAAAGTTTCCATTTCTGCTAACTTCTGGCAAAAAAAAATAAAAAATCTCCCACGGAATCACTATGCCCCTCAGTTAATACCTTGGGGTCATTTGTGGGGTGTGTTTACTGTTATGGCATTTTGGGCGGGGCTAAATTGTGAGCAGCCATGTAAAGGTACTCGTTGGAATTTGGGCCCGTTTGCGCACCCAGGCTGCAAAAAAGTATTACTCATGTGGTATCGCCGTACTTAGGAGAAGTAGGGCAATGTGTTTTGGGGTGTATTTTTACATATACCGATGTTTGGTGAGAGAAATATCTCTGTAAATTGTCAACTTTGTATAAAAAAATTAAAAAGTTGTCGTTTACAGAGATATTTCTCACACAAAGTATGGGTATATTTAAAAATACACCCCAAAACAAATTGCCCTACTTCTCCTGAGTACGGCGATACCACATGTGTGACACTTTTTTGCAGCCTGGGTGCGGTCCTGTAGTGGTTAAGTCCTTTTCAGGCCTGGGCATTAAAGGGTTAACCAATGAGCACTTTTCCTGCTAATAAGGGAAAGTGCTTACTGGTTATTGCAGGAAGGAAATGCCACCACTTAAAAGGATTTTCCGGTAAAAATAATTATTTTTCAAATGTCTACAGCTTATCCTGAAACAGAAATTTATACTTTCCTGCTCAACATCCACCCCTGTTGTCTTCATTTTCCAGTCCCCACACTGTTTACATCCAGCTGGCAATGGGCAAGGTTACATACACTGCTCCAGCCAATGACTGGCTTCAGTGGTGAAATGTTGCTTGTGGCCACATCACCTCTGAAGCTGTCGGGAGCAGGTAACTCTTCAGATTCACAGGCCATGCTACAATAACTTGTTTAAAAAATCATCTTTACCGGGAAATTCCGATTACACTGCACAATATTTGTCATGGAGTACTGTAGATCACGAGATCCCCATTTTCTGTTTCTCGGCCATTTCGCACAGGCATACTTTGTGTTCAGGCACGCCGGATACACATGAGCTAAGGTGTACGCATGCAGGTGACTATCATTATTATGTTCTATTATGTCATTTATGGGTATAAATATGGCGCAACAACATTTGGCTAAACACCCCTGAGTAAGCCGGATTGTGCCGGGGATGCGCGTGGGGCGTCGTATCTTATGCTGCTTGGGTCCACTTCATCAGCTCTCTTACAGGTTATGGCACGTCTACTTTGACCACATTTGGTCTTATTTTCATGCTCTTTTTGCCACATTATCTTCTTATATGGTCGTTTATGGCTTTCATATGTATTGATGTAGCTGGTTTATATATGTGATGTCCTTATTCTTGGATGTTAGTGGACCCTGCTTAGGTGTTGGTTTTATTCTGTACCAACACTCAGTCTCATTGTATACAATTTTTAAATGTGTTCATGTGTTAGTATTGTCATAATAAACTCTTTTTTATTCATTTTCTATTGCTTAATGTGCATTGTTATTGTGGTCTTCTTGACTGTCTTTGAGTTTGAGGTCTTTGCTTGATGTATTTAGGACCACTGTTCTGCACTCCCATTTATTAATTTATTTATATGAGTGTGCCCCCTTGCATTTATTTTTGTTACTGCACAATATTTGGGCCAATTGCTGGGAACAAGTGTTCATCGGAACTGTCATTACTGATTACTGGACCCTATAACTGTGCTGCTGATCACTGATAAATGAGCAATCACTTATTTATTGGTTAATTTGCATATTTTACCAGGATAAAATATGTACAATCATTGGCAACATATCTCTCTGTGTAATCAGGGATGTGCTACCGATAATCAATAGAACCGAAGGAGGGAAGAATAGCTGTAGTAGTGATCATTCTTCCCCATTGATTTTACATTGGCCTCTGTAATAGGCTGATCAATTCTTTGCAGCCCCTAAAATAGAAAATTTTGCACCCACGCTCTAATCTATATAGTCATAGGGCATGCTATTTTTTGCCTCTATGTCTTTTACCATCTTGTTTTAAATGAATCCTGGTAGATAAAGGCTGGCATTAGTATAATAGCTAGAGTAGAGGTTGGCAGAGCATATGTCACAAGTGTGATGTACTGTATGTCCGATATTAAACAATATGGATCCTCAACAGCTGATTTTGAAGGCCTTGTGCTTGACCTCTTGTCAGATTCAGTAAACACTGAATTCCCAGCACCCAGACAGAGGAGAGAGGTCCCACATCAAGGAATCATGCGTCATATCACCCACCACTGGAGAAGGCCACTTTCAGTTATTTAGGCCCCAGCACCCAGATAGAGGAGAGAGGTCCCACAGCAAGGAATAAGGCGCCATATCACCCACCACTGGAGAAGGCCACTTTCAGTTATATAGGCCCCAGCACCCAGACAGAGGAGAGAGGTCCCACAGCAAGGAATCATGCGTCATAACCCCCACCACTGGAAAAGGCCACTTTCAGTTATTTAGGCCCAGGCACCCAGACAGAGGAGAGAGGTCCCACAGCAGAGAATCATGCGTCATATCACCCACCACTGGAGAAGGCCACTTTCAGTTATTTAGGCCCCAGCACCCAGACAGAGGAGAGGTACCACAGCAAGGAATAAGGCGTCATATCACCCACCACTGGAGAAGGCCACTTTCAGTTATTTCGGCCCAGCACCCAGACAGAGGAGAGAGGTCCCACAGCAAGGAATTAGGAGTCATATCACCCACCACTGGAGAAGGCCACTTTCAGTTATTTAGGCCCCAGCACCCAGACAGAGGAGAGAGGTCCCACAGCAAGGAATCATGCGTCATATCACCCACCACTGGAAAAGGCCACTTTCAGTTATTTAGGCCCCAGCACCCAGACAGAGGAGAGAGGTTCCACAGCAGAGAATCATGTGTCATATCACCCACCACTGGAGAAGGCCAATTTCAGTTATTTAGGCCCAGCACCCAGACAGAGGAGAGAGGTCCCACAGCAGAGAATCATGCGTCATATCACCCACCAGTGAAGAAGGCTACTTTCAGTTATTTAGGCCCCAGCACCCAGACAGAGGAGAGAGGTCCCACAGCAGAGAATTATGTGTCATATCACCCACCACTGGAGAAGGCCACTTTCAGTTATTTAGGCCCCAGCACCCAGACAGAGGAGAGAGGTCTCACATCAGAGAAACATGCGTCATGTTACCCACCACTGGAGAAGGCCACTTTCAGTTATTTAGCCCACGGCACCCAGACAGAGGAGAGAGGTCGCATGGTAGAGGTTCAGTCTTCATGTCACCCACAATTGTAACAGGCGCCCAGATTGAGGAGAGGTTCATTCAACTTTGGGTTGCACTGCAAGATCATGGTAAAGTTAAAAAAAATGAGGATTCAATAAAGAAGTGCCCCGGAGTACAAGAATACATGGTTGAGGGGGAGGCAGTTATAAATGTCTATTCTGCACAAGGGAGGGACAGGTCCTGTGGGATCCATGCCTGGTTCATTTTTATGAACGTTAGCTTATCCACGTTGGCTGTGGACAGGCGGCTGCGTTTGTCAGTAATGACGCCCCCTGCCGTGCTGAATACACGTTCTGACAAAGCACTGGCCGGCGGGCAGGCCAGAACCTCCAAGGCATATAATGCTAACTCTGGCCACGTGGACAATTTGGAGACCCAGAAGTTAAATGGGGCCGAACCATCAGTCAGTACGTGGAGGGGTGTGCAGACGTACTGTTCAACCATGTTAGTCAAATGCTGCCTCCTGTTAACATGTTCCGTATCAGGTGATGGTGCAGTTAGCTTTGGCGTGGAGACAGAAAAGACAACTTTTCCACATTAATGCCATGCTAACCCTGCCCTCAGAGGAGCTGGCCGTGACACAGCTGCGTTGGCGACCTCTTGCTCCTCCTCTGCCTTCGCCTTGGGCTTCCACCTGTTCCCCTGTGACATTTGGGAATGCTCTCAGGAGCGCGTCTACCAGCGTGCGCTTGTACTCGCCCATCTTCCTATCACGCTCCACTGCAGGAAGTAAGGTGGGCACATTGTCTTTGTACTGGGGTTCCAGCAAGGTGGCAACCCAGTAGTCCGCACACTTTAAAATGTGGGCAACTCTGCTGTCGTTGCGCAGGCACTGCAGCATGTAGAAGTGGTATTGTAACGCTGATAACGGTGTCATCGCCACTGGCCATGTTGGTGGAGTACTCAAAACAGCGCAACAGGGCACACAGGTCTCGCATGGAGGCCCAATCATTGGTCCTGAAGCGGAGCTGTTCGGCAGTATGAATGACCCGTGCGTGCTGAAGCTGAAACTCCACTATGGCCTGCTGCTGCTCGCACAGTCTCTCCAGCATGTGCAAGGTGGAGTTCCACCTGGTGGGCACGTCGCATATGAGGCGGTGAGCGGGAAGGCCGAAATTACGCTGTAGCGCAGACAGGCGAGCAGCGGCAGGATGTGAACGCCGGAAGCGCATACAGACGGCCCGCACTTTATGCAGCAGCTCTGACATGTCGGGGTAAATGTGAATGAGCTTCTGCACCACCAAATTCAGCACATGCGCCAGGCAAGGGATGTGCGTCAAACTGGCTAGTCCCAGAGCTGCGACGAGATTTCGCCCATTATCACACACCACCAGGCCGGGCATGAGGCCCACCGGCAGCAACCACTGGTCGGTCTGTTGTTCAATACCCCGCCACAACTCCTGCGCGGTGTGGGTCCTGTCCCACAAACACATGAGTTTCAGAACGGCCTGCTGACGTTTACCCCGGGCTGTGCTGAAGTTGGTGGTGAAGGTGTGTGGCTGACTGGATGAGCTGGTGGAAGCAGAGGACGAGGAAGCCGAGTAGGAGGAGGAGGCTACAGGAGGCAAAGAATGATGCCCTGCGATCCTTGCCGGCGGAAGGACGTGCGCCAAGGAACTCTCCGCCTGGGCCCCAGCCGCCACTACATATACCCAGTTTGCAGTTAGGGAGCTATAGCGTCCCTGGCCATGCATACTGGTCCACGTATCAGTGGTTAGGTGGACCTTGCCACAGATGGCGTTGCGCAATGCACACTTTATTTTATCGGATACTTGGTTGTGCAGGGAAGTCACGGCTGTCTTGGGGAAGTAGTGGCGGCTGGGAACAACATACTTTGGGACAGCCATCGCCATCAGCTGTTTGAAGCTGTCTGTGTCCACCAGCCTGAATGACAGCATTTCAAAGGCCAGGATTTTTGAAATGCTGGCATTCAGGCCCAGGGCTCGAGGGTGGCTAGGTGGGAATTTACGCTTTCTCTCCAAGGTTTGTGAGATGGAGAGCTGAACGCTGCCGTGTGACATGGTGGAGATGCTTGGTGACGCAGGTGGTGGTGTCGGTGGCACATCCTCTGTTTAGTGGGCGGCAGGTGCCAACATTCCTTTCGAGGCGGAGGAAGAGGCTGAGGCAGCAGCAGAAGAGGGAGCAGGGGTAGCCTGAGTGAGTTCCTTACTTTTAAGGTGTTTACTCCACTGCAGTTCATGCTTTGCATGTAGATGCCTGGTCATGCAGGTTGTGCTAAGGTTCAGAACGTTAATGTCTCACTTCAGGCTCTGATGGCACAGCGTGCAAACCACTCGGGTCTTGTAGTCAGCACATTGTTTAAAGAAGTGCCATGCCAGGGAACTCCTTGAAGCTGCCTTTGGGGTGCTCGGTCCCTGGTGGTGGTGGCCAGTAGCAGGCGAACTCTCTTGGCGGCGGCTGTTCTGCTTTTGCCCCCTGCTCCCTCTTTTGCTACGCTGTTGGCTCGGTCTCACCACTGCCTCTTCCTCTGAACTATGAAAGTCAGTGGCACGACCTTCATTCCATGTGGGGTCTAGGACCTCATCATCCCCTGCATCGTCTTCAACACAGTCTTCCTCCCTGACCTCCTGTTCAGTCTGCACACTGCAGAAAGAAGCAGCAGTTGACACCTGTTTCGTCATCACCAGAGACATGAGGACTCCGATGAGGTGGTATTCCCATCTCCGCATCATCAGGAAACATCAGTGGTTGTGCATCAGTGCCTTCCACCACTGGTGGAGGGGTAGGTGGATTCACGTGGGAAACCCTGCCAGCAGAGTCTTCAAACAGCATAAGAGACTGATGCATAACTTGAGGCTCAGACAGTTTCCCTGATATGCATGAGGGCGATGTGACAGACTGATGGGCTCGGTTCAGGCGCCACCTGTGCGCTTTTTGCAGAAGACTGTGTGGGAGATAATGTTGTGAACGTGCTGGATCCACTGTCGGCCACCCAATTTACTAGCGCCTGTACCTGCTCAGGCCTTACCATCCTTAGAACGGCATTGGGCCCCACCAAATATCGCTGTAAATTCTGGCGGGTACTGGAACCTGAGGTAGTTGGTTCACTAGGACGTGTGGCTGTGGCAGAATGGCCACGTCCTCTCCTAGCACCAGAGGGTCCACTAACACCACCACGACCGCGTCCCATACTAGATGTTCTCCTCATTGTTACCGTTCAGCAAGCACCACAATAAGAAAAAAATATTTGGCCCAATGTATTGATTTCAAATTCAGGCCTTTTTTTACAGGCACCTAACACTATCTGCCTATTTATTTATGTACCGTATTATACTAATCCAGGCACAGCAGTAACCACTGATTTAGGGGAATATCAATTGTAGGGCTAGTATTTAGGCCCTGGATGAAAGGTATCCTTTTATGGACAGATTTACACTTGGAGATGCACCGTAGCGTGTGAAAAAATATGTAGGATTATGCCTTCAGCAATTGTATTTTAACACTTTGTGTAATATACCCTTTAACAGACAGAAATACAATGGGAGATGCACGGTAGCGTGTGAAGTTATTGAGGATGACCCTCTCAGCACTTGTATATACACCTTGAGTGTAATATACCCTTTTACTTACAGATTAAGACTTGGCCTGCAACAGCTAGAACACCAGATTCAAGGTATTGCTATATTGGCAATTGAATTTCACCCCAGAATAAAATATATCCTTTGCAGGACACTATGAAACTTGGTCAGCCACAGCTGAAACTACTGATTTATGGTATTGCTATTTTGGCAATTGAATTTCACCCCAGAACAAAATATATCCTTTGCAGGACACTATTAAACTTGGCCAGCCACAGCTGAAACCACTAATTTATGGTATTGCTATTTTGGCAATTGAATTTCACCCCAGAACAAAATATATCCTTTGCCGGACATTATTAAACTTGGCCAGCCACAGCTGAAACCACTGATTTATGGTATTGTTATTTTGGCAAATGAATTTCACCCCAGAACAAAATATATCCTTTGCCGGACACTATTATACTTTGCCAGCCACTGCTGGGACACCAGTTTTAGGGGATTGCTATTTTGGCAATTTAATTTCACCCCAGAACAAAATATATCCTTTGCCGGACACTATTAAACTTGTCCAGTCACAGCTGGAAAACCAGATTCAGGATATTGCTATTTTGGCAATTAAATTTCACCCCAGAACAAAACATATCCTTTGCCGGACACTATGAAACTTGGCCAGCCACAGCTGAAACCACTGATTTATGGTATTGCTATTTTGGCAATTGAATTTCACCCCAGAACAAAATATATCCTTTGCCGGACACTATTAAACTTGTCCAGTCACAGCTGGAACACCAGATTCAGGATATTGCTATTTTGGCAGTTAAATTTCAACCCAGAGCAAAAAATATCCTTAGCAGGACACTATGAAACTCAGCCAGCCACAGCTGAAAACACTGATTTGTGGTATTGCTATTTTGGCAATTGAATTTCACCCCAGAAAAAAATATACCCTATTACAGACAGATGTAAACTAGGCCTGCAACTGCTGGGACACCAGATTCAGGGTATTGCTATTTTGGCAATTGAATTTCACCCCAGAACAAAATATATCCTTTGCAGGACACTATTGAACTAGGCCAGCCACATCTGAAACCACTGATTTACGGTATTGCTATTTTGGCTATTGAATCTCACCCTAGAACAAAATATATCCTTTGCCGGACACTATTATACTTTGCCAGCCACTGCTGGGACACCAGATTTAGGGGATTGCTATTTTGGCAATTGAATTTTACCCCAGAACAAAATATATGTTTTGGCGGACACTATTATACTTTGCCAGCCAGTGCTGGGACACCAGATTCAGGGTATTGCTATTTTGGCAATTGAATTTCACCCCAGAACAAAATATATGTTTTGGCGGACACTATTATACTTTGGCAGCCAGTGCTGGGACACCAGATTCAAGGTATTGCTATTTTGGCACGTGAATTTTACCCCAGAACAAAATATAGGTTTTGGCGGACACTATTATACTTTGCCAGCCAGTGCTGGGACACCAGAATCAGGGTATTGCTATTTTGGCAATTGAATTTCACCCCAGAACAAAATATATGTTTTGGCGGACACTATTATAATTTGCCAGCCAGTGCTGGGTCACCAGATTCAGGGTATTGCTATTTTGGCAAGTGAATTTTACCCCAGAACAAAATATATGTTTTGGCGGACACTATTATACTTTGCCAGCCAGTGCTGGGACACCAGATTCAGGGTATTGCTATTTTGGCAATTGAATTTCACCCAAGAACAAAATATATGTTTTGGCGGACACTATTATACTTTGCCAGCCAGTGCTGGGACACCAGATTCAGGGTATTGCTATTTTGGCAATTGAATTTTACCCCAGAACAAAATATATATTTTGCCAGACACTATTATACTTTGCCAGCCACAGCTGAAACCACTTATTTATGGTATTGCTATTTTGGCTATTGAATTTCACCCCAGAACAAAATAGATCCTTTGCCGTACACTATTATACTTTGCCAGCCAGTGCTGGGACACCAGATTTAGGGGATTGCTATTTTCGCAATTGATTTTCATCACAGAAAATAATCTATCCTTTGCCAGACAGCAGACAGTATTACACTTGGTTAGCCAAAGCTGGAACACCAGATTTAGGGGATTGGTATTTTGGCAATTGAATTAACCCCTTGATAAAATATAGAAATTGCTATCCTGAGTTTCTAGGGGTGACAATAAGCACAGCCAAGCCCCTGATGTAGGATATAGCAAAAAAAAAAAAAAACTAGTATTGATGGATTGATGGACTTGGTGGCAGCTTGTTCTGGTGCACCACAAGTCACAAAATGGCCGCTGATCACCCCAGAAAAAAGTGACAGAAAAACGCTCTGTGCAGCCTAAAAGCCAGTGAGCAATTAACTAGCAGTAGTTGAATCATTCACAGCTGTGGATCGATCACTTCATTAGGTGCTTTTGCTGACTTTTCCCTGCCTAATCTCGCCCTCACAGAAGCTGCGTCCTCTCCCTACACTAATCAGAGCAGTGTAACGTGCGGCACTACGTGACTCCAGCTTAAATAGAGTCTGGGTCACATGCTGCACTTGGCCAATCACAGCCAAGCCATTAGTAGGCACGGCTGTGATGGCTTCTTAGGGCAAGAAGCAAAACGCTAGCTGATTGGCTGCTGTGCAGCCCTTCAGAAAGCGGAAAGAAATCGCCGAACAACGGACCCGAACCCGAACTTTTTTTAAAATGTTCGGGTCCGTGTCCCGAACACCCCAAAATTTGGTACGAACCAAAACTATGGTTGAACTGTTCGCTCAACACTAGATGCTATAGAAGAGAGAGAAGAAGAGAGAGAGAGACACGAATGCCATGCACAGTTTTTAAAGAAAGAATAAAGCACTTTTAATTCAGGTCCGAATCAAATCAAATGCTCGATTTAGACCCGAAACTAGTTTTCAGAAATTCACTCACAACTACATTAGAGCCTAGATAGTTAACAAGTAACTCCTTTAAAGTACCCCATTTCCCAAGATCACCAGGATCTTTACCATCAAACCCATTACTATTTACTGTATGTATTGTATGATGGCATTATTTACCCATGGCACTGAAGTTAGATGGATTAGGTGGAACAGGTGGATAATATATACAGTGGTCCCTCAAGTTACAGTATTAATTGGTTCCAGGACAACCACTGGATTTTGAAACCATTGTAACTTGAGTCCATACCGTTATGGAAAACTAATAATTGGTTCCAAAGCCTCAAAATGACAAAATGTCAAGAGGAAATAAAAATAAGCAGATAACCAAGACAGATAAAGCAAGTCCTTTCAAGTCAGTACTAGATTATATTCAGCTTCTTCAAGGTCCTGTATAGGACACAGTGTATCAGATTAAGAAGATTGAGCTATTCTCACCTGACATCCAAAGGAGTAGCTCATCCTGGCACCAACAGTGTCTATTATATATACATATATCATTGTGTTGTGAAAGTATTAACCCCCCATGAATGTTTTTTCCTGTTGTGTTGCATTACAACTTTGAATTAAAATTCATTTGGATTTGTAACATTTGATTTGCACATTACATGCCTACCACTTTGAAGGTGCAAAAGGTTTTTACTGTGACAAGCAATAATTAAGGCAAAAAGAAAATAATAATTTTAATGTACATAAGTATTCACCCCCAGAAAGTCCATACTTTGTGGAGACATATTTTGCTACAATTACTGATTAGTGATGAGTGAGCATGCTCGGCCGAGTACCGGTTGTGCTCGAGCATTGCTGTGCTCGGCATGTGGCGGTACTCGGCCGAATACCACGTGTGCTAGTCGCATTGCTCGAGTCTCCTCCCCGCACGTTTAGCACCTCCTAAGCAGCCAATCAATGTTCAGGTAAGTAATTCCCTTCAGTGTAATGCCATAGCCATGTTAGCTATTAGCCTTACACTGATTGGCTGTCCGGAACACGTGATACCAGTTTATACAGGGGCCGAAGTCCAGCGCTCGGATCATTCAGCGTCAGGGAGAGCAGACAGTAGGCAGGGACAGATAGCGTTTTGCTGGAAATTCACAGATTTAACTCCCAAAAACTATTGAAAGACCAAACAGTCCTCTTAACCACTTCAACCCCCCTAGCTTAAACCCCCTTAATGACCAGACCACTTTTTACAATTCTGCAATCTGCACTACACTACTTTCACGGTTTATTGCTCGGTCATGCAACTTACCACCCAAATAAATTTTACCTCCTTTTCTTCTCACAAATACAGATTTCTTTTGGTGGTATTTGATTGCTGCTGAGATTTTTCGTTTTTCTGATATTAATCTAAAAAGACCGCAATTTTCTCAAAAAAAGTGTATTTATAACTTTTTCTGGTAAAATTGTTCAAATATAATTACATTTCTATACAAGTTTGTGTCAGAATTTATTGTGCTACATGTCTTTGATAAAAAAATATCAAATAAGTGTATATTTATTGGTTTGCGCAAAAGTTATAGCGTTTACAAACTATGGTACAAAAAAGTGAATTTCTGCATTTTGAAGCAGCTCTGACTTTCTGAGCACCTCTCATGTTTCTTGAGGTGCTAGAATGCCAGGATAGTATAAATACCCCCCAAATTATACCATTTTAGAAAGAAGACACCCCAAAGTTTTCGCGGAGGGGCATGGTGAGTTCATGTATGATTTAAATTTTTTTCACAAGTTAGCGGAAAATGACACTTTCTGAGGAAAAAAATAATAATAAAGTTTCCATTTCTGCTAACTTCAAGAGGAAGCTAAATGGGACCACCAGAGGACCAGGTAGCAGGTATATCAGATGCTGTTAACAAAACAGCGTCTGATATACCTATTTGATGCGATTCATTTTACATCTACAGCCTGCCAGCGAATGATCATCGCTGGCAGGCTGTAGTATAACTTCACAGCCGCACGCCGCTGTGAACGCACGCGTGTTCACAGGAAATCTCGCCTCTCGCGAGATGACGCATAGATGCGTCAATGAGGAATAACCAGGCTATAGGAACAAGGAATATCCCTGCGTTAGGCGGTCGGGTAGTGGTTAAGGACTACAGTGTGTGACAGCAGTGCAGCACCATTATTTGTTTTTTTTACCAGGGGTTAAATTCATCAGTATCAGGAACAGACTTCTTCAGGAAGGGAGAGTGCAGGGCTGGAAAATCACTTTTTTAAATACCCGAAACCTTTTAACAGACTGAAAGATTTGATATTAGTGAGATCTACAGTACGCCATCAGAAAGCAGTGTGTTTAGCAGACATTATAAAAAGTGGCTTATTGACTAGAGTGTGTCTGCAAGTGAGATCTACAGTACGCCAGCAGAAAGCAGTGTGTTTAGCAGACATTATAAAAAAGGACTTATTCACTAGAGTGTGTCTGCAAGTGAGATCTACAGTATACCATCAAAAAGCAGTGTGTTTAGCAGACATTATAAAAAGGGGCTTATTCACTAGAGTGTGCCTGCTAGTGAGATATACTGTACACCGTGCCATCAGAGAGATTTTTTTTCTGAGGAAATTAACCTAATTTGTGCCACATCTGTGTGTGTGTTCAATCTGCAACCGTTATATTCATTACTCCAGCAGAGAATTATTTATATTTTTGGCAAATTTACCAAGTTTTGGCCACATCTGTGTGTGCGTTTAGGCCACAACTGTATATACAGTATTCCAGCAGAGAATACATTTTATTTGGGACAAATTTAACTAGTTTTAGGCACATCTGTGTGTGTATTTAGGCCACAACCATATATACAGTATTCCAGCATAGAATTATTTGTATTTGGGACAAATTTTACTAGTTTGGGGAACATCTGTGTGTGCGTTCAATCCGCAACCGTTATATTCATTAGTCCAGCAGAGAATTATTTATATTTTGGGCAAATTTAACTAGTATTGGGCATATCTGTGTGTGTGTTTAGACCGCAACCGTATGTACAGTATTCCAGCAGAGAATACATTTTATTTGGGACAAATTTAACTCGTTTTAGGCACACCTGTAAGTGCGTTTAGGCCGCAACCATATATACAGTATTCCAGCATAGAATTATTTGTCTTTGGCACAAATTTAACTAGTTTGGGGCACATCTGTTGGCCGCAACCATATATACAGAATTCCAGCAGAGAATTATTGGTATTTGTGCCAAATATACTGTCCATATAGTATGGATTTCTGTGACAAATACTATACCACATTTAAAAAGAGTGTCTGTTGCACCAATCTAAATAATCTGTGCATAATCTAGTGTCCATATTCTGTTAATTACTGGGGCATATACTACTCAAATTTAAAATCTGTATGTCTTGCGACAATCTAAATAATCTGGTCCAAATCTAGTGTCCATAGCGTGTGGCTCTCTGTTTCAAATACAGTACCACATGTGAAAACAGTGTATTTTGGGGAAAAGTAAAATATTTTGTGCCACATCTACTGTGTGTGCATTTCATACATATAACTAACATATACTGTACTTCATCTGCAGATAGTGTATGGTAGTCTGTGACATTATCAGAGCTACATCCCGGTGTAAAGTGTGTGCATCCAAAATACCTGATTTCATTTATTGGCGCGTACACGTAAATATCCTATGATACTGTACGTGTGACATACTTTTAAGCATATATAACATTTAATATTAAGAAGGCAACAAGTATGGGATGTGGAAGTGGGCGTGATGCTGATGGTTCACGCAGAGGCTGTGGCCCTGGGCTCAATGAAATAGAGTAAAATAATGTGGCTGAGGGCCTCCAGGTACGCTAACCCTCTAAAACTGTGATGCCGATGGCAAACCTTTTAGAGACTGATTACCAAAATTGCAACCACAAACACACTTATTTATCGCAAAGTGCTCACACGATCATTTACCCTGAATATTACAGTCCAATATAGTATATCTATGTTCCTTATTATTTAGCTATATTAGCCTGCCTATAGTCAATGTGCTGCCTGTGCCATTCATGGCGTACCTGACGCTGATGAATGGCAGGAAAAGTATAAGGCATACTGGTGCACCATAGACTTTTTCAGGGTAAAGGTGCCCACAGAGAGGGCTTTGAGTGTCGCCTCTGGCACCTGTGCAAGAGTTTAGCTGGCACAGAGGGATAACTAAGGACGCTGACACGGTCTGCTATGTACTCCTTCGCCATCTTCCAAAATGTTTCCCTCCTTGTGACACTAGGTCACGCATCAGGGTGAGGGTGCTGGCGGGGTGTCATGAAACTGTCTTGTAGAGTGTTGTCCTGCCTCTGTTGGCAACCCAGGAGGGGAGATGAGGGGGACACATGAGCCTACAGCCATTGTGCATGAGCTTTCAGTAACGCGGCCAAAAAATAACCAGCTCCGCAGAGGCTGTCCTCTTTTTTTTAAATTAAAAAAAATCTGTTCTTACCAGTTTAATCTCTGTTTTGTCACCTATCAGGGGCCGGTGTATGGAATAGATTTTAGGTACCGGGAGATGGAAAAAGATGGTTGGTCGGTCCTCATACTTCCAATTTGGGGCACTGTGCGTGCGCCGTGCAGTGTACTGTGCCACCCTATATGAGTGGTGTGTTAAGTAGTACTATTCCTATCGTTTAATCCGTGTTACGTCCTCTATCAGGGGACGTAAATAGATTTTAGGAACCTGGAGATGGAAAAAGATGATTGGTCGGTCTTCTTCCTTCCAATTTGGGGCACTGCGCATGCGCCATGCAATGTACTGTGACACCCAATATGAGTGATGTGTTAAGTAGTACTATTCCTATCAGTTTATTCCCTGTTACGTCCCCTATCAGGGGACGTGTATCGAATAGATTTTAGGAACCGGGAGATGGAAAAAGATGATTGGTCGGTCCTCTCACTTCCAATTTGGGGCACTGCGCTTGCGCTGTGCAATGTACTGTGCCACCCTATATGAGTGGTGTGTTAAGTACTACTATTCTTTTCAGTTTAATCCCTGTTATGTCCCCTATCAGGGGACGTGGTATTGAATAGATTTTAGACAACTGCAAAGAGTTGTCAATAGTTGACACACTCATGACATAAATTTTATTCCTCTATGCTTCAATCTTGGTGTAGTGATGACTGTGCTCGTGCGCACGTTTGGGAGATTGCAGTCGATGGCGGCTTTTCAAAGCCTATGGTCATGCTGAGGTAGTTCAGTGACAGTTAAGTGACCCAGAAAACAATGATACTGCAGTGTGGGCCCATTGTTGGCCGAATAGGCTTTAACCACTACAGGACCGCCTAACGCACGGATGCGTCCGGTGGGCGGTCCTGTAGTTCTGACTCGACGCATCGGCGCGTCATCTCGCATCATGAAAAGTTAAAGAACAAGTTCAAGTATAGGACATCAGCCTGCCAGCCAATGATCATCGCTGGCAGGCTGATGATTTTTAAAAAAAACGAATCGCAAGCCATTTAGCACATTATATTTATAAATATAATGTGTTAAATAGCTTCTGTGCCCTCTCCTGGGTCCTTTTCGTCGGTTGGACCCAGGAGAGAGCACACCTCTACTGTAAGTACACCGACTTCAGGCCCTGATCACCCCCCATCACCCCAATTAACCCCTTGATCACCACTTTCAATCACCTGTCAATCACTAGTGAAAGGGAAAAAAGTGATCAGTGTAAACTGTCACTTTTTTTTTTCACTAGTATTGACTGCTAGGTTAAGGTTAGTTTAGGTCCCTTTGGTAGGTAGTTAGCTTCCGTTAGCGCCCAGCCCACCGCACCGCAGTCACCGATTCGCTGATTAGCATAGCGCTAATCAGCATTTGTACTTTTATAGTATCTGTAAGTGATCAGAACTGATCACAGTCAGATCTATAATAGTATGACTGTCACTTTAGCTCGCCCCCCCCACCCAAAGCGCAGTGTTTGCCCGATCAGGCCTGATCGGTCGCCCACACGTGCGTCCACCCACGCCCACCCGCCGCGCTGCGGCGATAAAAAAATCAGTTTTGATCTTTTTTATCAATCGAAGCGGCTTCCTGTACTTCGCTAGCCTCCCATTTGTAAGACAGGCTTGCTCTTTTTCTTGGGTAGTCTCAGGGAATACACAGTATATTTAGTCGCCCAAATGTCAAATAAGGGGTATTCTCCTGAAGAGGCCTACAGGATTCTTACCCAGTCGGATGAGGAATGGGAACCCTCATCTGACGAATCTAGCGGGTCAGAATACGAACCTGTAGAAAGCAGTGGCAGTCTGACCCAAAGTTCGGACGAGGAGGTTGAGGTCTCTGATAGCACCAGGCGTACCCGGCCCCGTGTCGCTATACCGCAGGTAGCGCAGGATCAGTTTCAAGGGCAGCAGAGTGGGGCTGGAGCTGCCGGATTAGGTGGTGAGGCATACACCAGCAGCGCAGCCCATCCTGGGCCTTCTACCAGCACTGCCGTACAACATGGTGAAGTGGCGAGCACCAGAAGGGCAGTTGAAGCTGGTACGGTGGCACGTGCAGTAATTCCCCGTCGCAGCCACCGCGCAGACAGGCCCGTAGAGCTCTTAGAGTCCCTGAGGTGCTTGCAAACCCTGATTGGCAGCCCCCAACTTCAGCCGCACCATTAGTTCCCCCTTTCACCGCCCAGTCAGGAGTTCGGGTGGAGACAGCTCACATCGGATCGGCACCCGGGTTTTTTGAGCTGTTCTTCACTGCGGAGCTCTATGACTTAGTCGTGGCAGAAACAAATCGGTAAGCCACTCAATTTATAAACGCCAACCCGGGAAGCTCTTATGCCCAGCCTTTCCGGTGGAAACCAGTCCAAGTTTCCGAATTTAAAACTTTTCTGGGCCTTCTCCTCAACATGGGCCTAACCAAAAAGCATGAATTGCGGTCATATTGGTCCACGAACCCAATTCATCACATGCCCATGTACTCTGCTGCCATGTCCAGGACACGTTTTGAGACCATCCAGCGTTTCCTGCACTTTAGCGACAACACCCTCTCCCGTCCCAGAGGCCACCCAGCTTTTGACCGGCTCCACAAAATTCGGCCCCTCATAGACCACTTCAACCAGAAATTTGCAGATTTGTATACCCCCGCACAAAACATCTGCGTAGACGAGTCCCTAGTACATTTCACCGGGCGCCTTGGCTTCAAACAGTACATCCCAAGCAAGCGCGCCTGGTATGGGGTCAAATTGTATAAGCTCTGTGAAAGGGCCACAGGCTATACGCACAAATTTCGGATCTATGAGGGAAAAGATCAGACCCTGGAGCCGGTCGGTTGCCCTGACTACCTGGGGAGCAGTGGGAAGATAGTCTGGGACTTGGTGTCACCCTTATTCGGCAAGGGGTACCATCTTTATGTGGACAATTTTTACACAAGTGTGCCCCTCTTCAGGCATTTGTTCCTAGCACAGATTGGCTGCTGTGGCACCGCGCGACCTAGTCGCCGGGGCTTCCCTCAACGGCTCCTTACCACCCGTCTCGCAAGGGGAGAGGGCTGCCTTGTGTAACGAAGAACTGCTCGCGGTGAAATGGAGAGACAAGCGTGACGTTTACATGCTCTCCTCCATTCACGCAGACACGATGGTCCAAATTGAACGGGCAACCAGTGTCATTGAAAAGCCCCTCTCGGTCCACGACTATAATTTGCTCATGGGAGGGGTGGACTTCAATGACCAGATGTTGGCCCCGTATTTGCTTTCCCGCAGAACCAGACGCTGGTATAAGAAGGTGTCTGCATATTTAATTCAATTGGCTATATATAATAGTTTTGTTCTCTACAGTAAGGCTGGGAGAACAGGATCCTTCCTCAAATTTCAGGAAGAGATCATCGAGAATCTCCTGTATCCAGGAGGTTCCGTGGCCCCAACCACCAGTGTAGTGAGCCGTCTACATGAGCGACATTTCCCCAATGTGGTTGCTGGTACCTCAAACCAACTGCCACCCCGAAAAAGATGTTGTGTCTGTAGCAGGAGTGGAATAAGGCGTGACACCCGCTATTTCTGTCCTGACTGTCCTGACCACCCTGCCTTATGCCTAGGGGAGTGTTTCCGAAAGTACCACACTCAGGTACACTTAGGGACATAGGGACAGCACAACACAGGTAGTTTATCCACTCAGGCTCTAGGGTCTCTCAGGATACTAGGTTTTGAGAGACCCTAACACATAGGGGTGCTGGTGTGCTACAGCAGAAATGTGAAACGGTAGAAACGTCTCCTTTCACTTGGGATAGTGCATAATGTACTTCGCACCATCTCTGTGTGATTTACACTTTACACATTGTCCCATGGGAAAGGAGAGGTTTCTGCTAGGAAAATAAAGAGTGAAATGGTTAAAAAATAAAAAAAAATGTAAACAGGTAGCAAGAAAAAAAAATCTTGAGTTAGTTCAGGTTTAAAAGTTTTGATGTTCAGGTTTGATAAAAAAAGTTTTATGTTCAGGTTTTATAAAGTTTGTAACGTTCAAGTTTATGAGCCTGCTGCCTGTTTTTTCTTCTTTTTTTTTTCCCCTAACCACCCTTTATTTTCCAGGTAGACCAACGGACCAACCGACGAAAACGCTGCAGCACTGATGTGCATTCTGAGAGAAGCATTGCGCTGCTGTCATTAGACACGTGAAGTCGGTGTATGCGGCGCTGCAAGACGAGATTTCTCCTTTGCAGTACAGGTACGTTTGCCCAGGCATATGAGCTGAGGAGAGGTGTTGGAGTTCATATGCTTTGGCAAACACTTTGTATCAAAAATCTGGCAAAGATGTCTTCCTCCACAATGATCGATTGATCGATGTGAATGGAGAAATCATGTTTGCCAGGACATAGGAGCTGAAGTGGGAATGGATGTTTGGTCGGAGCCCCTATGTCCTGGCAATCGCCAGGCCCCTCTTTTTCTTCTTGCATATTTTTTGGCAGAAATTTTTTCATCCATATCGATCGATGCAAATGAGGAAATCTGTGCCGTTCATTTTTTCTTTCAGCCCAGAGGCTGAACGGAAAAAAAAATTCATTACCCGTATGCCCCATATAAGGAGAATAGCAGAAACTCCTAATGCTGGCCATACATGTAATGATTGCGGAGACCCTCAAATGCCAGGGCAGTACAAACAACACACATGTGACCCCATTTTGGAAAGAAGACACCCTAAGGTATTTGCTGAGGGGCATATTGAGTCCATGAAAGATTGAACTTTTTGTCACAAGTTAGCGGAAAGGGAGACTTGGTAAAAAAAACAAAAAAAATCAAATTCCGCTAACTTGTGCCAAAAAAAAAAAAAAACTTCTATGAACTCACCATGCCCCTCACAGAATACCTTGGGGTGTCTTCTTTCTAAAATAGGGTTACATTTGGGGTATTTTTACTGCCCTGACATTTTAGGGACAATAAAGCGTGAGAAGAAAAATGCGTAAAAATGCCACCCTAAAAGGTATTCATTGGAATTGGGGCCCCTTTGCGCATCTTGGCTGCAAAACAGTGGTACACATGTGGTATCGCCGTACTCGGGAGAAGTAGGGCAATGTGTTTTGGGGTGTATTTTTACATATACCCATGCTGGGTGTGAAAAATATCTTTGTAAATTGACAACTTTGTATAAAAAAAATGGAAAAAGTTGACATTTACAGAGATATTTTTCACACCCAGCATGTGTATATGTAAAAATACACCCCAAAACACATTGCCCTACTTCTCCCGAGTATGGTGATACCACATATGTGCCACTTTTTTGCAGCCAAGATGCGCAAAGCGGCCCTAAATCCAATGAGTACCTTTAGGATTTCACAGGACATTTTTATGCATTTGGATTCCAAACTCCTTCTCACGCTTTAGGGGCCCCTAAAATGCCAGGGCAGTAAAAATACCACACAAGTGACCCCATTTTAGAAAGCAGACACCCCAAGGTATTCCTTGAGGGGTATGGTGAGTTGATGTAAAATTTTATTTTTTGTCATGAGACTTTGTAAAAAAAAAAATTCCATTTCCGCTAACTTGTGACAAAAAATAAAAACTTCCATAAACTCACTATGCCCATCAGCGAATACTTTAGGGTGTCTACTTTCCAAATTGGGGTCACTTGTGTGGTATTTATACTGCCCTGGCATTTAAGGGGACCCTAAAGCGTGAGAAGGAGCTTGGAATCCAAGTGCCTAAAAATGCCCTGTGAAATCCTAAAGGTACTCATTGGAATTTGGGCCCTTTTGCGCATCTTGGCTGTAAAAAAGTGGCACACATGTGGTATCGCCAGACTCAGGAGAAGTAGGGCAATGTGTTTTGGGGTATATTTTTACATATACCCATGCTCGGTGAGAGAAATATCTCTGTAAATTGACAACTTTGTATAAAAAAAATGGAAAAAGTTGTCATTTACAGAGATATTTTTCACACACAGTATGGGTATATGTAAAAATACACCCCAAAACACATTGCCCTACTTCTCTGCCGTACTACGGTGATACCACATGTGTGCCACTTTTTTGCAGCCAAGATGCGCAAAGGGACCCTAAATCCAATGAGTACCTTTAGGATTTCACAGGACATTTTTACGCATTTGGATTCCAAACCACTTCTCATGTTTAGGGGCCCCTAAAATGCCAGGGCAGTGAAAATAGCCCTACAAGTGACCCCATTTTAGAAAGTAGACACCCCAAGTTATTCCGTGAGGGGTATGGTGAGTTCATGTAAAATTTTATTTTTTGTCACAAGTTAGTGGAATATGAGACTTTGTAAGAAAAAAAAAAACAATTCCGTTTCCGCTAACTTGTGACAAAAAATAAAAACTTCCATGAACTCACTATGCCCATCAGCGAATACCTTAAGGTGTCTACTTTCCATAATGGGGTCACTTATGTGGTATTTTTACTGTCCCGGCATTTTAGGGGCCCCTAAAGCGTGAGAAGTAGTTTGGAATCCAAATGCGTAAAATTGCCCTGTGAAATCCTAAAGGTACTCATTGGTTTTAGGGCCACTTTGCGCATCTCGGCTTCAAAAACGTGGCACACATGTGGTATCGCCATACTCAGCAGAAGTAGGGCAATGAGTTTTGGGGCGTATTTTTATATATACCCATACTTTGGGTGAGAAATATCGCTGTAAACGATAACTTTTTAAATTTTTTATACAAAGTTGTCAATTTACTGAGATATTTCTCTCACCCAACATGGGTATATGTAAAAATACACCTCAAAACACATTGCCCTACTTCTCCTGAGTACGGCACTACCACATGTGTGCCACTTTTTTGCAGCCAAGATGCGCAAAGGGGCCCTAAATCCAATGAGTACCTTTAGGATTTCACAGGGCATTTTTACACATTTGGATTCTCACGCTTTAGGGGCCCCTAAAATGCCAGGGCAGTAAAAATACCCCACTAGTGTGCCCCATTCTGGAAAGTAGACACCAAGTTTTTATTTTTTGTCACAAGTTAGCGGAAAATAAATTTTTGGGGAAAAAAAATAAAAATCTATTTCAGCTAATTTGTGACAAAAAATAAAAACTTCCATGAACTCACTATGCCCCTCAGTGAATACCTTAGGATGTCTACTTTCCGAAATGGGGTCATTTATGGGGTGTTTCTACTGTCTGGGCATTGTAGTACGTCAGGAAACAGGACAGGTGCTCAGAAAGTCAAAGTACTGAAATTCATTTTTTTGCACCATAGTTTGTAAAAGCTATAACGTTTACCCAAACCAATAAATATACACTTATTGCATTTTTTTTTATCAAAGACATGTAGAACAATACATTTAGAGAAAAAATTATAGAGAAATGTAGTTTTATTTGACAAATTTTCCAACAGAAATTAAAAAATGTCATTTTTTTGCAAACATTTTGTCAAAAAAGCAAAATAGCAAAAAAAGTAAAAATGTCAGCAATAATGAAATACCACCAAATGAAAGCTCTATTAGTGAGAAGAAAAGGAGGTAAAATTCATTTGGGTGGTAAGTTGTATGACGGAGCAATAAACGGTAAAAGTAGCGTAGTGCAGAATTGTAAAAAGTGGCCTGGTCATTAAGGGTGTTTAAGCTAGGGGTCTGAGGTGGTTAATGATCACCTTAGATGATCACAAAGAAAATTTATTTTTTTTCTATGCAAAATTATCCAGCCGATCGCTTTTGGTCTGTTCACAATGAAGCAACGACCTTATTATCTGGGGCGTGCCAACACACTCATAGAGGTGATCGCTTAATTGTGATATGCAAGACCCTTCACCACAACAAGGTAACGATCACGAAGGGGAATTGACACATGTATGTGCCTTTTTTTTGTTTTGTTTTTGCAGCCACAGTGCAGCACCAGAGGCCAGAAAAATTAGGCATGTACACATGCCTGAAAACTTAGGTATTGTTGCAGCCGCTGCTGTAGCAGCGGACGGAAAAATTGATGTTTTCCAGGCAGAAAGTGTACAAAAACATTGCTGCAGAGATTAAATACAGCAGAGTGGGGACCGTTTTTAGCCAAAGGCATCTCATCAGGCCTTTTTTAGTCAGATGTATCCCCCACTGTCAGTCCCTTCGGTATCCACGCCTTATTCATCTTAATAAAGGTGAGGTAATCTAGACTTTTTTGACCTAGGCGACTTCTCTTGTCAGTGAAAATACCTCCTGCTGACAGGACACTTGAAGCGGGGCAGGCCAGAAGTTTCATCGCAAATTGGGATAGCTCAGGCCACAGATCAAGCCTGCACACCCAGTAGTCAAGGGGTTCATCGCTCCTCAGAGTGTCAATATCTGCAGTTAAGGCGAGGTAGTCTGCTACCTGTCAGTCGAGTCGGTCGAGTCGTTCTCTGAGGGTGGACCCCGAAGGGCTGTGGTGATGCGTAGGACCTAAAAAGCTCCGCATGTCCTCCATCAACAACACATCTGTAAAGCGTCCTGTCCTTGCCGGCGTGGTCGTGGTAGGAGGAGGATTACTTTCACCTCTTCCCCTGTTAGATTCCCGTTGTGCCCTGACATCACCCTTATACGCTGTGTAAAGCATACTTTTTAACTTGTTTTGGAACTGCTGCATCCTTTCCGACTTCCAGTAATTCGGTAACATTTCAGACACTTTCTGCTTATACCGGGGGTCTAGTAGCGTGGCCACCCAGTACAGGTCGTTCTTCTTCAGCTTTTTTTATACAAGGGTCTCTCAACAGGCATCACAGCATGAAAGACCCTATTTACACAAGGTTGGATGCCGAGCTACTCATCTCCCGTTCTTCGTCCTCACTGATCTCATTGAAGGTCTGTTTTTCCCCCCAGCCACATACAACACCACGGGTCCCAGATAGGTGACAAAGAGCACCCTGGGATACCTGCTGTGGTTGGTCTTCCTCCTCCTCAAAGCCACATTCCTCATCTGACTCCTCTTCCTCAGACTCCTCTTCCAGCGTTGCCGCGGGTCCAGCAATCGATGATGATAAGGCTGTTTCTGGTTGTGATGGTGACCACAACTCTTCCTCTTCACGCTCATCTATGGCCTGATCCAGCACTCTTCGCAGGGCACGCTCCAGGAAGAAAACAAATGGGATGAGGTCGCTGATGGTGCCTTTGGTGCGACTGACTAGGTTTGTCACCTCCTCAAAAGGACACATGAGCCTACAGGCATTGCGCATGAGCGTCCAGTAATGCGGCCAAAAAATTCTGCTCCGCAAAGGCTGTCCTAGCGTCCCGGTTATACAAATACTCATTCATGGCTTTTTCTTGTTGGAGCAGGCGGTCGAACATTAGGAGTGTTGAATTCCAACGTGTCAGGCTGTCGAAAATCAGGCATGTTGTTTCGCCGCTGACTATCGGAAAAGTGCGCCATGACCGTGTAGGAACGCCTGAAATGGCCACACACCTAACTGGCCTGCTTGGGGACGTCCTGTAAGCCTAGGTACTTGTACATAAAGCATTGTACGACCAGATTCAACACATGTGCCATGCACAGCACATGTGTCAACTTGCCAAAATTCAATGCCGCGAACAGATTGCTTCCGTTGTCACACACCACTTTGCCGATCTCCAGTTGGTGTGGGGTCGGCCACTGATCCACCTGTGCGTTCAGGGCAGACAGGAGTGCTGGTCCGGTGTGACTCTCTGCTTTCAAGCAAGTCAACCCCAAGACGGAGTGACACTGTCGTATCCGGGAAGTGGAATATCCCCCAGGGAGCTGGGGGGTGCAGTTGATGTGGAGCAAGACGCAGCAGCAGAAAAGGACTCAGCTGAGGAGATTAGCGAAGAGGATTGAGTAGGAGGAGTAGAGGAGGTGGCAGCAGGCCTGCCTGCAAGTCATGGCAGTGTTACCAACTCTGCTGCAGAGCCACCCATTCCATGCTTTGCAGCCATCAGCAGGTTTACCCAATGTGCAGTTTATGTGATATACCTGCCCTGACCGTGCTTTTCAGACCAGGTATCAGTGGTCAGATGGACCCTTGCCCCAACACTGTGTGCCAGACATGCCATGACTTCCTTTCCACAATGGAGTACAGGTTGGGGATTGCCTTTTGTGAAACAAAATTTCAGCCGGGTGCCTTCCACTGCGGTGTCCCAATAGCTACAAATTTTTTGAAGGCCTCAGACTCCACCAGCTTGTATGGTAAAAGCTGGCGGGCTAAGAGTGACATTGGCTTCTTACGCTCAAACATGTCCTTGACAGACACCTGACTGTGGGCAGATGAGCAGGAACTGCTGAAGGTGAGAGACGGAATGGCGGGTGGTTGAGAGGGGGCAAGGAGGTCAGCAGTGGTTGACGTTGCAGATGATGCTGGACCAGGAGGAGGATGCTGGCTTTGAGTTTGTGTGCTGCTTGTACTCACGTGTTGATCCCATAGGCGTTTTAGATGTGAGATTATGTGCCTTCGCAAAGCAGTTGTACCTAGGTGGGTCTTGGACTTCCCACGACTCAGTTTCTTTTAGCACAGGTTGAAAATGGCATTGCTGTTATCAGAGGCAGACACACCAAAAAAATGCCACACTGCTGAGCTTTGCAATGACGGCATTCAGGTGGTGGCAACAGCATGTGTTGATTTACATGGGAGTTTATACACCTCCAAAGAATTATATATATACAAACCAACTGAAGGGTGGCAGTTAGGTGAGTGTTAGGTCCCGAGCTACTTGAGAGACCTTGGCGTGGTGCTCGGGCTTAAGACATGTCCTCCACTGTAGGACATGTTGACTAACCTCTCAATTTTAACATCAGTTTGAGGGCTTAGTAAGACAGCAGTGTGCACCTGTTTTGTCATTTCTTATTGCTATATTGTTATATTATTTATCACATCCACACTATTGCCATCTTGTATAGGATGTCCATTGTGGTACTTGTGGTCCGCTGCAGGCATCCTCCACCGTATGCATTTTCGTTGGGGATCGCCATTAGCAACGGGCCACAAGTGCAGGATCTGCTCCCCTGTATATATATGCACAACTGCATTTTTGGGTTGAGCACATCCTGCTTCATGCCACCTTTCTGTTGGTTTGTATATATATAATTCTTTGGAGGCGTATAAACTCCCATGTAAATGTATCCTGTTTTCCATCCACAGGCTTCATTTAGGTGCACCTGTGAGGCCTGGGCCATATCAGCCAGTCTTGGGTGGGGCTCACAGTATTCTCCCTCCTCCTCCCGAGGAGTCTGCTGTGAGTCGGCCTAATACATTCCTGTAATTTTGCCCACTGGCCCCTGGTATTGCCCATATGGCACAGGTGGGTGAGTGTTAGGTCCCGAGCTACTTGAGAGACCTTGGCGTGGTGCTCGGGCTTAAGACATGTCCTCCACTGTAGGACATGTTGACTAACCTCTCAATTTTAACATCAGTTTGAGGGCTTAGTAAGACCGCAGTGTGCACCTGTTTTGTCAATTGTTATTGCTATATTGTTACATTATTCTACGGCCAAAGTAAATCACAGGACCATGACAGCCCCTGCGGGGTGGCTTGCCTCTGCCTATTATTTTTTTTTTGATTAGTGGTACTATGTGTGCAAGGTACTGTGCCACCCGATATGAGTGGTGGGCACTGGCAGTGGGCACAGTACAGTCT
This sequence comes from Bufotes viridis, assembly GCA_033119425.1. Taxonomy (NCBI): domain Eukaryota; kingdom Metazoa; phylum Chordata; class Amphibia; order Anura; family Bufonidae; genus Bufotes; species Bufotes viridis. The sequence continues at coordinate 131,441,857 of CM065591.1, forward strand.
GTGTGGGCCTGACACACACTGGCAGTGGCAGGCAACTGAAATTATATTAAAGGGTAAAAATTAAATGACTTTTTTATCTGCAAGGTACTGTGCCACCCGATATGAGTGATGGGCACTGGCAGTGGGCACAGTACAGTCTGTGTGGGCCTGAAAAACACTGGTAGTGGCAGGCAACTGCAATTTTATTAAAGGGTAAAAATTAAATGACTTTTTTATCTGCAAGGTACTGTGCCAGCCTATATGAGTGGTGTTCACACAGTACAGTCTGTGGACCTGCAGCCTCTCACACAAGGGCAGGCAACTGCAATATAATATATAGAGAAAAAAAAGCAGACTGATGTACCAGCCCTAAAAAGGGCTTTTTGGGGATCTGTAAGGACGCTGTCCTTACAGCAGATGAGTCTTTGAGGACTGGAGTGGACACGGAACACTAGTAGCTAACGCTTTCCCTAGAATCCCTATATTAATTCGGCAGCAGCAGCACTCTCCCTGCTTTAACTAACACTGCAGCTTCAGAATGAATCTCAAATGGATGCTGTCCTTGCTTTTTGATAGGAGGTGGAAGGGTCTGGGAGGAAGGGTATGCTAATTGGCTGGAATGTGTCTGCTGACTGTGAGGTACAGGGTCAAAGTTTGCTCAATGATGATGTATAGGGGCGGACCGAACATCGCATATGTTCGCCCGCCGCGGTGAACGCGAACAAGCGATTTTTGCGGGGAACTGTTCGCCGGCGATTCGTTCGGGACATCTCTACTGTTTATCTCTCAAAGTTGCGAAAAACCCTACAGAGGTCAGACATACAAGATCATGTTGCATCTGGTATTCCACTACTGCCCTCTGCTGCTCACAAAGCCTTGACAACATGTAGAACGTAGCGTTCCAGCGTGTGCTCACGTCGCACAATAGTCTGTTAGCTGGCAAATGCAAGCACTGCAGCAGTGTTGCCGGACCGACGGCAGCTGTAAATGTCTTGGGCACACACACGGCGCACCTTCACCAGTAGCTCAGGCAAAATTGGGTAGGTTGGGAGAAAATTGAGAACATGTGGCCTAGGCATGGCATGGCTGGATCCGGGACATTAATGTGAGATCCACATGGCCATATCAGCATTTGTCCCATGTACAATTTTCCATTCTTCACTGGGCAGAGGTTGTTTTCTGCCTCTGTTATGGCCCTGATTTGCTGAGGGCTGGGCCTGTTATGTTCCAGGGTTTGATTTTTTATTGTTATGGTTTGAGTTTGAGTTTCTGACTGGGCTGTAAAAAAGAATATATGTTATGGTTATTTGGTTATTTATGAGTTCTTAAAAAGTTCATGCCATTGGTTTACCTCCACTCTTGTCTGTTAGGCGTTTAGTTATATTAATGTATAAGTTTGGGAGGTTTGTTGTGCATGGTACATATATGCTGTATGATTGCCATGTGTGTGAGCTTGCCAAGCTACAAAGCTGCCAACAAGTTATGGCCATTATCAGACACAACCAACCTGGTCCCTTATACCCTGCCATAGCTCTGCGGTGGTGTGCTGTTTGTCACCCAAGCAAATAAATTTCAGCAAGGCCTGTTGCCGCTTCCCCATGAGAATTCAGAGTTTGGAGTGGAGGAGAAGATGGAGGCGGAGGAGATGATGGGGGGGTTGCAGCCACTAATGTAGGTGGTGGCAGAATTCCTGATGGAAGTAGTGCCCGCAATCCTTGGTGTCGGTGGCACCTGTGCCATCCCAGGGTATGACTCGCTACCAGCCTCCACAAGGTTCCCCCAGTGTGCCATCACGGAAATTTAGCATCCCTGGCCAAAAGCACTTGTCCGTGTGTCCGTTGTTAAGTGGACCTTCCCAAAAATTTTGTTGTTCAGGGCACAGGTGATTTTACAGGACACAATTGCTGGTGTAATGTGGGGATGGCACACAGAGAAAAATAGTGGCGGCTGGGGACTGAGTAACGAAGGACAGCTGCCGCCATGAGGCTAAGGAAAGCCTCAGTGTCCACAGGCCTAAATGGCAAAATTTCCATGGCTCCAAATTTTGAAAGGTGCGCATTTAGTGATATGGCTTGTGGGTAGGTAACGGGGTATTGGTGCTTACGTTCAAAGGCCTGGGGACATCTGTACGCTGTGCTTGGACACAAAAGTGGGTGTGCTAGCTGATGCTGCTTGCGAAGGCCCAACTGCAGGGTGGGAGTCATCCAGGCCTGCGTCTAGGACAGAGGATTGCCCAGCACGTAACACAGGGGAGGAAGAGGAGGCAGTGGTGTAACCCACAGACACTGATTGTGGACCCAGGGGTTCGGTCCACCTATTAGGGTGCTGTGATGCCATGTGACGGATCATGCTGGTGGTGTTGAGGTTGCTAGTGCTCCCACCCCTACTCATTTAGCCTCCAGTGTACAGTCTTCCACCCATTTTGTTCCCGTGTTTGAGGTTTTATTGTTATGGTTTGAGGTAGTTTATTAATAGGATGTAAAATATGTTATGGGTATTGTTATTTATGAAATGTTGAGATCTTATTTTGGTATGGCACAGTTTGCTAATTAAAAATCATTTTTCGTCCTCACTTTCCTCAAAAAGCCCCAGTCTGCAGAACATCTACCCCTTGGCAAGAGAGATTTGCGGGCCTGTTTGTTGTGGCCCGCCTTCTCCCTTTCGTCACCCCACAGCCTCTTCCAGCCTGTTGCGGTTCTGTGGATCCCTCCCCCTCTGTACTGCTGTCCTCGCTTGGCTTTCCACCTTCCCAGGTTGGGTCAGTGATGTCATCGTCCCACATCTCCAAATCCACTTCCTCACTATGGTCATCCTCCTGACTTGTGTTTACCTAACAAGACCCTACTTTTTGACAACTGTGTCTCATCCCCATCATCCACAGAGTGAAACACTAATTGTCATTCCCCCCCGTCATCTTCTTCTGACTGGAGGCTGAAGAGTTTGGGGATCAGTGTATAAGGTATCCTCATGTCCCTCTTCAGGGAGGGTCAGCTCACCTGCAGGCCCTCACCTACAATTTTTTTGGGGTCAGCTCACATGGTATATTCTTTTCTATGTTTCAGACTTGAAAGGAAACAGAATGTGTTTTTTTGCATGATTTGGGTTTTGATATATTTGCACTGGGGTAAACATTTCAAACTTTTTTCCTAGCCAGTGCTGAATGACATTCCCTGCGCTCAATCTGCAGAGTAATGTTAGTGCATGGAAAATATAGCTTTGAAATGCAATGTATTTTTTTCGTAGCCGTTGCTGACCGCCATTCACTGTGATAACTCTGCTATGTGACGATAATGTTATTTCTGACCTCAAAAAAATATTTGAAATTGAAATTGGTCATTATTTCTTGGTAGCCTGTGCTGGCCGGGTCACTTAACTTCTTAGATGGTCAGATCAGCAGGCACTTGCTCCGAATGTTTTGGAGGGTCATGAGCAGGCCATCAAGCATAATTTTTCAAGGGTGTGTGTATGATGCACTCCTTCATGTATAAGAAAGGGTGTATTGGAGTGGCGGTTCCTTGTAATATTTGGCAGCCCTTTCACTTAGTGCATAGGCTTAGGAGTCCAACTACCTTAACTATTGTACCACAATGTGAATAAAGCCCTCCTTTATGTGAAATACAGGCTGTATCGGAGTGCTTCTTCCTTGTAATTTTTGGCAGCACTTGCACTGTATATGCAATTGAATATACTGGAAAGAATGTTTCCTAACAATTTTTGTAGTAAATATTATTATAATTTTTTTTGGGGGGGGGGTTGTGCGTATTTTTGTCAGTCTGTAAAAGTTGCGTACAACTCGGACAACATGGTTCCCAGCAGCGACCTGGGAGTCCAAGATGCATCCAGACATCGTCTCCATGCTGTTCCCGATTCATTTCGGTGCTGTTTCTGTCACTTTCCGACCCTTTCCAATGGACCAGGCGCCCTCCCCTCTTTAGAGCAGGGTGTGTCTGGTTGTCTCCCATTGACTCCCATTATACTCGGGTTCTCGGCTGATCGCACGAATATCGCTATGTGTTCGGACAGAGTACCGAACACCCGAACACTTTGGTGCTCGCTTATCACTATTACTGATGCAAGTCTCTTAGAATATGCCTCTACCAGCTTAGTAAATATATACTTTGGGTCTTCCATGTAAAACTACTCTATCTCCTTCAAGTTACATGAGTCAGTGTACTGTAGTCTTCAAATCATGCCACTAATTTCATTTGGCTTGAGGTCTGGGCTTTAATTAGGCCATTCCAAGACATTAATGTTTCCCTTTAAACCACTCCATTGTAGCATTAGCGGTATGTTTAGGGTCATTGTTCTGCTACAAGGTGAACTTCCATACCAGTCTCAAAAATCTGGCAGAATGAAACATGTTTTCCTGAAGTATTGCCCTGTATTTACTGTCATATAGCTTCCCTTTACTCCTTACCAGTTTTCCAGTCACTGCTAAAGAATAAAATCCGCAAAGCCTGATACTTCCACCACTTCCACAATTTTACTGTGGAAATTGTGTGCTTGGGGTTATGAGAAGTGTTGGGTTTGTGCCACACATAGCATTTCCCATGATGAGCAAAAAAGTAAAATTTTATTCTCATCTATTCTGAGAACCTTTTTGGATGTGTTAGGGGAGTGTCAGGGACCGGGGACCAGACCAGCCCACCGTGTCATGTGACAAGAGTTGCCCAAGCCCTTCAGGCCGATTCACCTCACGCCCTCACATGCTGCGCCGAACCATAACTCGAGCATAAATCACCACCTGAAGCCAGCAAGCACACTAACACGAAACTTTCACCGCCAACACCCGTCCGTTATAAGGTCGACAGGACACCACTGCGTGTTCCACTCACCAGCACCCACACACTATAGCAAGCCTCACGGAAAACAACATACAGCCTCCGACTGCACACTTCAAACTTCAAATGTGTTTTTTTAAGTTGTACTTACACTTTTTTTTTTCTGGACACTTCCATAAAGCACTACTCTGTATAGTGTACAGCCTATAGAAGTCCTATGTACTGATATTTCCATCACTGTTGTGAATCTTAGAAGCTCTTTCAGTGTTATTGTTAGCATCTTTGCTGAGTCTTTAATTACTGCGCTCTTTGCCTGGTATGTTAGTTTTGGTGGACGGTCTTCTCTTGCCAGGTGTGTAGTTTTACCTTATTCCTTCCATTTTGGCATAATGTGTATAATGATGCTCCATGTGATGTTCTGCATTTTGCTTGCTTAGTGGTGTTGCAGGGACCTTTCAAAACAGTTCACATCATGTGACAGATCATGTTATTGTTTATCTATAGTACATACAGGGGACCTTATTCAACTAATTATGTGATGTCTGAAATTAATTTGTTCAACTACAGGCCTTATTGAGGGGTTTTCATAGCAATGGTGGTGAATACACATGAACTCACAACTAACTCAGTTCATTTTGTATGTTTTTTTTTTATTTCACTATATCAATTTTGACCATTTTTTATCTTTTGTGCTTGGGATGGTACGAATCATCTTAGGAAATGTGCGGTTCTGGCAAAGTGTCTTACGCTTAAACATGGCATGGATCTAACAGACATTTCTCTTTTTTTCATGCAGGAACATATTCATCTTCAATCCTGCTATTAACCCTCTGCTTGCTGTATATCTGCTGAAATTACTGCAAATTCAAACAATCATTTATGGTACTTACACTATGATTGGCTGAGGTTCTCTGAACTGATCTTTGTAACTTTTGTCAAAGTATTTGGTTCTTTGTTTATTTCCTAATACAAATAGTTCAATACATTTGTTTATCTCTGCATAGCATTTCCTTATCACGTTTCAAAGTCCCCATGTCTATTGAGTAAACCAGCTTAGCCACAGATCTAAGCACACACTCCCCTATAAATTTAGACATAGAATAGGGGTGGCACGAGTGCTGGGCCTTGCACGATTCGTCGTAAGGCCTCTTTACACTGTTCAATAAAGCAGATGATTGTTGAGAAGGAAGCATTCCTTCCCGACAATCACCTGTTTGTCAGTTAAAGAGACCACTGCAATTATATACAAAATGGGGAGGAGGATTGCTAAGGCCATCATTCCTCCCATACAGAATCATTGTTTGCTGGCAGCAGAGTGCTGTTTAGAAAGCACAATCTGCTACCTGCAAACTATGATTTTGGTGACGACACAAATAATCATATTACCAGATGAATGAGCACTTTTACGCTGGCAGATACAAAAGCTTGTTAGCGATTATCTGGCCGATGTTCAGCCAGTGTAAAAGGACCTTTAGGTGGTGTCATCATGGCAAAGTGTCTTACAATTAATAATGGCAGTAAGACAGGACAGGAGAAACATATGGTTTGACAGTTAGGGCTCATGCACATGATTGTATGTACTTTGAGGTCCGCAAAAAATACGGATGACATCAGTGTGCATTCCGTATTTTATGGAACGGAACAGCTAGCCCCTAATAGAAAAGTACTATCCTTGTCCGTGATGTGGACAATAATAGGACATGTTCTATTTTTTTTGCAGAGCGGAAATACGGACATACAGAAACTGACTGCACACGGAGTACCTTACTTTTTTTTGCAGACGCATTGAAATGAATGGTTCCGCATATGGTCTGCAAAAAAACCGGAATGGACACGGAAAGAAAATACGCTTGTGTGCATGAGTCCTTAGGCTCCATTCACATGTCCGTAAGTGTTTTGCAGATATGCAAAGTGCGGACAAGAATAGGACATGTTCTATTCTTTTGCAGAAACGGAAGTGCGGATGCGGAAGCGCGAATCCGGAAATGCGGATGCGGACAGCACATAGTGTGCTGTCCGCATCTTTTCCAGCCCCATTGAAAATGAATGGGTCTGCACCCGTTACGCAAAATTTCGGAACAGATGAGGACCCATTGCAGACTTGTGAATGGACCCTAACTAAAACACATTTGCTAAGACTTCACTAACTGTGTTTATTGTATTAATGTACATTTTATTATGTGCTCTTTCCCTCCACTCTCACAGCCTTATTACCCTTCATGACAACCTCCCAACTAGTCAGACACCCCCCAACTAGTAACATACATCTGTACCTTCACTGCAAGCTGCTGGAAATGCATTCATAACTTGGAGTGGAAATAAAATAAAGAATCACACAACAACTTGGATTTAGCAATCTGACACTAGTTCCCCTGCTGGTCTATTTTACGGTGGCTTACATTTTCTTATGCTCCCAGACCTGAAAACAGATTTGGTGGTGGAGTTGGTTTTCACTACCATCCCCATGCTGATGACACCCAACTATACACTTCATCCCATGAAATCACCCCTGCTGAACTTCAGAACTCCAGTGACTGTCTGTGTGCTGTCTCTGTCTGAAAACAGCCAGGCTATTCAATCTGTTTATCTGTTACTCTGATGCTTCCACCCTATGCCAATCATTGCATTGTTTGCCAATACAGTATAGGATTTTGCTCATTCTCACCCACTAAGTTCTCCACAGTGTGCACCCCTATATCTCCCCTTTCATTTCTGTCTACCAACCTACTATGCTCCATGCTCTGCAAATGATTTGCAGCTGAAATCCACTATCATTCGTACCCCTCAGTCTCGTCTTCAAAAATTCTCTCAAGTTGCATCAGATCTCTGGATTGCCCTTTCCCAAGCAATTAGGTTAATTCACAACATCCACAGTTTAGGGTTCTCCCTAAAAACACATCTTTTTATTGTGGCTTTTCACACCACCTTATCTAATTCTTCACCATTCAAGCCACTTCAACACCATTCTTCAGAACCTATCCACCACATTCTATGCACTCAAAAGCACTACAAATATGGGCTGGTGACTAACTCATGTAGCTTTATATGTTCTTTTATATTTTGTTAGATTGGCTCGACCATTGTACAAAACAAACCACTTTTTTGTTGCCTCTGTCTCCTCATAGATCGTATGCTGTTGTGGGCAGGGCCCTCATTAATCTTCTTTTAATTGTTGATGTGTTTATCGCCATGTAATCTACGATTCTGTTAGTAATTCTGATTGTAAAGCAGAATACGTTGGTGTAATATAAATAAAGATTATTATTATTATTATTATTATTATTATTATTATTATCTTTTTGCACCTATATTTTACTTGTGGCCCAGGCCACATTGTCTTGCTGGAAAACAAAGCTCTAGACACTGTCCAACTCTGTCTTTGAGTGTATATATAAATATATATATATATATATATATATATATATATATATATATAATCCAAAATTATTGGGTTAATAATGGAATCAAGATAAAAGGGGTTCTCTGTGGAAGAAGGAGTGGGTAATACTTAGCCTTTCTTTACTCCACTGATACTGCTGTCCTCCCTGCACTCACACAGGCTGCGTGCTCTTCCACCCCAGTCCTGACCAGATGTGTATGCCTCTTTTCTTGTTTAGCTGCATATTAACCCCTTAGTGACCACCCATACGTGTTTTTACGGCGGTCACTAAGGGGCCTTAGGCTGGGCTGCCGCGTTTTTACGGCGGCCCAGTCTAGCGCTGCACGGGTCCCCCGTGCAGCGGGGAGCGAGGCCCGGCTCTCACATGAGAGCCGCGACCCTGCTCTAACAGCCCGGGCCGGCAGGAGTGCCGATCCGGGCTGTTTAACCCCTTACATGCCGGGCGCAATGGCGCCTGCGCATGTAAAGGGTTGACAGAGGAGCGAACTCCCTCTGTCACCCATCAGCACCCGCAGATGCGATCGCGGGGTGCTGATGGGCTGGGAAGCTCACCTTTCTTTCCGGCAGGGCCCTGAGCCTGCCCTGAAGTATTCACCAGCAGGCTATGCCTCTCTGGCGTAGCCTGCTGGTCAAAGGTAGAATTGCACTGCATTTAAAATGTAATGCATTATAGATATAATGCATTACATTTTAAAAGCAATCAAAATACTGTATATTATAGTCCTCATGTGGGACTATTAAGTAGTAAAAAAATTAGAAAAAATACACATTTATTAAATAAAAAAAATTCCATGAAATATAAAAATATGCTTTTTTTTCCATTGAAAATACGCTTTTCAATGAAAAAAATTGCAAAAAAAATTTTTTCCCCCACATGTTTGGTATTGCCGCGTCCGTAACAACCGGCACTACATAAATATTACATAAATTATCCCCTATAGTACACACCGTTAAAAAATAAATAAAAAAAAGCCCGAATTTCTAATTTATTCTTAATTTTCACAGAAAAAAACGAAACAACAAGCGATCAAAAAGCGGAATTTACTAAAAAATTATACCAATGAAAAATAGATGTCGTCCCACAAAAATCAAGCCCTCACACAACTCTATAGAAAAAAAAATTAAAAAGTTATGGGTCCTGGGAAGTGGCAATGCAAAATCATTTTTTTTTGTTAAAAAAAGGGGTTTTATTGAAAAAAAAGTAGTAAAACTTAAAAAAAAACTATAAGTATTTGGTATCCCTGTAATCGTACTGACCCAGGGAATGAAAATATTATGTTACTTTTACCGAATAATGAACACCGTAAAATTTATAATGTACAAACGCAGTGGCAGTAGTACTATTTTCCCCTTCTCCCTCCCAGAAAGAGTTAATAAAAGTTAATAACATAGTTATGTGTACCCCAAAATGGCGCTATTAAAAACTACAACTTGTCCCGCAAAAAACAAGCCCTCATACTGCTATATAGACGGAAAAATAAAAAAGTTATAGCTCTGGGAACGAGACCATGAAAAAAGGACGAAAAACGCTTGGTCATAAAGGCCCAAACAGGCTTGGTCACTAAGGGGTTAAATGCGGGTGAACAGGAAAAAAAGTGCAGTTAGGACCCAGGCAGAAGAGTTTGCAGCCTGTGTGAGGGACGGGATCATCTGCGGAGCGAGGGAGAGGTAAGTATTAACAAAATGATCTTTCACAGGTTTAAAGAAATCCAAGTTTTTATAAATAGCCCAGAGAACTCCTTTAAATCTAATTTATTATCTAAATTATTTACTCTGTAACTTTTGTGATATTCCACCCTGAAAACAATATAGTAACACCGAGGTGGCACTCATTTTTAAAGCTCTTTGTGATATAGTCCATTTCTTTTCTTGTAGAGACTGATAGGAGACATAATATAATTGTTCTGTACGTGTACAAAACATACTGTTATAAGGCACCATCCAAGTCATTCATTCCTACATGTTTCAAATGACCAGCAGGACATGTAGTGCTATTTATAATTTGTTCCTAGAATATTAATTTCCTGGAATCCAAGAAGGGACTAAGCTCTCACTGACTCAGATAATACAAGCACAATATTTGTAGCACATGTTGCACACACCTTAAATAAAGTCAACTGTCACTGACAGCCTGAGCATTCTGATAATGGAAAATAGCAGATAAAATGGTGATTGACAACATTTCCATAAAATAACTCTTACAAAAAAATCAATTTATTCTTCATACAGCTTTAAAAGGATTCTGTCAGCAGATTTCACCCCTATAACCTAAACATATGTTCATGTCCAGACTAATAAGTAGAATCCTAAGATGACCTTATTATACCTTACAGTGGCTCTATTTACACAAAAAATTAGCTTTTTATAACCTGTCAATCACTGCTCAAGGGGAGGTTCGTTAATACAGGGTATCCGGCCGCACCCCTCGCCTCTCAGGTGTCCAGCGCCACCTTCCCTGTCTTCAGCGCCGCCTTTTTACAGCTCAGCGCCACCTCCGCAATCCTCCCCGTCCCTCTCCCAGATCCCGCGCCTGCGGGGCATATCCAGGTTGAGCGAAGTGCGCATCATGCCGGCGCATGCACACTTTGCTCAACTAAGCAGTTGCCAGGAGTTCGCACGGGCGCAACAGGCTGAGCCTAGTGCGCAGGTGCGGGATGTGCTGGCAGCGGCTTCGTTGAGCGAAGTGCGCATGTGCCGGCATGATGAGCACTTCGCTCAACCCAGTTATGCCCTGCAGGCAGGGGGAGGATTGCGGAGGGCGACGCTGAGCTGTAGAAGGTGGCGTTGTGTGCTGTCCACATCTCGTCCGGCCCCATTGAAAATGAATGGGTCCAGATCTGTTCCGCAATGCTGCGGAACAGATCCGGACCCATTCTACGGACGTGTGTATGGACCCTTAGCTTGTATATGGGCTGCATTCATATGCACAATTCCATTTATCAAGTAGCCACATATCAGATGGAATTTATCATGGGTTAATATTTAAATTCAGTTTTGTTTGATTCTGTGTTGGAGTACTTCCACCAAATGTTTCAAATATTGTACATTGTTTAATAAATTTGGAGCATCTTTAAACCTAACATTTTTGTCTTGAAATGTTTATCCAGTTTTTTTAATAAACCCCCTCCCCTACAGGAGGGACTTGGGACTTTTTTGCAACTTTTTAAAAAACTCTAAGGCCTCATGCACACGAACGTGTGCACCCCGTGCCCGTATTGCGGGCCGCAATTTGCGGCCCGCAATGCTCGGGCACCGGCCGTGGGGCAGCCGCAGCGGATCACGGACCCATTCACTTGAATGGGTCCGCGATCTGCCCGTTCAGCAAAAAGATAGGACATGTTCTATCTTTTTGCGGGACGGAAGTACGGAACGGAACCCCGCGGAAGCACTCCGTAGTGCTTCCGTAGTGTTCCGTTCCGTCATTCCATTCCGCACCGTTCCGCATCTCCAGATTTGCGGACCCATTGAAATGAATGGGTCCGCATCTGTGATGCGGAATGGCCACGGAATGGTGCCTGTGTATTGCGCAAAGTGAAACTAATTAATATTTAACCACATCCACTTTACAACCCACTTTTCAAAACTGGAATGAGTGGTGTAAAAATGCAAAAAGTCACCAAATCTTTGTGTAAGTGACTCAAAAAGTCGCAAAGTCCTATTTTGCAACTTTTTGGGTGTGATAAATTCCTACTTATGAGTGTTAAGAATGGATTTGGATTCCATAAAGGAAAATCAGTTTCTTGTCACTAAATATTTGTTTCCCACACTAAGCCGTGCTAGGCTTATGTGAGTTCACCCTGAGGTAATGCTCTGGTGTGTGATTGTATAAAGCTTTTTAAAATAATAGCATAGCAACCATAGAAAAGAATGACTATAAATGACAGAAGATCAGCAAATTCATTGCACAAAGCTCTACCTAAAAAACAAACCAAGCAAGGTCTCATACAATTACATATACTGAGAGATATAACTATGGCCACTGTAAAGACAGGGGTTGAAAAAGGAATGCATTCCTAAATCCCAAATTAGCCGATCACCAATGTGTTAAGAAGAAGTGCATTGGAGCTAAACAAGGCTACAATTTAAACATATTTCTTAAAGTACCACTGTTAGAATCTAGGCAGTTGGCATTAAACCAAAAATAAGTCGTGCTATAAACAACCTATTTATAAAAACCTTGACTTCTTTTCACCACAGACGGAAACCCCAAGAATGTGGCTGCTGTAAAGAATGTATACTGAAACTTTACCATGTAGAAAATGCAGGCAAAATGTAACCAAATAATGATATGGCATAACTAAGATCTGATTTAATGGCAATTAAAATGTTAAAAGTATGTGCACATAACATATGTCTATAAAAGTAATAAAAGTAACAAGAATGTCAGACAATTTATGCTAAGTGTAAGTTTTCAAAACTAGCATTGCATTTTGACCCTTCACAAGTATCCTTCCAAGACTGATAGTTCATGTTTAGTTCAATACGGAAACAAACTGTTGTCAGACCATCTCACATCAGTTTATCTTATGGCACAAAACAGTATCGGATATGCTTAGATCACACATGTCTAATCCTTGTTTTACCTGACACCTACTGTGGTGGGGCAGTGGGCCCTCAATCTGTCACCACGAAAATGCAGTGAAACCTACAGGCAGCATGTTATACAGCTGAGCAGATTGATATACTATATACTTTGTGGGAAAAGATTTAACAAAACTTTTTGTGGGTGTGCCAAGTGGATGGTCCTAATTAGAGATGAGCGAACACCTGGATGTTCGGGTTCGAGAGGTTCGGCCGAACTTTCGGAGAATGTCCGGGTTCGTGATCCGAACTCAACCCGAACTTCATCCCGAACCCCATAGAAGTCAATGGGGACCCGAACTTTTGGGCACTAAAAAGCCTGTAAAAGACTCCCGGAAAGGGCTAGAGGGCTGCAAAAGGCAGCAAAATGTAGGTAAATCCCCTGCAAACAAATGTAGATAGGGAAATGAATTAAAATAAAATAAAATAAATTAAAATTAACCAATATCAATTGGAGAGAGGTCCCACAGCAAGGAATCATGCGTCATATCATCCACCACTGGAGAAGGCCACTCTCATTTATTTGGGACCAGCACCCAGACAGAGGATACAGGTCCCACAGCAAGGAATCATGCTTCATATCAACCACCACCGGAGAAGGCCACTCTCATGTATTTTGGACCAGCACCCAGACAGAGGATACAGGTCCCACAGCAAGTAATAAGGCGTCATATCAACCACCACCGGAGAAGGCCACTCTCATGTATTTTGGACCAGCACCCAGACAGAGGATACAGGTCCCACAGCAAGGAATCATGCGTCATATCAACCACCAACGGAGAAGGCCACTCTCATTTATTTTGGACCAGCACCCAGACAGAGGAGAGAGGTCCCACATCAAGGAATCATGCGTCAATTCAACCCCCACCGGAGAAGGCCACTCTCATTTATTTTGGACCAGCACCCAGACAGAGGATACAGGTCCCACAGCAAGGAATCATGCCTCATATCAACCACCAACGGAGAAGGCCACTCTCATTTATTTCGGCCCAGCACCCAGACAGAGGATACAGGTCCCACAGCAAGGAATCATGCGTCATATCAACCACCACCGGAGAAGGCCACTCTCATGTATTTTGGACCAGCACACAGACAGAGGAGAGAGGTCCCACATCAAGGAATCATGCGTCATATCACCCACCTCTGGAGAAGGCCACTTTCAGTTATTTCGGCCCCAGCACCCAGACAGAGGAGAGAGGTCCCACAGCAAGGAATCATGCGTCATATCAACCACCACCGGAGAAGGCCACTCTCATGTATTTTGGACCAGCACCCAGACAGAGGATACGGGTCCCACAGCAAGGAATCATGCCTCATATCAACCACCAACGGAGAAGGCCACTCTCATTTATTTCGGCCCAGCACCCAGACAGAGGATACAGGTCCCACAGCAAGGAATCATGCCTCATATCAACCACCACCGGAGAAGGCCACTCTCATGTATTTTGGACCAGCACCCAGACAGAGGAGAGAGGTTTTCACAGCAGAGAATCATGCATTTAGATCACCCACCACAGGAGTAGGCCACCATTTTATGGGACCCCGGCAACCATGTCAGATGGCACAAACATCAGCTTCACATCACCCATCACAAGAGAAGGCCACTTTGAGAGACTTTGACCCCTGCACCCAGACGGAGGAGAGAGGTTTTCACAGCAGAGAATCATGCATTTAGATCACCCACCACAGGAGTAGGCCACCATTTAATGGGACCCCGGCAACCATGTCAGATGGCACAAACATCAGCTTCACATCACCCAGCACAAGCGAAGGCCACTTTGAGAGACTTTGACCCCTGCACCCAGACGGAGGAGAGAGGTTTTCACAGCAGAGAATCATGCATTTAGATCACCCACCACAGGAGTAGGCCACCATTTAATGGGACCCCGGCAACCATGTCAGATGGCACAAACATCAGCTTCACATCACCCAGCACAAGAGAAGGCCACTTTGAGAGACTTTGACCCCTGCACCCAGACGGAGGAGAGAGGTCCCACAGCAGAGATTCAGGCATTTATATCAGCCAGCACAGGAGAAGGCCGCTTTCAGTGACTTAGGCCTTAGCACCGACACAGAGGAGACAGGTCAGATAGCACAAGCATCAGATTTACATCAACCACCACAGGAGAATGGCACTTTTAGAGACTTTGACCCCTGCAGCCAGAAAGAGGAGAGAGGTCCCACAGCAGAGAATCAGGCATCATGTCAACCACCACAGGAGTAGGCCACCTTTTGTTTCTTTGACCCCTGCACCCAGAAAGAGGAGAGAGGTCCCACAGCAGTGAATCAGGCATTTCGATCACCCACCACAGGAGAAGGCCGCTTTCAGTGACTTTGGCCCACTGCACCCACACAAAGGAGACATGTCAGACAGCACAAGTATAACATTCATATCACCCATGTAAGAGGGTGCAAGGTACCGTGGTCGATGGCAGGTACGTGTCACCGAGGTTCCTGGCCTCGGTGAGGTAAGAGCCGGATTTTCGTGTGTCAGCAGCAGCTAGTGCTGTTTGACACCTTGTTTTTAGTTTGGCTGCAAAGCCAATCCGGGCCGGCTCTTACTGGGAGTAGGCAAAGAGTTGGGTGGGTGCCTATTCCCCACGGTCCAGGCCGGACTTTATCCGGGCCTTTAAAAGGCAGCCTCCTCAGCAGCTGAGGGTGATTGTCCTGGAGCTGCTGTTAGGCTGTGGAATCACTTGAGTTTGGGAGTGCTGATCCATGCTGTGCTGTGTGGAGTTCTCTGGGCTGGAAGCAAGACCCCAAGCAAGGAAGAGTGCAGACGGCCTGGAAGCCGGAGGTCGATCGCCTTGCGGCTAGACTGACAGTCAGGTGCGAACCTGCACCTAAAGCCTCCCAGGTGACTGGAACCTGTTTTGGACTATTTTGTTTTGCTGCACGTTTTCTGATGGGTTTGAATTAACACCAAGTGACTGTTTGCTGTGTATTTGCTACAAGTGTGAATTAAACACTGTTTGCTACACTTTCTGGACTCCGTTTTGCCTCTATACTGCACCCGCACTGCTATCTACCAGAGCGACTCCCCACACCCAGCACAGGAGAAGGACACTTTCATGTACTTTGGCCCCGGCACCCAGACAGAGGGAAGGTTCATTCAACTCTGGGTTGCACCCCAAGATCCTACTTAATTTCAAAAATTGATTTTTCAATGAAGAAGTGGCCAGGAGTACAAGACAACATGGTTTAAGGCAGTTATTAAGGACTACTCTGCACAAGGGAGGGTCAGGTCTTGTGGGATCCATGCCTGGTTAATTTTTATAAACGTCAGCTTGTCCACGTTGGCTGCGGACAGGCGGCTGCGTTTGTCAGTAATGACGCCCCCTGCCGTGCTGAATACACGTTCAGATAAAACGCTGGCCGCCAGCAGGCCAGCACCTCCAAGGCATAACATGCTAATTCTGGCCAAACCCAGAAGTTGAATGGGGCCGAACCATCCGTCAGTACGTGGAGTTGTGTGCAGATGTACTGTTTAACCATGTTAGTGAAATGTTGCCTCCTACTAACACGTTCCGTATCAGGTGGTGGGGCAGTTAGCTGTGGCGTGGAGACAAAACTTTTCCACATTTCTGCCATGCTAACCCTGCCCTCAGATGAGCTGGCCGTGACACTGTTGCGTGGGCGACCTCTAGCTCCTCCTCTGCCTTGGCCTTCCACCTGTTCCCCTGTGACAGTTGGGAATGCTCTCAGGAGCGCGTCTACCAGTGTGCGCTTGTACTCGCGCATCTTCCTATCACGCTCCAGTGCAGGAAGTAAAGTGGGCACATTGTCTTTGTACCGTGGATCCAGCAGGGTGGCCACCCAGTAGTCAGCACACGTTAAAATGTGGGCAACTCTGCTGTCGTTGCGCAGGCACTGCAGCATGTAATCGCTCATGTGTGCCAGGCTCCCCAGAGGTAAGGACAAGCTGTCCTCTGTGGGAGGCGTATCGTCATCATCCTCTGTATCCCCCCAGCCACGCACCAGGGATGTGCCTGCGCTGTGCTGGGTGCCACCCCACTGTGAACCTGCTTCATCCTCATCCTCCTCCACCTCCTCTTCATCCTCCTCGTCCTCCAGTAGTGGTCCCTGGCTGGCCACATTTGTACCTGCCCTCTGCTGTTGCAAAAAACCTCCCTCTGAGCCACTTCTAACAGACTGGGCTGAAAGTGCTAAAAACGACCCGTCATCCTCCTCCTCCTGGCCCTGGCCCACCTCCTCTTCCATCATCGCCCTAACGTTTTCTCTAGGAGACATAGAATTGGTATTGTCACGCTGATAACAGTGGCATCGCCACTGGCCATGTTGGTGGCGTACTCTAAACAGCGCAACAGGGCACACAGGTCTCGCATGGAGGCCCAATCATTGGTGGTGAAGTGGTGCTGTTCCGCAATGCGACTGACCCGTGCGTGCTGCAGCTGAAACTCCACTATGGCCTGCTGCTGCTCGCACAGTCTCTCCAGCATGTGCAAGGTGGAGTTCCACCGGGTGGGCACGTCGCATATTAGGCGGTGAGCGGGAAGGCCGAAGTTCCGCTGTAGCGCTGACAGGCGAGCAGCGGCAGGATGTGAACGCCGGAAGCGCGCACAGATGGCCCGCACTTTATACAGCAGCTCTGACATGTCTGGGTAGTTGTGAATGAAATTTTGCACCACCAAATTCAGCACATGCGCCAGGCAAGGGATGTGCGTCAAACCGGCTAGTCCCAGAGCTGTCACGAGATTTCGCCCATTATCGCACACCACCAGGCCGGGCTTGAGGCCCACCGGCAGCAACCACTGGTCGGTCTGTTGTTCAATACCCCGCCACAACTCCTGCGCGGTGTGGGGCCTGTCCCCCAAACATATGAGTTTCAGAATGGCCTGCTGACGTTTACCCGGGCTGTGCTGAAGTTGGTGGTGAAGGTGTGTGGCTGACTGGATGAGCTGGTGGAAGCAGAGGAGGAGGAGGAGGAAGCCGAGTAGGAGGAGGAGGCTACAGGAGGCAAAGTATGATGCCCTGTGATCCTTGGCGGCGGAAGGACGTGCGCCAAGGAACTCTCCGCCTGGGGCCCAGCCGCCACTACATTTACCCAGTGTGCAGTTAGGGAGATATAGCGTCCCTGGCCGTGCTTACTGGTCACGTATCTGTGGTTAGGTGGACCTTGCCACAAATGGCGTTGCGCAGTGCACACTTGATTTTTATCGGACACTTGCATGTGCAGGGAAGGCACGGCTGTCTTGGAGAAGTAGTGGCGGCTGGGAACCACATACTGGGGACAGCCATGGCCATCAGCTGTTTGAAGCTGTCTGTGTCCACCAGCCGGAATGACAGCATTTCAAAGGCCAGTAGTTTAGAAATGCTGGCATTCAGGCCAAGAGCTCGAGGGTGACTAGGTGGGAATTTGCGCTTCCTCTCAAAGGTTTGAGAGATGGAGAGCTGAACGCTGCTGTGTGAAATAGTGGAGACGCTAGGTGACGGTGGCGGTGGTGGTGGTGTCGGTGGCACATCCTCTGTTTGCTGCTCGGCAGGTGGCAACATTCCTCTCGAGGCAGAAGCCGAGGCAGCAGCGCTAGAGGGAGCAGGGGAGCCTGAGCGGGTTCCTTGTTTTTAAGGTGTGTACTCCACTGCAGTTCATGCTTTGCATGTAGATGCCTGATCATGCAGGTGGTGCTCAGGTTAAGAACGTTAATGCCTCGCCTCAGGGTCTGATGGCACAGCGTGCAAACCACTCTGGTCTTGTCCTCAGCACATTGTTTGAAGAAGTGCCATGCCAGGGAACTCCTTGAAAGATGCCTTTGGGGTGCTGGGTCCCTGTTGGCGCTGGCCAATAGCAGGCGAACTCTCTGGACGGCGGCTGTTCTGCTTTGCCCCCTGCTCCCTCTTTGGCTTCGCTGTTGTCTCGGTCTCACCACTGCCTCTTCCTCTGAACTATTTAAGTCAGCGGCACGACCTTCAGTCCATGTGGGGTCTAAGACCTCATCGTCCTCTGCATCGTCTTCCACCCAGTCTTCCTCCCTGACCTCCTCCTGTTCAGTCTGCACACTGCAATAAGACGCGGCAGTGGGCACCTGTGTTTCGTCATCATCAGACACTCGGTCACTCTGCTGTGGTGGTATTCCCATGTCCTCATCATCTGGATACATAAGTGGTTGTGCGTCAGTGCATGGAATGTCTTCCACCGCTGGGGAAGGGATAGGTGGACGCCCCTGGAAAACCGTGGGAGCAGAGTCTTCAAACAGAAGAAGAGACTGCTGCATAACTTGAGGCTCAGCCAGTTTCCCTGATATGCATGGGGGTGATGTGACAGACTGATGGGCTTGGTTTTCAGGTGCCACCTGTGCGCTTTCCGCAGAAGACTGGGCGGAAGACAATGTGGTGAAACGTGCTGGAAGCACTGTCGGCCACCCAATCGACTAATGCCTGTACCTGCTCAGGCCTTACCATCCTCATAACGGCATTGGGCCCCACCAAATATCGCTGTAAATTCTGCCGGCTACTTGAGGAGTTGTTTCACTACTTTGTGCGCCTGAGGCCGAGCGGCCACGTCCTCTGCCAGCAACAGAGGCTCCACGGACACCACCACGACCGCGTCCTCGTCCCTTAATAGAATGTTTCCTCATTGTTGCGATTCAACTCGCACCACAATAAAATATATTATTTTTAGCCCCAAAATTCCCACACTGGAAGATATAATTCCTTTTTCGGTATTAATTACAAGAACACTGCTGCTAATTGGACACCAGATTTTTATAATGCTAGTTTTGGTACATAGATTCCCACACGGGAAATATAATTCCTTTTAGAGGAGTGAAAACGTGAGGCCTAGTTTTTCTGGTCTAACAAACACCAGATTGATTAAATTGGCCTTTTTTTCAGCAAAATTACAACACTGGACAATAATGCCTTTTGGCGGTATTAATTACAAGAACACTGCTGCTAATTGGACACCAGATTTTTATAATGCTAGTTTTGGTACATAGATTCCCACACGGGGAAATATAATTCCTTTTAGAGGAGTGAAAGCGTGAGGCCTAGTTTTCTGGTCTAACAAACACCAGATTGATTAAATTGGCCTTTTTTTCACCAAAATTACAACACTGGACAATAATGCCTTTTGGCGGTATTAATTACAAGAACACTGCTGCTAATTGGACACCAGATTTTTATAATGCTAGTTTTGGTACATAGATTCCCACACGGGAGATATAATTCCTTTTACAGGAGTGAAAACGTGAGGCCTAGTTTTTCTGGTCTAACAAACACCAGATTGATTAAATTGGCCTTTTTTTCACCAAAATTACAACACTGGACAATAATGCCTTTTGGCGGTATTAATTACAAGAACACTGCTGCTAATTGGACACCAGATTTTTTATAATGCTAGTTTTGGTACATAGATTCCCACACGGGAAATATAATTCCTTTTAGAGGAGTGAAAGCGTGAGGCCTAGTTTTTCTGGTCTAACAAACACCAGATTGATTAAATTGGCCTTTTTTCACCAAAATTACAACACTGGATGATATAATGCCTTTTGGCGGTATTAATTACAAGAGGACTGCTGGTATTTCAGAACACCGGAATTGTTAAAATGCTAGTTTTGCTAGATAAATTTCCCACACTGGGAGAAATATTGCCTAAGCCTTTTTACAGTATTAATTACAACAGGAGTGCTTCTTCTGGTCTAACACCAGAATAATTTTATTATTACGGTGAAAGCTTTTTCTAATTTATATTTCTGGCACATAAAAAAAATAATATTTCTGACTGACAGTATTGGACAAAGTAGTGGCACTGGCTAGCCTAGCTGGAACAGCACATTCATGGGATTTGCTATCCAAGTGGGTTACTTTCAGTTTCACCACTGATATATTAAATATCTTTGCAGTTAGTATGGGTGACACAAGCACAGCCAAACCCCTGATGTAGTATATCTATGAAAAAATCGACTATTACATTAGATTAATGGACGTTGTGGCAGCTTTTGCTGTAGCACCACAAGTCCCAAAATGGCCGCCGCCTATCAGCCCAGTAACATGTGCCAGAAAACAGTCTGCCCAGCCAGAAAAAAATTGACTTTGACTGAGCAGCTGAATCGCTGTTGTTCTGATTCACAGGTGTAGATTTTTAACTTCTTTGGAGCTTTGGTTTACACTCTGTGGCAGCAAGTGCTGGCGCACCACAAGTCCCAAAATGGCCACCGCCCGGTCAGCCCAGTTACATGTGCCAGTAAAAATCGCTCTGGCCAGTCTCAACAAAATAGTGACTTTCAGTGAACAGCTCAGCTGAGTTGTTCTGATGCACAGGTGTAGAAAGGTAGATCATTCAATCACTTCTTTATCCCTGCCTATCTCGCCCTCACAGAAGCTGCATCCTCTCCTACACTAGTCAGAGCAGTGTGACGTGCGGCGCTACGTGACTCCAGCTTAAATAGAGGCTGGGTCACATGCTGCACTTGGCCAATCACAGCCATGCCATTAGTAGGCATGGCTGTGATGGGCTCTTAGGGCAAGAAGTAAAACGCTAGCTGATTGGCTGCTGTGCAGCCCTTCAGAAAGCGGGAAGTAATCGACGAACTCCGGACCCGAACCCGAACTTTTTTGAAAATGTCCGGGTTCGGGTCTGTGTCACGGACACCCCAAAATTCGGTACGGACCCGAACGATTTTCGAACTGTTCGCTCAACACTAGTCCTAATCAGTGACTGACAGCATTCCCTGTGTAAGTGTGTATGCTGAGCCCTGTGTAAGTGTGTATGCTAAGATAGCTGTCGGTCACTGATAAAACTGTCCGCTAACTTCTCTGGCTGGTGTGTGCTGTGTGCACAATCTCCAGTGTATTCCTGTGAGATACTGAGTCACTCTGCATGAGCTGATAATGAGAAATCTATTACAAGAAGGGAGAAGTGGACAGGCTGCAACTATATTATATAGGATACCCTGAGACTGGTTCCATGTCACTTTTTTATCACTGGGTGCACTTACATAGCCAGCGCAGAGCAAGTGCAGTGCAGTGAGAGCTTACCTCCTCAGCCCTCACAAAGTCGGAGGCATGCTGGAAAACCTAGCATGCATCTTGAGAAATAGAAGGAAGAAAGAATCAAGATGGCAGATAACCCATAAATGGCACAATGCAGATTTTAAATCTGTAGCATATCAATTTAGGTAGCAGCTTTCAGTTACAGCTTTCACCCCTCGTAGTGCAGATGGTGAAATCTGGGGAATATCCACAGCTCAATCTAAATGCAATTTCCTCTCCAGAATATGTGTTATGTGGATTTACCCTAGGGTTAAGTTAGACTGATATAATTGTACAACTGCTCAAACAGCTGGCATTCTTTGCAAATAAATACAAAATACTGTTATGTCAGTGCTGGAGACGAGTTAAAGGTGTTTTTTACTTTTTTATACTGATGATCTTCGTGATAGGTCTTCATCAGTATCTGATCAGTGGGGGGGGGGCAAAAGCCCCCCCAGGACCTTACCGATCAGCTGTTTGAGAAGACCACAGCACTTCATTGAGCACCGCTGCCTTCTTATAGCATATCAAGCACATCATTGTACATTGTATAGCAGCTATGCTTGGCTTTACAGCTCAGCCCCTTTTATTTCAATAGGACTGAGCTGTCCCTAGGCCAAGTGACCAATGAGCATGACATCACTGGCCTAGGGTAAACTGCGAGAAGGTTGCACCACTCACAGAAGTTGCACAGACTTCTCAAACAGCTGATCGGCAGGGCTCTGGCATGTCGGACCCCCACCCATCAGATACTGATGACCTATTCAGAGCATAGGTCATCAGTATAGAAAAGTCATAAAACCCCCTTAAAGTCTTCTTTTGACAATATTTTTGCATCTAGTGCTGGATGTCCTCTGAGTTGACTGGGGTAAAGTAAACTCAGTGTTAGGGTACCTACTAATGGTCCAGATGTGTATGTACAAAATCCTCATAAAATCTGCCCTAAAACCCCACCAAAAAACACGCATAAATCTGCACTATTTATTGTAGTTTTTTTTTGTTTTTTGTTACTGACTTGCATGCAGATTTTCTGTGTATGTTAACAACTCCATTGAATTGTATGGGGAAAGCCACTCTACAGAAGGTGCAGAATCACACAATTGACATGCTGCAGATTTCTAAATCCACACAACAGGTCAATTTCCACATGGAAGAAAAAAGCAAAGTGTACATATGATTTGTCAAATCTCAATCACTTGCCTAGCCTGGCACTGTATTATACAGCTCTTCTTCCACACAGAAATGCACAGAAAAACCACAAATAATCCACATCGTGTGCAGGTACTCTGACTGTGAGGTAGATGAGAGTGTTGCAACTCAGCATCTATTCGTATGTGAACTTGCTGGCTCTTTACATGTTTATTGGTAGGTTATTATTACTGGCTAACAGTGGTTGATATGAAGTAGACTTCAAAAAAATTTGTATATTCCAAGGCTATTTTCACATAAATGTTAAAACTATCCAGCCATCTGTTTTGGCAGAGGAACCGTCTGCATGATTTCACAGTTTCCGGCATAGCTAGATACTGCTGTTCACCACTGGAGCTCATTGACTATAATGGGACCCAGTGGGGATTTGGCCAGTTCCCGGCATGAGTGCCAGGATTAGGCCAGGCAAAAACTAGAGAAAGCACCTGTTTTTGTCCGGGTTAATCCCTGCACTAATGCTGGAAAATGGCCAGATCCCCGCCAGTTCCCATTACAGTCAATTGGGCCTGGCGGTACACCATTCCTATCCAGGTATTCCTGATACGATGATGAACTCCAGCAATCGGTTCCTCTGCCTATTGGATAGTTTTAACACATATGTGAAAGTAGCCATAGCCATTTGATGGTGCCTTTGTTCTGACTACTTACTGAAAAGTCTACATCTTTCAGGAACAGGAATTAATGTTTAAGAGAAAATTTATTACAGTAAGTTATAAGGCCCAAAAAAAAAGAAAAGAGGATTCACAGGTTTATGTAAATTTGTTATGTGTAATATCTCACAATTTAAGGAGACAATACTGTTATTCTGTATCTTTTAGTTTAAAGCTTTTTGGTTTCTTTCACTTCACTTCACCAGATCATAACCTTACCAATTTGCATTTAAAAATTATTATTGCACCAGTATGCCAGTTACTTACCGACTTTCTGATGTCTTTAACGCTATTGCTCCACTGTTCTTCCTAGCCTGTCTTTGACCTGCATTCAATAATATTGGTGTATTTTGACCCAGGAAAACTGTATGGAGTAGTCGGCAGGAATTGTGCCTAATTTATTAAACGACTCTTAAATCTCGTGCATTTCAAATTTTTTTTTAAAGTTTTTTTTTTTCACTTCTATGAGCAGTTGCACATTTTCACCACCAACATGCCCCTTTTTTAACCTTTGATAAATAAGTGGAGAAGTGTGTTTGCAGCTTTACTCACTTTTTCTTTTACTCACTTTTTTTATTTTTTGGTGTAAATTCAGATGTCATTTTTAACGTACGCATTTTCCACCCATAGTCTGGCTTAAATTGAATAAATGTGGGTTATTTATTTTTTCCGACACTAAAGAAGGCTAAAAACTGAATGTAAGTTGTGAAAAAAATTGCACTATAATTTTGAGCTGTAAATGTCTGTACTTTGGTGAGTTGTGTTTCATTTAAGCATATAAGTATGTAAAAGTTTGTCTAACCGCAAAATTCTCCTGACTCACATATATATAAAAATAAATTCTCCAGTTTATTTGTGAATAATGTGAACCTGGGTACAGATGACATATATTAGTTAATTAGACTATTTTAATATTGGTAAATACAGAAAGGAACTAAGCAACAATCCACAGTCACTTTACATTCCAAAAGAAGAATATCCTATAATATTACTTTGTCCATAGGTATTTATCGACTGCCGGTGGCATCATGGATAAAATGGAAACAGGATTACCATGTTTAATCTTTTCAGTTGGTTGTAACTGAATAATCCGCTGGATGGGTGACTGACTTGTACAAGTAATTAGTCTAGAAGATGTAGCGTGCATTTTAATACCTTCAGCCTTGATGAACACTCACCAACCAACATGACCTACGAGGAAAGGCTATAATGACTAAAGCAGCATTGCCATAACTACTGTGCAATTAAGAAGTGAAATGAGTTAGCTGATAAGGGAAACAGCTCTACAGCCCTGGCAGAAGTCACACATAAAGAAAAATGTACAACATACTGCTACAGACTTTGGCTGACATTTATTTAGCCGCAAATCCATGGCAAAATCCACATG
Source organism: Bufotes viridis (assembly GCA_033119425.1). Classification (NCBI taxonomy): domain Eukaryota; kingdom Metazoa; phylum Chordata; class Amphibia; order Anura; family Bufonidae; genus Bufotes; species Bufotes viridis. The sequence goes on from CM065591.1 coordinate 131,466,835, forward strand.
TGTTGCAAATACACAAAACAATTGACATGCACTCAGTTCCACACGGATTTTATCTGCTAAATGTGGTTATTTTTTCTAAAATGCAACATTGTAAATTGGTACAGATTTTTAGTACAGAATCTGTATGTGATGTCTTCAACATGTTGTGTAACTGTGCAAATGTTTTTTTCACTAATTTTGAGAAATATCAAGTTTTTCACGATTTTGCTGGATTGTTTGGGCCACTTTCTGGTTACTGTTCACCAGTGTGTAAGTAAGATTTTATGGCACTTACTAAATTGCCTTTGTTAACATTCTATGCAGTTTCCTATATTTCACAATTTGTGTACCCATGTTGGGCAAATCTTCTGTGTTGTCCATAAGATGGCTGCTCATGGAGGGTCAAGTGACCAGACAGATTACTCAGCCTTCTCCATTCTAACTCACTGCAGCTATGCTAAACTAACAGTGCAAGTGTATATGGGAAGTGCAGTGCATTAGAAAGGAGATTTGTTTGCCTAGTCCATCAGCAGCCATGTTTTGGACAGGACCTGAATATGGCCAGCACAAAAGACTTGGCCAACTAGGTAGCCTACCTTATGAAATATAGAAAATTGCACAGAATATCAACAAAGGCTATATTAGTAGATGTCATATAGAGATCTTGCAGACACATTGATTGACAGTAGTGAGAAAGTGGCCACCCCATTTAAGGTAAAACCTGTCCATATGTATTATAAGGGCATATGGACATCATGGAGGGGTTCCCCACTTGTCGTCGTCCCCCCCCCCCCCATGAGCATGAAAAGACATCTGCTTTGATAGGCCAATCTGTTTCCAACATTACATGGTTGAATAATGGGCATGTAATGCTATAGCTCCTCTGAGTGGCTTACTGCAGCTATAACTTAAGCAGAACTTAAGCTTGAAACATGGAAGACACCTCACCACCATTGGGCACCTAAGTTCAGCATGATAGCAATTGGATGGGAAATAGTTATTTTAAAGAGTAACTAAACTTTTATAAAACTTTTCTTTAAAATGTTCTACATAGCTCAAAAACTTTTGATGTTTTCCTACTCAATTAGACATCCAAAGTTGTGCGTGCTATTGCACTTTTAAATCATTATTCTAACATATTTCTGTCATGTGTGTCAGTGCTGAACTGGAGTACGGATTTCACTGGGGATGCAGAGTACAGACCAGAGCACACATTGCTGTTTATGCCTGTGTCCCCCCACCCCGCCCCTTAACTTGGCTAAATTCTGGAACAGCACATTTGTACCCTGCACCTATGTGCTATGCAGACCCATCTGCTGAGCGGAGCAGGTGCAGACAGGGGCCCACTCCGATCAGCTAAATCCGGGCATAGCACATCAGGATTTTATCTATAGAGGGATAGATAACTTTTTTTCTGTTTGTGTGTCATGGTTTTAACCTTTTAATGCATAAAAAAGTTTTATGTCTCTTCACCTGAGGTGTTATTCAGTTTAAATGCACCTTTAAATCAATACTCCAGTTCTTGATTGATTTCAACTCATCTAGTTTAAGAACTTTAGCATGTGAAGTTGGCCATGTGCTTTAGATACCTGTTGCCAAAACACTTACTTGACCAATATCTATTCCTGTCAATCTTACCATGGACATGCATGCTCATTCATGTGTGTGTGTCCGGAATGGGGATAGGAGTATAAATTGATGCTGGAGACATTTGGTGGTGGCTTACCTCCACTAAGAATGAAAGGATTGGGATTGAGATTTGGAAGATAACTTTTATGAAGCTTGGTTTTCATAGTTTTAACCATTTGTGCATCAAAAGTTTTATGTTTTTCACCTAATGAGTTTTTTAGTTTAAATGCACCTTTAAGTCTCTACTCCAGTTCTTTAATCATTTCATCCAATCATGCTCAGTCAAGTGTGTATGTGTCCTGAATGGGAAGAGGAGTGTAAATTGATGCCGGAGACCTATGGTGGTGCTTACCTCCCCCTACACAAAAGAATTGGGTATGTTGAAATTCAACAGTTTCATCCTTCTCTCCCATTACATCTGCCACTGGGAAATAAGCAGAACTTCCCCAAACACAGTGGATGGTCTGCCAGTCAAGCCAAAATCAGCAGCTTTATCTGACATTTATCTAATATGTATGGCTAACTTAGCAAATAAACATAAAATCTCATGACCTCATCTTCTATGATATCGTAGACATCTTGAGGGACCAATCTGCAAGACTGTTGTTTGTTCTGTTTACACTGCTATCCATTGTTTTTGTTACCTTGCAGCTCTTGTTATTTTGGTACTTGGTACTTCAATATCTTTCCCAGGCTTGTGCTAAAACAGTTTCATCTACTTAAGCATCAGCTTGTAAACCTCAAAAGTGTTTTAGCACCAAGGGAAATATAGTCTATATAATGCATTGTTATTCCTTTTATTATGTTCATTAAATGGGTTTTCTAGTTTTATGTAGATAAAACTTAATTATTGTACAATTAAAAGTTCTCAAACTTTGAACATTGTACTTTAATTCCTTATGTTTGTCAAGTTAGGGCTTTATCATATCAGCAGAGCAGAACAACAAAATAACAGACATTCCGGATTTGGCACAAGAACAGAGCCAAACAGATCCCAGCTTTACAAAGGACAATGCATCCCTGATAATTGTCCAAGTCCTCAGGTTGTATAAAAAAAAAAGACAACAACTTTAGTTTGGACACAACTCTATAGATTTCAGTGAGTGAACAAGAGTGTTCCTATTCATTATCCGCAGAGAACTCTTAAAGGGTCACTAACTTAACAAAACATTTTTGACATGTCATACGTTTTTATTGGTAGGAGTCTGAGTGCTGAGACCTCCTTTGATATCTAGAACAAGAGAAGAGAAGCATGCGCATAACACCCTCTATCCTTGCTGCTCAGGACAGAATTGAGATGGGCCTATAGACTTCTATGTGGTGGAGAGAGTGAGGGCGATATCCATGCACTTTGCTCCCCTTATTCTAGAGGTCGGTGGAAGTCTCAGCACTTCCCCACCAATCTAACTTTTGATGTCTCTATGACATATCAAAAGTTTTTTTATTAGTTATAGCGACCCTTTTAAAAATGATGAGCGATTAACATACTATTTTAGTTAACAGAATCATCCCTTTAATTCTCCCTAATCATGAGCTATTCAGTCTTGTAATGCTTGACCACATTTTATGTTTTTATATCTAGCTTCTCTTAGCTGTGCTTGATGAAAATACTGCTCTGTGGTTGTCTTGGTTCACATTTTTTACCCGCATCTTTATATGACTGTCGCATACCTCATTTGCTTTTGGTTTTATATGGTATTTTTATCCCTTTAATTATTAGAGAGGTTTATGGGCACTCTCCTCTAAAATGAGCTGAAAATACAAAAACAACAAAGTGCTCCATTCATCTACGATACGCCAAAAGGGTGTTATTTTGTCATACTCTGGGCTGATATTGCATAGGTATACCTTTTTTGTGTTGTACAACTTAGTGTTCTAGACTACATAATTCTATAGGTGGACATACAATAAAAAATGCACTTTTTTTTCTCACAATAAAACTCAAGAAATTAGAAATCCTCCCAATGTAAACCTACAATTGAAAGTTCAAGTGCAAAGACGAACAGGCCCTACTGCTGCTGATTAGGCCTAACTATGTGTAATCAGCCGCAGAATAAAAAGTGACAGCATCACTCAACAATTCATAAAATGTAAAAGCATATTACTGTTCTCTAATCAATTTGATGAAAAGATATGGCAGGTTTGTCATATTTGACATAGGTCAGGTGATATATACAAGGAGCTTGTTCACACAAGGTGAATACTTGGGGCTTTAGGTATGAGAGCTATCCAAAAATGTCTATTATTGATTCATAGCTGTTTCTTTCCACACAGTTTCCTCATAGTGATTCATGGTTTGCTTTTGAAGAAAAATAAGAAAAATGTGGTTTTACTTTGGGCAAGCTGTTTCACATTTTCTTACAATCAGAGTCTGCCTTGGGTATGTATGAAATATTATAAAAAAATGTCAGGTATTATAGTTTTAGGCTTCAACCTGTCTTTTATCAGCTAAGACTTCATCCATCTAATAATATAGGGTTCGGGGGTAAATGCCACACATCACGTAAAACAAATTATTTGGGCAGCAAAATGAGCAGGTAATGAGCAAACAGGTAGAGTTTTTTTTTTTTTCCGCTTCCTCCTGCAAAATGGGCAAGAAGCACTGTCCAGCAGACCCAAGCTGGAGTCACACAGGATGGGGGCTCATGCTGAGAGTAGTCCACAACCACTTGTAGATCACACAGGGTCACTGCCTCTCTGTCCCTGTTAAGCACAAAGTCTTTGCTACAAATCTCCCCGTATCTCAGCTGGGTTGTCAGTCTCTGGTGCTGATACCATGTACCTGACGCAACTATACACATGTGGCTCACTATTGACTCCACAGGACTACAGATTGTCTCTCATGGTTCTATCGCTAGTCGTCTGTCTTTGTGCCACTTTCTAAAGCTGGCACACTCATTCTTAGGCTGTTTCTCACTTTCAGAGTGACACCCTCTTCTAGCTCCATAGCGGCTCGCTGGAGACTCAGTGCCTCTCTCACTCTGTCTCCAGCTCTTCAAATTTGGCTATGGTGTCTTCACAGCTCTCTCCCGATACAGATACCTCATGTCTTAGCATCGGACTGCATCATCTAGGAATTATTTCAAACACTCACACTCAATATGGCTTCAGCTACATTACATAACAACCTCCTATTTTCTGCTGCTAGCCCTTAAATATAAAGAATCTGTAGCATTTTAGTGACACAGTCAGTTCTTCTGTCCTTCATATAGCTATAATGTTAATGAATAACATTATGTAACATAGTAACATAGTAACATAGTATATAAGACCGAAAAAAGACATTTGTCCATCCAGTTCGGCCTGTTTCCTACAAGTTGATCCAGAGGAAGGCAAAAAACCCCTGTGAGGCAGAAGCCAATTTTCCTCACTTAAGGGGAAAAAAAAATTCCTTCCCGACTCCAATCAGGCAATCAGAATAACTCCCTGGATCAACGACCCCTCTCTAGTAGCTATAGCCTGTAATATTATTACACTCCAGAAATACATCCAGGCCCCTCTTGAATTCCTTTATTGTACTCACCATCACCACCTCCTCAGGCAGAGAGTTCCATAGTCTCACTGCTCTTACAGTGAAGAATCCTTTTCTATGTTTGTGTACAAACCTTCTTTCCTCCAGACGCAGAGGATGTCCCCTTGTCACAGTCACAGTCCTGGGGATAAATAGATGATGGGAGAGATCTCTGTACTGACCCCTGATATATTTATACATAGTTATTAGATCTCCCCTCAGTCGTCTTTTTTCTAAAGTGAATAACCCTAATTTTGATAACCTTTCAGGGTACTGTAGATCCCTCATTCCAGTTATTACTTTAGTTGCCCTCCTCTGAACCCTCTCCAGCTCTGCTATGTCTGTCTTGTTCACAGGAGCCCAGAACTGTACACAGTACTCCATGTGTGGTCTAACCAGTGATTTGTAAAGTGGTAGGACTATGTTCTCATCACGGGCGTCTATGCCCTTTTGATGCAACCCATTATCTTATTGGCCTTGGCAGTAGCTGCCTGACACTGGTTTTTGCAGCTTAATTTGCTGTTTATTAAAATTCCTAGATCCTTTTCCATGTCAGTGTTACCGAGTGTTTTACCATTTAATATGTACGGGTGACTTGCATTATTCCTTCCCATGTGCATAACTTTACATTTGTCAGTGTTAAACCTCATCTGCCATTTTTCTGCCCAAGCCTCCAATCTATCCAGATCCCTCTGTAGCAGAAAACTGTCCTCTTCAGTGTTAATTACTTTACACAGTTTAGTGTCATCTGCAAAAATAGATATTTTACTGTGCAGGCCTTCTACAAGATCATTAATAAATATATTGAAGAGAATAGGGCCCAATACTGACCCCTGAGGTACCCCACTAGTTACAGTGACCCAATCTGAGTATCTACCGTTAATAACCACCCTCTGTTTTCTGTCACTCAGCCAGTTACTTACCCACATACAGACATTTTCTCCCAGTCCGAGCATCCTCATTTTATGTACTAACCTTTTATGAGGTACGGTGTCAAATGCTTTGGAGAAGTCCAGATATACGACATCCATTGATTCGCCGCTGTCAAGTCTAGAACTTACCTCCTCATAGAAGCTGATTAAATTTGTTTGGCATGACCGATCCCTCATGAAGCCATGCTGATATGGCGTTATTTGCTTATTTTCATTGAGATACTCCAAAATAGCATCTCTTAGAAACCCTTCAAACAGTTTACCAACAATAGATGTTAAACTTACCGGCCTATAATTTCCAGGCTCTGTTTTTGGACCCTTTTTGAATATTGGTACCACATTTGCTATGCGCCAATCCTGTGGAACATTCCCTGTTATTATAGAGTCCGTAAATATCAGAAATAATGGTCTGGCTATGACATCCCCCAATTCCCTTAGGATACGGGGGTGTATGCCATCCGGTCCTGGCGATTTGTCTATTTTAATCTTTTTAAGTCGCTGTTGTACTTCTTCCTGGGTCAGACAGGGCACTTTTAATGGGGGATTTACTTTTACATTCTGCATTTCATCTGACAGTTTATTTTCCTCAGTGAATATAGTGGAGAAAAAAATATTTAATAGTTTTGCTTTATCCTCGTCGCTCTCTGCAACACCCCCTCATTGCTATGTAGAGGGCCGACTCCTTCAGATTTATATTTTTTACTATTTATATAATTGAAGAACATTTTAGGGTTAGTTTTACTCTCTTTGGCAATTAATCTCTCGGTCTCTAGTTTGGCAAATTTTATTAGTTTTTTACATATTCTATTTTTTTCCTTATAGTTTATCAGTGCTTCCTGACTCCCCTCCTGTTTTAGCGATTTATATGCTTTCTTTTTGTCATTTATTGCCTTCTTTACGGTTCCATTTATCCACATTGGTCTCTTATTGTTCCTTAGCCTTTTATTCCTATAAGGTATGTACCTCTCACAATTAGATGTTACAATGCTTTTAAAAATCTCCCATTTTATGGTAGTATTTTTATTTTTGAGGACTTTGTCCCAGTTAGTTAGGCCTATGGCCTCGCTTAGTTGGCTAAATTTTGCTTTTTTGAAGTTTGGTATTTTTGTTCCTCCCTTTAGAAACTCTCGTTTGAAGGATAATTGGAAGCTTATAACTTTATGGTCACTATTTCCCAGGTGTCCCCCAACCTGCACATCTGTTGTTCTATCAGGTCTATTGGTTAATACTAAGTCCAGTATGGCCGTCCCTCTAGTAGGGTCCTGAACCAGTTGGGAAAGGAAATTGTCTTTGGCTATTGCCAAGAACCTGTTTCCTTTATGGGATGTACAGCTTTCAGTTTCCCAGTCTATATCTGGGTAGTTGAAGTCCCCCATGATAACGACTTCATTATGATTTGCCGCCTCGTCTATCTCGTTTAGTAATAGATTTTCTGTGGACTCTGGTATATTAGGTGGTTTATAATACACTCCTATTAGTATTTTATTATTGTTTTTTGCTCCATGTATTTCTACCCACAGTGACTCCACATGTTCATGTTCCTCAGAGATGTATTCTCGAATTACGGGATTTAGACACGACTTCACGTAGAGGCAGACCCCTCCACCTCTCCGGTTTTGACGATCCTTTCTAAACAGATTGTAACCTTTTATATTAACTGCCCAGTCATAGCTATCATCCAGCCATGTCTCAGTTATTCCCACTATGTCATAGTCCTCCTCACACATCACTAATTCCAGTTCACCAGTCTTGTTAGTCAGGCTTCTGGCATTAGTATACATACATTTGACAGGTTTATGTGTATTTTTTACCCTACATCTTTCATTCTGAGCTGTTCTAGTCCCCCCTTCCATTTCTCCCCCAGACACACTACCTCGCCCCTGGTCTCTATCTGCACTATCTTCCCCTCCTATAACGTAATTACCCTCCCCCAGTCCCTAGTTTAAACACTCCTCCAACCTTCTAGCCATCTTTCTCCCCAACACAGCTGCCCCTTCCCCATTGAGGTGCAGCCCGTCCCTACGGTAGAGCCTGTAGCCAACAGAGAAGTCGGCCCAGTTCTCCATGAACCCGAACCCCTCCTTCCTACACCAGTTCTTGAGCCACTTGTTAACCTCCCTAATCTCCCGCTGCCTTTCTTGTGTGGCTCGTGGTACAGGCAGTATTTCAGAAAATACTACTTTTGAGGTCCTTGCCCTAACCTTTTGACCTAAATCCCTGAAATCATTTTTAAGGACTCTCCACCTTCCTCTAACTTTGTCATTGGTTCCGATATGGACCATGACCGCTGGATCTTCTCCAGCCCCTCCCAGTAATCTGTCAACCCGATCCGCGATGTGTCGAACTCTAGCGCCAGGAAGACAGCACACTGTTCGGCGATCACGATCTTTGTGACAGATTGCCCTATCTGTACCCCTAATAATTGAGTCTCCCACTACCAGCACCTGTCTGGCCTGCCCTGCTCTCCTGGTCCCCTGCTTACTGGAGCTGACATTCCCCTGACTGGCAGAGGAAGTGTCTGGCTGCAGCGGTGCCGTCCCTGAACTGTCATCCCCTCATCTGCCAACCGTGCAAACTTGTTGGGGTGTGTCAAATCAGGGCTAGCCTCCCTGGCACTCTTCCCTCTACCCCGCTTTCTTACTGTTACCCAGCTAACTACCTCACTCTCCTCAGCCTCCTCGCTACCACCCTCCCCCACATCTACCCCATAGAGTGCTTGCTCAGTGAGCAGCAAACTCTTTTCCAAATTGTCAGTGGCTTTCAGTGTTGCAACTCGCCTGTTTAGAGACTCGATGTGCGATTCCAAACGGGTAATTTTCTCACATTTTGAACAAACATACACACCCTCGAACGGCTGTTCCAGGACTGCATACATCATACAAGATGTGCACTGGACGGCGCTGTCAATAATGGAAGTCATACTAAATGGGGATTACACAGGAAAAGAGAGGGAAAAAAATAAATAAATACAATATAGAGCAGTGATATCAAGATTCTTACTTACTGTGGTCCCTTACAGCAGTAGGAAGACTAGCTAGAGTCAAACCAACTGTATACAAGGATGATCTAAAGAATCTCTGTTTCTTGCTCCTTTTCTTAAACTCCGGTTTCTTCAACTCCACTTATGAAAGCAGCCACTTAGTAATGCAGGCCTCAGGTTGCCTGCTGCCAACACTAGGGGGAGTTTTACTTGTTTTTAAATACATAGGGATAGATTTATAAAAATTGCTGTAAAGAAGAACTGTTTTAGTTGACCTTAGCAACCAACCAGATTTCACCTTTAATTTTTCAGAGCTCCTATGGAAAATGAAAGGTGGAGTCTGATTGGTTGTTATGGCCAAAAAGCCAGTTTTACATTACACCAATTTGATAAATGTTCCCCATATTACTTAATTAAATGGGAATTATAGACTGTCTACTCTTCAACATTGAAATTGCAACACCAAGAAGGACAAGCTATAAGGTTTTGCAAATCAAGGAAGTAGCAGGTGTTGCTAAGATCTGAAGATAATTATAGTTTGAAGCACCTAGCTCCAATCTGTCGCATGTGGGAGGGTCATGAGAGCCAGATTGAAAGCAAAGTTTATAAGCCACGTGAAAACTCAAAAATTCGAACATGTAGTGTAAGATGATTGTTTGATGCCCCCCTTTTTGTCCACATGCCAGTTATCACCACTTGAGGCAAAATGAGAGGGACAGAATCTCTGAACTGAGAGTGGTTTATCACTCTGGCAGATCGCTACATGCCTGGGCTAATAAAACAAACATTCCATATCTTGTCTAGTGTCAATTGGTAATACTATGTACAAAGAACTAGAGGATTTTTAAATTTTTAAATTTTAATTTTTTAATATTGTTGAGCCATATTATAGTCCAATCACGGGTACCAAAGTAAAACATAATTAAACAGCGACATAATGTATATAAAGAGAATTGTAAGAGCAGATTTTTTTTCTAGACAAAACAGAAAACAGAGCTATTCTGAGTCTTGACCTATAAGGTTCTGATCTTGGGACTAGGTACTCTATTTAAACCCCTTCCTGAGCTTATACCAATACTAGTGATAGTCTGTTACTTCTTAGATGAGCCCCTGGTTCTAGTTCTGTCTGTGTATTTCGATTGCTCATATTTTTTACCTCGGCCTGCTTTTGACCATCTCTCTGCCTCGTGTTTTTGGTACTGTATCCTCCATCTGGTTCTGATCTCAGCTTTTATTTGACTACCCTCTGTCTTTCTATTTGGTACTGTATCGTCTTCTTGGTTCCTACCCATTCCTGCACAACTCTGCTTTTGTGTTGTTTTGTCTCTGTGTTTCATCTGTCTTGCATCCTAGTAGGATAGGGACCGCCGACCACCTATGGACTTGCGCCCGTTTAGGGCTTGCTCTGCAAGTAGGCAGGGAAAGTGGGTAGGATTCCAGTTAGGGCTCACTGTTCATGTCTTCCCTACCAACGGCTGTAACAACTCCACAAAATACATACATACAAGACATAACACAAAATCAGTCAGTAACTAAAAAAAATGTTGAAACATATATTACTGTTCTCCTGTCAGGTCAATGAGACCACTTGCCAAATTTCCAAAAATGCTTTAATGCTTTAAAGAGAACCTGTCACCACAAAATGTAATGCAATCTGCAGGCAGCATCCTATAGAGAGGGAGAAGCTGAGCAGATTGATATACAGTTTTGTGGGAAAAGATTCAGCAAAACTTGGAATTTAAGCATTTAAATATTTTCTTTTTCTGATTTCACTTTTACACGGGGAGGCGTTATTATAATAGCATTCAATATATATGTTTGTATACAGAGATAGCTGTCAGTCACAGGGACAGTATTAAGTATAGGAACAACAGAGCTTTAAACATATAAATTTTAGTTATACTATTGTTATACTGAATGTTTTTCCTCAAAACTATATATCTGCTGAGCTCCTACTGCTTTATACTGTCTACAGGTTGGGTTGCATTCAGGGGCGTAACTATAGGGGAAGCAGGGGAAGCGGTTGCTTTGGGGACCTGACCCAGAAGGGGCCCATCCAAGAGGAGGAGAAGTACTAAGAGATTTGTCAGGGCCCCTCAACATTATTACACTATGAAATTATATACAGTGGCAGTATAGACAGTGTAGAAAACGGATGGAACAGCTGCCGGGCCTGGTCTGAGAGAGCGATCTTTACTAGCCACAGGAAAGGGGGCGGCATGAAAGAAAGGGGTTGTGAAAAACTTACTGGGGAGGGGCCCTATTCAAAAATTTGCTGTGGGGCCCAGTCATTTCTAGTTATGCCACTGGTTGCATTTCATGGTGGTTCTTTTACCCCTTCCCGACATATGACGTGTATACTGGTCATGGAGCACTGTTACTTGGGCTCCATGACGAATATACATGTCATGGCATTAAACTGTCACCGTGTCTGCAGACATGGTGACAGTGCTAAGACCCCGGCTGTTACACACAGCCAGGGATCTCAGCTAACCTCATTGGTCCCAGGCCGGCGATCGCTCTGACTGGCTAGTCTGTACAGACTAGCCAGTCACACGATCCTAATGCCAGCTGAATGGTTCTGATCCCACAGTCTGTGACTGTGAGGATCATGACCTTGTTAAATATGTAGATCTATATATAGTGTTATTCACCCCCACCCCCGCAGCTCTTGAATTGTGCCATTTCAGGATGGCCGAGCGGGCGCGTGATCCTCCGCCCCCTTTCCCCATTTTCATGATATCCGGAGCAGTTCGCAGAGTGTCAGCATACAGCTGACACTCTGCTTATATTGGTCAACATCGGTTCTGGCACCGATGGCAGCCGTTTAACCCCTTCCATGCCACGGTCCATAGGTATCGCTTTATGGAAAGGATTAACAGATAGGGAGCTCCCTCCCTCTCCCATCAGGCCACTGCTGTGCTGTTGCAGCTAAAGGCAGGAGGCTGATCAGGCTGTGTAGTCACAATACACTGCTGTACACCATATAGTGTACTGCAGTGTATTATAGAGGCATCAGACCCCCTGGATCTTCAAGAACCAAGTGGATCTGGGTAAAAAAAATTTAAAAGAAAGGGAAAAAAAAGGGAAAAATAATCAAATTTCTTCTTATAGCTGCGCATTTATAATTGATTGAAAATTTAAAAATAAAATACACTACACATGTTTGATATCACCGCATCCGTAACAACCTGATCTAGAAAAGGGTCATGTTACTTTTACTGCATGGTGAACGCCATAAAAAAAAAAGAAAAACTATGATGGAATTGAAATTTTGCCCACCTTACTGCCCAAAAAAAAGGTATTAAAAGTGAACAAAAAAGTCTTATGCACCTCATTCCGCAAACAATGAGCCCCTACATGAGACAATCGCCCAAAAAATTAAAAAAATATGGCTCTCAGACTATGAAGACACTAAAACATGTTTTTGTTTCTAAAATGCTTTTATTATGTTAAAGTTAAAAAAATAAAAAAATGTACACATATTAGGTATTGCCGCATCCGTAACAACCAACTCTATAAAAATGAAACAACACTGGAGAATGTCGCGCTCGTCCGCTTTGATTTCTTGCATTGCTGTACGTTGGTTTTTATCTGCACGGGATTCAATAAAGCCTCAAGTTTTCCAGTGAAGCTGGACCGTTTTTCTCTTCATTCTGGAACTCTATAAAAATGTCACATGAACTAAGCCCTCAAGTGAACACCATAAAAAAATATATAGAAACTGCTTTAAAAAAGCCATTTTTTGTTACCTTAAATAACAAAAAGTGTAATACCAAACGATCAAAAAGTCATACGCACCCCAAAATCATACCAATCAAACCATCATCTCATCCCGCAAAAAATGAGATCCTAAGACAAACACCCAAAAAATAAAAAAACTATGGCTCTCAGAACATGGAGACACTAAAACATGATTTTTTTGTTTCAAAAAGCTGTTATTGTGTAAAACGTAAATAAATAAAAAATTATACATATTAGGTATTGCCACATCCGTAAGAACTTGCTGTATAAAAATATCACATAACCTAACCCCTGAGATGAACACCGTAAAAAAAAAAAAGTGTGCAAAATAAAAGCCCTTTTTTGCCACCTTACATCACAAAAAGTGTAATACGAAGCAATCAAAAAGTCATATACACCCTAAAATAGTACCAATTAAACCGTCATCACATACCGAAAAAAATTAGCCCCTAAAAAAATAAAAAAAACTATGGCTTTCAGGATATGGAGACACAACAAAAATTATTTGTCAGATGAACATTGTAAATGACAAAAAAAAATAAAATTTTGTTACCTTGCCTCACAAAAAGTATAATATAGAGCAGCCAAAAATCATATGTACCCTAAAATAGTGCCAACAAAACTGCCACCTTATCCCGTAGTTTCCAAAATGGGGTCATATTTTTGGAGTTTCTACTCTAGAGGTGCATCAGGGGGTCTTAAAATGTGACATGGCAACTTAAAATCATCTCAGTGAAATCTGCCTTCCAAAAACCATATGGCGTTCCTTTCCTTCTGTGCCCTGCCGTGTGCCCGTACAGCTGTTTATGATCACATATGGGGTGTTTCTGTAAACTGAAGATTCAGGTTAATAAATATTTAGTTTTGTTTTGCTTTGTTACTGGAAAAAATGGATAAAAATGGAAAAAAATCTGCCTAAAAAGTGAAATTCTGAAATGTCATCTACATTTTCCTTTAATTTTTGTGAAACACCTAAATTGTTAAGAAAGTTTGTAAAATTAGTTTTGAATACTTTAAGGGGTGTACTTTCTAAAATGGGGCCATTTATGGGTGGTTTCTATTATGTAAGTCTCACAAAGTGATTTAAGACCTGAAATGGTCCTTAAAAAGTGGGTTTTGGAAATTTGAAAAGATTTGCTTCTAAACTTCTAAGCCTTCTAACGTCCCAAAAAAAGAAAATGTCATTTACAAAATGATCAAAACATGAAGTAGAAATATGGGAAATGTAAAGTAATAACTATTTAAGGGGGTATCACTATCTATTTTAAAAGCAGAGAAATTGAAATTTTAAAAATTGCGAATTCTTCTATTTTTCTTGTTAATTTGGTATTTTTTTTACAAATAAAAATGAAATATTTTGACTCAAATTTACAACTGTCATGAAGTACAATATGTGACGAGAAAAAATGCTCACAATGGCTTGGATAAGTAAACGTGTTTTAAAGTTATCACCACATAAAGTGACACATCTCAGATTTGCAAAAAATGGCCTGGTCCTTAAGGTGAAAAACAGCAGGGTCCTGAAGGGGTTAAAGTAACACTAAACCTGAATTCTAAAAGTAAATAAGAAATATATCTGGCCTATACTGACACAAACAATTCTGTTGAAGTGTTGCTGAGTACAAAGGGGTTAACCTCCTGCTGCTCTGCTCCATCTTTGGTTACAGAATGGCTGAGGGGAGTTTGGCCAAAGGCTAGACAATCTTTTGGTCCTTCTGCAGACAGGACACTGAAGGGAGCCTCCTGCTCCAACAATTTTTCTTACAGTTTTTCACAGGAATGTAAGGAGGAGGAGGGGGCAGGGATTCCTCCTTGGTGTTAGGTTGGAGGCCTGTGCGCACTGCCTATATTCTCCCAGTAGGTATAGCTAACTAAAGTGCTCACTTTCCTTCCTTTTTTCTATTGGTCTGTGCCCATGCTTCTTCATGATGTACATGGCTGCCAGAGCAGTGTAGCTCTGTTCACTTCTCACAGGGTATGTACACTTGATGCCTCTCTTTATTTTGTCTTAAACATTGGACATGACGAGACTATTTTTCAAAATTGTACCCATCAACGAATAAAGCTGAGGCTTTTAGTCTACATTTTCAGGATACAAGAATCACTTCTAATAATTTTGATTAGCTCCTTGCCTTTTCTTATAATGGTTGTTGCAGTTAGTGCGGTTCGCTAGCTCATTCAGCAGAGTTTTTTTTTTTTATATTAAGATATGGGCATGGGAGATGTAAATGCTATAAACAGATAACACACAGACTCAAACTGAAAATAAAGAACATCATTTATAAAGTAAAAGTTTTAATTAATAAATAGAGATGAGCGAATCGAAGTTGACAAAGTGGAATTCGATCCCAATTTTAGGAAATTTGGATTTGCACCGAATCTGAATTTCCTCACGATTCGTGGTAACGAATCACATTTTTTCTTAAAAGGCTGCTGCACATGTTAGGACATGAAGCAAGGAACTCTGGGAATGAGGCATTACCCACAATGCCATGCATGCAGCCAATCAGCATCCAGCCAGCCCTGTGATGTCACAGCCCTATAAATAGCCTCAGCCACCTTGGATTCAGCCATTTTTCAGTGTAGAAAAGACTTTAAAACTTGTATTTTGCTGTATAGAAGTTCAGGGAAAGGACAGAGAGGAATCATTCCACAATATTGAAGCAGAACAGGGTTCAGTAGGGGAGTTTACAGCCTGGGTAATAAGAACAATCCTATTACACCTTGCTGCACTGACTAATCCAAATTTCCATTATAAAGCTCTGTAATTCCCGCAAATCGTTCTTGTTATTGGGGTGCAAGTGCTGTTTGATACAGCCATTAACAGGGTTTATTACAAGGAAATAGTTATAAGTCTTATTTGCCCTTGTGCTGTGCAGTTATATGTTCTAAAGCATTTTTTGGCTTGTATTAGTGCCACAAAAAAAAGTATTTGCCACGTGTGGTGTAGTGAGAAAATTACAGCCGTTTTTAGCGTGTATTAGTGGCAAAAAAAAATATATTTGCCGTTCAGCGGTGCAGTTATATGTTCGAAAGCTCTGTTTGGCGTGTATTAGTGGCAAAAATATATATATATTTGCTGTTCAGTGGTGCAGTTATATGTTCTAAAGCCCTTTTTTTCGTGTATTAGTGGCAAAAATGTATATATTTGACGTTCAGCGGTGCAGTTATATTTTCTAAAGCCCTTTTTGGCATGTATTAGTGACTCAAAAATATTTATTATTTGCCGTTTAGCGGTGCAGTTATATGTTCTAAAGCCCTTTTTGGCGTGTTTTAGTGGCAAAAAAATATATATTATTTGTTGTTCAGCAGTGCAGTCATATGTTCTAAAGCCTTTTTTTGGCATGTATTAGTGAAAAAACAAAAAAAAGGGCTTATTACCCGTTGTGTGGTGAAGTGAGAATTTTTTTTTTTTTTTTTTTATTAAATCTAACAGCATGTCAGACAGAGAAGTGCCAGGCCCTGCACAGGGGAGTGGAAGAGACCTAAATGTTTCTGGCGTAGGCACCGGTTGCAGCAAAGTAGAGATGAGCGAATTGAAGCTGACGAAGTGGAATTCGTTTAGAATTTCAGGAAACATTCGATTAGCAGCGAATGCGAATTTCCTTGCGCTTCGTGGTAACGAATCATAATATTTCCTAACATGGCGGCTACAATGGTGGCTAAAATGGTGGCTATACGTATGAGTACATGGGGCAAGGAACTCTGGGAAGGTGGGATGACCCATAATGCCATGTATGCAGACAATCAGCAGCCAGCCAGACCGGTGATGTCATAGCCCTATAAATACGGTGGCCATCTTAGATTCTGCCATTCACAATCGTACTTTGTTCAGGGACAGCCGTGTATGCAGGTGCTAGAGAGAGTGAAAGAAAAACTAATTGTAAAAAAAAAAAAGGAAAAAATCTATTTACTAGTGCAGGGAAAGGATAGTGAGTGGAATCCTTTCACAGGCAGGGAGAGACATGTGCAGAATCTAGGGAGAGTCATAGGAAAATCCTCATAGTGAAAAAAGCAATTTACAAATGTAGGCCTCATGCACATGACTGTTCCGTTTTTTGCGGTCCGCAAATTACAGATCCGCAAAACACGGAAGCCGCCCGTGTGCAGTCTGCAATTATAGAGATGCCTAGTCTTGTCCGAAAAACGGACAAGAATAGGACATGTTATATTTTTTTTGCGGGGCTACGGAACGGAGCAACAAATGCAGACAGCACAGGGAGTGCTGTTCGCATCTTTTGCGGCCCCATTGAAGTGAATGGATCCACACCCGAGCCGCAAAATATGCAGCTCAGATGCGGAACCAAACAACGTTTGTGTGCATGAGGCCGAAGGGAAAGGATAGTGAGAGGAATCATTTCCCATGCAGGGAGAGACGTGGGCAGATGCTAGAAAGAGTCATAGGAAAAATCCTCATTGTGAAAAAAAGTGATTTACTAGTGCAGGGAAGCATTACTTGGGGATCCAGATATTCTCATAATACAGCACTGTCATTCCAGCAATTATTTATTGGGGTTAAAGTGCTATGTTGAAAAGCCTTTAGTGGCTTTTATCTGTGGAAAAAGATAAATATATACGCAGGTCACTTTTGTTGTTATTTACGCTAAAATCATTTGCAGTCATTTCTTGTTAAAAAGTTTAGGGCGGTATTTCAGTAATACACGAAAAATCTAAATGCACTGCACGTTTTCAGTAATTTCTGGTGAAAGCGTATAGGGTCGTATTTCAGTACTACAATTGGTGGCCTTTTTGCTTCCGACAAGAAATATATATTCTAGGGTCACTTCTGCAGTTATTTCTGGTGAAAGGGTATAGGGGACTATTACAGTAAAAAAAAAGATAAATATACTGTATATACGCACTGCAGTGTTGCAGTGATTTCTGTTGAAAGCGTATAGGGGCGTATATCATTCAAAAGAGAAAAATATATACGCACTGCACTGTTGCAGTTATTCCTGGTGAAAGCATATAGGCTCGTATTTCAGTACTGCAAGAAAAATATTTGCACACTTCACTCTTTAATTGTTTTCTGGTTAAAGCGTATAGTGGCCTTTTTCCGTCCAACAAGAATTATATATTTTCGGGTCACTTATGCAGTTATTTCTGGTGAAAGGGTTTAGGGGACTATTACAGTAACATAGTAACATAGTGACATAGTATATAAGGCCAAAAAAAGACATTTGACCGTCCAGTTCGGCCTGTTATCCTGCAAGTTGATCCAGAGGAAGGCAAAAAAAAAAAAAACTGTGAGGTAAAAGCCAATTTTCCCCATTTAAGGTGGAAAAAATTCCTTCCCGACTCCAATCAGGTAATCAAAATAACTCCCTCTTCTATGTTTGTGTGCAAACCTTCTTTCCTCCAGATGCAGAGGATGTCCCCTCGTCACAGTCCTGGGGATAAATAGATGATGGGACAGATCTCTGTACTGACCCCTGATATATTTATACATAGTTATTACATCTCCCCTCAGTCGTCTTTTTTCTAAAGTGAATAACCCTAATTTTGATAATCTTTCAGGGTATTGTAGATCCCTCGTTCCAGTTATTACTTTAGTTGTCTTCCTCTGAACCCTCTCCAGCTCTGCTATGTCTGCCTTGTTCACAGGAGGCCAGAACTGTTCACATTACTCCATGTGTGGTCTGACTAGTGATTTGTAAAGTGGTAGGACTATGTTCTCATCATGGGCATCTATGCCCCTTTTGAAGCAACCTGTTATCTTATTGGCCTTGGCAGTAGCTGCCTGGCACTGGTTTTTACAGCTTAGTTTGCTGTTCACTAAAATTCCTAGGTCCTTTTCCATGTCAGTGTTACCCAGTGTTTTACCATTTACTATGGACGGGTGACTTTAATTATTCCTTACCATTTGCATAACCATACATTTGTCAGTGTTAAACCTCATCTGCCACTTCTCTGCCCAAGCCTCCAATCTATCCAGATCCATTTGTAGCAGTATACTGTCCTCTTCCGTGTCAATTACTTTACACACTTTAGTGTCATCTGCAAAAATTGATATTTTACTGTGCAAGCCTTCTACAAGATCACTAATAAATATATTGAAGAGGATAGGGCCCAGTACTGACCCCTGAGGTACCCCACTAGTGACAGTTACCCAATCTGAGTGTGTACCATTAATAAACACCCTCTGTTTTCTATTACTGAGCCAGTTACTTACCCACATACAGACATTTTCTCCCAGTCTGAGCATTCTCATTTTATATACTAACCTTTTATGTGGTACAGTGTCAAATGCTTTAGAGAAGTCCAGATATATGACATCCATTGATTCGCCGCTGTTAAGTCTAGAACTTACCTCCTCATAGAAATTAAATTAGTTTGACATGACCGATCCCTCCTGAAGCCATGCTGATATGGCGTTATTTTCTTATTTTCATTGAGGTGCTTTAAGATAGCATCTCTTAGAAAACCTTCAAACAGTTTACCCACAACGGATGTTAAACTTACCTGCCTATAGTTTCCGGAATGGTCTTTGGACCATTTTTGAATATTGGCCCCACATTTGCTATGCGCCAATCCTGTGGAACACTCACTGTCAGTATAGAGCTCTTAAATATCAGAAATAAGGTCTGGCTATGACATTACTTAATTCTCTTAGGATACGGGGGTGTATGCCATCTGGTCCTGTCGATTTGTGTATTTTAATCTTTTTAAGACGCCTCTGTACTTCTTACTGGGTCAAACAGGGCACATTTTATGGGGAATTTACTTTTACATTCTGGATTTCATCTGACAATTTATTTTCTCCAGTGAATGGAGTGGTGAAAATATATGTAATAGCTTTGCTTTCTCCTCATCGCTCTCTGCAACTCCCCCCCCTCCCCCCCCATCACTCTGTAGAGGGCCGACACATTCAGATTTATACTTTTTACCATTTATATAATTGAAGAACATTTTAGGTTTAGTTTTGTTCTCTTTGGCAATTAATCTCTCGGTCTCTAGTTTGGCCACTTTTATTTGTTTTTTACATATTCTATTTTTTCCTTGTAGTTTTTCAGTGCTTCCTCGCTACCCTCCTGTTTTAGTGATATAAATGCTTTCATTTTGTCATTTATTACTTTCTTTATAGTTCTTTTTTTCCACATTGGTTTCTTCTTGCTCCTTAACCTTTTATTCCCATAAGGTATGCACCTGTCACAATTAGAGTTTAGGATGCTTTTAAAAATATCCAATTTTCTGGCTGTAATTTTATTTTTGAGGACTTTGTCCCAGTTAGTTACGACTATGTCCTCTCTTAGTTGGCTAAATTTAGCTTTTGGTATTTTTGTTCCTTCCTGAAGAAACACTCTTTTGAATGATAATTGGAAGGTTATTACTTTATGTTCACTATTTCCCAGGTGTCCCCCAACCTGCACATCTGTTGTTCTGTCAGGTCTATTGGTTAATACTAAGTCCAGTATGGCTATCCCTCTAGTCGGTCCTGGACCAGTTGGGAAAGTTAATTGTCTTTGGGTATTGCCAAGAACCTGTTTCCTTTATGAGATGTACAGGTTTCAGTTTCCCAGCCTATATCTGGGTAGTCCCCCATAATAAATACCTCATTAAGATTTGCTGCCTTGTCTATCTCGTTTAGTAGTAGATTTTCTGTGGACTCTGGTATATTAGGTGGTTTATAATAATCTCCTATTAGTAATTTATTATTGTTTTTGCCTCCATGTATTTCTACCCACAGTGACTCCACATGTTCATGTCCCTCACTTATATCTTCTCGGATTGTGGGTTTTAGATAGGACAGCACATAAAGGTAGACCCCTCCCCCTCTCCGGATTTGGCGATCCTTTTCTAAACAGACTGTAACCCTGTACATTACCTGCCCCGTCATAGCTATCATCCAGCCATGTCTCAGTTATTCCCACTATGTCATAGTCCTCCTCACACATCACTAATTCCAGGTCCCCAGTTCTATTAGTCAGGCTTCTGGCATTAGTATACATACATTTAAGAGGTTTATGTTTATTTTTTACCTTACACCTTTCGTTCTGAACTGTTCTAGTCCATCCTTTCATTCCTCGCCTAGTCCCACTACCTTGCCCCCGATATCTATCTGCACTATCTTCCCCTTCTATAACGTAAGTACCCCCCCCAGTACCTAGTTTAAACACTTGTCCAACCTTCTAGCCACCTTTCTCCCTAACACAGCTGCCCCTTCCCCATTGAGGTGCAGCCCATCCCTACGATAGAGCCTGTAGCCGACAGAGAAGTCGGCCCAGTTCTCCAGGAACCCAAACCTCTCCTTCCTACACCAGTTCTTGAGCCACTTGTTAACGTCCCTAATATCCTGCTGCCTTTCTTGTGTGGCTTGAGATACTATATTTCGGAAAATACTACCTTTGATGTCCTTGCCCTAAGATTTTGACCTAAATCCCTAAAATCATTTTTAAGGATGCTCAACCTACCTCTAACTTTGTCATTGGTTTTGATGTGGACCATGATCACTGGATTTTCTCCAGCCCCTCCCAGTAATCTGTCAACCCATTCCGCGATGTGTTGAACTCGAGCGCCAGGAAGACAACACACCTTTCGACGACCCCGGTCTTTGTGACAGATTACCCTATCTGTACCCCTAATAATGTAGTCTCCCACTACCAGAATGTGTCTGGCCTACCCTGCTCTCCTGGTAACCTGCTTACTGGAGCCGAAATTCCCCTGACGTGCGTATTTCATTGAAAAAAGGAAAATATATATGCACTGCACTGTTGCAGTTATTTCTAGTGAAAGCGTATAGTGTCGTATTTCAGTACAAGAAAAATATATACGCACTTCACTCATTAATTGTTTTCTTGTTAAAGAGCATAGTGGACTTTTTCCGTCCCACAAGAAATATATATTCTCGGGTCACTTCTGCTTTTATTTCTGGAGAAAGAGTATAGGGGCCTATTACAGTAAAAAAAGAAATATATATATATACGCACTGTAGTGTTGCAGTGATTTCTGTTGAAAGCATATGGAGGTGTATTTAATTCAAAAAATAAAAACATATACGCACTGCACTGTTGCAGTTATTTCTGGTGAAAGCATATAGGGTCGTATTTCAGTTCTACAAGAAAAATATATGCACTACACTGTTTCATTGTTTTCTGGTTAAAGCGTATAGTGGCCTTTTTCCGTCCATCAAGAAATATATATTCTAGGGTTACTTATGCAGTTATTTCTGGTGAAAGGGTATAGGGGCCTATTACAGTATAAATAAAAAAATATATATACGCACTGCAGTGTTGTAGTGATTTCTGTTGAAAGCATATAGGGGTGTATTTCATTACAAAAAGAAAAATGTATACGCACTGCACTGTTGCAGTTATTTCTGGTGAAAGCGTATAGGGTTGTATTTTAGTACTACAAGAAAAATATATACGCACTTCACTCTTTCATTGTTTTCTGGTTAAAGTGTATAGTGTCCTTTTTGCGTCCAACAAGAAATATATATTCTAGGGTCACTTAGTAACATAATAACATAGTATATAAGACCGAAAAAAGACATTTGTCCATCCAGTTCGGCCGGTTTCCTACAAGTTGATCCAGAGGAAGGCAAAAAAAACCTGTGAGGCAGAAGCCAATTTTCCCCACTTAAGGGGAAAAAATTCCTTTCCGACTCCAATCAGGCAATAAAAATAACTCTCTGGATCAACGACCCCTCTCTAGTATCTATAACCTGTAATGTTATTACACTCCAGAAATACATCCAGTACCCTCTTGAATTCCATTATTGTACTCACCATCACCACGTCCTCGGGGAGAGAATCCCATAGTCTCACTGCTCTTACCGTGAAGAAACCTTTTCTATGTTTGTGTACAAACCTTCTTTCCTCCAGACGCAGAGGATGTCTACTCGTTACAGTCACAGTTAAATAGATGATGGGAGAGATCTCTGTACTGACCCCTGATATATTTTTACATAGATATTGGATCTCCCCTCAGTCGTCTTTTTTCTAAGGTTAATAATAGTGATATCGCGAACATAAAATTTTCCGTTCGCGAACGGCGAACTTCCGCAAATGTTCGCGAGCGTGCAAACAGTGCGAACCGCCATTGACTTCAATAGACAGGTGAATTTTAAAAACCAAAGGGACTCCTTTTGGCCACAATAATGATGGAAAAGTTGTTTCAAGGTGACTAACACCTGGACTGTGGCATGCCGGAGGGGGATCCATGGCGAAACTCCCATGGAAAAATACCTAGTTGACGCAGAGTGTGGTAGTTGTAATCGCAATGCGATTAATACAGGTTATATTAATCGCATTGCGAATTCAACTTAGAACTGGGTTCCTAATGGTTGTATTGCTAGAAATTCTAGCAATACAACCATTAGAACCCAGCTCTAAGTTGAATCGTAATGCGATTAATATAACCTGTATTAATCGCATTGGGATTACAACTTAGATCTGTTCCTAATGGTTGTATTGTTAGAATATAACGAAGATTGCAAATATAGCACTATATTCTCAATCTTCGTTATATTCTAGCAATACAACCATTAGGAACCCAGCTCTAAGTTGAATTCCGCAATGCGATTAATATAACCTGTATAAATCGCATTGCGATTACAACTTAGAGCTGAGTTCTGATGGTTGTATTGCTAGAATATAACGAAGATTGCGAATATAGCGCTATATTCGCAATCTTCGTTATATTCTAGCAATACAAACCATTAGGAACTAGATCTAAGTTGTAATCCCAATGCGATTAATACAGGTTATATTAATCGCATTGCGATTACAACTACTAACACTGCAGCTTCAGAATGAATCTAAGATGGATGCCGTCCTTGCTTTTTGATAGGAGGTGAGAGGGTCTGGGAGGGAGACTGATGTACTAGCCCTAAAAAGGGCTTTTTGGGGTGCTGTCAGGACGCTGTCCTTACAGCAGAGATCTGATGAGTCTTTCAGGACTGGAGTGGACACTGAATACACTAGCCTACCTATCGATTTCCCTATTAAATCAGCAGCAACTACACTGTCCCTCCTCTCACTAAGACTGCAGCTTCCAAATGAATCTAAAATGGATGCTGTCCAGGAGATGGGAGGGTCTGGGAGGGAGGGTATGCTAATTGGCTGGAATGTGTCTGCTGACTGTGAGGTACAGGGTCAAAGTTTACTCAATGATAGGGGGTGGACCTAACATCGCATATGTTCGCTCGCCACGACGAACACGCACAAGCTATGTTCGTTGGGAACTATTCGCCGGTGAATAGTTTGGGACATCTTATTTGCAAATTCAACTTAGAGATGGGTTCCTAATGGTTGTATTGCTAGAATATAATGAAGATTAGGAATTTAGCGCTATATTCTCAATCTTTGTTATATTCTAGCAATACAACAACCATTAGGAACTCAGATCTAAGTTGAATTCTCAATGCGATTAATATAACCTGCATTAATCGCATTGCAAATTCAACTTAGAGCTGAGCTCCTAATGGTTGTTGTATTGCTAGAATAGACGTTATATTCTAGCAATACAACCATTAGGAACTCAGCTCTAAGTTGTAATCGCAATGCGAATAATACTTACAATTATTAATCGCTTTGCAAATCTATTTGATGCCTCTATTTGATTGTATATGACGGTTGACTATGACTACCACCAAAGTTCTGCTGCCTCCAAAGCAAGATATCTGAACCCCCATGGGCCATTTGGGCGTTTTTGATTAAAAAAAAACGCATCAAAAACGCATCGAAAAAGCATCTGCATTTTTATAATTTTTTCATTTTTTTGTTTATTTTTTTTGTGTATTTTGCCACATTTGGTTGCATATTTACATTTGGTATAGGCAAATATGGTAGTCTAGATAATGTGTCTATACTAAAACCTGGGATCATTGCTTGACAGCATATTTTCTAAGCCATGTAGCTGAATATAGATTTGAGCAGAGTAATGATCTAGACTACCTTATTTGCCTATACCAAATGTAAATATGCAACCAAATGTGGCAAAATACACAAAAAATATAAAAAAAAAAAAATATATATATAAAAACGCAAATGCGTTTTTGATGCGGTTTCTATCAAAAACGCCCAAATGGTCCCTGGGGGGTTCAGATATCTTGCTTTGGAGGCAGCAGAACATTGGGGGTAGTCATAGTCAACCGTCATATACAATCAAATAGAGGCATCAAATGGATTCGCAAAGTGATTAATAATTGTAAGTATTATTCGCATTGCGATTACAACTCAGAGCTGAGTTCCTAATGGTTGTATTGCTAGAATATAACGAATATTCTAGCAATACAACAACCATTAGGATCTCAGCTCTAAGTTGAATTCGCAATGCGATTAATGCAGGTTATATTAATCGCAATGAGAATTCAACTTAGATCTGAGTTCCTAATGGTTGTTGTATTGCTAGAATATACGAAGATTGAGAATATAGTGCTATATTCGTTATCTTCGTTATATTCTAGCAATACAACCGTTAGGAACTCAAATCCAAGTTGTAATCGCAATGCGAATAATACAGGGTTTATTAATCGCATTCGATTTACAATTACTATTACTGCAGCTTCAGAATGAATCTAAGATGGATGCTGTCCTTGCGTTTAGATAGGAGGTGGGAGGGTCTGGGAGGGAGGGTATGTTGATTGGCTGGAATGTGTCTGCTGACTGTGAGGTACAGGGTCAAAGTTTGCTCAATAACAAAGTATAGGGGCGAACGCGAACATCGAATATGTTCGCCCGCCTCGGCGGACGCGAACAAGCTATGTTCGCCGGGAACTGTTCGCCGGCGAATAGTTTGGGCCATCTCTAGTGAATAACCCTAATTTTAATAACCTTTCAGGGTACTGTAGTTGCTCCATTCCAGTTATTACTTTATTTGCCCTCCTCTGAACCCTCTCCAGCTCTGCTATGTCTGCCTTGTTCACAGGAGCCCAGAACTGTACAAAGTACTCCATGTGTGGTCTGACTAGTGATTTGTAAAGTGGTAGGACTATGTTCTCATCACGGGCATCTATGCCCCTTTTGTCAGTGTTTTACCATTTAGTATGTGCGGGTGACATGCATTATTTCTTCCCATGTGTATAACTTTACATTTGTCAGTGTTAAACCTCATCTGCCACTTCTCTGCCCAAGCCTCCAATCTATCCAGATCCCTCTGTAGCAGAAAACTGTCCTCTTCAGTGTTAATTACTTTACACAGTTTAGTGTCATCAGCAAAAGTTGATATTTTACTGTGCAAGCCTTTTTCAAGATCATTAATAAATATATTGAAGAGAATAGGGCCCAATACTGACCACTCAGGTACCACAGTAGTGACAGTGACTAGAGATGAGCGAACTTTAAAAAAAAGTCTGGTGTTCGGCGTTCGGGTTGTGCTAAGTCACGCATCCCGTTATGGATTCCACTATAGCGGCATATGGAATCCATAAGGGGCGGCTGCCACCAACCTGAACTGTTGAACAGCCGAAGGACCTGGGGTGACGTCACTGTCATGTGATCAGTGCAGGGGGCGTGGCTCAGCACGGGATCAAATCCAGTGCTGAGCCACGCCCCCTGCACTGATCTCATGACAGTGACGTCACCCCAGGTCCTTCAGCTGTTCAACAATTCGGGTTGGTGGCAGCCACCCCTTATGGATTCCATATGCGGCTATAGTGGAATCCAAAACGGGATGCGCGACTTACCACAACCCAAACACCGGACTTTTTTTTTAAAGTTCGCTCATCTCTAACAGTGACCCAATCTGAGTGTGTACCATTAATAACCACCCTCTGTTTTCTATCACTGAGCCAGTTACTTACCCACATACAGACATTTTCTCCCAGTCCGAGCATTTCATTTTATATACTAACCTTTTATGAGGTTATTTCTGGTGAAAGGGTATGGTGGTCTATTACAGTAAAAAAGGATAAATATAGATACGCACTGCAGTGTTGCAGTGATTTCTGTTGAAAGCGTATAGGGGCTTATTTCATTAAAAAAAGAAAAATATATACTCACTGCACTATTGCCGTTATTTCTGGTGAAAGCTTATAGGGTCGTATTTCAGTACTACATGAAAAATATATACGCACTTTCCTCTTTAATTGTTTTCTGGTTAAAGCGTATAGTGACCTTTTTCCGTCCAACAAGAAATATATATTCTTGGGTCACTTCTGCAGTTATTTCTGGTGAAAGGGTATAGGGCCGTATTACAGTAAAAAAAGAAAAATATATATACGCACTGCAGTGTTGCAGTTATTTCTGGTGAAAGCATATAGGCTCGTATTTTAGTACAACAAGAACACTATATTCTCAGTGCATTTCCGCAGTTAATTGTGGTGAAAGCATTTAGTGGCCTATTTCAGTACAAAAAGAAAAATATATTCCTCGATTTTAGGGGTGATTTAATTTCCATTAAATTTATTTAGTTCAGCTACAAGTATGTCAGGCAGAAAAGTTCCAGGCCATGCACAGAGGAATGGCAGAAGCCAGAGGTCGCAGCAGAGTAAGGCGTTGTGGCAGCAGTAGTTGCAGCCAGAGGTCTGAGCTCCCGGTGTCCTCTACCGGTCGTGTCTTGACCAGCAACCCAGCGGTTCTTGATTGGTTAACTCGGTTATCCACGTCATCCCAAGTGACATCAGACAAACCCAGCCAACAGACGGTGGGTTCGTCAGACAGAACCCTTAGTTGGCATGGCCCGGGAACAGGCCCTGTGCCCTCACCTGTCCTCAACCTGCCTCTGGTCTTTTCTGTTCCCTCTCTGTGAGCAGTACTACATGCAGTGGGCTCAGTTTCACTTTTCAGCAAGGAAGAGCTACTAGAGGACAGTCAGCAGCTACTGGCCAGCCAAGATGTGGAGGGGACATCCGCCGCTTCCTCCGGTAGGCGGGCAAGTAGTGATGAGGAGAGTGGCGTGGAAGCTGGTGTTGCGAGCGGTCAGGCTCCTGACCCAAAGACCGTTGAGGAGGATATCAGTGACAGTACTCGATGATGAAATAGCTGATCACACTTGGGAGTTGGGTTTATTAGGGGCTTCATCATCATCGGGAGAATTGGGTGGCAGCGGGCCCGTGAGACAGTGGTGGAGCCAGTAAGTCGCTAGCATGGCCGGGTGTCAGCAGAATGTCAGCAATGGGAGGTCGGGAGCCAAACGTTCCCAGGGTAGACCATTCGCTTTGCAGGAGCCTACCTGCCCGGAAAGTAGTACAGGGGTTCACGGAGGCAGTGGCGGTAGCAGTCATTCTGTTGGGGATAAAATGACCTACTCGGCGGTGTAGCAGTTTTTTGTTAAGCCACCGGAGGAGGTGAACATGGCCATTTGTAGAATCTATGGGCAGAAGGTGAAGCGTAGCCAGGGTGCCAAAGTTGGCACCACAGCCCTGTATCACCATAAAGTGGCCTAAGAGAAACGTGGCTCCGATGTGGTTGTACAGCCTGCCGCAGCAACGGGTGGGACGCACCCGATTACAGGCAGTCAAGGCTCCACCACCTCATCCGAAATGAGCTCTCTGTCCTTCCTGTCATCTGCTGGTCCTGATGCTCCTGCTCCTCCTCCTACTCCTTGTCACTTATTCTATCAGCAATCGATCACTCAAGCGATTGCCAAGCGACAACAGTATGCATGCACTTATCCTCATGTCACTTATCCACACTCATGTCACCCACCAATGAAGTAAATGTGTACCCGAACTTTGTACTAGAGCTGAGCAGACACCTGTTTGGGTTGAACGAGTGCGGCCGAACTTCTTAAAATTGTTCGGGTTCAGGATCTGAACTTATCCCGAACTTGACCCCGAACCCGAATCCCTTTGAAGTCAATGGGGACCCGAACTTTTGGGCACTAAAATGGCTGTAAAATATCCCTGGAAAGGGCTAGAGGGAGGCAAAAGGCAGTAAAATGAGGGTAAATGCCCTGCAAACAAATGTGGATAGGGAAATAACTTAAAATAAAATAAAACAAATAAAAATTAAACATTATTAACCAGCAACTCGGAGGAGGAGGTGGATGTGGAGACGAAGTTTGAGGAGGCGGCAAATGTTGTGTTGTTGATGGAAGCGGCGATGAAGAAGGAGGAGGGGGTAACTTAAAAGGTTTTACTTTTATCTTATTTTTATTTTTTTTAAATTGGGGTAGCCCCCAAAATAATAGCCCAATAAAAAAAAGGATTCAATGAATAAATTCAATGGGGTACAAGAATGTATGGTTGAGGTGGTTATAAATGTTTATTCTGCTCAAGGTACGGACAAGTCCTGTGAGATCCATGCCTGGTTCATTTTAATGAACTTGAGCGTGTCCACGTTGGCTGTGGAAAGACGACTGCGTTTTTCCCCCTGCTGTGCTAAATACACATTCAGACAATACACTGGTTGTAGGGAAGGTCAGCACCTCCAAAGCATAAAGGGCAATTTGGAGACCCAGAAGTTGAATGGGGCAGAACCATCAGTCAGTACGTGTAGGCGTGTACACACGTACTGTTCCACCATGTTGTTCAAATGCTGCCTCCTGCTAAGACGTTCCATATCACCTGGTGGTGCAGGTTGCTGTGGCGCGGTGACAAAGCTTTTACACATGTTGGCCATGCTAACCCTGCCTTCTGAGGTGCTGCCCGTGGCACAGCTGTGTTGACTACCTCTTCCTCCTTCTCCTCTGCCCTTGCCTTGTGCTTTCACTTGTCCCCCTGTGTTAGTTGGGAATGCCCTCAGGAGCGTATCTACCAGCGTGCACTTGTAGTGGTGCATGTTCCTATCACGCTCCACTGTGGGAATTAAGGAGGGCCCATTGTCTTTGTAGCGGGGATCCAGCAGGGTGGCAACCCAGTAGTCAGCGCAAGTTACAATGTGGGCAACTCTGCTGTCCTTGCGCAGGCACTGCAGCATGTAGTCACTCATCTGTGCCAGGCTGCACAGAGATAAGGATAAGCTGTCCTCTGTAGGTGGTGTATCGTCTGTGTCCTCCGTATCCCGCCAGCCATGCTCCACTGATGGCAATGAGCTGAGTTAGGTGCCACCCTGCAGTGAACACAGTTCCTCCTCCTCCACCTTATTCTCCTCCTCCTCGTCCTCCAGAACTGTGCCCTGGCTGGCCACATGTATACTTGGCCTCTGCTGGTGCAGGAACACACCCTCTGAGCCACTTCTAAATGACCAGCCTAAAACCGTGTGAAATGCCACTCTTCCTCCTCCTCCTGTGTCACATCCTCTTCCATCATCGCGGTAATTGTTTTTTCAAGGAGACATAGAAGTGGTATTGTAATGCTAAGAATGGCGTCATTAGCACTGGCCATGTTGGTTGAGTACTTAAAAGACCACAACAAGGTACACAGGTCTCGCATGGAGGCCCAGTCACTGGTGGTGAAGTGGTGTTGTTCCGCACAGCGACTGACCCGTGCGTGCTGCAGCTAAAACTCCACTATCGTCTGCTGCTCGCACAGTCTCTTCAGCATATGCAAGGTGGAGTTCCACCTGGTGGGCACGTCGCATATGGGGCGGTAAGCGGGAAGGCTGAAGTTACGCTGCAACGCAGACAGGCGAGCAGCAGCAGCAGGATGAGAATGCCAAAAGCGCGCACAGACGGCCCGCACTTTCTGCAGCAGCTCTGACATGTCTGGGTAGTTTTTAAGACACTTCTGCACCACCAGATTCAGCACATGTGCCAGGCAAGGGATGTGCGTCAAGCCGGCTAGTCCCAGAGCTGCAGCGATATTTCGCCGATTATCGCACACCACCAGGCCGAGCTTGAGGCTCACTGGCAGCAACCACTCATCAGTCTGTTGTTCTATGCCCCTCCAAAGCTCCTGTGCGGTGTGGGGTTTGTCCCCCAAACAAATGAGTTTTAAAACCGCCTGCTGACGTTTACCCCCTGGCTGTGCTGAAGTTGGTGATGAAGTTCTTTCGCTGACCGGATGTGGAGGTGGTAGAAGAGGAGGATGCGGAGTAGGAGGAGGAAGCAACAGGAGGCAAAGAATAATGCTCTGCGATCCTTGGTGGTGGAAGGACATGCTCCAAACCGCTATCCATCTCGGATCCAGCCGCCACTACATTTACTCTGTGTGCAGTTAGGGAGATATAGCGGCCCTGGCCGTGCTTACTGGTCAATGTATCTTTGGTTATGTGGACCTTGCCACCGATGGCGTTGCGCAGCGCTCTCTTGATTTTATCCTCCACTTGGTTGTGCAGGGACGGCTCGCCTGGAAAAGTAGTAGTAGCTGGGAACTACATACTGTGGGACAGCCAAGAGCCATCAGCTGTTTGAAACAGTCCATCTCCACCAGACGGAATGACAGCATTTCAAAGGCCAGTAATTTTGAAATGCTGGCATTTAGGGCCAGGGATCGAGGGTCGGTAGGTGGGTATTTCCTCCTTCTTTCCAGTGTGTGGGAAATGGACAGCTGAACCATGCTTGGTGATGGTGACGGAGGTGGTGGTGGCATTGGTGGCACATCCTCTGTTTGCTGGTTGGCAGGTCCCATGGTGACGCCAGAGCTGGAGGAAGAGGCAGAGACAGATAGAGGAAGCAGGAGGAGCCTGAGAGCTTTCTTGGTTTTTAAGGTGTTTACTCCACTGCAGTTCGTGCTTTGCATGTAGATGCCTGGTCATGCAGGTTGTGCTCAGGTTAAGAACGTTTATGCCTCGCTTAAGGCTCTGATGGCACAACATGCAAACCACTCGTGTCTTGTCATCAGGACATTGTATGAAGAACTGCCACGCCAATTAACTCCTTGGAGCTGGCCTTGGTGTGCTCGGTCCCTGGGTGCAGTGGGCAGTAGCAGGCGTACTGTCTCTGGAGCAGCCATTCCGCTTTTGCACCCTGCTACTTCTTTTGCTGTGCTGTTGCCTCTTCCTCAGAACTGCACACATCACTAGCATGACCTTGAGTCCAGTCTGGGTCTAGGACCTAATCATCCTCCACATCATCTTCAACCCATTCTTGACCCCTGCCCTCCTCGTCGGTCTGCACATTGCAGAAAGCGACAGCAGTTGGCACCTGTGTTTCGTCATCGACAGAGACGTGCTGCGGCGGTCATCCCATGTCCTCATACAGTAAAATAAGTGGTTGTGCATTAGTGAATTCAATGTCTTCCACTTCTGGGGCAGGGCTAGGTGGATGGGCTGGGTAAACCCTGCCAGCAGAGTCATCAAAAAGCATAAGAGTTTGCTGCATGACTCAGAATGCTTGGCTGATTTTCAAAGGCGTGAGGTGAAAGACTGATGGGCATGGGCTGAATTTGCCAACTCTGAGCTTTCTGCAGAGCAATAGTGGGAGATACTGAGAAGGAACTGAAGCCACAGTCAGCCACCCAATCTACTATCGCCTGTACTTGTTCTGGCCTCCCCATCCGTATAGAGGCATTCTGGCCTACCAAATAATACTGAACAGCCACGTCCTCTCCCAGCAACAGGAACTGCACCAATACCACCACGACCATGCCCATGTACCTTATTTGATGTTCTCCTCATTATTTGCGTTCACCCACCAAGCTGACAGATGGTTTATCTCCGGTGTCAATTTAACTGCCAATAGTCAACAATTAAGTTCACTAACACTAAGGCAGTGCCTGTGTCATAAAAATGCTCTGTGTCCCAAAAATACACTAATGCACTATTTCACTGCAGAAATGTAAATGAGGTATTTGGACAGTGCATTTTAAACTGCTTTGTGGGTCGGGATACAGCTTTTTCTCCCTAAAACACAGCAATGCACTATTTCAGTGCTGAAATTTAAAATAGGTATTTGTATGCTTTATGCACAAATGCTTTGTAAACCAAGAACATGTTTTTTCCCCAAAAAAATAAGGAATGCACTATTTAACGGCTGAAAATTAAACGTATGTATTTGTACGCTGTATGCACAACTGCTTTGTGAACAAAGAACACGGCTTTTTTGCCCTAAAACACACTAATGCACTATTTCAGTGCTGAAATTTAAAATAGGTATTTGTATGCTGTATGGACAACTGCTTTGTGAACCAGGAATACAGCTTTTTTTCCCCCAAAAATACACTGATGCATTATTTCACTGCAGAAATGTGAAATAGGTATTTGGGCGATGTATTTTAAACTGCTTTGTGGACCACGAATACCGTTTTTTCTCCCTAAAACTCAGTAATGCACTATTTCAGTGCTGAAATTTAAAATAGGTATTTGTACGCTGTATGCACAACTGCTTTGTGGACCAGGAATACAGATTTTTTCCCAAAAATACACTGATGCACTATTTTACTGCAGAAATGTAAAATAGGTATTTGGGCGCTGTATTTAAAACTGCTTTGTGGACCAGGAATACCGCTTTTCTCCGTAAAACAAAGTAATGCACTATTTTAGTGCTATAACTTAAAATAGGTATTTGTACGCTTTATGCACAACTGCTTTGTAAACTAAGAACACGGCTTTTCCCCCAAAAATTCACGAATGCACTATTTAACGGCTGAAAATTAAATGTATGTATTTGTATGCTGTATGCA
This sequence comes from Bufotes viridis, assembly GCA_033119425.1. Lineage (NCBI taxonomy): Eukaryota > Metazoa > Chordata > Amphibia > Anura > Bufonidae > Bufotes > Bufotes viridis. The sequence goes on from CM065591.1 coordinate 131,499,996, forward strand.
CAACTGCTTTGTGAACCAAGAACACGGCTTTTTCTCCAAAATTCACGAATGCACTATTTAAAAGCTGAAAATTAATCGAAGGTATTTGCACACTGTATGCACAACTGCTTTGTGAACCAAGAACACAGCTTTTTTTTCCTAAAACACACTAATGCACTATTTCAGTGCTGAAATTTAAAATAGGTATTTGTACGCTGTATGCACAACTGCTTTGTGAACCAAGAACACAGCTTTTTTTCCCTAAAACACACTAATGCACTATTTCAGTGCTGAAATTGAAAATAGGTATTTGTATGCTGTATGGACAACTGCTTTGTGAACCAGGAATACAGATTTTTTCCCCAAAAATACACTGATGCACTATTTCACTGCAGAGATTTAAAATAGGTATTTGGGCGCTATATTTAAAACTGCTTTGTGGACCAGAAATACCGCTTTTTTTCCCCAAAAAATAGATTGATGCTCTATTTCACTGCAGAAATGTAAAATAAGTATTTGGGTGGTGTATTTTAAACTTTTTGTGGACCATAAATACCGCTTTTTCTCCCTAAAACACAGTAATGTAAAGTAATTTCAGTGCTGAAATTTAAATAGATATTTGTACGCTGTATGCACAACTGCTTTGTGGACCAAGAACATGGCTTTTTCCCCTAAAACAGTAATGCACTATTTCAGTGATGCAATTTAAAATAGGTATTTGAATGCTGTATAAACAACTGCTTTGTGGACCAAGAACACGGCATTTTTCCCCATAATTCACAAATGCACTATTTAACGGCTGAAAATTAAACGTAGGTATTTGTACGCTGTATGCACAACTGCTTTGTGAACCAAGAACACTGCTTTTTTCCCGTAAAACACACTAATGTACCATTTCAGTGCTGAAATTTAAAATAGGTATTTGTACACTGTATGCTCAACTGCTTTGTGGACCAGGAATACCGCTTTTTTTCCCAAAAATACACTGATGCACTATTTCACTGCAGGAATGTAAAATAGGTATTTGGGCGGTGTATTTTAAACTGCTTTGGGGACCAGGAATACCGCTATTTCTCCCAAAAACTCTGTAATGCACTATTTCAGTGCTGAAATTTAAAATAGGTATTTGTACGCTGTATGCTCAACTGCTTTGTGGACCAGGGAATACCGCTTTTTTTCCCAAAAATACACTGATGCACTATTTCACTGCTGAAATGTAAAATAGGTATTTGGGTGCTGTATTTAAAACTGCAGATATTCAAAATATCGCGATCGCGCATACGGTCTTGTTCCACACTCATGCACATACGATTATGGCTGTACTTGTGTGGGACTTTTAACACAATGACCGGCCTAATTATGCATGACCGGAGGGTGCAAATACAGTGCCTCCCAATAACGGTTATCCTCTTTATTATGTATCAATAGCCACAGCTCTGTGTTTGTTCTCACTGATTAAGTTATCCTTATGCATAGTATCGCATTTTGCCTTAAATACCTTGTTTGTGGTCGGATTGTTGGCCATTGTGTCTCAGTTTGCCACGACACGTCCTGTCGCCTAGCAACTGTTGAACACAATAGGGAGGTATGTGTATCTGTGTTTACCTCTCCAGCTGAATCCGCCCAGGTCAGCTGTTTTGCGTGATCGCGCAATATTTTGTGCGCGAACGCGCATGCGCAGAGGGCAGTACGCATCCTTTGAGATCCTCTTGCGTTCCTGGCCTCGCTCTGAATCTGGGATGGCCGCATCCGCCGTGCTGACATGCGGGCTGGTGCCGGCGCTCATTGGCTGTGATCATCACTCACAGAACCAGCTGTGCAGGGCCAGTATTTTAAAAAGAGGCGGGCGCACTTGTTTCTTTGGCGTCCCATGTGCAGAGACTTGTCTTTGCTCTGCACTGTCCTCTACCTCGTATCGGCGTGGTTTTGCCCATGGGGTCCAACCATCTTGGTACCCCAATATAACAGTAGACTGCTACCTTATTCATCTGGCAGTTTATTTCCTATTTACAATCTAGGACTTTTGGCTTACATTTAGCTATTTGTTCCTGGTGCTCTTTTTTCCCCTGATGAGCTGCTTCTTTGTTTTGGCAGTGAAACATGCGTGTAGGGAGCTATAGTTTATAGGGACATATAGCATCTATTTTGAGGGGCAGGTTCCGAACAGGGTCGCCCTTATCAGGACGAGTGCCCTGTGGTGAGGCTGCTACTATCTACTAGTATCAGGAAACAGCGTTCAGCTAGCTACAGGGTATTAACAGGGACCCTACAGTGTGTGCTTTTACTGCCATTGCGTTTACCCTTTTTAACAGCATTGCGGCTACGGCTGGACATCGAACATGTGATCGGACCTGGACCTGCTCTCTGTCCCTCTGTACTGGTAGGACGTACTGGTTTTAGGTGCCGCCGTGCACCCACTTTTTGTTCTAATTGTGATTTATTTGTCTACCACTTTGATGTGGGGTTCCCCTTTTTTCCCCACATCAGATTGGTTTGTTAACATTTGCACGTTATGTTTGGACACCATCCATCTTTAACGAACCATTAAATGTTAAGTTCTAGGGTTACCCTTGAATTATGTTGTCTGAGCTGAGGTAATCCATAGTACAGGTATCTATCAGTCCTGTCTATTATAGTAAATTTCTACGCTTATAGTTTGGTAGCCAAAAGCAGGAGTGGGTACAAAACACAGAAGAATTGCAAATATTCCATTCATGTGTCATCTCTGTTTTGGATCCACTCCTTTTTTTTTTTTGCTTTAGCAATATTAATGGATTACTGACCTAATGCTGACCGAGTGAAGGCGGATGCTCCACTGACAGGGTCCATTTTTTGGGGGTTATTGTTCTGACAGATCAGAGGAAGGGCAAAATAATCAGTGACGTCAAAACCAACTTACTGCTGACACCCACTCCAATCTGTCGGAAAGGAGGCTCTACTTGAATAAGCGTTTAATAGAACAGGTTCTGTAGACATCTATGTGGAATCAGCTGACGAGGGTTAAAAGGAGTGTGCTTCTTCTTGACACTAACATTGACCTATAAGGCTGAGTTCACACTTAAGTTATTTGGTCAGTTTTGTCCCCGTAACTGCCGAAATAAGTGAAGTGTACAGTGATTTTAAGAGCGACGCCTGTCAGCTGCATGTCATACTGACTCACAGTATTGTTTCACTACCACAACAGATTCCCTATGCATGTTACTGCAAGGCACAGTGTTATACACCCCTATAAAGGTTCTCTGCAGCCAGGAAATAGCCGTTTTTTAACGCAATTCACAATGAATAAATTCGTATCGAAACAAAAAAATTTAAAAAATTCGGCGAACCGGCCAATCGAACTTTTTAGAAATTCGCTCATCTCTAATTGTAAGAAATAAACCCAATGGTATCAAACATCAATAACTACTTGCCTCTTACAAATAAATATCCTTCTTATACAATGCATTTCCTGCAGCTATGATTTCCAAGATTTTAGCACCACAATAATGTGCTACTCTCTGAAGCAAACAGTGGCATGCCCTTGACTTTCTCATCTGTTTTGCTTCTAAGCGCAAGTAATTCTTTGGGGTTTTTAAAGCTTCTTACACTATATTTTTATGATATTGGCAGTGAAAAATGAAATGTACTGCATTTTGCAAGGCCATGGAAGCCTGTATTTCTCCTTTTAATCTTGAAGGCAATATTCGTTTAGCTATATTCAGTCAGGAATTCTGCTGCACTTGAAACTGACACATTTCTGTTACACTTTAGAAACATCTTAACTTTATATGATTTCTAATAGGTTGCCAAACTAGTAACAATAATGTAAGGTGCTAAATAATATCTTTGCTATATGTGCTCTACCCACATGGACCTACACAAGCACCCACAAACTTCCTAATTAAAGGGGTTGTCCAAGATAAGCAAGGATACTCCTCTGTCCAGCTCCATTCTCTACGGCACTGGTCCAGTCCTCCTCTCAATGTGTATTGACAAACAATATTTAACACTGAGATGTTTGTTGGCAATCAGCAATAGGTGACATGATGTATAACAGAACATCTGGCCGCAACCTGGCAAATATGCAGAGAATTGACAGGACAAACTGGGCAATTCCTGGTACTCTATAGCAGAACAGCCTGCTGGAAGGCTGTACCACATGTGTGAAAGTAGCCCAAGACATCTCAAGACAGTAATTTGCTGCAGTAGTCATGTGCCATATCCAGGCATATCACTGCTGCTGTTCTTCAACAAACACAGTATGTTACCGAAAAAGGGGTTAGAATGGGTGAGTATCACTTGTTTTATGCCATTTTAGGGGTTGTTTAAGATTTTGAACTATCTCGGAAAATCCCATTTTTTTTGCTTTTGTATTTTTACTCCCTACAGCCATATATATATATATTTTTCAATTCAACTAGCGTGATTGTTTTTTGCATGACAGGTTTTACTTTCAAATGGCATGGTTTAATATTCCATAGAATGTGGTAAGTTTAAAAAAAAACTAAATGGGGTGGAATTGGAATAATAATCTTTTTCGGCAATTGTTTTATGTGTTTTTTTATTTTTACTGAGTTCACTGTGCAGTAAAAATAACATGTTAACATTGTTTTGCAAGTTCAATAAGTTATACCAAATTTACATAGTTTTTCTTAAGTGTTAATACTCTAAAAAATAAAATAAAATCTTAGAGACACTTTGAAAAGCACATGAAACATATTTTCTTTGCATCACGGTATTCTGCCACCAATATTTTCTTTTATAGTTATTACTGTCTAAGGACCTGTATAAGGGCAATCATTATTTTTGTATCATTTTTAATTCAACCTTTGGAGAAGTAAAGCAACAAAAAAAGGTGATTAGATTTTTTGCATTATACATCACCATACAGGATAAATACTTTTTTACTTTAATACTTTTGTCATTTTCAGATGAGACACACCAATGATGTTTATTTTTTTATTTACTGTTATTTTAAAATGAGGAAAGAGAATGATTAGACATTTTAGTTACTGTTGCTTAGTTTATATATTTTTTTAAACTGGGCAGTGCTTAAAGGGGTTGTGTCACTTCAGCAAATAGCATTTATTATGTAGAAACTGTTAATACAAGAAATTTACTAATATATTGTTATTATACATATTGCTTTCTTTGCTGGTTTCATTCATTTTTCCATTACATTATACACTGCTCATTTCCTTGGTTACGACCACCCTGAAATCTAGCAGCTGTGGCCATGCTTGCACACTATAGAAAAAGGCACCAGCCTATGTGAGCCCCTGAGGTCCTAGCCATTACAGAGGCTGGCACTAGGGATTTTAGGGATGAGGGGACCTGTGGATGTTCGAGTTCGCTGGGTCCGGCCGAACCCGAACCCCATTGAAGTCAATAGGGACCAAAACTTTGGTGCACTAAAATTGCTGTAAAATAGTCATAGTGAGGGCTAGAGGGCTGAAAAAGGAAGCAAAATGGTGGTAAGAGCAGGACAATTGCCCTGGATATGGAAATGACGTAAAATAACATAGAATATAAAAAAATGTAAAAGTTATAATCTTGAACTAGGAGGCGGAGGTCAAAGTGGAGTAGGAGGTTGAGGAGACGGTGGATGTAGTGGTATAGGTAGAAGCAGCGGTGAAGGAGGAGGAGATAGTAGCCAAGACTGTTTTTTTTTATAAATTTGGGAAGGTCCCAAAACATTGGGAAATGGAAAAGAGAATACAAAGAGAAAGTGTGCTGGAGTATAACAATGGCTGGGTGTGGCCGGTATACTTGTCTATTCAGCACAAGGTATGGACAAATTCTGTGGCATCGATGCCTGGTTCATTTTAATGAATGTGAGGTTGTCCACGTTGGCCATGGACAGGCAGCTGCGCTTGTCTGTGATCACCCCTCCTGCCGTGCTAAACACATGTTTGGACAATACACTGGCCCCAGGGCAGGCCAGCACCTCCAAGGCGTAAAGTGCAAGCTCAGGCCATTTGTCCAATTTGGAGACCCAGAGGTTAAATGGGGCAGACCCATCAGTCAGTACGTGTAGGCATGTGCACACGTACTGTTCCACCATGTTGTTGAAATGATGTCTCCTGCTAAGACGTTCTGTATCAGCTGGTGGTGCAGGTTGTTGTGGCCTGCTGACAAAGCTTTTCCACATTTCGGCCATGCTAACCCTCCCTTCTGAGGTGCTGACGGTGCCCCAGCTGTGTTGGCACCTTCTTCCTCCTCCTCTGGCTTCGCCTTGTGCTTCCAGTGAACCCCTGCTGTCAGGTGTGAATGCCATCAGCAGCGCGTCTACCAGCGAGGGCTTTTAATCGAGCATCTTCTGATCACGCTCCAGTGACAGAATTAAGGATGGCACGTTGTCCTTGGAGCAGTGATCCAGCAGGGTGACCACCCAGTAATCAGCACTGGTTAGAATGTGGGCAACTCAGCGGTCGTTGCGCTGGCACTGCAACATGTAGTGGCTCATGTGTGCCAGGCTGCCCAGAGGCAAAGACAAGCTGTCCTCTGTGGGAGATGCATTGTCTGTGTCCTCTGTATTTCCCCAGCCACGCTCCAGTGATGCCCATGAACTGCTTTTGGTGCCACCCTGATGTGAACACGGTTCCTCCTCCTTATCATCCTCCTCCTCATCCTCTAGAACTGTGCCCTGGCTGTACAGTTGTGTACCTGGCCTCTGTTGGTGCAGGAACCCAACCTCCGAACCACTTGTGAATGACTGGCATGATAACAGTGGAAATGATCCTCTTCCTCTTCCTCCTGTGCCACAGCCTCTTCCATCATCGCCCGATGCGTTTTTGTTCAAGGAGACATAGAAGTAGGATGGTAGCGTCTAGAACGGAGACATCGGCACTGGCCATGTTGGTGGCATACTCTAAAAAGCTCAACACCGCACACACATCCCTCATGGAGGGCCACTCGTTGGTAGTGAAGTGGTGCTGTTCCGCAGGGTGACTCACCCGTGCTTGCTGCCCCTGAAACTCCACTATCGCCTGCTGCTGATCGCACAGTCTCCCCAGCATGTGCAAGGTTGAGTTCCACCTTGTGGGTACGTCGCATATGAGGCGGTGATCGGGAAGGCCGAAGTTACGCTGCAGCGCAGACAAACAAGCAGCAGCAGAGTGAGAACGCCAAAAGCCGCTAATTTTTCAGGAACCTCTGTACTACCAAATTCAGCACATGCACCAGGCAAGGGACGTGCGTCAAACCTACTAGGCCCAGAGCTGCTATGAGATTTCTCCCGTTATCGCACACCACCAGGCCGGGCTTTTTATGGTTCAGTGGCACCAACCACTCATTAATCTGTTGTTCCATGCCCGTCCACAGCTCTAGGTTTTTTCCCCCAAACAGATGAGTTTCAAAATAGCCTGCTGTTGTTTCCCCCTGGCTGTGCTGAAGTTGGTAGTGCAGGTGTTACGCTGACGGGATGAGGAGGCAGTAGACGTGCAAGTGGAGTAGGAGAAGGAGGCAACGAGAAACGTCCTGCAATCCTCGGTGGTGGAAGGAAATGCACCAAACTGCTATCTGCCTCAGGCCCAGCCACCACTGCATTTACCCAGTGTGCAGTTAGGGAGATGTAACGTCCCTGCCCGTGCTTACTGGTCCAAATATCGGTGGTTATGTGGAGATGCTTGGTGATGGTGGTGGAGGTGCTGGTGTTGCTGCCAGATCCTCTGTTTGCGGGGTGGCAGGTGCCACTGTCACTCCGGAAGAGGAGGAAGAGGCCGAAACTGCAGCAGAAGAGGGAGCAGGAGGAGCCTGAGATCTTTGGTGGTTTTTGAGGTGTGTACCCCACTGCAGCTTGTGCTTTGCATTTAGATGCCCAGTCATGTAGGTGGGGCTCAGGTTAGAACATTTATGCCTCGCTTCAGGCTCTGATTGCACAGCATACAAACCACTCCCCTCTTGTCATCAGCACATTGTCTGAAGAACTGCCACGCCAGGGAACACCTTGGATGTAGCTTTGGTATGCTCAGTCCCTTGGTGCGGTGGGCAGTAACAGGTATACTGGCTAGGGGATGGCCACCCTGCTTTTGCACCCTGCTCCCTATTTTGCTGTGTGGCTGGCGCTGTGTGTCCACCACCTCTTTCTCCGAATTGAACAGGTCACTCGCATGACCTTGATGCCACGTGAGGTCTAGGACCTCATCATCCTCCACATCATCTTCCACCCACTCTTCACCCTGCCCTCCTTGACAGTCTGCACACTGCAGAAAGCCGCAGCAGTTGGCACCTGTGTTTCATCATCATCAGAGATGTGCTACGGTGGTCCTCCCATGTTTACATCCTGAAACATAAGTAGTTGAGCATCAGTGCACTCAATCTCTTCCACTTCTCTGAGGCAGGGCTAGGCGGATGGACCACGGAAACCCTGCCAGCAGAGTCATCAAAAAGCATAAGAGACTGCTGCATGTCTTGGGGCTCATACTGCTTGGCTGATTTGCAAGGGGGTGAGGTGAAAGACAGATGCCCATGGGCTGCAGGGGCCAACTCTGTGGTTTCAGCAGGGGACCAGGTGGGAGACAATGTGAAGGAACTGGAGGCACACTCAGCCACCCAATCTACTACCGCCTCTACTTGTTCTGGCCTCACCATTCGTACAACGGTATTCGGGCCTGAAATAGCGCTGAACGTTCTGTATCCTACGTTCACCTGAGTAAGGTGTTTCATTTGGGCGTGTAGCTGGCACAGATCGACCATGTCCTTCTCCCTGCAACAGGAGCTCCACAAACACCTGCAGCACCACGACCAGAGCCACGTCCCTTATTTGATGCTCTCCTCATCCTTTGAGGTCACCCACTGAACTAACAGACAGATTAACTATATTAATTTTCCTGTCATTTATGCAGTGCAGGTGTACCTGACACCAAAAATGGGTATATGTCACCCACCGATATAACAGACGGATTAACTATATTAATTTTCCTTTCACTGATGCATTGCAGGTGTACCTCACATAAAAAATGGGTATATGTCCCCCACTGAACTAACAGACGGATTAACCAGATTAATTTCCCTGTCACGGATACAGTGCAGGTGTACCTCACACCAAAAATGGGTATATGTCACCCACCAAACTAACAGACAGATTACCTATGATATTTTTATGTCAGGGGTACAAAGATGGTGCATTGCACCCACAAAAAAATCGCTTTAGGTCACCCACAGAATTAACAGCCAGATTAATTATTCTATTTCTCTGTCAGGGGTACAAAGCTGGTGTATAGCAGCCACAAATAAATCACAGAACAAATAGCCATATGAAATTCCTAACACTCTCCCTCACTTCAGCTGCCTGCTTCCTTTCCTTGCACTATTAAGAGGTGATGGGCATTGCCACACGTGATCCAGCTTGTATAGATAATAACTACTGTGAAGGCCCTTCACAGTAGTCCCCCATCAGCAGTCCCCCATTCACAGTAGTTATTAACCACTTTCAGCAATCCCCTCTTCAAAGTAATTATTAACCCCTTTCAGCAGTCCCCCTTTTACTGAAGGGTGGGACTGCTGAAAGGGGTTAATAACTACTGTGAAGGCCTTCCTCCCCCAGATGCTGATCTAGGCGTGGCTTCATGAGGCGTGGGCAAGGCTTCACAGGGGTGGGCGTTGTTATCAGCTTGGGAACGTGGCCAGTGAGGCCCGGCTTTCTTGGGTGAAGCCAGTGGCCACCCTACTGGGTACCCAAACTCACAAAGTTCAGTACCGACCCGAATTTTGCAGTTTGGGTTCGCTCAACACTAGCTATGTCTTTTTCTTATAGTGTGCAAGCATAACCACCACTTCTGTATTGCAAGGTGGCCATAACCATGGAAAACGAGCAGTGTATAATGTGATTGAAAAATGAATCATGCCAGTAAAAGAGACAAAATGGACAATTACAATACATTAGTAAGTGCCTTGTATCAACTTTTTCTACATGACAAATGCCGCTGAAGTGACACAACCCCTTTAATATGAATTTAATTACATACCTCCTCTCTGGGGGCATTTGGTCATGGGGCATCTCACTCCTGGTTAAAGACTGCTCAGATGCCACGGTTGCAATTTACCACTTAATCTAAGTGGTTAAAAGTCTAGGATCAAAAGTGTTCACAGACTCTGCCAGCAGATGTCTGCTGGATAAAACAACAGGCACCCGCCAGCTATGGTGTTCTCACAGCTCCTGAGGGAGTGCCATCTTTCGAGGAATGACATCTACTGTATATGAATAGTGGCACTTGAGAAGGGATTAATCTACTTGCCCACGCTACACTCGGACTTGAAGACTAATGATAACCATACACCTTGAATACTGTTTGTTTCTATAGCTTTCTCCCAGGGTTTAGCTAAAGGTTCATGGGCCCTAGTGCAAGAGTTCATCTTGGGCCCCCCTTCCCTCAGTGCTTTGTTGGCAGGGGCAGGAAATCACATAGTCTTCTTGCTGCCAGAGGTAAAAATTGAAGCTGCACCGCCCACCCATGCCAAATTCTTGACCTAACCCCTCCCCTCCAGCCAGAGGTGTAACCTGACCAGCATGGACCTTCTATAATACCAGTGTCTTCTTAAGCAGCACAACGATCTTTGGGCCCCCTCAGGCTCCTGGGCCCGATAGCGGGTCACGACTGCTACCTCTGCACCCCTATAGCTAATCCTATGCTTTCTCCCGTGACTACCCCTTGCATATACTGTACACACTTGACTGAGCAGTCTATTTTCTATGAAGAGATTAGATTGGTGGCAGCTTATCTCCAAGAGAACAAAAGATTGGGCTTTGAAATTAAAAGTGCCAATCTTTCTCTAACTCAGCATCCTCTGCCAACCACAATGCCCCATGAATTTCAGTCATCTTTAAAAAAAATTGGTGTCTCAAACTTTGGACAAGAATATAACTTGAGATGAGCTAAGTTTACCAAAGTTTGATTTAGCTGCTTTGCTGAATTTCACAAAGAAATTCGTTTTGTGACAAATAGAGGTGATCTAATTTTTCTAAAATTCGATTCGGTCGCTTAGCCGAATTTTCTGGAAAGATTTACTTCGAATTTATTTGCAGCGAATCTCATTAAAAAAAAGGCTATTTCCTGGCTGCAGAGAGCCTTTATAGGGGCGTAGAACACTGTGCCTTACAGTAACATGCATAGGGAGTCTGCTGTGGTAGTGAAATAATACTGTGAGTCAGTATGACATGCAGATGACAGGACTCGCTCTTGGAATCAATGCATACTTCACTTATTTGGGCAGTCACGGGGACAAAACTGACCAAATAACTAAAGTATCAACTCAGACATACAGGAAGATGTTAGCTTCAATAAGAAGCACAGTCCTTTTACACCCTCGTTAGCTGATTTCACATAGATGTCTACAGAACTTGTTCTATTAAACTCTTATACAAGTAGAGCCCCCCTGACAGAGTGGAGAGGGTGTCAGCAGTATGTTTCTGTTGATGTCACTGATTATTTTGCCCTCCCTCTAATCTGTCAGAACAATAACCCACAAAAACAGATCCTGTCTGTGGAGCATACGCCTTCACTCTGTGAGAATTTGCTCAATAATCCATCAGTATTGCTAATGCAAAACAAAAACAGGAGTGGCTCTAAAACAGAGATGGAATATTTGCATGTCTTCTGTGTTTTGTACCCACTCCTGCTTTTGGATACCAATTCATAAGGCAATTCTGATGGGACCATACACGCCTTACAGCTGCTACACAGACAGGATCCGTTGGGCATCTCATTTTTCCCTGCTTCCGATAGATCAGAAGAAAGGTCAAATAAATGATGATGTCAGCCAGGCCGAAAGCCAAAATAGTGGGCCAGTCATGAAGTGGGGAGGGTGCAAACAGCATGAGACGTCCACAGAATGGTCCTATGACATAGTGGTGAGGTGGAAGGTGGCAGCAGCATTAGAAAACCACAAAGCGGCACAATGAATCTAGAGGTGGAAGCAGCATGAGTAGGCCACAAAGTGGCACAATCACAGAGTCTTGAGGTGGCAGCAGCATGAGTAGGCCACAGTGTGGCACAAAAATAAAGTGTGGAGGTGACAGCAGCATGACTAGGTCACAAAGTAGCACAATGACAGAGTCTGGAGGTGGCAGCAGAATCAGGAGGCCACAGAGTGCACAATGACAGAGTCTGGAGGTGGCAGCAGCATGAGGAAGCCACACAATGGCACAATGACTGAGTCTGGAGGTGGCAGCAGCAGCATCAGAAGGAGGCCACGGAGTGGCACAATGACCAAGTCTGGAGATTGCAGCAGCATGAGGAGACCACAGAGCGGCACAATGACAGAGTGTGGCGGTGGCAGCAGCATGAGTAGGCCACAGAGTGGCATAATGGCATCGGGTGGGGGTTGAAGCAGCACGAGAAGACCACAGAGTTGCACAATGACCGAGTCTGGAGGTGGCGGCAGCAACAGCAGCATCAGGAGGAGGCAACAGAGTGGCACAATGACCAAGTGTGTAGATGGCAGCAGCATGAGGAGACCACAGAATGTCGCAATGACAGAGTGTGGAGGTGGCAGCAGCATAAGGAAGCCACAGAATGGCACAATGACAGAGTCTGGAGGTGGCAGTAGCATGAGTAGGACACAGAATGGCACAATAACCGAGTCTGGAGGTGACGGCAGCAGCATCAGGAGGAGGTCACAGAGTGGCACAATGACCAAGTGTGGAGGTGGCAGCAGCATGAGGAGACCCTAGAGCGGCACAATGACAGAGTATGGAGGTGGCAGCAGCATGAGTAGGCCACAGAGTGGCACAATGACAGAGTCTTGAGGTGGCATCAGCATTAGGATACAACAGAGTTGCAAGGTGACATAATGTGAGGATGGCATCATCAGCATCAGGAGACCACAAAATGGCAAGGTGACATAGTGTGGAGATGGCGGCAGCAGCATAAGTCGGATACCACAAAGTGACCCGTTGACAGAGTGGGTCGGTGGGTGGCAATACCTGTACCTGCTGACAAAGGTGGGTGAAAGAAGGAGCACTTGGCATCAGATGCGTGGTATAAGACGGATGGCAGTATCAGAATAGCAGCTGAGGCAGGTAGCCAGAACAAACCAGTCTCTTTTATCAAGGATTGGGTGAGGCAGCATGGATGATCTAATCAGATGCCATCAGGAATTGATGGGTGGAAATCCTGGCTGATCCACGCCTGATTCATCTTCGCAAAGGTCAGTCTCTCCACATTTTGGGTGGACAGGCAAGTTCCCCTTGGGGTCACTATGGCCACCATTGCACTAAACACCCGCTCTGATGCCACACTACTGGCCGGACAGGACAGCTTTTCCAGGGAAAACTCGGCTAGTTGCTGCACCTGATTCATCTTGACAAAGGACATTCTCTTCACATTTTGAGTGGAAAGGCGAGTTCTCCTTGCGGTCACTATGGACTCCGCCGCAGTAAACACGCTCTGTTGCTACACTACTGGCCGGGCAGAATGGCTTTTCCAGGGCAAACTCCTCCAGTTGCAGGCAAAAACCCAGTTTGGCTGCCCAGTAGTCCAGCGGATCTTAAATGTGGGTTGGCAGGGTGCTGTCCAAGTATGCCACCACCTGCTGGTTCAGGTCCTGCTTCAGGTCTACCTGCTGCTGGTTAGTAATTTATTCACTATGCGTGTGAAGAAAGCTACTCATTAGCGACTGTAGACTCAAGCTTGAATGGGAGCGCAGAGGCCCCCCCCCCGGTCAGACATGCTATTGGATGGAAAATGGAGCAGATAGGCAGTGGCCAACTGACTACATAGGATGTCTCTGTAGTAGTTCAGTCTTAGCTCCCTCTCAGTGGGTGTAAAAAAGGCCCCCATTCTGGACTGGCAGCAAGGGTCCAACAAGGTGGAGAGCCAGAAGTCATCCCTCTGCCGAATGGTGAAAATTCGGCTGTCACTATGCAAGCAAGTGAGCATGCAGAGGGCCATTTGTGCAAGTGACTCGGAGGGACGTCCTGCCTCCATCTCCACTGCATACTGCCACGGTGTGTCTGGGTCCTCTGTCTTGTCTTCCTCATTGCCCTGTAGCATCTCTGGCTGCTCCTCCTCTTCCAGTTCAGCCCCCACAGATCTCATGTGGCTGAGAGATATAGGCGCCACGACTCCAGTCCCCTGACCAGCCATTGTTACCACAATCTGTTCCAGGAGGTGACTGACAAAGCGATGTCCTCAAAGAGCCTGAGCAGACGGAAGGTGTCATGCATGAGCTGCCACTGGCTGACATGGAATTTATATAGAGGAGTACTCCTATCCGCTTGCATCATCAAGAAATGGTTGATGGCCTTTCTCTGTTTGTATAGTCGGTCCAATATATGGAGAGTGGAATTCCAATGGGTGGAAACGTCCCATATCAGCCTATGTTGGGGATGTTCTGCCACTGCAACTCAAGGAGGGTGTGCTTTGCGGTGTACGAGTGGCTGAAGTGCATGCAATGTTTTCTGGCCATTTTTAGGATGTCTTGCAGATGGGTGGAAGACTTCAGGAACCAATTGACAACCAGATTGAGCACATGCCATGTTGGACACATGGCTTAGCCTTCCTTGATGCAGCGCCAACACAATGTTCTTCCTGTTATCGGTCACCATGGTTCCGATTTTAAGTTGTCGTGGTGAATCACCGAGCAGTTCCTCCCCTGTGTGACTTTGTTCGCCCAGGTAAACGAGGTGCAGAACAGCGTGACTCTGCCGTGCCCTGCACAAGTGGTATGCTGGAGGGGCACTGTGACTTGTCCCTGCAGTGGAGGCTGAGGACCTGGTGGAGGATGAGGAGGCAGAGTCGGATATTGTCGCTGGACAAACAGCGTGAGAACGTTGAGGCAGAAACGGCGTGACCTGGCCAAGTTGCTGGTGTGGCTGTGCAGGAACCACATTAACCTAGTGGGGTGTAAAGGAAATGTATTTTCCCTGACCGTAGTTACAGCTCCACAAGTCGGAGCTGCCATGCACTCAGACACCGACAGGCTCAAGGAATGTTCCACCTTCTGTTCTACATAGGGCTGGTACTGCCTTTTTTGAAAAGAAATGACGGCTTGGGACTCTCCACCTTGGCTCGGCACAAGCCATCAGTTCTCTGAAGGATGCAGAGTCAGCCACTTGGAAAGGGAGGAATGACTGACGAGGAGTAGGAGGAGAAGGAGCAGGAGCATCTGGACAAGCAAAAGATGGGAATGACTGACAGCACCCTTCGGCTGAGGTGGTGGAGCCTTGGCTGCCTGAAAGCCGGTGCATGCCACGCTTCACCTTATGCCCACAGGTTCGACATATTTCCACATTCACCATCTCTGGCGCTTAGAAAGAAAACTGCCACCCCGCCGAGTAATTTTCCACCATCATTCCACACTGACGGACTGCTACCGCCGCTGCCTCTGTGAACGCCTGCGCCACTACTTCCTTGGCAGGTATGCTGCTGCAAAGCAGGTTTTCTACCCGGCCACGTTTGGCTCCGACCTTCCACTGCTGCCACCTTGCTGACTCCCAGCCATGCTACCACCTTGCTGGCTCCGCCGCTGCCTCACAGGCAAGCTGCCAACCTCTTCTCCTGATGATGAGGAGTATGAATCCCCTTCTGCACCCAGCTCCCAAGTGCGTTCGGCTTTATCATCATTGAGTAGTGTCTGCATATCACTGATGTCCTCCTCAGCGGCCTCTGGGGCAGGAGCCTGACCGCTCGCAACACCACCACCCACACCACTCTCCTCATCACTACTTGCCCGCCTAGCGGAGGAAGCGTGGGATGTCTCCTCCACATCTTGGCTGGCCAGTAGCTACTGACTGTCCTCTAGTAGCTCTTCCTTGCTGAAAAGTGTAGCTGAGCCTACAGCATATACTACTTCTCGTGGTGAGGGAACAGAAATGGACAGAGGCAGGTCGAGGACAGGTTAGGTCACGGGGCCTGCTCCCGGGCCATGCCAACTAAGGCTTGTGTCTGACGAACCCACCGGCTGTTTGCTGGGGGTGTCTGATGTAATTTGGGTTGCAGCGGATGACCGAGTTAACCAATCAAGTGCCGCTGGGTTGCTGGTCAAGACACGACCACTGGATGAAACCAGGAGCTCAGGCCTCTTGCTGCGACTTCTGCTATCACGCCCCCTTACTCTGCTGCAACCTCTGCCTGCGCCAGAAACATTTAGGCCTCTGCCACTCCTCTGTGCATCACCTGCTACTTCTTTCAGACATACTTTTAGCTGAACAAAATAAATTAAAAGCAAATTAAAACATTCCTAAAAGCAACAAATATGTTTTTCTTTTTGTACTGAAATAGGCCACTAAACGCTATCACCACAAATAATGGCAACAGTGAACTGCATATATTATTCTAGTACAGAAATACGTCACTAAACTCATTTAACCCCAAGTAGCTGCAGAAGTGAACTGCTTTTATTTTTTTATTTTTGTAATGAAATAGGCCTCTAAACGCTTTTATGGCAAATAACGGCAGTTGAGAACTGCGTATATATTTTTCTTGTAGTACAGAAATACTTCACTAAACGCTTTTAACCCCAAATAACTGTAGAAGTGAACTGCGTATATATTTTCTTTTTGTAATGAAATAGGCCACTAAAGGCTTTTCCGCAAATAACGGCAACAATGAACTTCGTATATATTTTATTGTAACACAGAAATACATCACTAAATGCTCTCAGCACATATAGCTGCATAAGTGAACTGTGTATATATTTTTCTTGTAGTACAGAATTACCTCACTAAACGCTCTCAGCATATATAGCTGCAAAAGTGAACTGCGTATATATTTTTCTTCTTGTAATGAAATAGGCCACTAAACGCTTTTACACCAAATAACCGAAACAGTTAACTGCGTATATATTTTTCTTGTAGTACAGAAATACGTCTCTAAATGCTTTTAACTCCAAATAACTGCAGAAATGAACTGCGTGTGTATTTTTCTTGTAGTACAGAAATAAGTCATTAAACGCTCTTAGCACATATAGCTTCAAAAGTGAACTGCGTATATATTTTTCTTTTTGTAATGAGATAGGCCACTAAACACTTTTACCACAAATAACTGCAACAGTGAACTGCGTATATATTTTTCTTGTAGTACAGAAATACCTCACTAAACACTTTTAACTCCAAATAACTTCAGAAGTAAACTGCTTATATATTTTTCCTGTAGTGCAGAAATACATCACTAAACGCTCTCAGCACATATAGCTGTAGATGTGAACTCCACATATATTTTCCTTTTGTAATGAAACAGGCCACTAAATGCTTTTACCGCAAATAACGCCAACAGTGAACTGTGTATATATTTTTATTGTAATACAGAAATACATCACTAAACACTTTCAGCACATATAGCTGAATAAGTATACTGTGTATATATTTTTCTTGTAGCACAAAAATATCTCACTAAACGCTCTTAGCATATATAGCTACAGAAGTGAACTGTGTGTATATTTTACTTTTTTGTAATTAAAAAGGTCACTACACGCTTTTCCCACAAATAACGGCAATAGTGTACTGCGTAAATATTTTTCTTGTAGTTCAGAATTACCTCACTAAACGCTCTCAGCATATATAGCTGCAGAAGTGAACTGCATATATATTTTTCTTTTTGTAATGAAGTAGGCCACTAAACGCTTTTACAGCAAATAATGGAAACAGTGAACTGTGTATATATTTTTCTTGTAGTACAAAAATACGTCACTAAACGCTTTTAACTCCAAATAACTGTAGAAATGAACTGTGTATATATTTTTCTTGTAGTACAGAAATACATCACTTTTTTACTTTTTTGAATTAAAATAGGCCACTAAACGCTTTTACAGCAAATAATGGTAACAGTGAACTGTGTATATATATATTTTTTGTAGTACAGAAATACTTCACTAAACGCTCTCAGCACATACAGCTGCAGAAGTGAACTGCGTATATATTTTTCTTTTTGTAATAAGATAGGCCACTAAAACACTTTTACCGCAAATAACTGCAACAGTAAACTGCTTATATATTTTTCTTGTAGTACAGAAATACATCACTAAACGCTCTCAGCACATATAGCTGCAGAAGTGAACTGCGTATATATTTCTCTTTTTGTAATTAAATAGCCCACTAAAGGCTTTTACTGCAAATAATGGCAACAGTGAACTGTGTATATATGTTTCTTATAGTACAGAAATATGTCACTAAACGCCCTCAGCATATATAGCTGCAGAAGTGAACTGGGTATATATTTTTCTTTTTGTAATGAAAGAGGCCACTAAATGCTATTACCGCAAATAACGGCAACAGTAAACTTCGTATATATTTTTCCTGTAGTTCAGAAATACGTCACTGAACCCTCTAAGCCCATATAGCTGCAGAAGTGAAATGCATAGCAATTTTTCTTTTTGTAATGAAATAGGCCACTAAACGCTTTTACCGCAAATAACGGAAACAGTGAGCTGCGTATATATTTTTCTTGTAGTACAGAAATACCTCACTAAATGCTTTGAACTCCAAATAACTGCTGAAGTGAACTGCGTATATATTTTTCTTTTTGTAATGAAAGAGGCCACTAAATGCTATTACCGCAAATAACGGCAACAGTGAACTTCGTATATTTTTTTCCTGTAGTTCAGAAATACGTCACTGAACCCTCTGAGCACATATAGCTGCAGAAGTGAAATGCATAGAAATTTTTCTTTTTGTAATGAAATAGGCAACTAAACGCTTTTACCGCAAATAACGGAAACAGTGAGCTGCGTATATATTTTTCTTGTAGTACAGAAATACCTCACTAAATGCTTTTAACTCCAAATAACTGCTGAAGTGAACTGCGTATATATTTTTCTTGTAGTACAGAAATACGTCAGTAAACGCACTCAGCACCTATAGCTGAAGAAGCGAACTGCATATATATTTTTCTTTTTGTAATTTAGGCCACTAAACGCTTTTACCGCAAATAACGGCAACAGTGAACTGTGTACATATTTTTCTTGTAGAACAGAAATACGTCACTAAAAGCTCTCAGTACATATAACTGCATAAGTGAACTGTGTATATATGTTTTCTTTTTCCACATATATACGCCACTAAAGGATTTTCAAGATAGCACTTGCACCCCAAGAACAAATTGCTGGAATAACAGAGCTGTATAATGGATATTTGGATCCCAAATGATCTTTCCCTGCACTTGTAAATCGCTTTTCTAGCACTTTCCCTAGTGCCTTCTGACGTCTCTCCCTGCACTAAGATGCTGTGAAAAGATTCCTCCCAATCTTTTCCTGCACTTATAAATCTTTTTTTTTTTAGTTTTTTTTTTTTTTTTCACAATCTGCTTTTTCCATTTGCTGTCCCTATTCCCTTTTCACGTCTGTCTCTGCACTCAGAACACTGGAAAATGGCAGAATCTAAAATGGCTGCCATATTTATAGGGCTGTGACATCACAGAGCTGGCTGGCTGCTTATTGGCTGCATGCATGCATGCATGTCAATCTTGGTGCTACCACCTTCCCAGAGTTCCTTCATGTCCTCAGTCCTCACACATGTGGCTGCCATTTTAGGAAAAATTGTGATTCTTTACAACAAATCGCAAGGAAATTTGCATTCGTTGCAAATCCAAAAAAATTCTGAAATTCTGATCGAATTCCACTTCGTCTGATTCTATTCGCTCATCTCTAGTGACAAATTACTTAGTCACAAAGCGCATTTTTTTGTAAGTAGCGGGAGCAATGACGAGTGTACCGCCCCCTGTCATTGAGCCCTTAGATACCACGTTCATCACTGATTGCAGCATTTGAGATGAAAAATTAGGGCTTTAACTCAGGGGTTAATCAGTTAAAAATAAATAAATCATACTCACCTTATACATTTGAGCGCGAAGAGGCCTCCACGGCCATCTTGATTAGAGATTCCACGCTAAATCTCTTGCGGTGCATGATGACGTCTTCACACTAGCGGGCGTGGTGACGTCATATGTCACCAAGTACGACATTTTCGCACTATCTTCAATCAAGATGGCCTTGGAGGACTCTTCACGCTCAAATGGATAAGTTGAGTATTATTTTTTACTTCCATTTCAGTGAAAATTGATTCGCTACCATAAAGGACGAGGAAATTCTGCTTCACAGCTAATCAAATTTTACCTGGAATTCGTATCGAAGTCCACTTCGGATACTTCGATTTGCTCAAGACTAAATATTACGCTGCTCCAAATAATTCCTACTAGTCAGGCCTAGATTAGGTTACTTACCTAGTGAAGAGGTCTGTCTGGTCAGTTGTGTGGAGCTAAAGGAGTCACCAATCATAACTAACTGATTGGTGAATCCTCTCTTTCTCTCTTTCCCTTGGTGTCCCCACCCTTAAAACTGTGACGAGTTAGTTCTAGGCAAGTTCATCTAACCTGTATAGCGGCCACAGCTAAACATTAAAAAGTCAGAGGGAAACTTTTAACCATATAAGTGTACAGTACATACCTGATTTTGTGTCTTCTCGAAAGATATTTATTTTGGTTACTATTTACTTGAATTCAATTAGCTATACGGCTGACAGTATAAAGATATTTGAATTGTGGACGGTATTCCCTGAGGCTGTGTACCGGTAAATCGTTCTGCTTATTTGTAAATAACAGATTTTTACACTAATGTCAGGAAACAAAGAACAGAAAGGAAGAAACATAGACATTAATGCTTGTCGTGAAATACCAAGCTTATTTGATTTCCTTTTACAGTCTGCCCAAATGCTTAACCTTTTCTACCTGTCAGCTAAGACATGTGCTTGCTCATCCACCCCCTACATTATCCACAGCAAAGTTATCTAGCTTCAGGACCTGTCATTGACCTTTCTAGTAAAAAGTCAAACCGCATTTAGACAAAGGACAAAATTGGAGGATGGCCTTCAAAGAAGTGTTGAGGAGGTTACAAGGGTGAATAGGTAATAACAGGCTAAGCAAGCTCTCAGGACAAAGCAATTAGTAAAACAAATAACCAACAGGAGGTATTGAAAACAATAGGTAAGCAGATAGTCACAATGTCACAAGTTTGTTGAATAAAAGCATTATAAGCATGACGAATCTGCATTTTTATCGCAAATGCATATAGTTAATGCAAAATTTCAAATCCAACCTGAAACTTAATAGAAAAAACAAATATAAATGTAGCCATGTGCATATGTAATATATTATAAAATAACACAATCTATAAACAATACCCTACAAATATCATGAAAACAACAGTTCAGTTCAACATAATGGAATAACAAATGCAATGCTACTGAGATGAGAAATATGAATATACAGTATACTATTCTAGTTATTAGAAAGGTTCTTCAACATAAATAAAAAAAATTAATGACAGGCAGGAAATGGTGTAAAAAAAAGTAGAAAAAACACTTTTTGAAAGTGCTGTAATCTATCTGTCTGTCTATCTATCTATCTATCTATCTATCTATCTATCTATCTATCTATCTACCTGTCTCTGTCTGAGTATCTACTGTTTATCTGTCTAGACAGAGATTCTACATACAAACTCCATCCAGACATTGCTCATTGTAGAATTTAAACCCAAGATCTAAGTGCAGCATGGCAATGGTGCTAACCACTGTGCAACCACACTGCGCATATAGTACTGGCAGTACCAAGTCATTTTCTAAACTTTCCTTTAGACCCTGCATTTGGTTTGACATGGTACCAGCTTTATTTAGTGTGTTCCATTACCTTTATCTTTCATTCAGAGATACTGCAGAATATACTAGCTAGTGATATGCAAAGTATTAAAAATTCGACTTGGCTGCTTCGCTGAATTCTGCAAAAAAATCTGCTTTGTGACAAATTACTTTTCCACGAAGCGCATCTCTTTGTAGTGGATACAATGAAGGGGAGCCAGGATTACGTCCGCTCCCTGTCATTGTACCCCTCATACGCCGTGTTAATACATTAGAGCGGCCTCTTATATTAATAACAGAGTTAAAAAAAATAAAAATACCTGATCCATTTGCTCGCGAAAGGCCGACCGCCACCATCTTGTTTGAAGGTCTCACGCAGCCTGAGATTATGTCATCACGCCAGTCGGCGTGTTGACTTCATAAGTCACCGCGCACGGGGTTTTGGCTGAAATCTTCAAGCAAGATGGTGGAGGCTAGCCCGTCACGAGCAAATGGATCAGGTACGTTTTTTTTGTTTTTTTTTGCTTTTTTGCACTATTTCAGTTTAAATCAATTCACTACAGTGAAGCACGAGGAAATTCGACTTTGCAGTGAATCAAATAGAGTCCTTCGTGGACTTCAATTTGCTCATCACTAGTACTGGCCAATATCTCTGCTACTCCCTGGTCAAAATATTTAGCAGTATGCTGTTAAAGATAGTGATTGGCTGTAGCATTTACCTGCACATCACTGATGCAGTCCGTAAACAACCAGACCACCGACGCAGATGGTGCAGGAGAAAATAGTATGTATACCATCATTTTTTATTTTACAACATTCTAGGGCAGGATTTTGTAACCTCGCATAAGGCCCAAATACCATATACATCACATGCAGACTTGTAAGCATCCCTCTGTGATTACATAACACTTCAGTTATACTTTTAACTTGATGCACAATAGTGGCCAGTTAAAGAAATATAGTCAGAGAGGGCTAAATGAGATCAATAACTTCTACTTTAGCAGGACTCTAATGTGCTGAGAAATGAGCAAGCAAGTCGATACGTACATAAGGAGCCCATAGACATGTTAGAACTGCCAGCTCAAACCTCTCCCTTATATAATGTACCTTTGAATAAAAGCTCCCGGGATGAAGGATGCATGGTTAACTTTCAAAACACCATGAATACAGACTCAGGAGGGGCCTAAAAGTCCTGAGACATTGTCCATTGTTGGCAGGCTGTATCCATATTAATAAATAGGCCTAAATTAAAGGGAACCTGTCACTAGAAACCTCCTCATCCAGCTGATATAACTGTTGGCTTTTACACTGCCTGGTTCTGTCAATTAAATCAGCAAAGGAGGGGCTGGCAACAGAAAGGAGTGGAGCTTAAGTTCTGCCCTCATTGCACCAAAGGCCTAATTTGAATATTAAGAAAAAGCATCATATCTCAGAAATGAAGCCTCAGGAAAAAAAAAAAAAAGTTTTAATCAGGTGAACCACAGCTATTTGTCTGTGCAAACTGTTTGATAGGGAGATCTCTGGTGACAGATTCCTTTAGAGCTCCTGGGTTCCAGTGCAAAATCTGTAACATCCTGCCCCAAACTTACCATGTCCCATTTATAATACTAGAATCTTCTTATGCGGAAGAAGGACCTTTGGGCCAGGCATGGGTGGACTGGCCATAGATCTTAAAGCGAAATTTCCCTATGGGACGATGCCCAGGGGTCCACCCGAGCCCTCCTCACCCCCACCAGTTTAGTAAATAGAGATTTAATGCTCTCAGCATTAAGTAAAGCTAGGAACATCAGGTACTTATGCACCTAGCTGACTGCCACAGCTTTCCTCCTGATTTCAACTATATTGCTGTAATAAAGATAAATACTGCAGCAGGGATGGCACTTTTTTGTGCTGCAACAGTGGTATTTGGTTCTACTGGGGCAGTATTTAGTGCTGCATTACGGTATTGTGCCCCCCTCCCCGGCCCACACGCACACACATACATACACACACATACTTTTCTGTTGTTCCTGCCTACTTGTGTTGGCTGCCTTCTACTAATTTGGACCTGTCTTCAACAGGGGCAATAGATCAACTGCTACCTCTACATTTCCCATAGCTATACATTAATGGGACATCTATGGATTGATTTAGCCTATAATGTATTATGTCTGTTGGTAAATTGTCTTTAGGGGACGTCAATTGATTGTGAACAGAAATTTTAAGAAAATGAATGGGTTTATCTTAGAGGCAAGAGAGAGAGACAAGCTTCTGCCAGACACTTATCTCTAGGTACAACAATGGATCTGAGGTTGAGATCTCACATGCCTGAATCTCTTTTCCCCTGGACATCTTCTGTCAGGGATTATTTTAGTGGGATCTGCTGACATTAACTTAATTGTAGATCATAACTTGCAGTATATTGTCATTTATCAATGCCTTGTACCCATTTTCATAGGGTTGGCTTCACATTTAGGATCAGAGTAAACAAAAATATGATTGAGCATGGGGTGCATGGTGACCTTCTTTTGTCATGGCGCATCAGAGCCAGGGATGTGCACACATAGGGCTCAAAAGGGGCTTGAGCCCCTGCCCACTTCTGCCTCTGCCCCTTTAATGTCCTTTTTTTATGTTGTTCAAAGCAATTGCCCCCCCTCCAGAATGTGGGCAGCAATGGCGGCGGCAGAGCACAGGGAGATGAACACTTTCATTGTGGAAGCGTTCATCTCCATAGTCATCTGTATCGCCATCCTCAGGACAGCGATACAGATGGCTGTGCTGCCGCGGGGCAGGGGAGGGAGAGGAGTCTCCCTCCCTATTCCTCTGATAGGCTGCAGGCCTTGTGCCAGCAGCCTATCAGAGGTTGACGCAGGTGGCGCAATGACGTCATTGCGCCGCCTGAGCTGTACAGTGCAGGACACAGGCCGGAAGAGGCCTGCAACGCATCGCTGCCATGGAGGTAAGTATATGTGTTTTTTATTTTTTATAAGAGGCACTTGTTACTGGCACATGGGGGGGGATGTTTTTTGGGGAAAGAGGTGAGAGGCATTTATTACTGGCACATGATGGGGGAGAGGAAAGAGGCACGAGGCACTTGTTACTGGCACATAATGGGGGGGAGGCAATTTTTAATGGGACATGAATGGGGAAGAGGAGTGAGGCACTTGTTACTGGCACATGGGGGGGGGGACAGAAGAGAGGCACTTGTTACTGGCACATGATGGGGGGGTAGAGGAGAGAGGCACTTGTTACTGGCACATGGGGGGAAGGTACTTATTACTGGCACATGATGGGGGGGAGAAGAGAGAGGCACTTGTTACTGGCACATGGGGGAGGAGAGGCACTTATTACTGGCACATGATGATGGGGGAAGAGGAGAGAGGCACTTGTTACTGGCACATGGGGGGGAGAAGAGAGAGGCACTTGTTACTGGCACATGATGGGGGGGAGTGAGGCACTTGGTACTGGCAGAAGATGGCGGGGAGGCACTTGTTCCTGGCACATGATGGGAGGAGAGGCACTTGTTACTGGCACATGTTTGGGGGGCATCTATGGGGGGCACTTGTTACTGGCACATTAGTATGGGGCACTATGGGGGCTTCTACTGAGGCCACAAAGAAGGGGTATTTTATATGGGGGCTCTGTGTGGTACTAGTATTATCAGGGGTATTATCTGTTTCTGAAGTATAGTATTGGACCACAGCGGAACAGTATTGTGGGTAGTAGGATGATATGTCCAGAAGATGGGAGGATGATGGAAAAGTAGTAAACTAAGATTTTGTTTTTGTCAAACTGCAGAGATGAAAAATGGCGGAAAAATGGTGGTCTGGTCTGACGTCACCACTGTATGTAAGGAGACGTCACCACTGTATGTAAGAGGTATGTGGGGCTGCTGCGCTGCCAGGCCCATGTGCCATGGGGGGTGCCTATTTTTTTAACTTAAGCCCCTGCCCTTCAAAATGTCTGTGCACGTCCCTGATCAGGGCTGTTGCTTCTAGGATGAAGATTCTTTGTTGAAGCCAACAGCTTGATCAGGGCCCACCAGTAAAATTTATTTTGGGGGCCCACCGTATGATGATTCTGATATGGAGGTCCCTACAGCAACTTTGAGAAGGTAGGTCCTGGGGAGAAGAGGACACTGGCAGCTTTCCTCTATACCTAGAAGTCATCTCAGCTCGTGTCTGTAATAATAAACTGGGGAGTGTCTTTCATAATCTATCAAGTTTTATACCTGAACATAGGCTGGTTGAGGTGCTGTAAATTGAATATATGTACGTAGTGCAGTAAGTCTACTGTGTTATGTGCCACTTGTGCCAGTGGTGGGGACTAGGGGCCCACCGGGGGATTCCCTGTACCCCTGTGGGCCAGTCCAAGCCTGATGGTTACCCAGCTTGCTCACAATTATGCATCTAGGCCATAATTACACCCCCGTACCAATTGTACTGTGCCCTTTGGGCATTAGTACTTCCATCCATTTCCATATGTCAGGTGAAACAGTCTACAATAAGCTTACATATTTCTGTTAAACCATACGTTGCCCCATCATCATAAAAACTGGTTTATCTCTCACCCAACCCCTTGATTTTATCGGGTTCATATCTGTTTTTTATGTAGTTGCAGCCGAAATGTATTTTATTTCTCAATTTAATAGCAAAACCCAGGGAATAACCTTGATACGTGATGAAAAACACATCTTAAACCCTGAAGCTTTTACAGCGGGAATAGAAATCCAACCGCCTTAAACTAGCAGAATTGGAATCACAAGGCACAGGCTGCAATTCCTGTTTTGATGCGCTTCTATTAGACGTTGTGTGGTAGCGGAGGAATGTGTCACAGTAATGCAGAGAGCTGTAATGATGTCAACTTGTTATTTACTTTCCAAATCTGAATGACTGAGCAAGGCGAAAGGAGAATCAATCAACCACAATGTGACCCTACAGGCGGAAAAAACAGCACTCCCACCAGCCAGCGAAGGGGGAAGGGAAGCACATGTAATCAGGGCAATGTTGCATCATGTACTTGTGCTTGCTTTTTAAGGCTTTCTTCTCTCTTTCTTTTTTTATTTGTTTTCTCCTTTCACGGTAATGTGTAAGGATCAAAGAAAAACGTGCTAACCCGTTAAGAGCCAGACCAGGGTCGTAGACAAAATCTGCTGAAAAATAAGACTTTGAATAACAATTTTAGTGTAATCCATCCTGCTGAATCACAATTATGGAGATGCTGTAAGTTCACCAATTTTCCTATTTGTGTATGTGAAAAAAGACATGGAGCGTTCATATCACATGGGTCACTGTGTGCTATGCCATTCAAGCCAACATGGTATCCTTTTGCGTTAATATATATATATATATATATATATATATATATATATATATACTGTATATTGTGTATATCTTATTACACGCTTATGTTTTAAATGTGTATGCTATAAATGCTCATGATGTTTTGCAATATATATTATATTTCTATTTACTGTATACATATATGTATCTATATATCAATGCGGGCATACAACTGTGTCTAAAAAATAGAATTAGATTTTGCGATTTATGCCCAAACATTGATATTAGTTGATTTTAATACACACATTCATATATTCATACATAGACATCTATTCCCCTCCCCCACCGAAGCCTATTGAAATCTCAAAGCTTAGTGACTGTACCTATCCCCATTTTATTCATGATTAGTGCAGTAATAATTGATTGTAGATGGATTTTGCAAGTTGACCTTTGCTTTTACCTCCGAAATGGTGTGTTTTGTGAGTAAAGATGAGTCGTACACATGGACAATCTTACAATAATGATCATAGGTGTGTATAGGAAAGGAAATATATGGGAAGGCGCTTGTTATTTTATCACTAGTTCAGGTCAATTGGTGTTTTTTTTTTTTTTTTTTTCTCTAGGAGGTCACTGGCTCGGTGTCTCCGTTTCTGTATGTGTGTGGATCTTTTTTTCCCCTGCCAGTCTCTCTCCCTCGCTCCTCTCTCTCTTCCCCCCCTCTTCTAGCTGCTGCTGCTGTGTCTGTGGGAGCTTCACTCACACACAAACACAGACTAACTAACTCTGCTAATGAACTAGTTAGCCGTGTATTCTCATAGCCACAGCAAGAAAAAAAATTGAATGACCCAATCACCATATCACCAGAAACAACAGTTATAATAAAGGCAAAACTTTCCACTCTTTTTGGAGACTTTTGTAGGATTTTTGAAAATTATTTTATTGGGTGAATTTTTAATTTTTTTTTGCTTGAAACTTTGGTGGATCTTTGGCTGATATTGTGGTTTGTGACCCCAGGATCTACACAAGAAGAGTTATCATGCAGAGTTTATAGGAAGAAAGGAAAGTCAATGGACTAGGAGTGTTGTTCCCAGCAAGAAGTTGATCCAGCCTGCTTTTCGGAACTACAAAGCTGTCTCTTTTAGACCACATCTAGTGTGAGGTAAGTGAGATTACCCATTCATTTGTGCCGAGTTTATACCCTTCTTCCCCTCCTCCAACTTCTTTAACCAGAGCTCAGTATCTTCCTATATGTAAAGTATCAGGTTGTATTATAAGATTTTAGTCTGTATGCATGCTTTTATCCCTGAATGTTTCCTGTACATGTAGAAAAGGGAAAATAACTCATAAGAGGTAGTAATGTTTTGGTCCTGGGATGAGATAATGTTGCTGTGCTTCATAATTTATAATTTGGTATCTGAAGAAGAAATGGAGGGTGGATTTTGCCAAGTATGGTAGTGCACTGGCTTATTGCTCATATATTTATTTTCCTGAGGAGAGTTAAAAAAAACTGTAAAAATGCCAGGTATTCACATTGCAGATGGTGTGTGTATGTGTGGAGTTTCCTCAAGCCCTGGAGTGGGGGGAGGGGAATCCCATTCATGGGCTGCGTGTTAGACAGCGTTTGATCCCTTACGTCAAATGTCAGAATGTTCTACAATAGTCTTTTTTTCTAGTTCTGTTGCCTATGGAGTTGTTATGGTTTTGTGCACCGGAAGCACCACCCTTGAATCAGCTCATGTACCACATTCACAATGCAAATGGGCAGACCACAATGCATGTTGTTACTTGTTATTTATGTTACACTTTGAACAGAAGAAAAGGCAACTTGTTGCATCTTGTAGCTCTCAAGTAATTTTTTTTATTTTTTTTTTACATTGATGTTTGTTTTTGGTTTTGGATTGTTGGTATTGAACTTCTGCGTTCGGTAAATCAGGTAGTCTGTTCTGGCAGACATTTATGCTGGAAACTTGCAAGCAAACCTGATGGATCCCATTATAGTGAATGGGATCCAGCAGGCCCTGGCAATGTAGATGTGAACCTAGCCTTAAGAAGGCCATACGCATTACTCTAAAGTTGATGAAAATGGACAATTTCAACCAAAACTAACATTTGTCTGGTGAAATTTAACAATGAACAGAAGACCGTTATCGTCAGAAAAGTCGGCCTTGTTTAATATTTTCATTCGATAGTCGGACAAAAGATCTTTAGTTCAAAGAAAGATTGTTTGTGAACTAAAGGTCTTCAGAGAAACAGCTGTCTACTGTGGCCAGTTATTGGCTTCAGTGCTCACATGCCCCACTGTGGGGGGGGGGGGGGGGACCCAAGACCTGCAGAGCTGGCAGTGGAATGAAAAGGCCAGAACCCAATAG
This sequence comes from Bufotes viridis, assembly GCA_033119425.1. Classification (NCBI taxonomy): domain Eukaryota; kingdom Metazoa; phylum Chordata; class Amphibia; order Anura; family Bufonidae; genus Bufotes; species Bufotes viridis. Next base: position 131,529,149 of record CM065591.1, read on the forward strand.
TAGGGATCAGGTAAGTATGATCATCACTGTGGGTCTGGCCATGCTGAGGAGCGGGTCTGAAACAAAAGTGGACTAACCCTATAATCTTTTAATAGGTCCCACACAGCAGTGACACCACCCCAAAAGTCAGTCAGCAACACTGCAAAAAAATGCAGTCAGACCCGAGTTTTAGCAAATATGTGTTTCAATTATTTTACTGCAATAATAATACGCAATCATAATGTCATTATCATAGCCGTGTTAGTGCTGAGCGAGCATGCTCGGCCAAATACCGCATGTGCTCGAGCGCGATGCTAGCGTCAGTGTATTTAAATCTAATTTAGCCTCTATTTATGAAAAGTTTCTGCTGGGATTTGAACTCACAACCTTTTACATTAGATGCAAGGACCTTAACCACTCAGCTCTAAAGCTGAATGACAAACTGTGTCAGCAAAACCTCATAGTAGTTTGTCATGTAGTAAGTATTCCTATACAGCAGAAGTATAATTTTATATTTCACTGCAGGTTAGCATGTAGCTGTATAGTGTAGTGGTTAAGGTTCTTGGCTCAAATGTAGAAGGTTGTTAGTTCAAATCCCAGCAGAAACATTTCAGAAATAGAGGCTAAATTAAATATATATTTTTATATATTTTTTAGTAATTGTAAAAAACGTATGGCACCAAATAAATATGAATAAATATAATAATATACATAAATATATATATATATATATATATATATATATATATATATATAATCATACTTCTGATATATATGAATGCATAATATGTGGGAAACTACTACTGATGTTTTTAGCCATAATATATTTGCATAATATATTTACATATATTATGATATATTATATATTCTAAATATATAATAATACTAGCAGAAGGACCCGGCTATGCACGGGTATATTTCATCTATTTCGTTTTATGTTTCCGTGTGTCGTAAAAAGATATCAACAGTATCCCCCATAACAGTGACCTCTATAGTACCCGCCCCACTGTCTGCTGAGCTGTGTATCTAATCCTGTCCTGGGTGATACCATCTGCTGAGCTGTGTATCTAATCTTATGTTGTGTGACACTGTCTGCTGAGCTGTGTATCTAATCCTATCTTGTGTGATACTGTCTGCTGAGCTGTGTATCTAATCCTATCCTGTGTGATACTGTCTGCGGAGTTGTGTATCTAATCCTAGCCTGTGTGATACTATCTGATGAGCTGTGTATCTAATCTTATGTTGTATGATACTGTCTGCTAAACTGTGTATCTAATCCTATCCTGTGTGATACTGTCTGCTGAGCATGTATCTAATATTCTATCCTGTGTGATACTATCTGCTGAGCATGTATCTAATATTCTATCCTGTGTTATGCTGTCTGCTGAGCTGTGTATCTAATATTCTATCCTGTGTGATGCTGTCTGCTGAGCTGTGTATCTAATCATATCCTGTCTGCTGAGCTGTGTACCTAGTAGTTGATTTTTAACTTTATTTTTTCAATCCCTGTTGGCTGAGTGGGAGAGGGCGTGGCCTAACTGGATTGGGGCGTGTCCTTTTGAACATCTTAATCTAAGACAGCAGTACGGTGTGAGCTGCAAAGAGAAAGTCACCATCCCTCCCACCTCTGCAGCTGACAGAAGTTGATTTTAACTTAATTTTGTCAATACTCATTGGCTGCAGAGGGGAGGGTGTGTCCTAAACGTATTGGGGGTGTGGCTTACGCAGTGTTTCCAACCAGTGTGCTCCAGCTGTTGCAAAACTACAACTCCCAGCATGCCCACACAGCCAAAGGCTGTCCTGGCATGCTGGGAGTTGTAGTTTTGCAACAGCTGGAGGCAGACTGGTTGGGAAAACTGGCTTAGCGGACCTAAAAGTTGATTTTTACCTTTATTTTTTCAATCCCTGTTTGCTTAGCGGGAGGGGGCGTGGCCTAACAGGATTGGGGGCGTGTCCTTTTAAACAGCTCTCTCTAAGACAGCAGCAATGTTCTGTCTGAATGTGAGCTGCATGGAGAAAATCACCCTCCCTCCCACCTCAGGAGGGGAGGGGGCATGGCCTAACTGAATTAGAGACGCAGCCTTTCAACAGCTCACCCTAAGACAGCACCACTATCTTCTCTAAATGTGGGCTGCAGAGATAAAGTCACCGTCCCTCTCATCTCTGCAGCTGACAGAAGTTGATTTTTAACTTTATTTTTCACTGTTTGCTTAGTGGGAGGGGGGTGGCCTAACAGGATCAGGGCGTGTCCTTTTAAACAGTTCACTGTAAGACAGCAGCACTGTTCTGTCTGAATGTGAGCTGCAGGGAGAAAATCACTGTCCCACCTCTGGAGGGGGTGTGGCCTAACCAAATCAGAGGTGTGGCTTATCTGGACCTGGGGGCAGGGTTTTAAGGGTGACTTGAATGGCCACCCTACTTCCCCCTGAACTGTGACCTCCCTAGCACTCTGCCCCCTTAACAGTATCATCCACAGCGCTCTTCCCCTTTAAAGCTAACCTGCAGCAGTGAAGAGAAAGGCTGAGTTGTTATGGAAACCTCAGGAAATAAGGTACTTAGTGCTATTAGACCATGGTTTTACTTCAATAGCGATTATCCTGGTGACAGATTTCCTTTAAACGTCATCTAGAGCAGTGATGAGACTTGGCTGAGTTGTTATAGTTACCTGGAGTAAAACTGTGTGTGTGGAGATAAACTGTCAGGGAGCAGTAAGTGACAGTTTGAATTCAAGTTAAAGGCTTTGCTGCCTTGTATTGTTTATAAGCAGGTCATTTTTTGGGAATATCTCAGGAACGGTAAGTCCTAGAGAGCTGAGACCCGGACACCTGATGAAAAAAAACCCGTTTGTATTTTCATGAACATAGGCAAAATGTTCAGTTTTCAATGACACAATATGTCACAATAGAAAACGGATCTGTCCCCCATTAATAATAATAACAATAATAATAACATTTATTTATATAGCACCACCATATTCCGCAACGCTTTAGAAATTCATAGGGTTCATGTACAAAACAAAAGTAACTGGCTAAAATACAACTGAAACAATAGGAGTCAGGGCTCTGCTCGCAAAAGCTTACAATCTATGAGGAATGGGGGGTGAGACATAAGGTAGTTGATTGTGATAAGTAGGATTCAAGCCATTATTGAACTGAAAGGAGTGGTGCCGGCCGATTTGCTTCAGGTTTGGGACTACTAGAGCAGTGTTTCCCAACCAGTGTGCCTCCAGCTGTTGCAAAACTACAACTCCCAGCATGCCCGGACAGCCTTTGGCTGTGCGGGCATGCTGGGAGTTGTAGTTTTGCAACAGCTGGAGGCACACTGGTTGGGAAACACTGTACTAGAGGATCGAGATTAGGCCAGAGGAGTTGGTGGGGGAGAGGTTTAGTCCTGGAAAAATCATTTTAGGAGGCTTGATAAGCCTGCCTGAAAAGATGTGTTTTTAAGGCACGTTTGAAGGTGGAGAAGTTGTGAATTGACCTAATATTCTGGGGCAGAGTATTCCAGAGACGGAAGTGAGAGGTCCGAATTATGGAGGTTATTAATCTTATGTCACTAACAGAACGGAGAGCATGAGTAGGATGGTAGATGGAGATGAGGGAGGAGATATATGGAGGTACAGCACTGTGGAGAGCTTTGTGGGTGAGGGTGGGAAGTTCTCCAACCAGTGAAGTGACTGGCACAAACTAGTAGCATCAGTGTAGCGGTTGAATGGATAGATAAGCCTGGCTGCAGTATTTAGAACAGACTGAAGGGAGGACAGTTTAGTAAGAGGAAGACCGATTAGTAATGCGTTGCAGTAGTCAAGACGAGAATGAATCAGGGCAACAACAAGAGTTTTTGCCGTTTCCACCATTAGAAAAGGGCAGATTCTGGCGATCTTCTTGAGGTGCAGATGACAAGAGCATGTAAGTGATTGAATATGAGGAACAAAGGAAAGATCAGAGTCAAATGTGACCACAAGACAGCGGGCATGTTGCACAGGAGTTATGATAGTGCTACAGACCGAAATTGAAATATCAAGTTTCGTGGGTTAGTAGATGGGGGAAAGACAAGAAGTTCAGTTTTTGAGAGGTTCAGTTTTAGATACAGAGAGGACATAATGTTAGAGAAAGCTGCCAGACAGTTACTGGTGTTTTGGAGTAACGCAGGGGTGATGTCAGGGGATGAAGTGTATAGTTGGGTGTCGTGAGCATAGAGATGGTATCGAAAGCCAAATCTACTGATAGTCTGTCTGATGGGTGCTGTATAAACTTTTCTTAAAGGGAGAAGAGTAGAGGACCTAGTACTGAGCCCTGAGGAACGCAATATCATAAGGAAGACGAGAAGAAGAAGAGCCAGCAAATGATACACTAAAGGAGCGGCCAGAGAGATAGGAAGAGAACCAAGAGAGAGCAGTGTCCTTAAGGCCAATTGAGTGGAGCATGGTGAGGAGGAGTTTATGGTCTATGGTATCAAACGCTGCAGAGAGATCCAGCAGAATCAGTAGAGAATAGTCGCCATTGACTTTCAATGGTGTTCAAGACGGATCAGTTTTTTTCTATTGTGACATATTGTGTCATTGAAAACGGATCCGTCCCCATTGACTTACATTGTATGTCAGGACGGATCCATTTGGCTCAGTTTCGTTAGATGGATACCAAAACGCTGCAAGCAGCATTTTGGTGTCCGCCTTCAGAGCGTAATGGAGGTGGAACGGAGTCAAACTGATGCATTTTGAGCAGATCCTTATCCATTCATAATGCATTGGGGCAAAACTGATCTGTTTTGGACCATTTGTGAGAGCCCTGAAACAGATCTCACAATCGGACCCAAAAACTCCAATGTGAAAGTAGCCTTACAATGCTGTTTCCCACAGTCTTGTTTAGGAATGTTTACAGTTCAAAGAACTTGTTGTGATTGTTGGAGTGATGATATTTTCTTTTTATCTTCATTTGTAGCTGATCTTGATAGCTTATTATTTGTTAAATTTTACCTGATAATAGTTTTGGTTGAAATCATCAATTTTGATCAACTTGTATGCATACCTTGAGATGGTGTTGTGTTGTTTCTGACATATTCTACATATCCTGCCTCATATTACAAGAATCTATCTAGTTTCTACTGTATTAGGGTCTGTAGTAGAAATCCACTAGCTGGCTACAAGCTACTGTAAACCACTGCCAGCCTCTTATAAGAAATAGGTATCCATGGACACTTTTAAAATGTGCAGCACCTCTATAATGGTGAATAGTAGGCCTAATTTATTAAAGGGGTAATCAAACCCCTATAATGACCCCCAAAATGCCAGGGCACCTCATATAGGTTATACTTACCCCACTCCCTGGCATCTGGGTCATGACATGGGAAGCGGGGATGTAGGGAGCAGGGGAGTAGCCAATACCATGCCGCATTGGGAACAAGCCTCTCTAGCATCATAGGTGATGCTTGGGAGGCTCATCCCTGTCACCGCCTGGTATTTAGTGACATCCACCTCCACCCTGTCGACGGATGATTTGATCTGCGTGACAGGGAAATGTAGCAGGCATCAGGAGCAACACGTGTACCAGGCAGGGGGTAAGTATAACCTGTAGGAGGTGCCTAGGCATTTTGGGGGCATTTTATAGGGCTTGGATAACCCCTTTAAGTTACTAATTTACAACTTAATTTAACATCTGTCAACATAAGTTTCACAGTGATACTATTTGTATTTGCGTAAGCTCCAGAAATATTTAGAAGTACAGAAGACTACTGGAAAATGGCATCTACAATGTTGCTGTCAACTCTTGGTAAAATATGGGCTTTACAAACTGCAATGCAGAACACTTTCTTTGTTGAAATGGTCAGCAACAGAAATTCTTCATCTTCATATTAATAAGAGTAAAAAGAATGGACAGTGTCATTATAGATGTCATTTTGAAATACTCTTCTGTACACCAAGTGGCAATGGACTTCCAGTGATTTGTGAAGAAGAGCTGCTAGGACATCTGCAAATGCAGTCACCTCATTCTTCACCCAAGATCAGGTTATATGTGCACTCTAATTTCACACAGGGTGTACGACATTCCTACTGAGATCAGTGGGCCAAGGCAACCTGATCCAAACATAATATGTGACTGTACTCTTTTCTCCAAAACCGAGGCATATAGAAGTACAGTAGAAGCCTTATTCACCTCAATGAGAGTGTTAGTACAGCTCAAAAAAGAGGAGGCATAAATTCATTAAAGTGAAAAAATATTGTGTTACATACAATGTGAGAAACAACACCAGATAGATATCACACAAAATATAACGACCAGAAGGAGGAACTTTAACTTCTACAGTTGCTCTGTTTTATCTTTCAAACAGAAAATATTCTATTAATAACAATATAAAAGAAGGCTGCTGTTTATTCTGTTCCCAGCAAAAATGCTGGCATTCTGAATACCCCTATGCATGGGCCGACTGTGCAGGCAATTATCAGATGTGGACTGTTTGTTCCTGATAATTACCAGAAAATGAGCAAAGGTAAAAGCTGCAATTTCATGTAGAAAGAACATCTGTTTAATGGGGACAAGCAATCGCTACTGTCAAGAAACAATGATTTGGGTGTCCACATCAATGATGCTTTCACCAGATGAACAAGTGTTTGCGTGTTCATTGGGTGATCAATGGTATTTTTACACATGGTAATTATCAGGAACAAGTGTTCCTGGGAATGCTCCTTCCAGATAATTTCCCAGATCAATGGCCTGTGTAAAGGGGCCTTAAAGCTAGTTGCTGTATTTCAACATACCCAAGCCATTTGTCACGCCACCCTGGAATCAGAGAGAGAGCGTGCACCCACTAGACTGCCACCCACGCCTCTGTCCCTGCCTACTTGAACTTACCCATCCTAGGTAACGGAGCGCAACTGGACGGCGCTCCCTAACTTAAGTATGTGCGGGAAGGACAGAGAAAGGCAGAGACAGGTAACGGGTGGCGTGCGGCAGCAAGAACGTACAGCAGGCTAGGCGGGTAAACAAACTGGCAACGGTCACAACAAAGGTCACGTCAGAATACAAGGGAGAGGCAAGACAGTGCGAGTAACAAGCTGGAGGTCAAACCTGGAGGTCGCGTCAGAATCCAAGGGAGAAGCAGAAGAGTGGTCAAATAACACGCCGAAATCAAATTCAGAGCAATAAGCAAAATACAAAGTAGTCCAAATAAACACAATCACAGGCAACCTGTGGCTAGCAGGTTGCCTGCTTATATACACAGAGGATAAGGTCATGTGATGTGGCCAGCGTCACATGATCTGCCCCAGGACAGAGAGCTGAGTGCCGAGTGCCCAGCTCGGTGCTCAGACCACACAGGTATCCTGGCAACAGAGAACACTGGCCGCAGATAGAAGGAGTGTGCAGCCAGGCGCGTTCTGCCCTCCATTGCCATGGCAGCGGAGACGCCGAGCGGTTCCCTGCTATACTAGGAAAATGTCTCCTACTGCTGCCGGAGATTGATAGGACGCCCGCTGCGCAACAAGGAGAACGCGTGTCGCCGGCGTCCTGTGACTCAATTTGTTTTCTTTGGGGAGTGCGTTTGTATAAGAGGGTCAGGAGAGATGATTTTCATCTGAACAAGTGCTCAACCTCCAACTATCTAAAATGTATGGCTAGCTTTACATCAAATTTACATGTGGCAGATGTTGTAGAAATTTCTGCAACAATCAGAAGTGGCCTTTTAAAAATCCATGCATATGCTGTAGAAACAACCACATTCAAGACCTGAACTCATCTTAATTCTCTGAAATATCAACAAATCTGCTGCATGGGAATGTATTGTACCCAAAAAGTGAGCCTTATGTTGTAGTTAACTGTAGATTGTACATAACACACTTATTTTTACAAGTGTACAATGACTTTAAAAAGCATGCAACACAATAAATCAAGAAGTCAATTGGCCTACATTTAAGGTCCCTTTACACAGCACGTTTTTGCAAAAGATAGCTGGGAAGAAAGCATTCCTTCCTGACAATCTGCTGATCGCTATCGGAGGAGACCAGTGCATTTACATTCAGCAAACTCTCCTCCGCAGTATGGGGAGGAGTGATCTCTAATGCCAACTGTCTTCAGCATACTGACTAATTTTCTGGCAGGAGATCGTGTTTATATGGCACAATCTGCTACTGGTGATCAAGTTTGCACACGCACAAACAATCAGTTTCGCTTGTTCATCTGGTAAACATTTACACCATCCGATCATCGCTAACAAGCGTTACTATGAATGCTCGTTAGTAATAATCTGTACGATTATTGGCCGGTGATAGGGCCCCATAGTAATACTAGAGTTATGGGCATAGCTAGTGGCTGCAGAAGTGGCAGTGGTTTCCAGCCCTAATCCCCAAAGACCCCTCTACCCTATATGAGGTCACTATTATTATAAATGGCACATAATTGGTGAGGAGCCCTGGTACAGATGTAAGAGCCACAAGCCACTGATGTAGTAGCATGGGGCAATGTGCTAGTGTAGAGTAGCAGTGTAATGTGCAGCATTTTGGTGTCTAAGACTTTTTAACTATAGTAAAACCAGATAAGTGTTCAGAGATTAGTGTGTGTCTTCTTGGTGTAATTAAACTATTTTTATTTGCTGATTTTCAGAATTTAGCAATGCCAATCCATTTTTCATAATGCATAGAAAGGGAATATATATTTTCCTTACTTCTTGAATGTATTTGATCACTTCCAATTCTAATGTTTCTTGGAGCATTCTCTCTACGACTAAAGCTCCACATTGTTGACTTGTGTTTGTGAGGCGGGCTTTGTGTTTTCCTTACAGAACAAGTATAATGCTCAGCTTTGTGTGCTAGAATGAGCCTTACGTCTGTGGTTACTGCTTGTTCTCAATAAATATTGTTATACCGGCTTCTGCAGCCAGTGTCTAGATTGTGGGTCCTTTACCATTTGCTTCCTGTTTGTTTCTGTTTTTCCGTATTATTTACCAGCAGACAGTGTTGTGCAGTCTTTCTAGCAAAATACTGATTTTAAATAGAACATGTGTACTTCCTGTCTTTATTTTTAGAACATTTTTTCGTTCCCTCAGGACAGTGTGATTATAAACCCATCCTTCGCCACTGTATATGAAATAAAGTGTGTGGGTGTCCAAACTGCCTTCTGTGCGTGGGTACTTAATTTAAAGGTTGGAAGAAAGAAAAGTTTTGATGTGTACTAGCAGTACCAGGTGCAAAGTTATGGAAATTGTGTGCTGTTATAATAATTGCTGGTTTCTTTTTTTAAGTAAAGATCACTAATTTGCATTTTTTTTACAATATGCTCTAGGGTTGCTTCTCTTTGAGGCTAATCTTACATGGGTATAGTAAACTGTGGTGGTTTGTACCCTCACTCTCTGCTTCACCTGCAGGACAAGATCTAACGTTGGTCAAACACCACCTTTAGACAACTGTTGTGTTGAACAAAAGATTGTCCTGTAAAAGGTTGTTTCATAAAAACATTTTAGTTCATATTGCGCTTACAGTTGTCTAAACTCGCCATACACTGTTCAGTGACAACAGGAAGTACAAATATATTTCTGGGAATGTTTTTTGAAAGAAGGATCTTTTGTGCACATACAAACTTTTATCTCACTATTAGATAAAAATATTGAAATGGCTGATCCCAGAGAAATCTGTCATCAGTCAGCAAAAAAGATAAATTGCTTGAAATAGTCTATTTTAATCAACTTTAAAAGAATGAGCATGAACCTTAAGGCCTCTTTCACACGGTAGTCCCGGATTTGCTACTGATGCGTCACGGGTGCAATGCGGGAAACCCCCACGAGTGCGCACACAATTTCACTCAGTTTTGACTGCAACTGCTTTGCATTCTTCATTTTTTTCCACACGAGTGCAAATGCATTTTGCACTCGCGTGATAAAAAACTGAATGTGGTACCCAGGCCCGAACCTGGACTTCTTCACTGAAGTTCGGGTTTGGGTTAGATGTTGTGTAGATTTTATTATTTTCCCTTATAACATGGTTATAAAGGAAAATAATAGCAGTCTTAATACAGATTGCTTACTAAAATGTTGATTGAGGGGTTAAAAGATTTAAAAAAATTTACTCACCTTATCCACTTGATCGCGCAGCCGGCCTCGTCTTCTTTCAGGACCTGCCAAAGGATCTTTGATGATGTCATCGCGCTCACCACGTGATGAACGCAATGATGTCATCAAAAGTCCTTTGGCAGTAATATGCCAGTAATAGAACGTGACTAACAAATATTTAGACAAGGAGAGAAAAACATATCAGAATTTAGCATGTATGGTGGGTATCCTCGGCTGAGTGTTCCGGTCATTGGAACGCACATTTGTGGTCCAACACTCGTGCGCCGGAAGTCGCGCCTGTAGATCTCTATGTACAGGGCCGGGAAATGCCATGCTATGGAAGAGGAGGCAACTTCCGGCTGGTGGAGCGCACGTTATGTGGTCCATTTGACAGCACAGAAAATCAATGTTGAACAACAGAGGAAAGTAAACATTTCTTGTGCATTCCAAAGTGTGTTCCACACTCTTTTTGATGCACAGAGTCAGAAATATATGAAGTAAAATCAAATATATATATATATATATATATATATATATATATATAACTCTAGTTTTGTGTAGTGGCTATGTACCAGCCTATCCTTAATTGATCTTCCTCTTCTGTATGTAATTGACGGTCGTGCGGGAATTAGATCACTTATGTTAGGGTCCGATAAAAGGATTCCCCAGTATCTTCTCAAGATACTAAGAACTTTATAATTCTGTTCATCAAATGTACCAAATATTCCCCTCTTTGTGATGGGGACTTGATATAAGGAGGGAATGTCTATCCTTTTTCATAGAATAACTGAAGGCTTCATTTAAGATCTCAGAGGGATATCCTCTTTGAGAGAATCGATCACTCATATTTCTAGCTTGAGATCTGAAGGATTCAAATATAGAACAGTTTCTTCTGATACATAAATACTGTCCCTTAAGGATACCTTTTTTAAGACTCAAAGGATGGTAGCTATCCAACTTTAATAAAATATTGGTGGCTGTCAGTTTTTGGTAAGTTTAAGTACATAGTTCACAATTTTTCTTAGTTATGCGAATATCCAAAGAAGCGATACTCTTACTGTTGATTTCATATGTAAATCTCAACCCGATGTCATTAAGGCTGAGATGCTATGCAAAAGTCTTAAAGATATCAATAGATACATCCCATAGAATCAGAATATTGTCAATGTAATGCCCCCAGAATATGATATTGTCCATTGTTCATATGGCTCACCGAAAACTACGGCATCCTCCCACCATCCCAGGAGCATATTTGCATAACTGGAGGCACAAGGGCTCCCCATAGCGGTCACCCTGAGCTGGTGGAAGAATTGGATAGTTGAATTGGGAAATAAATGGGTGAATGCAGTCTATATGTCTCTAAGCAAGGAACAGTGGTCACGTCCATCGTACATGGCGGAGTTGAAGGTGGTGGATTTGTTTAAATATCTGGGAGTTAACATAACTAGACAACACTCTCTAGCATTGTTCCTCAACATTTATCCCCTAATTACACACATATGGGATAAATTCAAAACCTGGAAATTGCTCCCCTTGTCAGTGGTGGGATGCATCAATCTAATAAAATGGATCATGCTTCCCAAGGCTCTATATGCATTACAACATTCTAAGGTATCCATCCCAAGATCAGTTTTTAAATAAATTGACTCCATGACCAGGGCCTTCATCTGGGGCAACTCCCGACCCAAATTAAGCCTAGAAATAGGTGACCAAAGACTGAGTAGGGCATGGCACTACCGGACTATCATGTATGTTACCTAGCAGAGCAGCTACGGCTCATCCACACCTGGTATACTACTGAGGAGCTACCTACTTCTATATATTTTCTGAAACAATACCTGGGGGTCCATACCCTATGGTCAGTCCTAGAGACATTACCCAGTGCCAAAAAACCACTGCTACTCTTACACAGGATGGCTCAGGTGGTATGGAAGGAAACCTAACTTACTACCCGGTTCACTGATGTTATTTCTGAAACACCGCTGTGGCACAATCAATACATTCCACATGTGCAGGCAGTCATGGGAGCAGAGAGATGGAAAACAGCTGAGGTGTGGAACTTGGGGGATGTGCAGGGCCGGCTCCAGGTTTGTGTCGGCCCTTGGGTGATAAAGTCTCAGTGGGCCTCCTTACACAGTGATACCTCTCAGTACAGATAACATAGATATCACCTGCAGTCCTATGTAACAGCACAGATAACACAGTCATGGCTATCTGAGTACAGAAAATGTAGTAGTGATACCTGCAGTCCTATGTAAAACCACAGATGACTCTAGTGCTAATAATGTGTTAGTGTTACCTGCAGTCCTATGTAAAACCACAGATAACACTAGCGCTGATAATGTGGTAGTGTTACCTGCAGTCCTATGTAAAACCACAGATAACACTAGCGCTGATAATGTGGTAGTGTTACCTGCAGTCCTATGTAAAACCACAGATAACACTAGTGCAGATCATGTGGTAGTGTTACCTACGTCCTTAGTGTGCTTCCCTGTGCCTCTCCCACGGACTGCCTCCTCTTCCATCTTCTTCTTGCCCCACACAGAATGTCCTGATGCAGCTGCGTCGACATAGGAACACTGTGGGCATGGTGATGGTGACACACAGGGAGAGACACACACACAGGGACACACACAGGGAGACACACACATAGAGGGAGAGACACAGATACACACACAGGGAGAAGGACAGACACACACACAGGGACAGACACACACAAACAGGGACAGACACACACACAGGGATAGACACACACAGGGACAGACACACACACACAGGGACAGACACACAAACAGGGACAGACACACACACAGGGATAGACACACACAGGGACAGACACACACACAGGGACAGACACACACAGGGACAGACACACACATACACAGGGACAGACATACCGACATACACAGAGGGACACACACACAGGGACAGACACACACAGGGACACACACACACACAGGGGGACAGACACACAGAGACACAGACACACACACATAGGGACAGGCACACACACACAGGGACAGACACACACACACACAGGGAAAGACACACACACACAGGGACAGACACACACATACATATGGACAAACACCTGTGTGATTGTCAACCAACTTCTATCTTAATGTGTGGCCACCTTTAGGGGATATTAAAAGGGAATTCCTCCTTTAGTTATGCTCCAACCTTTTGTTGCCTTCTAATATGACTCCCACTGATTCCCAGTACTGAGGGGGACAGGGACTGGGGTTTAAAAGGGAATAATCAACATGTACCAGAAGGTGGTCTAAACTGTAACCCATTAGGCACTGGCTAGACTGTGGTATGAAGTCTAAGCATTGTTGGACTGGGGTACCTACATACATTCAAATATAATAAATAATTTAGCAAGTTTTTTAAATGAAAATCTGCTGGTTATGGTGCCCTGCATTGAATATGTATATAGTGCAGTAAGTCTACTGTGTTATATGCCACTTGTGTAGAGGGTGGGAGACTAGGGGTCCACCTTGCTCAGGGGCCCACCGAGGGATTCCCCTGTACCCCTGTGGTCCAGTCCGAGCCTGAGTCTAAGCAATGTCTTAGGCCTCATGCACACAGCCGTTGTGCGTCCATTCCATGCATTGGGGACCATAGTGCTTCCCATCCGTGTTTCCGTTCGGCACCGCATCTCTGTGATTGGGAACCCATTGGGGACCGCAATTTGCGACGGATGGGTTGAATGGGTCCCTGATCTGTCCACACCCCAAAAAAATAGAACAAGTTCAATTTTTTTGGGGTGCGGAGACACAGCCAGAAACACCATGGAAGCACCCCGTAGTGCTTCCGTGGGGTTCCGATCCGTGCTTCCGTTCCACATCTCCGTGATTGTGGACCCATTCAAGTGAATGGGTCTGCATCCATGATGCGGAGTGCACACGGGCCATTGCCCGTGTATTGCAGACCTACCATATGCAGGTCGCAATACGGCCATGGGCACATAACGGCATGAGGCCTAAAACATAAACTCCTATAAGAAAATAATGATCAATAATACACTTTATTGGCAAAAATTCATAAGTGGAAAACTGAATTCATGCGTTCTGGTATTTTTTTATAGGAGTCTATAGTGTAAAAAACCCCTATAAATGATTCAGCGCTATAGGTGCACCATATAAATCTTTATTAAGTATTCAACAAGAAATAACATCATATAAAATCATTAAAACACTGGAGCACAGACAAATGATGACAAGATTCCCCCTCCCAATATGGCTGTACACAATTAATTTGACAAAAGGGATCCCAGTAACAAAAATGCAATAGGATGTGTCCATGCAAACCAAATAAAACGTCCACAAAGTCATTAAGGGAATGATAACTGGTGTCCACTAACTGGAGACATACCTATATTACCCATTAAGACATGAGACAAAGTATTGCACATAAAACATCAACAATCCCGATTATATCATAGTTACCGACCTATGGAGGGAGAGAGCCCTGATGACCGTTTCGCCACTGCTTCTTCTGAGGGCATGATTGTAGGCGTGGTGAATTATTGTTTTGTATAGATTGGAGGAGTTTATACTGTGTTTTATGCATGAGCATGTGTCTGTGGTATTACTGAGCTGAGGAGTTTGGGCTTGGCTTGACTGAGCCTTTATTTTGGTGTACAGTGAGTGCACTCTACTAAGCCATGTTACTGTTTTGGTCACCTGTCCATAAAACTCCAGGTTTCCAAATTCCTTGGGCTCGGCTGCTATGCTAAATGCTGTGATCTATCTTCTGGCTCAGAGTCCTCGCTGACAGTCTGTGTCCCAGTCTGGCCACTGTACTCACGCATGCGCACACCGCATGTGCGCGCGGCGCACTCATGCTCTGTACTCCTCAGGCCTGCCTTAGAGATCTTGTGAGACGGCAGCAGCGCTGCGCAGCGCCAGCAATAGTATGTTAAAATGTTTAAAGGGGCCGCGTGGAAGCGAGTGGGCCCCCTGAGGGGCACTGGGCCCCGGAACTTGCCCGGTTTTGCCAGGTGCTAACGCCGGGCCTGGGGTTGTGTATAACCAAGGAGTGCTCCTGTCATTCTCAGACTTGACGTAAAAGTTTGAAATACCCAGATCCATGTTTTTCTCTTACCTACAACTCAGATCCACCATGCAAGCTACATACCCATACCTTAACATCACAATTGGAGGCAGATTGCTGGCATATGATATGGGAATGCAAGCCAAATGCTGCCTCCTGGACAGGAGTGATGAATTTTCTTTCAACCCTATCTGTCCTGGTCGCATGTACTCCTGACTTATGTCTCCTGGGAATAATGGAGGAAGATCAATGAGATCACTATGTGTCTATCTTGTTGCGGGAGTCGCTATTCCTGGCACGTAAATGCATAGCTTTGAGATGGTACAGTCTAGATGTGCTAACTTTGAGCACGTGGAAATCATAGATACACCAGATCTTACCTTATATTTCTTTGGTATACAAGCATCGCAACAGACCTCAGAAGTTTGACAAGGTGTGGGGCATATGGTGCAGATCTTCTCACACTCTTTACTCCATCCCGAGAATGCACCAGGCCTTGTCAGCTGCCCATAACTCCTCTGCTTATTCCACTTAAAAGATATTATATATTGTTTTCACACATGCTGCTGTCCTAATGATATTGCAAGTTATATGCAACAGTGTACTAAGGATTGATGATGTATACAAAACATTATATTGAATGTATTTTACTTTGTATAACTGTTTAATCACTTTTTTACTTGTACCAATAAAAGAGCTTAAACAAAAGATTCTGGAATAAAATCTGAGGGCCTTCCAGGGAAAACCCAGGGTTTAGAAAAAACAATAAGTGGGGTCGCCCCTTTCGGGGCGGGTGTTAAGCTTTTAGGCAGGGATAGCCAAAGGGACACCCAGTGACAGTCTATCTCCCGACTTCATACCTTACGGGTGCAAGCCTTTGGGCATCTGCTTTTCTGAGAAACACAGGAATCGTGAGTAAATTGGACTTACATTGCCTATTGTTTTTCTACATATTATTGTATATGTATACTTATCTAAGGAAGGCTCCAGTATCTTAACTATATCATATAGTCACACATTTTTGTGGGCATTTATACTTTATTTTTGTTTCACTATTTTGTTTCTTTGGGGGTATTTCTTCTTTAAAATGTTATAAAATATTTGATTAAAAGTTATATTTTAAAGGGTTATTCTTCATAACAATTTTTTTTCCTATCCCTCTTTCAACAATACCTTTCTGTGAGTGGGTTTTAAAAAATATAATTGTACTTACCTCATCCATTTTATCATGAAGAGGCACCCATGGCCATCTTGCTTGAAGATCCAGTACGAAATCTGACGCGGCGTGTGATGACAATATAATGTCGGCCAGCGTGATTACATCATACGTCACTACGGAAGAGATTGCGCAGCATCTTCAAGTAAGATGGCCTTTGCTGCCTTTTCGCACTCATATAGCCAGCTGACCAAGATTTTACACAAGAGAACAACTGAAGGTTTTTCTTGAATAAAGAACTTGTAACTAGGTGCTCTCCATAAGAGAAATAGTACCCACAGATAACAGGTTAGTGGTGAACTGTCTTGACTATTTGAGGTGTTATCCGAGTAACATGATATTTGTACCAGGAATGAACATTAGTGTTAATTGTAAAACAGTCCATCAAAATTATGTAGAGAATCTGGTTGTTAAAGCAACACTCAAAAATAGGTCAACCTTAATTGCCTTTGGTTATTGTGCAATGTTCCCTGCCATATCAGTTGATGTACTTTGATATTTATTACAAGTATGTGCTCATCACAGACACATGTCTTCTATGTAGAACAAGAAGAAAGATTTTCTTTTGAAATCTACTAAAAGAAAAGCAGTCTGGGTCATTTTCATATTGAGAAAATCTATCACAAGTACAATGTGTACAATGGATTCAGAAGGTCTTCAGACCTTTTCTCTTTGTTTTACATTTTGTTATATTGTGGCTTTGTACTAAAATAAACAAAATCAAGTTTTTCCCCAAAAATTCTGCATTCAGAACCCCATATTGAAAAAATAAAAACAGAATGTTCAAAATGTTTGCTAATTTATTAAAAAGGAAAAATTAAAATATTGGATTGACATAAGTACCTTTACTCAGTTTTTAAAGTTCTGAAGTTCTGTCAGTTTGGATTAGGACTGTTGGTCAACAGCCATTTTGAAATCTCTCCAGAATGTTCGATTCGGTTCAAATCAGGGCTCTGGCTGGGCCACTCAAAGCCATTAAAAACATTGTCCCTAAGCCACTCCTCTGCTGTCTTGGCTGTGTGCTTAGGGTCATTATCTTGTAGAAAAGTGAACCTTCTGCCCACTCTGAGGTCCAAAGCACTCTGGATAAAGTTTTCATTATGAATATCTCTGTATTTTGCTTCATTATGCTTTCCCTTAATCCTAACCAGTCTCCATGTTGCAGCCATTAAAAACCCCCACAATATAATGTTGCCCCCACCATGCTTTACTGTAGGGGTTACTGGGTAGGTGATGATCAGTGACAGTTTCCTCCAGATATGAAGCTTAGAATTGAGGCCAAAAAGTTCAATCTTGGTTTCATCAGATCAGAGACTCTTATTTCTTAAAGCTTGAGAGTCCTTTAGGTGATTTTTTTTACAAACTCCAGGCAAGCTTTCACTTGTTTTTTTTACTGAGGAGAAGCATCTTTATGGCCACTCTTCCATAAAGCCCAGATTGGTGGAGTGCTGCAGTGATGGTCGACCTTCTGGAAGTTTTTACCATCTGCATTTAGGAATCTTGGAGCTCATTCAGTGATCATTTGGGTTTTCGCCTAACTCTCTTACCAAGTCCCTTCTCCACCCTGATTACTTAGTTTGATGGGGCAGCCAGCTATTGGAAGAGTCCTGGATGTTGCATTCTTCTATTTATGAATTATGGAGGCCACTGTGTTCCTGGGTACTTTCAGTGTAGCAGGAAGTTATTGTATCCTTCTCCAGATCTGTGCTTCCACCCGATCCTATCTCTAAACCATACAAGCAGTTATTTCCTCCTTGTGGCTTGGTTTATGTTCTGATATGCATTGGCAGCTTTAGGATCCTATAAAGACAGGGGTGTGTATTATCAAATTATGTCAAATCAATTGAATTTACCACAGGTAAATTCCAATCAAGACTGTTTTTCTTTTTTTTTAGCCAAAGTGTACTTTACTTAGTCTATGTTCACATCTGTGTTTTAGCATTCCAGTACTATGTTCAAGGAGAGGAGCAGAATATCGGAATTGCTTTATCCATAGTCAAGAATGTCGGCTTTTTGCTGGAAAAAATTGTATGTTTGCAACAGAAAGCCGACATTGATTATGGAGGAAATCAAACAGATCTTGTTATCTATCAATATCTAATATGGTAATAACAGTAGTCTCCTCCTCCTCTCCTTGAAACATACTACCGGAATGCACATGTGAACCTTGCCTTAATGTAAATTAGATTTTATATTAATTATTGGCAATTAATAGTGTTGATCGAGCACCAAAGTGCTCTGGTGCTCGAGTAGGACACTTCCCAATGCTGGTGCTCTACAGAGCACCCGAGCACAATGGAAGTTCCCGAGCATTAAACCAGGCTCTCAAGAGGGGAGGGTGTTGAGACTCTAATTCATAGGATGGTACAAGGCATAAGGGTTAAAGTACCCGAAAGAAGCCAGTTCCCTGGCGAAACGGCGTTGGGAGGAGGCGGCTGAGGGATCTGCATATTTACTGTGGGTAATCCTTACTATGTATTTTCACACTTAGCCCCATTTACCTGTTTACCATGTCTTTAATTGCACTTATGGGCTCAGTGTGATTATTGTATATTTTTTCTGTACACCCCTTTCTTTTCATGTGATCCCCCATCTCCCTCTTAGGTGCTTGTCTTTTATCAAATGTTCTCCTTGCTTTGCTGCTATCATTACATATATTTAAATGTTGCTATATAATTAATAAAGTAAATGTATATTATGAAAGTATCAAACTTTATACTTCAACTAAAGTCCTAGTGAAATCAACAAATGGACCTGACCTTCATCAAGTTTTAAAGCAGTTTTGATAATATCATTATGGATATAAATGCCCTTGACACATGGGATGTAAAACTGCTAATAAGTTATCAAAGTTTTATCCTCACCTCTTCCTTGTAGGAATGCATAAAGCAAGCTACATCAGAAGAGACAAAAATGAGCAATACTTTACTTAATTAAAGGGACACTTCCATCGGAAATTATTTTTATAAACTCAGTATTTATTGAAAATATACTCTATATAGTTATATAGTTTTATATTCTGTTTATCTATTTTAGTTCAGCAGTACTATGCTATTGAAAATTAAACACAAAATAATGTTGTTGTGTAGCAGTCAGCACAGAGAGCTAAAACTCCTATACAGAAAGGTTACCCGTGGTCAGTTTGCTGCTGCTGTGAGGGGAAAATGTTAAATGTTAGTATTATTTCCTATTTTCAGAAACAGGAAAGGGTCAGAACCCAAGCATGCAAAGTTTGAGTTTATATGATGTCGATTACCCGATTATAAAAACTGGCTTAACCTGTTAAATAAAATTAAAAAGTATGAGGAGATTCTGTATAGGGAAAGACAAGCTCTTGGAAAATGGGATAGGATTTGGCAAGGATTTTGGTGCGATGGGAGGGGGGAATGGAGGGAGGGGGAACTTTAGTAATGTTTATGCATTTTTAATAGTTTGTAACTTGCAATTTGAAAAATTAAAAATGTAATAATAAAAAAAATATTAGTAATATTTACTATTTTCAGAAACAGGAAAGGTTCAGAACCCAAGCATGCAAAGTTTGAGTTTACATGATGTCTCACAAACTATATGTGTTACTGAGAAACCTCACCAAGATCTGTCATCTTAAGTCCTATCAAAGTGCTCTGTTGACACAATGAGAAGATTGAGTTTTAGTAGTTTACAGTTCACTGTACATCTAAATTTACCAATACAAAGATTAAGAGCATTAAGTAGCCAGGAATTGTCATTGATTATCAATAAGAAAACCCATAAAAACTATAAATCATGTTCCATGGATTTATTAAGTCAACTTAAGTCAATTTAAAAACAAGATCACTTACAGGGTGACTTCATGGGTGACTTATTAAAGATTGTGTGAGCAAAATCAGCTGCACTTGATTGACAGCTATAAAATAGACATTGACAAATCTAGTCACATAGAATAGTTGAAAAGATATATGTCCATCAAGGTTACTAACGGAGTTATTAATTTCTATGACACTAAAATTACACACGGGGCCATTACACATATTATCTAACTATTAGTGTTGATCGCAAATATTCTAATCGCAAATTTATCGTGAATATTGGCACTTAGCAACATCCCTAGCAACCAATAGGAAAGTTTCCTACACCTTTTTTTGCGAATATATTACAATGACGATTTTCACAATCAAGTAAATAATGACTTTAGATCACGAATTCTCGAATTTGCGAATTTATGGCGAATATCCAGCCAAAAATTCAAGAAATATCGCAAATTTGAATATTGCCTATGCCGCTCATCACTACTAACGATGTGTATGAAAGGTTCCATAAGAAATTAAAATCTAAATGTAGATTTTGTGATATATAAAATAGTGAGATTTACTAAGCTAAATGTGCCAGAAATTTGGTTTAATTTGAGCAACAAAAAAAAACAATGTACATGCCTTGTACCACATTTATTGCGTCTTTTAGTTACATGCTGAGTCTCAGTGGGCAAGGGATATGGCTTAGCTGGCAGGAATGCAGTTTAATGAGGATGGGAGTATGGCTTAAGATGTGCCAACATGTAAAGTAGGCCAACCAATGGGCTGTGTAAAGTGTCTTAATGATGCACTACATTTATCATCCATTATGAGTTTACACTGTCTAAGCATTAAACAGGATAAGTAAGCCAGTCCAAGTCTCTTCTTCTTACCCTTTACCCTAATCTCCTATAAAATATTTCTCCTTTGGAATAATAGATCAATAAATATACATTAGTAAATTTACTACATTCCTTAAGAAATTTCTGTGTGAGTTATAACTGAACATTAGCTTACACCTCTGTATTATGTCATGCTTTATTTGTAATTAGTACTTTGATTTCTTGTGGTATTAATTGACAAAGACTGCTGGAGAACATGGGGACCTTTATGAAGCTATATTGTCAGTTTTTACCCCTGCTTTCATGACTAATCAATCACTCAGAGATCATAGAAGTACAGTATATTAGGTCCTATGTGAGGGGGTCTTAAATCCATGTTTTTGCTCAGTGAGAAGCAGAAGCATGCACCAGTTTTCCCCACAGAGATAAATAAGAGTGTAAGAGACAACCCAATGTGCCCACTGTTCGAGTGAGAGTGAGAAATGGTGGCACTGCTACCCTTGCACATAATTCACCCAATCTCCCCCTTGGACCGATGCGTACAACACAGCAATAGACACTCGTATGTGGTGCTCAGCAAACAATAGCAATACAGGATAAGATCCCATGCAACGTGAAGAGGAATAATGAAGAGTTACAGAAAGTTACAGATGATTAGCTGCTAATCATCTGTAACTTGCAGTCCACCCCTGCACCCCGCTTTACAAGTGTCCTGTATGAGGATGAATAGAGATTAAACAAGTTTCTACCTCGGTGAGTGCCGCAAGACTCTTCATTATTCCTCTTCACGTTCCAATGTGCCCACTCACAAGAGAGAAATTTACCTCCTTAGGCACACACAAAATTTTCCAGCGAGCAACTTTAATGAATTGTTGGTTAACATCCATATTTTAGTGTGATAATCCTTAAGTAAAAGTTAAAAAAGTAACTCCCCCACACGTGAAGGAAGTGAAGCAACTCCTCACTCTCTATTTCAAGGCCAAATTTCTCCAGTCTGTGCCTACTGTGTTTACTTGTCAAGGCAGCTTTGGCCAGAACCGTTGACCTTGAAATTGAGTTCTTTAGACGACTGTGCAACTAAATTAGTCCCACATGTTCAGAATTTTTTTTCTTCAATAAGCTGCTTCTCAAGTTACCATTCAACTTAAATGTTATAATTAATACGGACACTTATGTTCAGTTTCTTTACATTACCCATTTCATTGCATTCATAAGGCCTCAATAAGTATATTGGCTGTAACTGTAAGTAAGATAAATGTAATACAGGCATGCTATAAAATAGTGTTTATCTGCTGACAGATGCAAGCAGGCCACAGGGTTCTACTTCCCAGTGGCTTCCCGTTATTGGATTATTGAAATTCTCTTAGGAAACTGCTATACATGCAAAGTGTAAAAATATTCAAAACATAATATATGCAAAAAT
Organism: Bufotes viridis; assembly: GCA_033119425.1. NCBI lineage: Eukaryota > Metazoa > Chordata > Amphibia > Anura > Bufonidae > Bufotes > Bufotes viridis. The sequence goes on from CM065591.1 coordinate 131,551,472, forward strand.
ATTCTCCAAAATTTTGGCACGTTTTTAGAACAAAACTACATCAACTTATAGGTGGCATAAACTTAGACTAGATAGCTTTTTTGGCACATGGACACATTTTTGTTTGGTGCATTCACTGATTTTTGGTGCACAGACAGAATTTTTGCCTCATTTACAAAATTCTGGCACTCCAAATTTACAAAGGTCCATCCACCAGAAACTGTGTAAAGTTAGTAAATCTGTAATAGTAAGTACTATTAGTAAATCTGCCACAATGTGTGTTTTGGACTTTATGGTACAATAAGTATTAAAATGCTAAATGAACAATATAGTGGTAGATTTATTTTTGAAAATGTGCCAGAATTTGGTAGCAGGAGTGTTTACCGACAAGAAGAGAGAAAGCCAGGGTGGCTTAGAGGTGGAGGGATGTGGCTTTAGATGCACCAAAATTGCACAAAATTTCAGGTGCATGATTCTGGCACAAAGTAAGCTACCTTATAGATGGTAAAAAACTGTACTAGAAAAGTATGATAAATTTAGCCCATTTTTTGCACTAGCTTATGTGTCCTGCCACAGTCCCAGCCGCCAAATAGGCCGGAGCTTTTTCCTATAGTGTGCAAGCACGACCACTACTGATGGATTGCCAGGTGGTCGTAACCATGGAAACAAGCAGTCTAGAATGTGATGGAAAAATGAATCCAGCCAATATGCAAAATCACGATTCATTAGTAAATGCCTTCAATTACCTTTCTCTAAATGATGAATGCCATTTGCTGAAGTGAGACAACCCCTTTAAGATTAGAATGACTAATAGTATGGCTGATCGTAAGCCAGATCATTAACATGAACGTTTCGACTGTTAACATGCCAGACTAACAAGAGTGGGCTTGCTTACAATGACATATAATTGTCCATTATCGGCTGACTATGCCATACATAGCTAGTGTTAGTCGGCAAGAATAAAAAAACTCCAGTTCCACAGATCTGCTGCCTGCTGTATAATCGCTTGTATACAGCTTTAAAGAAATGATTGGCTAAAATGCTCAAAATCACCCATTTCATCTGAATTTTATCTTATGTGTGGTCAGCTCTACAAAAGGCAATATTGTTAACAGATAGGGAGATGCGAATAACTGTTAAGTATATGTAATGGCTAAGGCTCGAAAAATAAACTGGTGTTCCTACCTAATTCAGCACATTAGGAATTATGTCGAAGTAAAATGATGAATCAGTTGATACTTAGCTAAACAGCAGAACTTTCTTACAACTTAATTCTATTCCTGTTATAGCAGGCTAGTTGGAAGGCCTTTGACTTGTCTTACTTTTCATCAAGTCCTATGAGACACTTAAAATGTTCCGCAAGTACAGTTATTCATCAGAAGACAGAAATGTCAACATAGACCTCATTCGAAAATAACTAATTATAGTCTGCAGTGGTCATGACAAGTAACCCAGTTTACTTCTAGGATACTTTTTGCTATGTATTCTGATTTTGACTGCACCATAGAAAGTGAATGATAAATGATCTCCCAAGGTCCCAAAACTTACTTATGAAATTTAAATATGCGGTGTATATGTGTGGATTATGAAACTTATAGCTTTGAAGGAACGTTATACTTTTATGTCCTCACCCTTTCAATATACTTATAGCTCATCTGGCTAGTTCAATGAGGAGATAATTAGGCTACTAGTTAATAGAGGTGAATGGAGAGCATGCTGTGCTCACTTTGGGGGCCCTTTCTTGAGACAGGTGCAGGTCTCAGATGCGGGACTCACATCTATCCTACCAATATGCCACCAGTGTCTGAGGTGACACAATTTCTTTAAGGACCAGTAACATTTTTCCCTTCTGTGTTCCAACTGTCATAACTTTTTACATTTTTTTCTTCAATTTAGCTGTATGAGACCTTTAATGTTGTGGGACAAGTTGGAGTTTTTTTTAGGAACTATTTAACTTTTTTATGGCAGTAACTAAGGGCCTTAGACCGAGTTGCCACCTTTTTATAGTCTCCTATGTGACGGTGAGCAGGGGCTTGGCTCTAACATTACAGTCATGTTCCTGCTCTAACCACCCGGGCTGGCAGGAACGCCAATATGGGCCATTTATATGTTGCAGTGACTCAGAGCACCGGGTGCCAGGTTTAATGCTTGGATTCCTCTATTGACTTCTATTGTGCTCAGGTGCTCGGTAGAACACCCTAGCATCGCAAAGTGTTCTACTCAAGCACACAAGCACTTTGGTGCTCGATCAACACTATAGAACATATCAAATATTTGGAAGCTATTTATTTCACATTCTTCATTAAACCAATGTTTTTATGTAGCGGGGATGTGTCGCGCAAAATTCTTGAAATAATTACTTTTTTACCTCAAGCAAATGGGGAGATTAAGTAGAATTTATGTGGGTGAGAGTTTTGTTTTTTGTATTTAAAAAATATGGTTACTGGGGTATTCGCATCATATACAATGGGGGAATATCTCTAGCATATGCCCCCATTGTCTGATAGGTGCAAGTCCCACCTCTGGGACCCGCACCTACAATGAGAACATAGCGGGGAGAGCTGTGGCTAGAGGACCCCAGATTTCCTGGGGTCCATCCACCACCAAGAGCTGCTCCCCGCTGCTCCCATAGAAGTGAATAGGAGCACTCCGCGCATGTGCGGCCCTGCTCCTATTCATTTCTACAGGGCTGACGGAAATAGCCGAGCCAGCACTCGGCTATCTTCTGCGGCCCCATAGAAATGAATGGAGGGCGGCTGCGCATGCGCAGTGCGCCCTCCATTCATCTCCCCGCTCTGTTCCCAGAGGTGGCCACTGTGGAGGTCACTGTTAAAGGGGAGGGCGCTGTGGATGTTACTGTTAAGGGGAAAGGCCGCTGTGGAGGTCACTGTTAAAGGGGCGGGGTACTGTAGATGTCACTGTTATAGTGGATACTGGCTATCTTTTAATGATACACACAAACAATAAATTAAATAGATGAAATATTCTCGTGCAAAGCCGGGTTATTCTGCTAGTGAACCTATAAAAGTGACATGAAGCTTCTTTCTTTTTCATATCTCTAACACTGATGAAAGAGAGCTGTATTTATCCTATGTAAAAGTTTGGGGGTTCCGTGGCAATTTTCTTACAAATTAATGGATACGTTTCTGTATATTGGTATATATTGAGTCTAAATGCACATTTATTAAAATATTATGTATTTGGTTTGACGTGGATATGGATGTACATTTACAGTAGATTTTCTGCTCAATACACTGTTTTCAATATATTGTTGTCTTCATAATAATATCGGTCATTGCTTTCTGTAGAAAATAATAACTTCAGCAATAAACTCTATAGGATTGAGAGCCCTGAGGATAATTTCACTGTATAGCTATAAAAAGTTGTGCTTAAACTTTAGTTTAGCCTACTTTCACAAAATACATGCATTAATAAAACATGACAGTTTAAATTTTCATGCAATGCTGGATTCAGCACAACGCAGCTATACTATTATTGTTCGATCAGTTTTGGCCTACTACAGTTACTCATGCACATGCTATAGAATAATGCTGGAGCAGTGACACAGAGTTAGTAAGTAGCCAAATATTATATTCGCTCCCTTATATAAAATGTTGGCCATCCATGTCCTGCTGTGTGACATCTCTATGAGACAAGGTGTTCTCCCCTAAAAGCCTCAATAATAAGGCATGCTATTTTTATGGATATCCAAAATTAATAAATATTGTGAAGCTGAAGTTGGGTGTTCCACATTTGGTGGAAGAGAACATCTGGCCCATAATAGAACAGTCCTATCCTTGTCCGTAATGCGAACAAGAATAGGACATGTTCTATTTTTTTCAGATGCCACAGAACAGACATACAGATGTGTACAGCACACAGTGTGCTGTCCGCATCTTTTGTGGCCCTATTGAAGTGAATGGGTCCGCATCTGACCTGCAAAAAATGCAGATCGGATGAGTGCAAAAAAAACTTTAGTGTCCATGAACCCTAAGGATCATACTATAATCATTTCTATAAGGGAAGAAAGTAACAGCCCTTGTCATGCCGCAATATATTGCATTATAGTTTCTTCAGAGAACACAAAAATAATCTTTTTGCTATAGGCTCATTCTGTATGTGCTCCACAGTCACTACATAATATTTTTTGTTATTTTGTGGGACCAGTTCCCTCTTATTAAAGACATGTCTGAGGAGTATTTTGAAGCTCCTGGTCCTCAATGCAAAATCCGAAACAGGGATTGTTAATTGCAATGTGACCTTATTAATACTGCTTTGGACCTCATCAGATGCTAGGACCTGGGTGTGACTGCTACCTCTTCACCCCTATAGCTACACATCGACCAGTATGAAATATCAATAGTGATGAGCAAACTTCTAAAAATGTATTCAGATCCAATTCATCCAAACCAGACATCTGATTCCATTCAGACCAAAATCGATCCTATTTAAATCAAAATGGCTTCGATCTTCCTGAAAAGCTGTGAATTAAATTCTAGTCTCTCCTCTCTCTGCAAAAATTCTCCCGAATTGAATCACATGAAATTCTGATTCTATAGGATCTTAATGTTTTCAAAAATTTGTTCAAATTTTGATTCTATAGAATTTGTCAGTGGGGTTTCTGCACAGACTGGCCCCATCAGCACTGATTAGGTGTCAGACTGTTCTGGGACACCAAGCCCCCCCCCCCCCAACTGGTAGCATCCAGTCATCAATTTATTCAGAAAGGTCTAGTAGGTATAACAGACAGGACAATTCAGTGCTCCAGCATTGTTAAACTATGAGGAATGCAATTATTTACTTAAACAGGCATGTCACAAAAGCTGGCACGTTCTCTAAATTTGGACTCCAATTTGGAAATACTTTGGCTAAAATATTAAAATATTGCATTAAGGGCATATTGTTAATGACATAACTGATACAAGTAATCCAAATAGCCGTAAGATTTTCTAACTTCTTGCATTTTCTCTTGGATTCAGTCAACAAAATACAAAGTGTTACAAGAAAATTGGCTCCTTCATCATGCAGCTCTCTGGTATTTTAGCCTTACAACTGAAGCTTGTCCTTACTTCAGTACAAAGCAGTACTTTAGGCCTAGCTGATGTTGGATTTCTCCATCTACCTATTTTCTTTCGAGTCCTAACATTTTCTGAATTGTGAGAAAACAAACTTTTACCATTTCACTTTATCTAAGGCCCTCAGTTGAATCTGATGTGACATATCATTTTGTTTTGGTCTATTTTGTGGGTTATCAGTTCACGCACACAACTGGATTCCCATTCTCCATGCTATTTCGTATTCTTTTCAACTCAGAAACTATACAGCTCCTCTTTGTATTGTGTAAATGTACCTTGTCATGTTTAAGATTTAAACCGATGGATGGGTCCACACATTTTGGAGTTCAGTGAACTGCAATAGGCAAATGACAGGAACTGGCACTATATTATACAATACAGCAATGTCAGCTTTTTCTGTAATCTGGCAGCCCTCGAACAGCAGCGGCATTGAATATTTTAAAAGGAGAAACTTACAGTAAACGAAAGGCTATTTAAATAAATTAAAATACATTATTTTAGCAACATGACAAATGTGTGAGAAGCATCTGCTGCAAGTGTAATAAAGGAAAAATTTGATTTAAATTTTGTTGATCATAAATTAATCATGAATTCTCTGTTAACAACGAATGAATCATATGTCACTTGCTAATTGTGGCATGTGGTCAAATGAAAGGTATTCAAATGATATGGTGCTACTGAAGTGTTGTGTCACCTCACACATTGGTGGCATATCACTAGGATACACTACCAATGTCAGATAGCTGCAGGTCTATATGTTATGGAGAAGGATAGCTGCCTTTTAAAAAGGAGTTTTCATTTTAGAAGTATTTTTGACAGTAGAAAGAAAACAAAAAAGGGGATTTTCAAGTGTTTTACACTGACATTATTCCTCAGGATAGGCCATCAATATCTGATCGGTGGGGAACCGACTCCCTTAAATCCCACACAGCTTCCCTAACACAGCGCTGTCCATTGGGTAGAGGCTATTAGTGTTGAGTGAATCAAGCTTTGGATCCTAGATCCGAGGTCGTTTCGCTCTAAAATTCGTTTTAATTCTGTATGGCGATCCGTCTCTGTACAGCATTAAAAGGTATGGGCTCTGGTGAGACAAAGTGAGTTATCACCAAAGTCTTCCAGGATTTTTAAACTTTAAAACCATTTTAAAACATGGATCCGAAGTCGACTTCGGTCTTAGCGTGGTAACAACTTTGGATCCATATTTTAAAATGGTTTTAAAGATTCAAAATCAAATCGCGAAGTTATTCACCAAAGTCCCTCAAGACTTCGTTGATACCTCACTTTGCCTCGCTGGAGCCCATACATTTGAATGCAGACAACTCTCCATACGGCATTCAAACAAAATTTTGACCGAAGCGACTTTGGATCTATAATCAAAAGCTTGCTTTGTTTAACACTAGCGGCTGTGCTTGATATGTCAGCTGACCTGAATCTAGGCCACATTACCAATGAACATGACATCACTGGCCTAGGGTAAGCTGCCCTAGAAAGCCCAGGTGGTCACTGGAGCAACATAGCATCTTCAAGCAGTTGATCATTGGAGATTCCTGTAGTCGGATCCCGACCGATCAGAAACTGATAACTCATTCTGAGGATAGGTCATTAGTATAAAACTTTGTTAAAACCCCTTTAAAGATAATAAAACTGTTAGCTTCACATTCCTGACAATTTTATTTTTGTATTGGCCACAAAGCTGTTTGCATCCATGTTATGCCTAGTCCAGGATCTGAGAGGGTTGTTCATGATACATTGGTCATCTATTAGCTGTTCTGTGAACTCAGGTTACATGTAGTAATAAGTGGCAGGGGCAATATCCAAATTTGCGATATTTCACGAATATTTGGGCAAATATTCGTCATCAATTATTTTCTTGATTGCGAAAATCATCAATGTAATATCAACATAATGCGCTCGCAATACAGGTGTGGGTCACTTTTGCTACTTTTTTTCAAGCTGCTAGAAGTTTCCTGAGACTTGAGAAAATGGTTGGCATGGCAAAACATTACAATAGCTTTATATGCAGATAGAGTGCTCCAATATATTCGCAATTGCGCAAATCGGCACTAATGATGCAAATATTTTGGCGCAATACGTGCAACTTGACATTTTAGCAGGTCTCACTACATATTAGTGATTGGTGCAAGTATTGTTGTGAACTTGTGACATGACAGTACTATGTATGTATGTATGTATGTATGTATGTAGCATACATACAAACATACAGCACTATGTATGTAGCATGTATGTATGGACAGCAGAAACTATCACATTACCTAACACCCTGCACTGGAACCAGCTACACTATATCACTATCTAACTATCTAACCTACACTGACTATCTCCCACTAACTATCTGTATTATATATATATATAAGCTAACTAACTAACTATCTAATGTGATGACTCAGTCAGGAAAGCACAGAGCACAGCAATGACACTGCCGTCTCTCTCATAACTGTAATAAGCTGTAGAAAATGGCTGCTGGGGAGGTTTTTATATACTAAAGGGGTAGGCAACTTACCTATTGGTTGCTAGGGATGTTGCTAAGCTCAGACAAAGATATTGCAGCCTTCTCATTGGCCCACAAGCAAGAAACAGGAAGGGATCATGGGCTAAGATGAAAAAAAATCTAGAATATTCTAAAATACGAATATATAGCACTATATTCTAAATATTCACGAATTCTCGAAAGTCACGATATTCGTGATAAAAATTCATGATTCTAGTGTTTGCACCCAACACTAGTGACATGTACCACCCTACTCTACTCAACTTATAGCCCTACTGCAATGGGCATCACACAGTGTATATATTTTGCCAGGAGAGTTTTCATTATAATTAAATGTTTTTTCTGTATAGCCGTTTGGGAAAATCTGAGCTTATATATTGAAACTGAAAAGATTTCACTTTCCCTTAAACTACGTTTATCCTGTCCTCACTGAATAATTCAGAAACCTAGCAGGTATCTTTTCAGTACTGCCGTGACATAAGTGCTATGGTGAGAAAAATTGCAAAGAACATCTACCTGCTTCTGAGATGTTGTATCCTGATTACATTCTAAGTAATGTTGCTCAAAATGTAAAACTATAGTAACACATGGGATAAATGTATAAAAGGTCAAATTACAGATTGTACAGATGCTTAATCTTCTTAAAATCTATGGACATGTTTGGCCCTTTTTTATCAGTGTATTTTCATTTGGGTGTAAAACTAATTTTTTCACCCTGTTTTTTATTTAAAACATTTCTAAAGTTTTGTTCTACAGCCTTCACTTTCATATCTGCAGACTATTTATTTCTGCTTTACAGTGAATCCGTCAGAGAGCTGCTCTGATGGCTTGATCTGTAGCCTTTACCTCTAAATTCCAGACAGCTCATAAACACTCAGCTAAATTCTTATTAAATTTAATAAAAATATGGCTTAAGTCAGTGTTTACGAGCTGTCAGGCAAGTATAGATAAGGTTTACAGATCAAGATATCAGAACAACTCCCTGGTGAATTCACTGGAAAGCAGAAGGAAATCTGCAGTCTATCTGCAGATACACTGAAAACAAAATCTATCTGAAAATATTTTAGACCACATGAAAAAATGATTTTTAGCAGAAAGAAGGGGTAAAACACAGTAATAAGGCTACTTTTACTCTAGCGTTTTGGCTTTCCATTTGTGAGATCCGTTCAGGGCTCTCAAAAGCGCTCCAAAACGGATCAGTTTTGACCTTATGCATTCTGAATGGAAAAGGATACGCTCAGAATGCATCAGTTTGCCTCCATTCAGTCACCATTCTGCTCTGGAGGCGGAGACCAAAAGCTGCCTGCAGCATTTTGCTGTCCGCCTGATGAAGCAGAGCCAAACAAATCTATCCCCGCACACAATGTAAGTCAATGGAGACGGATCTCCATTTCTCTGACACAATCTGGCACAATAGAAAATAGATACGTCCCCTATTGACTTTTAATGGTGTTCAAGATCCGTCATGGCCATAGAAGACATAATACAACCTGATCCGTTCATGATGGATGCATGCAGTTGTATTATTGTAACGGAAAAGTTTTTGCAGATCCATGACGGAACCGCAAAAAACGCTAGTGTGAAAGTAGCCTAAAAAGGCACCCAAAGGTGTTCACAACCTTTATGATATGAGAACTTTGTAGGCAAAGTGAAGGACTTGAACATTTTGTAATATTTCTCAAACCATTCCAGAACTATTTTTCAGTGAGCCATGGTTCATCCTGGTGCTCCCTCATTAAGCAACACACAAATACATGACTGTCCACTTGTAAAATAAACCACTTCCTTTCATTTTCCTGTGATGCTAACAAGTCCAATGTAAGTGTTTTCAATGAATGACAGGGAGCAGTGTAGTACCTCAGAGCTGGGGGTACTACAGTTTGTTTGTAATGTAATTCTTTGTAATATTCATTTTATGTCACCTTTCATGCTACACTCTGTACACTAGAAGATAAGGCAGTGTTTGACAAAAGGAATGGAATTTACCATTCAATTATTCCCCTCTTGGTAGGAGTGGGCTGGTACGACTTCCTTTCAAGGGTAGGACTAAACTAGTTAAATCAGGTTAGAGTTAGGCCCCATTCACACGTCCGCAATTTTGTCCGCATCCATTCCCCAATTTTGCAGAATAGATGTGGACCTATTCATTGTGAATGGGGCCGGACATGATGTGGAGAGCACACTATGTGCTTTCCGCTTCCGCAAAAGATAGAGCATGTCCTATTCTTGTCCACAGCCTGCGGACAAGAATAGGCATCTCTATGGGGAGTGCCGGCATGGTGTGTTGCGGATCCGCAACACACTACCGATGTCTGAATGGGGCCTAAGAATGTAGTAAAAGTGGGAGTATGCTATCGATCTCCAGCTCCTTCAGGCCAATTGGACCAGAGGCAGCTTTTCTAGGAGGACATCATTTTCTGGGTCCTAGGCTACTGAAGATTTGTAAACTATGGTGTATTTGAGTCAGCAGAGTGATCAAGCAATCAAGCTATCAAGGATCCACTGCAATGGGGTGGGAAACATGTCAAGACACTATCACTGCAGTTCAGAACAGGCATAGCTAGAAGCTTATATCACACAGTAGACACCTACAGGATTTATATTATTTATTTATTTTACTCACTTATATAGTGTTGACATATTCTGCAATGCTTAACAGACATTGTCATCACTCAATGTCCTTAGTGGAGCTCACAATCTAAGTTCCCTTTCAGTATGTCTTTGGAGTAGGAGAAAACCGGAAACCCCCACAAACATGGGAAGAACATACAAACTTCATCCAGATGTTGTCCTTGGTCAGATTCGAACGTTGGACCCCAGAGCTACAAGACACCAGTGCTAACCACTGAGAATGAAATCCAGAGAAAGACAATCTCAGCTAGAAAATTTCTGAGTGTCAGCCACCATACCCCATTATCTGGGAAGAGAGAAATTGTACTTTGTATGAACTGCTACTGAATGTGCTGCTATCATTTTTGCACTCAGTAAAGAAAGATATTATTTGTTCTATACTCACTGCCTGGTTCTTTTCATCATCACTTTTTTTCACTGCACGAACCCCAAGGAGTGATGGCCTGAGATAGGACACCATGACACAAAACACTTCATTGGGGCCAATACCACTTCCAAACTCTGCACCAGCTCCTCGGGGGCTTGCTGCATTAGCATGGGCATTCTGACTTGTCTGCACCTACACAGCCCCATCTGTGCAATAGCAGACTCAGATAAAGGTCAATTGTTTGTGTAAAGGAAATTTACAGTTATGCTTGTGCTGAGATTTTTCAAATTGCATATAAGCCAACCATATCATTGAAGGCTGAAAACATGTTGTTTGGGGTTATAAGCTATTGCAGAATAATTATAAAAATGATTTTAGTTAGTAGTTATAGATTACTGTAATCGCATCAATGTGTTCCAACATTCTTCCTGTAAATAGTTTTTTTTTGCCAACATGTTGAAAATGAGCAGAACATCCTGCAAATCTACGTTACACATCACATCAGCATATTATTTTTTCCTCTAGTCTGTAACAGTGCACATCAAACATTCTCACCACAACTAGTTCCTACTACATTCTATATATTCATTCAACATTCTCATTTTTACAGCAGATTAACGAACAAGCAATTCTAAAACTGCATGACTGCATTGGCACCAACAAGCAATCACAGAGCTGTACTATTACAGTACTAAGCATTAATTTGGTACTTACTGCAGTATGGCTGTGAGTGGAAAGGGTTAAAATATCTTGCATCTTATGCACATTGCTGCTTGTTGCTGCTAGTGTTGCAGTTGACTTATTTGATGTTTAGTATGTAAATGTAATTTGTACAATCCAGTTTATAATCAGTACTATACCTCATTCACATGTCAGTGTTTCGGTCAGTGATTTCCATCAGTGAATTTGAGCCAAAACCAGGTGTGACTCTAAACACAGAGCAGGTGCAGATCTTTACCTTATACCTTATGTCTGTGTAGCTTCCACTCCTGGTTTTTGCTCACAATCAATGATGAAAATCACTAACCACCTGACGTGTGAATGAGGCACTAAGTATCAATATTGCATAGGTTTGGTTTCTGCATTGTCATCTCTATTTTATTTTTGGACCAAAATAAGCAAGTACTTTTCTTTTTATCCTAGACAGATAAGAAGAAATAACTCTCCTCATCATGTGTGTCTATATACTTAGATTCAAACTAGTGTCACCTTCTGGACCTCTAGATGAGACTTGACACTACTTTAAGAAGTGCACAGCTTATGTGTACTGTATATTGTTTACTATAGACTGTCTAACACACCACTGCTCTGGTATTACTATATTAATTTAGCGATATTTCTATGTTTTTGCTGTAGTTTGATAAAGGTCCTGCGTGGCCGAAACGTCACATCTGTTCTACACAGCAGCATTTCCTAATTACAGAATCAGGCTTGGATCAACACTGCTGGAGTTTACATTTGAATTACTATCGGGGTGGGAACCCGACTCCAAGCACACATAAGCAGAGTGCCATAAAGTTTATTTACACATTTTTTAATTTTATTTTCATGTGTGCTTTGTAGTCTGTTACCATGAAAACACATAGATATGCATAAGACGTATAGACACAAAACTACAGGGCATTTTTAAGTGAGACTATCTGCAAATTTGCTTCATTGCCATTTTAGACGCAGTGGAAAAAATGGGAATGAAAGTGGACATGGCTTCAAAGTAATAAGCATATCTATATGTATTCAGCATCAGTATAGTAATAAAATAGTAATAGCAATACAAATATTCAAAGCCAGTGAAGACTTTCCATTCAATAGTTTGTATTTTGCCAGCGAGGAAATGAAATTCAACATGTAAACTTCTTAAAGTGGTATTCCAGTAAGGTAACTTCATTTTTGAAAAACTGTATTAAGGCTGCAAGCTGTGAGCCAACCAGTACCCATAATTACCTATACATATAACCAGAGTTTCATTTTACCTTGCAATCCATTTGTCTAGCTCCTGTGTGAGCCTGCAACACACTAAGAGTATCATGGCGCCTGATCTTCCCTCACAAAACTTCAAAGACTACAATCCCCACAATCCTTAGCTTTCCTTCTGTGAGTGAGTGTTGATGTTTACTGATTGGCTGCCTGATATTTCAGCCCAGTCACGCCCCCTCTACTAGTCATCAGCAGCACACTAACACTCCCTTTGTTTCACAAGACATTTAGCTAGAGAATAGATAGCAACACACTGAGCATGCTCGACCTATCAAAGACTCAGAACTACAGGTCGACTACTGAACGGTAAATATGTGAAATTTACATTATATTTGGTAATTAAGTGAGACTATCTGCAAATTTGCTTCATTACCATTTTAAATGCACTAGGAAATAAAATGGCGATATGTTTTCAGCTACAATATATCAATAAAAAAATTCAAAGCAAGTGAAGACTTTGCATTCAACAGTTTTTATTTTGCCAGCGAGGAAATGAAATACAACATGTAGACTTCTTAAGTATACTTTTGCTTCTTGTTACAGTGACCAGAACCTATAAAATACTTTGTTGAGATTTGCTTGATTACTCTTGAATTCATTTTAAGTCACAGTCTGCTAAACTTATAGGTGTTGTAGAGATAAATGTTCAAATACATATATTTAGATTGTGTGACATACTGTATTTAGCAGCACAGGGCAGTGAAAACTTTAGCATAAGCTACAGAACATAATTTCACTTTTTCTTTTTTTCCGCACTTTGCCTGCTATTGGCTGCTCCCACCTCTGCACGGGGAGATGCAGCGGCAGCTGTGCAGGGATTCAAAGGGACATGGGTGACGGGGAGTAGTTAAGTATGCTCTAGAGGTGCCCAGACATTCTGGGGGTCATTATAGGCATTGGATAACCCCTTTAGTTATTACAATAATATATATTTTTAAAGATGCATGGTTTTGACTAAAGGACAAGTTATAGAGTTTAATTTAGATAGTCATAGATGAAGATTTTGTTTGTCATTTTATTTTCACCCGGTACACGGACTGGAGTAGCCTTATTATGGTTCCTCTCCCAGTCCTTAGTGAGTAGCCCACTTTGTTTTTCCTACCTCTTTTTTGTTATGATTAGTGTTGATCCAATTGAAGCCAAACAAATTGACTTTGATCTGAATTTCAGGAAAAATTAGATTTGCCACTTACAGCATTAAAATGTACGGGCTCCAATGAGCCAAAGTCAGTTATTCGCGAAGCCAAAGTTATTCAACGAAGTCTCACTCTACTTCTCCAATAACTGATTTTGGCTCATCGGAGCCCTACTTTTTAATGCTGCATGGAGATGGATCTCTGTAAGCATTACTCAGAAGTTTTGAGAGAAGCGTCTTTGGATGTAGCATCTGAAGCTCGTTTCTCTCATCACTAGTGGTTACCATATAAAGAATATAATGGTGCACAATTACCAAAGTGTCGGTCTAATGTGGATTACAAAGCTCCCATATACAAAAATATATAATTCTATATGATTAAAAACATTCATGACAACCCAATTTAAATTAAAAGATGGGGAAGACTATTAATCTGTCCTGTGTATAAAAATGTCAATGATACTGCACTTTTTCAAAATTAGTTGATGCTCTACAGGACTAGAACATCTATTTTGGGCCAACGAGTAGGAGCATAGAATTAAAAAGCATGAAACAAAAGTTGAAAAACACATCATTTTTTAATTATAGCCTAATCCACTTTATGGAGAACAGTTTGTTTTTGAAAGACTACAACTAAACAATAACTGGAAATTGAATTTCTATTTGTTGTATTATTCACACACTCTTTCCTCTGTGCTGTATGAAATGCCAGCATTACATAATATAATAAAGCTAAGGAAATAAAAAATAAGCCACTGCTTATATTTCATAGGAGTCAGAGCCCAGAAAAGGAACATGCCAAATTATACTGCTGGACACTAAAAAGTATTATTTTAATTTAACTGTTGCTGGAAGAAAATATTAAATGTGTTGGTGAAAACCAGACAGTCGTAGACATTATACTCAAATAACCTTACATAATGAGAGTATCATTTACTTTAAGGGTAAGTGGATAGTTGCTTCCTATATCTTTCTTCCACTTTTTGTAGCTTTTGAACTTAAAGGAAATGTGTCAACAGAAAATGACCTGCTGTTTAAATCACTTTTTTATGTTTAACATAGTTTTAAAGAATTTTTGATGGTTTTTAATCTTTTAATTTAAACAAAAAAATCCTGCAATTTTTGCGCTGGCCATTATGTCTAATAATTGGCCTATCTTCTTGGTTTGCAGTTAACTTATTGTAATCCTGCCTGTAATGATATTACTTCGGTGTATAGATAAGTCAGGATCCACCATTCACAATAGGAGATTGTCAAATGTTATTTATTCTTTCCTGTTACAATGACCTCTGCACAGGTCACAGAGCATGCCTAGAAAACTCTTCCATGTAAGTCAATGGGGCTGCCATGAAGCTATTTTCTTAATGCTTTCTAAATGCTGTTAAGAAAAGCTCAGGCAAGATGGCTGCCCCCATAATAATGTTCAGAAAATAGAATTAAAAAAAAATCTACAATCAAAAAATAAAAACAGATTGCAAAAAAGGATATGTGTCACTATCTGGTTTTAAATGGCAAAATTTTGGTGACAGATTTCCTTTAAAGGGGATTTGTCAAGTTTTGAAGTTATCCACTGTCCATTGTATAGGGGAAAGCTAACTGATAGGTGGAGTTCTGACCACTGAGATCCCCACAGATCCTGAAAACATGAGGCACTTTTCCACATTATAATGGAGTGGCATATTACATATAGTATGGCAGGGAGAATGATTGTCAGGATGGAGAAACGGGAGCCTTGTTCTCTGGCTCTACACTTCTGAATTAAAAAAGAACATGACATTATAAACCTAAAACATGTATGTGTTGAAAAATGATCAGCCAACCTGAATTTTTTCAATCCATGGGACCATTATTGCTAATACTTGTTAAGAGGAGGCTCCTCTACTCAGAATCTTCATGTCTAGGTAAAAGCAAACATTATTTTCTAATCCTGGACAATCTCTGTAACACTCAGATTAATGGCTCCACTATTGCAGAACCAGTAAGAGCAAACAAGTTTTAAATAATCCCCTTCTTAATAGGGATATCATAGTTCTGCCTAGGCTTATTGGTAAACGCTGATTTTTTTTTAAATGCATTTTACAATTGGTCTATTGAGTAGTAGATGTTGAATTAGTGTGATAGAAGAAATATTTTTGCTTTTTATGCTGAAATACGCTATTTTCCATATTTCCTGTAAAGCATTTGCTTTCCCAGGGATTTCAGTGAAGAGCTTGCCATGCAGAAAATAGGAGCAAGAATATAGCAGTTTACACTTCTCTGCAATATTATCAAAGTAGATACTTGTGTATATTTTCTATTCCATACTTGGCTGAGCTCAGGAAACACTTGGGTTTAACTGGAAATCTTTGACCTGTGCATAGGCCATCATTTTATTGCTTGCTGAACTGGGTTTTGTTGTATACTATTACATAGATGTGCAACTAGTTAGGATGCAACAGGAAATGGACCAAACTGCTAATGGAACCTACAAATTCACCATTCTGTGTTAGGCTTCATGCACATATCCATATTGAAGTCCACAAACCGAGGATTTGCAAAATGTGGATACCTTTCGCGTGTCCTACTGCCCACATTTTTCAGTCCCATCACTAGAAACAGCTATTTTTGATCACAATAGGGACAAGAATAGGACTGGTTCTAAGTATAATTTGCAAAACATACATACGGTTAAAGACAGCAAATAGATGACATTCGTGTGCTGTCTGTTTTTTTTTTTAATGGATCTAAGGAAATAAATGGGTCCATGTGCAATCCTCAAAAAACATGGATCGGACACGGATGCAAAATACGGATGTGTGCAAGAGACTTTAAGCATGTATGGATTGGATGTAATATTACCCATACATCCAGTCACCTATGTATTCTTGTCTATTGCAAGAAGTATACTGAAACATCTAAAGAAGTATACTGAAACATCTAAAAGAATATTAGAAACATATTACTATAGCAATAATTATTATATATTTTGGGAGGCTTATAGCATCTATAGTTGCATGCTTCTCATATGTTTGACTATTTTGATAAATATTCCAACAAAATGATTCTTAATGGGGTTGTCTCACCTTAGACATTGTATATCACTATAAAATGCCATCAATGTCAGAAAGGTGCAAGTCCAACCTTTCTAGCGGGAGAGCACACCGTACATGAGTGACGTGCTTCCAATTAATTTCTCTGAAAGTTCGAAACATAGCCAAGCAAGTGAGTGTGTCAAATATTGCATGTCTCACAGCAGTGAATAGAAAGCACACCACGCAAACACAACCACTGATCCATTTACTACTATGGGACTGCCAGAGATAGCTGAGATGGTGCTCAAATATTTTTCGGAAATCCCATAGCAGGGAATGCAGAGTTACCCCACATGCTTGGCTGCTCTTTGTTCACTTCAGGGCCCCATTCTGGACATAGAAGCTTGTCCCAGAGATGAGATCTACACCAATCTGGTGTGATGGCCAGGCTCGGATTAGCCCACAGGGGTACAGGTAAATCCTCTGGAGGACCCCTGAGCAAGGTGGGCCCCTAGTCTCCCACCCTCTGCACAAGGGGCACATAAAACAATAGACTTACTGCACTACATAAATATATTCAATGTACAGCACCTCAACCAGCCTATGTTCATATAAAAAACTTGATATATTATTAAAGAAATTACCCAGTTTATTATTCTGGACACAATCAGAGCTGAGATGGCTTCTAGCTATAGAGGAAAGGTAGACAGTGTCCTGTTTTCCCCAGGTCCTACCTTCTCAAAAATGCTGCAGGAACCCCATATTCAATCATCTGGTAGCATCTTGCTGCTGTGTGAGCAGTTAATATTTGAAGGTATCCGTATGGTGGGCCCCCAAAATAATTTTTTCTGGTGGGCTCTAGGCACCCCAGTCCGACACTTGTGATGGCATATACTAGCCATATGCCATCAATGTCTGAGATGAGATGAACCCTTTAACTAAGGCTTTGTTCACATTTGCGTTGGATACTTTATTAGAGGCCTACATCACAGATTCCATAAAAAATACATACCAAATAGCACAGCATTCCGCATAGTAAAATGATGATCACCATGATGGAAATCCGACAAGCTCCATTAGAGTAAATTTGTTTGTCAGGTTCTGTTGGTGTCCGTCATGTGACACAGATCTGTTTTTGGCTTGCATTCAGTTTTTCTGCTCCTATGAAGAAACAGAAGAATGGAATGCCCAAAATGAACAAAGTATTTGACATACAGATATTTATTTTCTCTTGGATCAAGATATCCTGAGATGACTGATCACCCAACAGAGCTGGTAATCTTGTGCCACTCAACTTGGGATATCTTAAGTCAAGAAGAAAGGTTAGGAAGGACATATCAGTATCCTATCAATATGTCAATACTTGTAACTTATATGATAGAACACTTTAATCATTAACTTATGGGTCCCCTCTTTATCAAACATGTTGGGAATTATATTTGGCTATTTTTGAAATATGGGGAACAGCAAATATGGCCACCAATACAGAATTCACAGCAGTCCAGCTTTCCCATGCTCTTGCATAATAAATCTGTCTTATTACCCAGCATCTAGTCCCATATATCACCATTAGGCACTTTGCCACTCAAGATTAAATTTGCTACTTATTTTATGACTTTGGTTAGAGCAATACTTTCCCCCAAAGTGTCTAGCTCAGCACAATTGTTCCAACAGAGACAGTCATTAAGTTTTATTTTAATCATTAACTTTATAAAAGAGTTCACCCATCTCAGTAGGATATTTTTTTTCTTTCGAATAACGAAGTACATTTTCTAGTTCACAGTTCTTTTTATTGCAATTAGTTGTAATTGACTACGAACACTTTAATGGGTTTTGTTTATGTACCTTGACTTTACAGCACTTTTACGTCTGTATCCTCAGGAGGCCTCTTTAATAGCAAGGATGTTACTATTAATTAGACGTTAAAGTTAAATGAAACTTTTGGCACAATATTGTTTTTCATGAAATTAAGATTTAAAAACATTTTGACTTGTTAGATTTTGCATTATTGCTAAAGATTCTGCATTATTCTAAAATCAAGTTCATTAAGAGAAAGTTGCGAACATTGTATTCAAGGTTTAAGCATCATTGTGCTAATAAAATACTTTTGACGTCCTAATTTCATAATAGACTTTTCTTCAATAAATTAATCACAAGCACTTGATCTATGGAGGAGGAGGGGTTTGTTTTCTTCCTGAAATGTGAAATATTTCCATAGGGATTAAGATATGTATCCCAGTCAAATGAAGGTGGATTGACGATTGATTGTATGGTGAGAAATCCCAATGGGTCAGTCAGTTGATGATGTCACAAGACCAGATACCTCCAAAAACTATTCAGTTACTCAGCTTTCTTGGCCTGCTTATCATTAAAGATCCAAAATCCAGTACACTATGGGAGTACTATATGTAATAACTGGGCTCCACAAACAGCCATAGGACTATTTTTCAGGACCACTTTAAAGACCCAATCCACCCCTGCATTTAGAGACAACACATACTGTGAGTAAATGAAGAAACCACCCACTGAAAAGCATAAACATGATGATCACCACTTGAGGGCCTAATATCTACAAATTATGTGATGATGTTATAGTACAACATGAGCTATATTATCTATGGTTCCTGTCAGCTCTGTATTTCAGGAAGAAGGTTATATTTATCAAAAATATTGTAGTATCATATATGTACCTGTAACTAAATTTGTGAAACACTAAATTATTGAACCCTGTACCATATGTTGTGAATTGAACAAATCATGAAAATTATTTGGACTGGGCTTATATAATGCCCATTCATAAATAATACAAAGGTACATATACAGAAATTGTGTATGAAGCTAAGGTAAACTTGAGTTCATTGGATGTCCCTTAATTTACATACATAAAGGATTTAAACAAATGAGGACTGAC
Source organism: Bufotes viridis (assembly GCA_033119425.1). Lineage (NCBI taxonomy): Eukaryota > Metazoa > Chordata > Amphibia > Anura > Bufonidae > Bufotes > Bufotes viridis. The sequence goes on from CM065591.1 coordinate 131,571,064, forward strand.
GGTTACATTGCTGCTTTTTTGTGGTATGCTTTCTGACTTCTCATTGAATTCGTAGAATAGATAATGGAGTATGAAGGAACCTTAAAGGAAGCAGGGTAGCAAACCCTGAGCCACTGGACTCTAATGATAGTTGGGCTCAATGTAACCCAACAGTATTTTCCTGTGATGTGAAAGAAAATTATTGATATGGGACCTCCAATGCCGTTGCCAAAGTTGTCATTTCATATTTATTTTGTCTTTTTTTTTCCTTTGAAAATGAACAAACAAATATATTTCACAGGTTTAAACAAGTTCTATTTGCATCTATTTAAAAATAGTTCAGTGCCAAACATATGACTTGTGTTTTCTTGTGCGGGTACACAGCTCTTAAGAAACTCTTGGTAACTGGTGCACTAGTGACAGGACACTTAACTTGATGGATTGCACAGATTTTAGTTTTGTTCATAGCAATAGTTATAGAGCATCTATGAACTGTTCAGCTCAGCTGATTCCCTGGTGATATTTTTCTGTGGGGAGAAATATATATTACTATGTTAGACCTCATCCGTTGTAATAGTTGTTGCTGTAAAAGCTGAAATAGGAAATACTTTTCTGATTTGTACTGAGATGCTGTTAATGGAATGTGTATTTGCTAATATTATTAATAGACAATTTCCAGTATTAAATGTGTAAATAATACTTTACATCAACATGTTCTCAATGCAGTGCTCAGCAATTATTGCATATAGGCATGTAATTAAATCTATGTAATTAACGTTTTGTGCTCTAACTACATACAACTGTAGCACCATTGTCCAGCCCTACTACTATGTTCGACCGTTGTCGACAACCTTCTTCCATCATCACTTAGCAAAGAAGAGGCATCTAAGGGTATGGCCATATGGTCAGGTTTCCTGATGCAGTTCTGGATGCCAAAATCAGGAGTGGATCATAGAGAGAGAAAAAGTATAAAGGACAGACACAACCTGTTTTTTGAATTTCACTCCTGATTTTGGCTTCCAAAATTGCATGCAGAAACCTGACCATGTGGTTGTACCATAAAGGCGAACACGATCAACATATATAAATTAAACATATAAATGTCCAGTACAAAAAATATGGTGAGAAGCTGTTCCATGTAAAATAACATCAAAAAAGGGGCGCTGCCTCTGTCTGGAGAAGAAAAAGTTTAGTTTCCAGAGGCGATAAGGCTTCTTTACCTTAAAAGCTGTGAATCTGTGGAATAGTCTATCTCAGGATGTGGTCACATCATGAATGGATTTTAAAAAAAAGGCTTAGAATTAAATGAAATCTTAGAACTAAATAACATTATCACTTATGGAAATGATTTTCTCACCCCTTCCCTTATTCCACACCCCCTCTCATCCCTTGGTTGAACTCTTTGAATCGTACTGTGTAAATAGCTAGTTTTTACTAAACATTGGCTAGATCCATTAGCAACATAAGTGGCATGCCCTATTCTAGCCCTTCATTTGGAACTATCGATAGTTGACTATAGCCGTTTAACACTTGGACAGATTTCACATTTATGAAAGAGATAATAACCATTTAGATGACTTGTTTGATTCTAAATCATACTCGAAATATGATTGCCAAGTAGAAGGCCGATAGTTTAATTCTCCTACTTTTTCATACGTAAACTTCTCAGACCTAATTATCACTCTTTTTTCATAGTATAGACTATTTTAAATTTTGACTCAGAGCATTAAATAAATCACCAATACCCACAAAGTGAATTTGGCTTAATAAAACACTCATGTACTCATGCATTCTCCCATAACTTGAAGCACATGGAAATACAATACAATACTAAATTAAATATGTCACAATTCTAGGCACAAATATTACTGCTGACATTCAGTTCTCATAGCTTCCCATTACTATTGTGAAGAGATTTGTTCAGGATTCATTTTTGTCTTTACACAAACCACAAACTAGGAATTTGCAGATAAAGGAGGCCGACATGTTTCTATTTTACAGTTTTCTACTTATTATTACGGAAGATGATGCCTCCATAGTGAAAGTTCACATATGGCCAGGAACAGTTGAACTGCACTTGTTTTTTCATTCTACATCCCTTGTATGTATAAAGGAAACTAGGAATCTCCTGCTTGCTTCCATTTTCTATGTTACTAATCTTGTGGCACTCATGAGTAGTGTAAGCCCTGCATAGTTTCATATCAAACATGAGCTTGGGCTCTCCATATATCTAAATGGTCAACTTATATGGATGTACAGAAGCTCAAAGTGGTTCTATTCATAACATGAATTTGCTGAAAATATTTAAAAGTGTCACCTTTATCATTCAGAATTAGTTTTTGGTCTGTAAAGTGTAGGAAACAATGCCCGGTTGCTACCAAACTTGACAAGAGTAGCAGATCCATCAGCAGCAGCTTGTCAGTGGTCTTGGCTGACCATTAAATGGGTTGTCTTATCACAGAGAACCCCTTTCAGAAAGGGGACCCCATGATTCTCAGCACCACAGGCAAATAGCTGCAAGGAAAATGTAGTATGGATGGCCTTCCGTGTAATATATGAATGACTCAAGCAGAAAAAGAAGCCTTTCACAGTGGTTCTCAATTTAAACATCTTAGGGTGAGATCTTAAGTGAGACAAAGAAGTTTCTGTTGCTGGATTTGTTATTCTTATAGACTGCAAATGTGAATTATGCTCTTCTGCACCTGCACTATTCCCACAATGCCATGCTGCTACTGATATTTTAAGAATAACAATCCCAATGAGGAACATTTATGAAATCTTGTACACTAGTTTTCTGGCATAAAAATGTCACAAGTGCTGGCGGACACAAATTTTTGCTCAAAATTTAGCGACTTTTGTCCTTCTAAACCACCTTGTGCCACTTTCTGTTTCAATAGGTTTTATTAAGTTTTTCATTTCAAACAGTTAAAGAAAGTACATTAGAGTTTGATTTGTTACAGTGTCAAGCATAATATCATTATAATCAAGTAATCAAAGGAGAATATAAGTTCCAATAAAATACAATTATTTAGATAACATTTCTTATTTTATGTAAAGCATCATCCTATTCTTTATTGTGCTTCAATGAAACAACCTTCTATTTGGTGCTTGCATTGTGTGTCCAAAAAGGTATTGTATACTGTATGTAAAGTGTAGAAGAAAAGATTAAGTTAACTGGCATAAAGTCCAGGTTTATAGATTAGATCACTTTTATGTATCTTCTGCCATACTCTAAAAGGTCACAAAAATGTCACAACTCAACACCAGGCAAGCCCCATGTGTACTTTTAATTATATAGGTGAGAAAAATATTGATAATTATCAATTAATTCTGATACATGATATTCTAATTAATATCTGATAGCTGGGATTCTGACACTGGGTACAACCAACAATCAGCTGTTTGAAGAGGCTATGACACTCCAGTGAGCACTGCGGTCTCTTCACAGTATGCTAAGCACAGCGCCATTTATCGTACAGCGACTGTGCATGGTATTGCAACCCCTGACCATTCACTTGGTGGGACAGAGCTGTGCCTAGGCCCTGTGACCAATGACTGTGATGTCACAGCACTCGCTAGAGCTCCGTAGCCTCTTCAAACAGCTGGGAGTGCCAGGAGTCAGACCCCTACTGATCATATATTGATGACCTATCCTGGGGATAGTCCATCAATATTAAATTCCCGGAAAACTCTTTTAAATGAACATGGTAGATGCCAGAGTATTGTACTTTTGATACATTCATCACCCTTGTAATAAAAAAATGCTATATATGTCAAATTAAAAATATAGAGCTCTTAAATACTTAAATCTCATGCATTATACATATATTTTAAAAACACATTTTAAATATATCTTGTCATAGTTTGCTTTTATAGAATGGTTTTTAATATCCATGATTTGTGTAGTTCTAAATTTGATCCTTTAAATATACTCATCTGTATATTCAATAATTGCACACCATTATGTCCTAATTACATTTATTGTATCTATCCTCTAGGGAAAGATATTTTTATTTAGTTAGAAGTTTGAATAATGAATATTTTTAAATATATCTTTTTTAAATCCAGAAGCTGGTAATTGTAATAATTTTCTTCTGAACAAGTATTTAAAAAGAAAATAAAATTAAAGCAATAATAATCCGAATGGTTTATTTATACAGAATTTTACAAATTACAATCTATGTACTGTATCTATCTATCTTACTATAAACGTATGGTATATTCTATTGAGAGTCAATTAAATGACAAGTCGTTATGATGTCTTTATTGTCTTGTCTTATTTATGAAATCCTAATTAGGTAGGTATGACATAAACTAGTGGGTTTGTCTATCTATGAATGGGTGGAACTTGTGAACTTGAAGGGTTTTTACTAAATTTTTATAATGACCTATCCTCTGTATAGATCATGTGTATTTGATTGGTGGGGGTCTGGCACCTGGACCCTCAAACAGCTGTTTCAGAAAGCAGCAGCACTCCCGTGAGCGCCATGGCCTTCTCTCTGGTTTTTTTGCTCCAACTGACAACACTTCCATGTGTCACATGGCCTAGGAGCAGCTCAGCCCCATTGAAGTGAATGCGGTTCAGCATGATACCAAAAATAGCTGCTATACAATGTACAGTGCTGTGCTTGGTGAGCTTTGATAAGGCAGCTGCACTCACAGGACAGCTGATCTGCAGGGGTCCCAGGTGTTGGACTCCCACTGATCAGTTACTAATGACCTATCCTGAGAATAGGTCATCAGTATTAAAATCTCGGCAAACCCTTTTAAGTGAGAAATTTGATCAATCCTGTTCACAGTTCTTTAGCAGTAAATATGAGGCCATTCTAACATGAGGACAATAAATAAACTGTTCTCATATTTTTTTAAATAACTTCTATGATGGACTGTCCACTACATTGTAACACACTACCAGGTCCTAGTAAGTTTTAATCCAATCTTATTTAAGTTGTGGTTATATCACTGTTTATTTTCAGAAAAGGGCACAGCCATATACATTTGCATTGATGCTTGACTCCACTGGACCACCTTCAGCATGTCCCTCTGGGATGTCTCACTATAGAGAGATAATTTCCCTAGTACCAAAATAGTGCACACAAAAATGTAACCTTTAGAGGAAGAAAATATATAATATATCTCAGTGCAAAGAATGAAATCACATTAGAAGGTTAATGCAAAAAGTGATTACCTAAGTAGGGGCATAACAGGGAACAACAAGTAACTAAGGGGCTCCAAAGCAAAACTTAGAATGGGGCCACATTCAAACTTCCCCACTCCTTTGAACATCCATAATTATTACTAACTGTACCTTAACTCTGTATGGAGATGAGGCCCCCTTTTTTGGAGCCTCATATCAGTTTCTCTGCCTACCACCCTGATTAAACTATTTTAATTTGTAGCACACCAAATACTTAAAGGCATAAACAATCTACTCAGAACTGTTCAAATTTCTATCTCAAATTGCCCAACTAAAGTGCTTGGCCCCTTCTAATGCAGCTGGGCAAAGGTTGGTAAAAGTGACCCACTGGTTCAAGAAAAAAAAATTGCATTAACTGGGGAATGAACAGAAGACTTGCCCTCTTTTTATCTTTTTGGCTGCAAATCCTCCAACTCAGGCTCTTCTTCTGTCATCCAAGATGGCCACATCGCTTCTCAGACTCCCTGATTAAACACATTGTGCATTTGGAAGCCCAAGACAGTTTATGCTGCCCTTAAATTGGCCAGCACTGCTCATATGAATGGTGTTGGCCAATTCAAGAGCAGGTCTGGTTAAACAGGAAGTGTCTTAAGCTACTGATGGACAGTGTTTAACAGCTAGTTTAAAAGCTAGTCTGAGAACCTTTGCTAACATCTTGGATGACAGAAGATTAGACAGAGCACCAATGGATCTGCAGCAGAAAAGAAAAGGAACACACCATGAAAGTATTCAGTTTTTTTCCCCATAAGTTAATGTGATTTTTTTCTCTTGAATCCTAAGGTCGCTTTAAGACCCAGTATATGTATTGGTGTGGCTTGATTTTTTTATAAAATGTTTTTTTTTTTATACTAAGAGGGATGAATCTAAGCTTCTTGGACCTGTTTCACATAGCTTTTAATTTAAACTTCATGACTGGTTACCAAAAACTTCCTTCAAAAATTTAATACAGCAAGATTGCCTGGAAAATTCTTATGCGGATTTAATTCCTTCTTGGCAGGCGGAGAATGTTACTCTTGGCTATCAAATGAATTTAGTGGAGCACTTCAGCATTCACCTGGTTGTAAGTTATATGAATACCATCCTTTTGCATTGAGGGTTTATAAAAATGCATAACAAATTATCCTACTTGAAGAGCATTTATTGCATGTAAAAATAAATATCTTCCATGCATGACATACTGCCAATTTAATATGAGCCTTAGATGAATATAGTATGGAAGGTCTGGTATTTACAATGAGTAATGCTGTTGTCCCAATTCAGTATAGAGATATTGAATATTGAAATTTTCATTAGGTTCTCATGTCATACAGCATAATAAGTGGTAGCTGGAGTAAACAATCTGATTTATGGATTTTTAAAAAATCTGGCTTTACGACACTGTCTACTTTTATATACCTAACTGGATAGGGACATAAGAGTAAAAAATATCCGATCATATCAATCTGTTTCTCAATCCTTCAGGGCTTTGAAAACTAGGTTATTCATAATTGCACAGTGGCTGTGCTTAGTTGCCATTTCAAGAAGAAATGTGTTCCATATATATTCACTTTGCAAAGATCACTATATATATATATATATATATATATATATATATATATATATAATTCGACAAAAACCTGGCATTTCACTGAAAAATTATGTAGAATCATTCTAAGCATAGATACATTTCTATTAGTTAAAAATGAGGAATATTTGAAGTAGAATAACACCTTTCAGGATTAAATGGAAACTAGATACTGCGTTGTAGATTGACCTATATAAATGTAGGCCAGTTATGAAACTGTGAAATTAGTGGCCATGTAACTGTAAGAAAAGCAAAGAATCCTTTTACTTCAAATAGGCTTAAAACTGTCATAAAGTGCCAGGCATATCATTTATATGTAATGTACTCATTGCATTTTATGTTTTCTTTTAATGTTTTCTTTTTGTCTGCCATACAGTATAAAATGTAAAATTTTTGGCTATAACATTTTGTCCAAATGGATGAAAGATATTCTCTGCCTAAGCTTATTGTTTTAAAAATCATATTAAGGCCTTATTTAGAGGGCTGGACTAGCCATAGATACTATAGGGAGATTTCCTTGAGGGCTAATGCCCAGGGGGCTGCCTGGGCCAGCTTCACGGATGGCCAGTGGCAGTTTATGGGATGTATTTTGTGCTGCTGGCAGCAGTATTTTATAATGTACTGTGGTATTTGGCTCTGTTGGGTGGGTATATTGTGTTGCAATCTGGTATTGTTGCCCCTGCCTTCTGTCAATTTGGACCTGACTACAAAACGGGGCCACTTTTAGTATTTTTCCATGGCCACTTTAAGTACCCAGTCCACCCCTGTTTATGTATATGGCAAAACTGTATGTAGTAGACAGTGACGAGGGGCACAGACAAACCCTGTGTGCCTGTGTTCAATAGCTTGAAGATATTCTCCCTATTATAATGTGGTATGTAGTGTAGTTTATGATATTTGAAGCATTTTGTGGAACAGACATACAGATTCAGAAAGCACACAGATCATCCGTGCTTTCCACATCTGTATGGTCAATATGCAACAATAGAACGTGTCCGCAAAAGTCAATGGGTCTGCAAAAAAATTGCAGACGGCACACTGATCGCTTCTGGTTGTGTGCATGAGGCCTAACAGTAAGAACTTATGCATGCAGCCATCCATGTTGAACAGATCTGTAAAATGGTGCCCTCATGAATGAGTAAATTGTGTACTTAAGTTACTTGAGAGAGATCAGTAGCACCGGACAATTTAAAGGTGCAAGTTGAGGTAGCACTCCAATTAATGTACAGTAGGGGGGGATGAGCAAATCGACTTTGGATGAAACATCCGAAGTTGATTAGCATAAAACTTTGTTTCAATACCATATGGAGCGAGCGCTCCGTACAGTATTAAAATGTATTGGCTCCGATGAGCCGAAGTTATTACTTTGCGATGTCTCACGAGACTTCCCATAATAACTTCAGAAATTAATTTATACTGTAAAAAACGATTTCCCGAACTCGGGTTCGGTTCCACCCTGGTGGCCATAGGTGGACACTAGATTAATGTTGGCCAAACCTGCTGAATTTGACGAGACAGGGCAATTGTCTAATGTGTTTGGGCGCCTCCGAACTCTCCCCTGATGGCAGATGCTGAGGGAAACAAGGCTAAGGTAATTTCTACATCTTGCCATTGGCCTTCAGAATCTAGGCCAATCCTTGATGACAGTGGTGATAGGATCGCACACTATCAGGATAACCTCATGGAGATTCTTTAATGTAAAGGCTATATTCAGGGGATTAGCTATAAGTGGTACACAAAGCACTGAGGGTTCCAGGCCAAACTCTTGCACCAGGGCCCATGAGCCATATTCCAACTAAACCTCTAGATTTTTTGCTTGAACTTAAAGAGGTGATCCCCAAAGGGCATTTATAACCTATCCACAGGAAAAGTGCCATGCTTATGATGGCCCTGGGACTCCTACTAATCAAACAGCAGAATTTTTTTCACTTCACAGTGTCAGTGAGCCACAATGGAGCCACAAGGCACCTGCTCATGCTCTGCTATATTCAAACTCCTCCTCACCACATTCAGTAAAGAATAACGAGGTGCTCAGCACCCCGGTTTTAATTTTCAATGAGGATTCCAGAAATGAGGCCCCGAGCAATCATACATCTATCACCTATCCTGTGTTTTTTGTGAGTTAACCTGTATGACTTGGGTTTTATATCCTCAGACGGGATAATATTGCATGTAGAAATGTAATTACTAGTTTTTATTTTTTGTAACTGTTGTGTTGAAACCTTTAGGAATTACGTCAAATCAGATGGTTTCAGATCTTCTGCATAACACGGAATAATGATAAATAATGTTCGGTGACCTTGTTATGATTGCAGAGCGAAACTGTGTTTGGCAGTGGCACCTTAAAATGGTTTCAGCTATTTTCTTTCACTGCCAACAGTTTAGAATTTCAATATATGACATTGAGTAAAGTTAAAATATGCTTAACTGCAGCGAAGCATTACAAATATTAATGTATGAAATATATTCTGTCTGTACTATTGGGAGGTTTTCTCAAGCATTCTGGTAGTAATTGAGATGAATATTAGGAATCACTTAGATGCAGCTGACACTTACACTTTGCCTGTCACTGAAACGGTCTTTAGTTTTTCTATAGAAAGATGGAAATTTGCATCCATTCTCAGTACATAGTATTTTAAGTGTCATCATTTCAATTAATTCATGAATTGCTCAGGTAATGCAAAGAAAAGGAGTTACCTGCTTTTAACAATCCCATTTTGTAAAGATTCCTTCAAAAAAGACCAGATCACATGGTGTGTTACTTCTAAAGAACCTCAGCTGTACCTAAAGTGCCACCAAAGGACAAGCAAAGCATTACATGGTGCCCATTGAAATCAGTCCTTGTAATATGCCAACAAGTGAAGTCCAGAGGCTGAGAAATTCTGCAGGTATTCGCTATTACAAATGGATATAGAAGTCTCAAATAAGGGATTGCTTTTCATTAGCTCAGAATTCCCTATTAGGTTATTTAAAAATTTGGCTTTTAAACTTGTTAATTTATAGTATCGGAAACCATACTCATGGGGTTGTTACAGTGATTTCTCCCACTTAATGATCTTACAATGCTATATCATTCTCTCATTATGCATTTATTAGGTAATGATAAATATTAAATTGGTTTCCATTGCTCAGATATCCAGTAATTCCCATGGAGTTCAATGTCAGTGGTAAACAGACTTTCCTAAAACTTAAGGTTGTGACTAGTGTTGCTTTTTGGTTTCCTCCTTGGCAAGGACTAAATTGGTTGCCGCTCTACCTGTTAATCAGTTAAATTTACCCCTGAATATAGATATCCATCACACATCATTTTACCTCTTCAGAAAAGTGGTCCACTATAGACAAACATATCTGCCCAAAATTTAGCCCTAAAATTGCACCAGTAATAGTAAAACAGGGACCTCCTGGTATTTTGTGTAAATGTACGGTTTGTAGAGTTACATAGACAAATAGTTTGTAGAGTTACATAGACATTGTTTATAAGATTAAAAAAAGACATCCATCCATCCATTTCAGCATTTTTTACTGCAAAGTTGATCCAGAGAAAGGCAAAAAAAAAAAAAAAACTCATGAGGTAGAAGCCAATTTTCCTCATTCTAGGGGGAAAAATAAATTCCCAACTCCAATCAGGCAATCAGAATAACTCCCTGGATCACCGACCCATCTCTAGTAGCTATAGCCTGTAATATTATTACCCTCCGAGAAATACATCCAGGCCCCTCTTGAAATCTTTGAACTCATCATCACCACCTCGTCAGGCAGAGAGTTCCAGAGTCTCACTGCTCTTACCCTAAAGAATCCTCTTCTATGTTTGTGTACAAACCTTCTTTCCTCCAGACGCAGGCGATGTCCCCTTGTCACAGTCCTGGGGATAAATAGATGATGGGAGAGATCTCTGTACTGACCCTGATATATTTATACATAGTTATTAGATCTCCCCTCAGTTGTCATTTTTTAAAGTGAATAAGTAATAACCCTAATTTTGACACCATGTGTGGTCTGACTACTGACTTGTAAAGTGGCAGGACTATGTTCTCATCACGTGCATCTATGCTCCTTTTGATGCAACCCATTATATTACTGGCCTTGGCTTTGACAAGTTGCTATTTAATATACAGTATAAACTTGGGGTTTTGTATAAAACAAGTAATATTGGGAAATTTGTGTTAGTTAGACGTTAGTTTGTAGGCAAAAGATCAAATTCATACAATGTGTCATCAGGAAATCTGTGGAATGTGTATCCAGATGGGTCAATGGGGATATGTAGCTGAGATGTATATAAGAGGAAACCAGAATTTGTGCATCTGACTTTGTATCCCTAGGCAGAATGCCCCTAAGTTACTACAGTAACTGCAGCTGCTACAGTAAATGCATTTTCATGTGATATAATTATATAGTATTTCTTGTAGCTGTAAAATTTATGTATGGTCCATACTACATACATTTCTTTGAAAAACATATTAACATTTATTTCTGTTCTAGAAGAAGGACCATATGTGGATTTAATAGTCAACATGGCAGCATATGCTACATGTTTATCATGTGCAAACCATGTATTTGCATTGTTTTAGGGAAAGAGAGCAGATCTTTTTTTCTACTCACGGAAAATCCTTTACAGGGAATGTTTCATCAGAAAATGACCAACTATTTAATTCAAGTTTTAATGTTAAACATATTTTTATAATTTTAGTATGTATTTATTTATTTTTATTTCCCATGTTCCTATCAATATATAAAAATACATCCTAAAATCATATGGTTTCCACCCTGGCCAGTAGGCCTAAAATATGTCAAGACTTTCTGTTTTTTGAGAGTGACCACATGGGCCATAGACACAATGGACAGGGGGGCCTCATTGTCCTCTAAGGGAGATTTTGCTAGGCATGCTCTGTGACCTGTGCAGAGGTCAGGAGGGAGTAGATAAGCTGTGATATCACCTGTTGTGGATGGATTCTATGCTATCTATACAAAGGTCATATCTGTCATGGTAATTATGTCTGTGATGAATATGCAATGGCTACTGAAAAGCTATCTGAACAGAACAGGAAGTTTCAAAAATGATTAGACCTAGTGCAAAAGCTGCACAATTTTAGCTATTTTTTAAAATGTAGATAGTGACATGGAAAATTTTATCAAAAATCAATAAAAAATCAAAAAATATATGTTTAACATAAAAACGTGATTTGAACAATAGGTCACTTTCTGATGACACATTCCCTTTAAAGAGGTTATCCCATCATTCATGTAAAAAATAAAAATCATACATAATCTAATACATGAAACCTCCTTCTAACAAAACATGAACTAGCCCTTTAACTCACATGGATTCAGAGATCTCCCCATTCATTGCTCATGTTGTGCTTCTAGAATTATTTCAAACTGTCAGCTTAGGGGGCATGTCCTTTCTCAGAGACATGTCCTGTCTGCTGTAGCTGGTGGCAGTTGAAGGATGGAACTGAGCATGTGCTTCTGACTAAGTGAACAGGACAGAGAAATTAGAAAAAAAGCAAACAGCAGGTGGCGGTATACAGGTAGATTTCAGTGAATAACTCAGTGGCTATACTACATTTTTAATTACATGCCATTGCAAAAGTATTCAGATTCAGGTACTGGTTTGAAAGCTATGTGACAACCCTTTTATGGCTATTTTGCCAAATTATAAATCCTATATTGACAAGGGTTTTCAGTTTTTAAATGCCTGTGTAAATGTGCCAGCAATCAACCATCAAATGATCAAATGCTTGTTTTTCAGGTGATCCGATCATTTGCTGTGCAAAATATCACTGCATGTTAGCAGGACAAGGTCCTCTGTAAACAGGGATGTGCTACCAAAAAATAATGGAAATGTATGAGGAGCAATAATCGTATTAGGGCTGTATTAAACCTGCAGATCAGCATTTCGATTGTCAGAGGCATTCTTTCCTGGCAATTGCCTGCTCGTTAGTGAAGGGGAGCACTGCTATTACATGCAGCAATCTTCTCCACAGTATGGAGAGGAGAGATCGCTAATGCCATCGCTCGTCCCCATACAGAATCATTATTGTATGTATGAAAAATGCTAATTGCCAAATGAACGAGCATTTGCTCATTTATCGGGTAATTAGCGGCACTTTTACACAGACAGATCATCACCAACATTCCTGAAAATGCTTGTTAGCGATGATCTGGCCGTCAATTTGCAGAGTTCTAATACAGCCCTTAGTAATCATTCATTCCCATGCAACGATGATCATTACTGCATGCAAATATAGCCTATGAGTAGGCAACAATCTGGAATGGTCATACCTATAAATGTTCAGTCTCGATCATTGGCCCCTTTATCGACCCTTGGAAAAGGCCCCTATGTGAATTTAGGATGACTAAAGGATTTGGTCTTATCCCAACAATAAGCTTCGATTTACACATTCTGTTTGCCATTATAATATCATGTGTAGGGTTTTGGTGGCGTTTCTCAGCATTTTTGAATTTTTTTGTGTGCAATTGCAGCATTGATGCAGATTTTGCCGAAAACGCTGAACAGCTCTAGATTTTACCTTAAAGCTTATTAGAATTATAAAATGTAGGACATGAGTTTTTTGAATACTGCTGTTTTTTCTGTTTAGTGGCATTTTTTGCAACAAAAAAAACCCATAAAATAAATAAAGAAAGAAACAAAAGCTATTGTCGTTATGGCTTTTTTAAGCAGTAAGAGGCCAGTACCAATTTGTGTGTGAAGGAATCTTAAAATATATGCAAATGATAATATTATATGACTGGAGCCTGGCAGGTGTAGGTATGGTATGATATATGCTAGCACGTGAATAGCCATGCACAGTGTCGGATTGGGGTGTCCAGGGCCACCAGTGGAATTTATTTTGGGGGCCCACCGTATAGATACACTCAAATATTACCTGCTCACACAGCAGCAAGATGCTACCAGATGATTGAATATGGGGGTCCCTGCAGCAACTTTTGGAAGGTAGGTCCTGGGGAAAAGAAGATACTGGCTAGCTTTCTTGTATACCTTGAAGTCATCTCAGCTCTGATCGTCTCTATGATAATAAACTGGGGAGTTTCTTTAAAAATCTATCAAGTGTTTTATGTGAACATAGGCTGGTTGAGGTGCTGTACATTGTATATACAGTATGTATATAGTGCAGTATGTCTATTATGTTATGTGCCACATGTGCAGGGGGTGGAAGACTAGGGACCCACCATGCTCAGGGGACCATCAGGGGATCCACCTGTACTCCTGTGGGTCAGTCCGAGCCTGACCATGTACTAGGTGCCACCATGCCTCCATTACCGCTGGAATAATTGGTTGGTAATATGGCATGCGTTAGATTATGCCACTACTTTTTCCATGAGTTTCACATGTTAATTTAGAGGAATACAGAGGAAAAATATTTTCCCACAGTTCTGAAGACATAATAATTATTCGTGCATAACCATACACGTTTCTCCATCTGCTTTGTACATTTAAACAATATATAAAAGCTTTCATCTAATGTCACCTTGACATATCAGTGCTAATAAATGATCATAGTGAAGTTTCCTAGAAGTCACACGCCCAGCATTACTCCTTTGTCTAAATGGCTTTGATATCTCAAGTGAATAGCTTCCTTATAATGCAATATACTTGTTAATTATCCGGCATGCTGGACATTGTGTTCTATCAGCTACAGTTTCTTTTCATTATGCAATGTGATATCCACTGGCAGGTTCATATAAAATTATACTCAATATGCTGATTTCATTAATTAGTCACACACCGGAAAAATAACACTTTGCTAAGGCAGCATTATTAGTTTACAAGGAGATGACCTTTTGTTCTGTAGACATGAACACTCTGCTCAATTTGAATGGCAATCTGCTGCATTTTAAAATATAGTTTATTGAACCCTCTATTTATCTGCCCAAATCGGAGCTTTAAAGCAACAAATTAAAGCTTCCGCGTGAAGGTCAAAACTAAAGTGCTGAAAAAATGAAAACATAATCTCATTTTGTTACAGAATTTTATTATCCAATCTGAAATGATTTATTTTTTTTATATGTATACTATAGCGTTTTATATACCGATTTTCAGGGAAATTCGAGCCCCTTTGGTTTGGATGGAATCTATTTGGGTCCGAAACAAACCTTTTCAAAAATTTGATGTACTGGAACTGAACCGAAACACAGACGATTTGCTCATCTCTAGGGCTGTGTAATATACAGGATTTCACCCAGGGGTGCACTGTAATATACAGGATTTCACCCAGGAGTGCAGGGTATCATAGGAAGGAATCATTCCACAGTATTGAAGCAGAACAGGGTTCAGTAGGGGAGTTTAAAGCCTGGGTAATAGGAACAATCCTATTACACCTTGCTGCACTGACTGCAGATCCAAATTGCTATTATACAGCTCTGTAATTCCAGAAAACCGTTCTTATTATTTGGGTGCAAGTGCTGTTTGATACAGCCATTAACAGGGTTTATTACTAGGAAATATTTCTATGTCTTATGTGCCCTTCTGCAGTGCAGTTTTACACTGAACACAAATATAAACGCAACACTATCGGTTTTGATCCCATTTTTCATGAGCTGAACTCAAAGATCTGAAACATTTTCTACATACACAAAAGACCCATTAGTCTCAAACATTGTTCCCAAATCTGTCTAAATCTGTGTTATTGGACACTTCTCCTTTGCCGAGATAATCCATCCCACCTCATAGGTGTGGCATATCAAGGTGCTGATTAGACAGCATGAATATTGCACAGGTGTGCCTTATACTGCCCACAATAAAAGCCCACTCTGAAATGTGCAGTTTGATAACACAGCACAATGCCACAGATGTCACAACGTTTGAAGGAGCGTGCAATTGGCATGCTGACTGCAGAAATGACTACCAGAGCTATTGCTCGTGCAATGAATGTTAATTTCTCTACCATAAGCCGTCTCCAAGGGCGTTTCAGAGAATTTGGCAGTACATGCAACTGGCCTCACAACCGCAGACCACGTGTAGCCACACCAGCCCAGGACCTCCACATCCAGCATGTTCACCTCCATGATCATCTGAGACCAGCCACCCAGACAGTAACAATCGGTTTGCATAACCAAAGAATTTCTGCACAAACTGTCAGAAACTGTCTCAGGAAAGCTCATCTGCATGCTCGTCATCCTCATCGGGGTCTGGACCAGACTTCAGTTTGTCGCCGTAACCGACTTGAGTGGGCAAATGCTCACATTCAATGGCGTCTGGCACGTTGGAGAGGCGTTCTGTTCATGGATGAGTCCCGGTTTTCACTGTTCAGGGCAGATAGCAGACAGCATGTTTGGCATCATGTGGATGAGCGGTTTGCTGACGTCAATATTGTGGATCGAGTGGCCCATGGTGACATTGGGGTTATGGAATAGGGAGGCGTATGTTATGGACAACGAACATAGGTGTATTTTATTGGTGACATTTTGAATGCACAGAGATGCAGTGACGAGATCCTGAGGCCCATTGTTGTGCCATTCATCCACGGCCATCACCTCATGTTGCAGCATGATAATGCACGGCCCCATATTGCAAGGATCTGTACACAATTCCTGGAAGCTGAAAACATCCAAGTTCTTGCATGGCCAGCATACTTATTGATACACATACCCATTGAGCATGTTTGGGATGCTCTGGATAGGCGTAAACAACAGCGTGTTCCAGTTCCTGTCAATATTTAGCAACTTCGCACAGCTATTGAAGAGGAGTTGTCCAACATTCCACAGGCCACAATCAACAACCTGATCAACTCTATGCGATGGAGATGTGTTGTACTAAGTGAGGCAAATGGTGGCCACACCAGATACTGCCTGGTTTTCTGACCACCCCCACCCCAGTAAGGCAAAACTGTGCACATTTCAGAGTGGCCTTTTATTGTGGGAGTCTAAGGCACACCTGTGCAATATTTTTGCTGTTAAATCAGCACTTTGATATGCCACACCTATGAGGTGGGATGGATTATATTGGCAAAGGAGAAATGCTCACAAACACAGATTTAGACAGATTTGTGAACAATATTTGAGAGTAATGGGTCTTTTGTGTATGTAGAAAATGTTACAGATCTTTGAGTTCAGCTCATGCAAAATGGGAGCAAAACTGAAAGTTTAGCGTTTATATTTTTGTTCAGTGTATGTTCTAAAGCATTTTTTTGCCTGTATTAGTGGGAAAAAAGGTTTTATTAGCCGTTGGGTGGGGAAGTGAGAAAATTACAGCACCAAAAAAATATATTTGCTGTTCAGCGGTGCAGGTATATGTTCTAAAGCCCTTTTTGTCGTGTATTAGTGGCAAAAAAATATATATTATTTACCGTTCAGCGGTTCAGTTATATGCTTTAAAGGCCTTTTTGGCATGTATTAGTGGCAAAAAAATATATATTTGCTATTTAGCGGTGCAGTTATATGTTCAAAAGCCCTTTTTGGTTTGCATTAGTGCCAAAAAAATATATATTATTTGCCCTTCAGTGGTGTAGTTATACGTTGCAAAGCCCTTTCTGGGATGTATTAGTGGAAAAATATATATATATTATTTGCCATTCAGCGGAGCAGTTGTATGTTCTGAAGTGCTTTTTAGCGTGTATTAGGGGGAAAAAAAATATTATTTGCTGATCAGTAGTGGAGTTATATGTTCTAAAGCCTTTTGTGGAGTGTATAAGTGGAAAATAGTAAGGGCCTATTTGCCGTTCAGCGGTGCAGTTATACGTTCTAAAGCCCTTTTTGGAGAGTATAAGTGGAAAAAAAGGGCATATTAGAAGTTGTCTGGTGAAGTGAGAAAATTACAGACGTTTTTGGGGTGTTTTAATTTCCTATTTATTTATTTATTTATTTGATCTAACAGTATGTCAGACAGAGAAGTGCCAGGCCCTGCATAAGGGAAGGGGCACAGGCCTAAATGTTTCTGGCACAGGCAAAGGTCGCAGCAGAGTAAGGGGTCATGGCAGCAGGAGACGCAGCGAGAGGCCTAAGATCCCAGTGTCATTTAGTGGTCGTGTCTTGACCAGCAACCCAGCGGTCTTGAATGGTTGACTTGGTCATCCACTTCATCCCAAGTGACATCAGACACCCCCAGCCAAGAGTCGGTGGGTTCGTCAGACACAACCCTCAGTTGGCATGGCCCAGGAACAGGCCCTGTACCCTCACCTGTCCTCAACCCGCCTCTGTCCTTTTCTGTTCCCTCAGCCAGAGAAGTATTTTATGCTGTGGGCTCAGCTCCACTATACAGCGAGGACGAGCTACTAGAGGACAGTCAGCAGCTACTGGCCAGCCAAGACGTGGAGGAGACATCCGCTGCTTCCTCTGGTAGGCGAGCAAGTAGTGATGAGGAGAGTGGCGTGGGAGGTGGTGTTGCGAGCGGTCAGGCTCCTGACCTAGAATATTTATTGCGAATATCGGCACTTCGAGAATTCGCAAATATTTAGAATATAGTGCTTTATATTCGTATTATTAATTTTTTTTTCCATCTGAACACATGATTCCTCCCTGCTTCTTGCTTGTGAGCTAATGAGAAGGCAGCAATGTCTTTGTCTGAGCTTAGCAACATCCCTAGCAACTAATAGGAAAGTTGCCTACCCCATTATTATATAAGAACCTCCCCAGCAGGCATTTTCTGCATTTTTTTTACAGTTATGAGAGATAAAGCAGTGTCATTGCTGTGCTCTGTGTTTTGCTGTCACATAACATAGTTAGTTAGCATATATATATAAATATATAATAGTGAGTATAAGATAGTCTGTGTAGGTTAGATAGTGATATAGTGTAACTGATAGGTTCCAGTGCAGGGCGTTTGGTAGGGTGATAGGTTCAGCTGTCTATACATACGTGCTACAGACTTAGTTCTGTGATATCACAAGTTCACAACAATACTTAGTGCACCAATCAGTAATATGTAGTCAGACGTGCTAAAATGTGAAGTTGCCTGTATTGCGCATCAATTGCTGATTTGCGCAATCGCAAATATATTAGAGCACTCTATGCATGTGAATGGATTGTAACGTTCTGCCGTGCCAAGCATTTTCTTCAGTCTCAGTAAACTCCTAGCGGCCTGGAAAATGTAGCAAAAGGGACCCACGCCTGTATTGCGCACGTAATATGTGAACTTTACACTGCCGATTTTCGCAAACAAGAAAATAATCGTGAATTTGCAAATATATGATGAATATCCGCCCAAATATTCGTGAAATATTGAGAATTCGAATATTGCCTGTGCCGCTCATTACTTCTTGCCACTCTGTGGTCTCCTGATGCTAGCTGCCACCCCCACACTATGTCACCTTGCCACTCTGTGGTCTCCTGATGATGCTGCTACCTCAATACTATGTCACCTTGCCACTCTGTGGCCTCCTGAGGATGCTGCTGCTACCTCCACACTGTGTCACTGTGCCACCCTGTGGCCTTCTCCTGAGGCTGCTGCTGCTACTACTTCCACACTCCGTCATTGTGCCACTCTATGGACTCCTGATGCTGCTGCCACCTCCAAACTGTCATTGTGCACCCTGTGGCCTCCTCCTGATGCTGCCGCTACCTCCACACTCTGTCATTGTGCCACTCTATAACCTCCTGATGCTGCTGCTCACACCTCCATACGGTCATTGTGCCACTTTGTGGACTACTCTTGATGCTGCTGCTGCCGCTACCTCCACGCTCTGTCATTGTGCCACTATATGGACTCCTGATGCTGCTGCCACCTCCAAACTGTCATTGTGCACCCTGTGGCCTCCTCCTGATGCTGCTGCTGCCACCTCCACAATGTTATTGTGCCACTCTGTCGTCTCCTCCTGATGCTGCTGCCACCTCCAGACTCTGTCATTGGGCCACTCTGTGGTCTTCTTATGCTGCTTCCACCTCACTACTATGTCATAGGGCCACTCTGTTTCCACCCTCCCCACTTCATGACTGGGCCAATTTTTTGCCTTACGGCCTGGCTGACATCATCATTTATTTGACCCTTCTTCTGATCTGTCAAAAGGAAGATAAAATGAGACGCACAACAGATCCTGTCTATGTAACAGCTATAAGAACTGCATGACATGGTCCCTATTTTGTTTTAGAGTTGGCTTATGATTTGGTAGCCAAAAGCAGGAGTGGGTACAAAACACAGAAGACATGCAAATATTCCATTCACATGTCATCTCTGTTTTGGATCCACTCCTGTTTTTTTGGGCTTTAGCAACACTGATGTATTACTGACCAAATGCTGACCGAGTGAAGGCGGATTCTCCACAGACAGGATCCTTTTTTGGGAGGTTATTGTTCTGACGGATCAGATGAAGGGCAAAATAATCAGTGACGTCAACACAAACTTACTGCTGACACCCTCTCCACTCTGTCGGGGAGGTTCTACTTGTATAAGCATTCAATAGAACAGGTTCTGTAGACATCTATGTGGAATCAGCTGCCAACTGTGTAAAAGGAGTGCGCTTCTTTTT
The DNA here is from genome assembly GCA_033119425.1 of Bufotes viridis. NCBI lineage: Eukaryota > Metazoa > Chordata > Amphibia > Anura > Bufonidae > Bufotes > Bufotes viridis. The sequence goes on from CM065591.1 coordinate 131,591,225, forward strand.
GACTCTAACATTGACCTGTAAGGCTGAGTTCACACTTGAGTTATTTGGTCAGTTTTGACCCCGTAACTGCCCAAATAAGTGAAGTGTGCAGTGATTCTAAGAGCGATGACTCATTTGCCTGTCGTACTGACTCACAGTATTGTTTCACTACCACAGCAGACTCCCTATGCGTGTTACTGCAAGGCACTGTGTTCTACACCACTATACAGGCTCTCTGCAGCCAAGAAATAGCCGTTTTGTAACACAATTCGCAGCAAAAAAAAATCGTATCAAACCGAATTTCTTTTTTTAAATTCGGCTAACCGGCCGAATCGTATTTTTGAGAAATTCGCTCATCTCTAGATATAACTGCTCTGGAATCACTTGTATGCTCTGCAGCATACTGGTGTAACACAACTATCTACCTATGTCTGGTCACTCTATGTTGGTAATATAGGGATTATATTCAGTCACTGCTTAGTGGCATTTGTAGTGGCCATTGTACGTAGTCATTTCATGAGTTAGGGACTCACTCAGGTAATGGATGCATGGCTCAAACTACTGATTTTCTCTGAAGAGAGATGACATCACAAGAGTCTAGAGCTAGCCAAGATTCTAATAATGACATCACAAGTGGTGCCTTAGCATGGGAGCGGCCATATTAAATGTAATGACTTACAATCTAGATAATGGAATAATCCTTTTGAATGTCTTAGAGAGGATTTTTATAAAATCACCTAAGTAAAATCCCTTGACTGTTCTAGACCAATAGGAATCCTGACATTAATCCCTTTAACTACCCTAGACCACCAGAGATTTCAACATTAATCCGTTCACTGCCATAGACTATCAGGGATTCTCAAGGGATAACCCCTTTACCCCTTTCGCTACAAGAGCCGTACATGTATGGACCTGGAGCGATGTGTAAACATGAAGCCTGCTTGAAGGTGCAGCGGGCGCCATGGCCAGCAGATCTGCGGCTAATTACCATGACTGGCAATAATGATGATCATGGTAATTAAATGCTTTAGATGCCGTGACCAAGTGAGAAATGAGCAAAAAATAAGCCCCTAAACATCTCAGTAGACATAAGTATAAAAAAGTTATGGGGTCAGAATTTGGTGATGTAAAAAAAACTAAAGTTTAAATTTATTTTTACACTATTTAGACTTAAAGAACCTGAACAGCTCTAGATTTTAGCTAAAAGCGCATTAGAAATATAAAATGTAGGATATGAGTTTTTTTTTAATACTGCTGTTTTTTCTGTTTAGTGGCATTTTTTTGCAAAAAAATAAAATAAATTAAATAAATAAAGAATAAAAAACCTTATGTTGTTATGGCCTTTTTTAAGCAGTAAGAGGCCAGTACCAATTTTTGTGGGAAGGAAGCTTAAAATATATGCAAATGATAATATTATATCAATGAAGCCTGGCAGGTATAGGTTTGGTATAGTATGTGCAAGCACGTGAATAGCCATGCACAGTGTCGGACTGGGGTGCCTAGGGCCCACCATTAAATTTATAGGCTCATATATAAGCCACAAAATCATCGCAAAAAATAAAATAATTTTTTAAAAATATATATATTATATCATACATTACTATGATACAGTCAGTTCAGGTCCAGGGATTGGCCTAGGAGAAGAGGCCATCACAAGGACCTTATCATGGGCGAGTGCATGAGCCCTAGAGTTAAATCTCTTCCAATAAATTTATATGTCAATCTGCTCAGCTCCTTGGGTTCTGTACCAAGGTGCCTGCAGATTGTGCCGCGTTTTCATGGAGATAGGTTCCCTTTAAATTACCGGGGTTGAGTTGCAAAACCACATACAACCTGTATTATGTTTATGCAAGATATGTTTTTTAATCCAGAACTATTACCACATAAACCAATGTTTTTTTTTTTATATACCTATAGACTTTGTATGATGATCTACACCAAGGCCACAGGGAACTAGCACTCCAAATATTGAATATAATATTATATAACAGTCAGAAAATACTAAGTATAGTAATAATTGCTCACAGCCTTGGCATACTCTGCAACTATTTAGAGAAATTGGAAAGCGTACAGCTTTTTTCTTGCATGTATTTAGTCTTGGGCTTTTTTCCATTCTTGAAGAAAATAAACATTGTGGCCGGATACATTGTAGTTTTCGTTAACCATTTTATATACGAGTATTACAGGGGTGCACCTAGCCTTTCTGCTGCCTGAGGCAAAAACTGAAACAGCGCCCCCATGCCAATTTCTTCACCTAACCCCTTTGCCATGATGAAAGCGCTCATTGCCCATGGCCCTTCTGCTGCCCTCCTCTTGCCCCTTCATGGTGCTGCCTGAGGCAATCGCTTCACCTGGCCTCATTGGTGGCACAACTCTGGAGTGCTACTGATCAATATTACACTGGCTGTTAGAGATAAGATCAAATATATGTACATTCATTTGTCAGAATTAAATAATACTTAGTCTAATGCATGCTTTTGGTTGGGACTGATATCTTCTAGTGGATATACTGATATAGATGAAGTCATCCCACAGCATACTGAATTGATGAAACCCACCTTCAACATATTTGAGCTGGTAGAAGAACATTGGCATGAAATGCACCTCTGCCAGATACTGGTTTAAGAACTGATAGACGTACAGGTCATTACTGATTCCCCGCAACTCATAGGCTCCCTAGTTATGAAATGGCATTCCTCTTTGTTAGGTTTACCATTCCCTATTTTTTTCATAGTTTATATATACATATGTTTATAGTTTATATATACAATAAATAGAGGTGAGCGAATCGAAGCTGAAAAAGTGGAATTCGATCCGAATTTCAAAAATTATTTGATTCGCAACTAATCTCAATTTCCACATGCTTCGTGGTAATGAATCACATTTTTTTCCTAAAATGGCTCCTGCACATGTTAGGACATGGAGCAAGGAACTCTGAGAACAAGAGATCACCCACAATACCATGCATGCAGCCAATCAGCAGCCTGTCAGCCCTGTGATGTCACAGTCCTATAAATAGCCTCAGCCATCTTGGATTCAGCCAGTTTCCAGTGAACTTAGTGCAGGAGGAGACGTCATCAGGCGCTAGGGACAGTGCTAGGAAAGACTTGAAAACGTATATTTTGCTCAATAGAAGTTCAGGAAAAGAGCATTACAAGTGTAGGGAAAGGATAGGGAGGAATTATTACACAGTATTGAAGCAGAACCGGGATTCAGTAGGGGTGTTTACATCCTGGGTAATAGGAACAATCCTATTACACCTTGCTGCACTGACTGCAGATCCAAATTGCCATTATACTGCTGCTCATTTCAGGTTTGCAATAGTTGATACCTCTGTAATTCCAGTTCTTGTTATTGGGGCCTTATTAACCCTTGGCGGTGCAGTTATATATAGGTTCTAAAGCATTTTTTGTCATGTATTAGTGGGGGGGGGGAGGGGGCTAAAAAATTACAGCCCTTTTTGGTGTCTATTAGTGGCAAAAAAATATATTATTTGCCTTTCATGGCTGCAGTTATATGTTGGGCGTGTATTAGTTGGGACAAAGCAAAAGGGCTTATTACCCATTGAGTGGTGAAGTGAGAAAATTAAAGCCCTTTTTGGCGTGTATTAGTGGCAAAAAAAAACTTTATTTGCCGTTCACGGCCACAGTTATATGTTCTAAAGCCTTTTTTTTGGTGTGTATTAGTGGGGAAAAAGAAAGAAGGCTTATTAGCCGTTTTGTGGTGAAGTGAGAACATTAAAGAACTTTCTGGTGTGCATTAGTGGCAAAAAAAAACTTTATTTGCCGTTCAGGGCCGTAGTTACATGTTCTAAAGTCTTTTTATGGCGTGTATTAGTGCTGCTTATTAGCCATTGTGTCGTGAAGTGAGAAAAAAACAGCCCTTTTTTGCGTGCATTATTATTATTACTCTGCACCTTTCAGAGAACTTATGGCTTGTGCCGAGCTGAGGTGGAGGGTCCCAAGCTGTCATTTCTTTACCAAAAAGGCAGTACCAGCCCTGCACACTTATGTGAAACAGAAGGTGGGCCAGTCCTTGAGCCTTTCAGTGTCTGCCAAAGTGCATGGCAGTGCCGATATGTGGAGCTGTAACTACAGTCAAGGACAATATATGTCCTTTACGGCCCACTGTGTAAATGTGGTTTCTGCACAGCCAAACCAGCAACCTGGTCAGGTGACACCGCTTTCACCTCCACATTCTCACGACATTGGTCCTGCGACAATGTCCGCCTCTGTCTCCTCCACCTTGTCCTCAGCCTCCAATATAGGGACAATTCACAGTGCCCCACCAGCATACCACATGTGTAGGGCATGGCGGTGTCACACTGTTCTGCACCTAGTTTACCTGGGCGAACGGAATTACACAGGGGAGGAACTGCTTTGTGTTCTTCATCAAGAAATCGAATCCTGGCTTTCTCTGCGACAACTCAAAATCATAAGCGTGGTGACCGACAATGGGAAGAACATGGTGTCGGCGCTGCATCAAGGAGGGCTCAGCCATGCGCCCTGCATGGCACATGTGTTCAATCTGGTTGTCAAGTGTTTCCTGAAGTCTTCCACCGATCTGCAAGACATCTTAAAAATGGCCAGAAAACGTTGCATGCACTTTAGCCACTCATACACCGCCAAACACACCCTCCTTGAGATACAGCGGCAGAACCGCGTCCCCCAACATAGGCTGATATGCGACATTTCCACCTGTTAGAATTCTTCCCTCCATATGTTGGACCAACTGTACGAACAGAGAAAGGCCATAAACGATTTCTTGATCATACAGGCGGCAGAGGTACTCCCCTGTGTAACTTAGATGTTAGCCAGTGGCAGCTCATGCTCGACACCTTCCATTTGTTCGTGCCATTTGAGGAGGCCACTTTATTTGTCAGTCGCCAAGACTACGGGATGACCAACATCATTCCTCTGATTCATATCCTGGAAAAGATGCTGGTAAATATAGCTGGTCAGGGGACTGGAGAAGTGGCGCCTACATCTCACGGCCACATGAGCCCTGTCGGGGCTGAACTGCAGGAGGAAGAGAAGGACATTAGAGCACCACCCATTTTTCTACACAGATGACAGGAGAGGAGGAGCAGGAGTAGCCGGAGTAGCAAGAGGGAGATGAGGAAGATGACCCAGACACACTGTGGCAGTATGCAGTGGAGATGGAGGGAGAGAGTCCCTCCGAGTCACTTGCCCAAATGGCCCGATGCATGCTCACTTGCTTGTGTAGTGACAGCCGAATTGTCACCATGACTACTGGGATGACTACTGGCTCTCCACAATGTTAGAGCCTCGCTACCAGTCCAAAATGGGGGCATTTTTTACACCCGCTGAGAGGGAGGACAAACTCAACTACTATAGAGACATCCTATGTAGTCACTTGGCCGCTGCCTATCTGCGCCATTGTCCTTCCTATCGCACGTTCCACTGCCATGGCTGTCTGGGGGGGGATTGTGTGGAAGAAGCAGTACCAGCTCCATCAGTACCAGCCTGAGTCTAGAGTCGCTGATGAGCAGCTTTCTTCACCTGCATAGTGAAGAAACTACTGACCAACAGATAGACATAGAGCAGAACCTGAAACTGCATGTGGTGGCATACTTGGAGTGCACCCTGCCAGCCGTCTTTGAAGATCCACCGGTCTACTGGGCAGCCAAACTGGATTTGTTGCCGCAACTGGCCAAATTTGCCCTGGAAAAGCTGTCCTGCCCGGCCAGTAGTGTGGCATCTGAGCGGGTGTTTAGTGCGGCAGGGCCATAGTTATCCCAAGGCGAACTCGCCTGTCCACCCAAAATGTGGAGAGACTAACCTTTCTCCAGATGAATCAGGTGTGGATCAGCCAGGATATCCACCCACCAATGCCTCACCCAAACCTTGACTAAAGAGACCGGTTTCTTCTGGCTACCTGCCTCAGCTTCTATTGTGGTGCCACCCACCTGTTGTCACACATCTGATGCCAAGTGCTCCTTCTTTCACACACCATCTTCAGCTGGTACTGGTATTGCCACCCACCTCCCCACTCTGTCACAGGTCACTCTGTGGTCTCCTAAAGCTGCTGCCACCTTCACACTGTCACCTTGCCACTTTGTGTTCTTCTGATGCTGCCACCACCTCCACACTATGTCATTTTGCCACTCTGTAGCCTCCTCATGCTGCTGCTGCTGCCAACTCCACACTCTGTCATTGTGCCACTCTGTGGCCTCCTTATGCTGCAGCTGCCATCTCCACACTCTGTCATTGTGCTACTCTGTGGCCTCCTCAGGCTGCTGCTGATGCCACCTCACCACTATGTCACTGGGCCACTCTGCGGACTTCTCAAGCTGTTCTCCCACCATCGCTACTCCATGACTGGGCCACTATTTGCCTTTTTGGCCTGGATGACATCACCATTTATTTGATCCTGATCTGTCAGGAGGAAGGAAAAATGAGACGCACAATGGATCCTGTCTGTGTAGCAGCTGTAAGGCTTGTATGGTCCCATCAGAATTGGCTTATGAATTGATAGCCAAAAGCAGGAGTGGGTACAAAACACAGAAGACATGCAAATATTCCATTCACGTGTCACCTCTGTTTAGCATCCACTCCTGTTTTTTTGGCATTAGTAATACTGATGGATTACTGACCAAATGCTGACTGAGTGAAGGCGGATGCTCAACAGACAGGATATGTTTTTTGGGGGTTATTGTTCTGACAGATCAGAGGAAGGGCAAAATAATCAGTGAGTGACATCAACACAAACTTACTGCTGACACCCTCTCCACTCTGACGGGGGTGCTCTACTTGTATAAGTGTTTAATAGAACAGATTCCATAGACATCTATGTGGAAACAGCTGACGATGGTGGAATAGGAGTGCACTTCTTCTTGACGTTAACATTGATCTTTGTGAAGGCTGAGTTCCTACTTGAATTATTTGTTCAGTTTTGGACACGTAACTGGCCAAATAAGTGTGCATTGATTCTAAGTGCGACGCCTGTCATCTGCGTGTCATACTGACTCACAGTATTGTTAACTACCACAGCAGACTCCCTATGTGTGTTACTGCAAGGCACAGTGTTCTACACCACTATATAGGCTCTCTGCAGCCAGGAAATAGCTGTTTTTTAATGTGATTCACCTCAAATAAATTCTGATCAAATCGAATAGCTTCGGAAAATTCGGCGATCCAGCCTAATAGATTTTTGAAAAATTCGCTCTAACAATAAATTTAAATGGTCACGGCTAGTGTTGATCACGAATTTTCGAATTGCGAATTTTAATTGCAAATATCGGCACTTCGAGAATTTGCGAATATTTAGAATATCGCGGAATATATTCGCAATCGCGAATATTAATTTTTTTTAAATACCAGTTTATGCGAATTTGTATGCGAATTTTTATGCGAAAGTTTTTATATGCGAACTTTTGCAATCATGAAAATAATGAGTCATTATTTTCTTGATTGCGAAAATTCGCATATAACAATTCGCATAAAAATTTGCATAAACTGGTATTTAAAAGATACGTCATTATTAATGACGTATCTTTTAAATACCAGTTTATGCAAATTTTTTGCAAATTTTCGCAATCAAGAAAATAATGACTGGAGATTACGAATTTGCGTATTCTCGAATATATGGCGAATATTCGCCCAAAAATATCGCAAATTCGAATATTGCCCCTGCCACTCATGACTAGTTACGGCATGTAACATCATCTTATGCCTGCTGTATCAGCCCTACAAAATCTGCAGTATCTCAGCCCTACAAAATCTGCAGTATAAGAACAGGACCAGCTCTATGTGTGTGTAACCGACAGTCTGCACTAGATACCTTGCTGAATTGGGCACCACAGAATACCTGGCACCAAAGACTTGATACTATAGTGAAATTAATTTAGCAGAGATTGTGTTCAGGAATTGCAATTGACTTCTATTATGTTTCTTTTTGTATGAAGCAGTTGTGTTTCTATTACTTCAGCACTATTTGGTTTTATTGTACTGTAGGCAAATGCATATGGCCAATGTGTGCCGCTGTTATTTGTACAACGTGCTATAGGATGTTTATAGTTAGGCACTGCATGGCATAGTTATTTGTATATTGCATAATTGGGTATAAAATGTGAAGCAACCAACAGAAGGTTCCAAAAAGAATATCATCCAATGTACAGTTGGTTCTTTTCTAGGCAGGCAGAAATGGCAAAGTATCACACCCAAAAGTCATCTGTTATCCACGCCATGGAAGAACTATGCAGATTTTGATTAATTTTTTGTCGATAATACAATCTTAAAAAGATCCTCCAGTTCATGAAAAAAATTACATTGACTGGTCTATGAACAAAACACTTACATGTTGACCTCCTTTTCATCTCTAGATCTGACAATTCCTGGGCTCCAAGATGATCACAGTGCTTCTCTGACTACTTGAGGCACACTAGCAGTTGAAAAAACTTCCTGCTTGACCAGACCTTAACCAGAGCTGCTCATATGAGCAGTGCTGGCCAATCCAAGGGCATCAGGAAGTGTCTTGGACCACCAAATGGACCATGTGCATCAGGTAAACTCAAGAAGCATTGTAGCCATCTTGGATGGCAGAAGAGAAGCCCGGGAATTTGTGGACCTACAGCTGAAAGCAGGACATATGAAATTAGGGAATTAGGTAAAGGTTCTGTTCTGGAAACAAACATACTGTAACACTTGCATTGTTAATGAGATTTTTTTTTTTCTTGAACGGGATGGCCTCTTTAATTCTTTCTGAATGTTTAATCTCATTGTACAAATTACTGAGTTACTATTATTCTGCCAGACATTAAAATCTGAAAAATGTATGTCTAGAAAATATTTATCTACAAAGATTGAGTGCATAGATGGCTTTCCACCCCTCTGTATCAGAATCACCTGTGCCATTGGTTGGATAGCCTATACAGCTGAAATTTAATAGTACATTCACTCCACATTTCTTTAATTCCTGTTTTACGTCAAAGCACAGGAGGAAGTGTGTTTCCTAAATTAGATCTGTATAGTCTCCAGGAAAGCTCCTTGTACTGACAGAGATGGAGGAGGTAACAGGAGGGAACAGATTTCTAGATTGCACACAATGTTATTTTGTAGCCATGAAGCTATTGACCTCTAATAAGCTGAAAAGTGCTTGTAGTATAATCTTCAATTAAATAGGAATTCAAGGGAATGAATATTATATATAAAGTTATAAAAATACAAAACATTTTCTCCTGTTTAATTGTATAGATTTCTTGAGCTTGTCCGTTTCATACTAGAGTATAATGCTAATAGAGTTTTGTGATGTATTTGACTAGTCTAAATTTAAGCAAAGGTTACAAAGAAAGAAAAGAGAAGTTGTTCTATGTGTAATCTTATGATTAAAGATCATTTCAACTTAAAGCAGATCCTAATATATTATGTTTCCTCTAAATTCAGGCAGAAAATAAATATTGTGCTATTTGTCTAATTGCCCAATTTGTTCAGCACGGACGGACCATGGACCTATTCAAGTTGAATGGGTCAGGATCCGTCTGCGTTCCCCAATGCACGGAATGGTAAATCAATGGCCATATGTATGAGGCCTAAGTCTGGCTATATTATTAGTCACACGCTAATTTTCATGTGGTGAAAATTTGATGTGGGAGGGCATAAGATACTGGGAACAACTACATTTCCATGTGAATTTTTAAATTTCGACATTTTAGGCTTGATATGATAAAATTAAAAGGTAAAGGCATAATTAAACAGATATTTCAGGGAAGATCGATACACTGTGTTATGCCTAAAGATACCCTTTTTAGGGCCAGCACAGCGGTCAATTATTAGGAATTAACTGTTTGTTCCCAATAATTGCCTGCTTATCTCAGGAGGTCAGGTAATGAGGGGTCATTACTGTGATCTCTCTTCCCCATATAAAATATATTTTTCTGTGTAACAGACCCCTGTTTACACAGCAATATCTCAATCATCGAGAGATCAACAGCACAGGGTAAGTAACAGGAAGCAGAATTCCAAGGAATGTTCTTTCCCGATACATGCCCTGATCATTGGCCAGTGTAAAGCGGCCTTAAAGGAAATGTGTCATCAGGAAATGACCAATTGTTTTAATCCCTTTTTATGTTTAACACATTTTTAACCCTTTCAGTACTGGGCCACTTTTCACCTTAAATCCCAGGCCGATTTTTGCAAGTCTGACATGTGTCAATTTATGTGGTAATAACTTTGGAACACTTTCACTTATACAAGCCATTCTGAGATTGTTTTCTCGTGGCACATTGTACTTCATGATAGTGGTAAATTTAAGTCGATATATTTCACCCATATTTAAAAAATAATCCAAAAGTCACCAAAAATTTGAAAAAATTCACAATTTTCTAAATGTGAATTTCTCTTTTTTTAAGACATATAGTAATACCACATAAAATAGTTATCAATCAACATTCCCCATATGTCTGCTTTATGCTGGCATAATTTTGTAAATGTCAATTTAATTTTTTTGAGGACGTTAGAAGGCTTCGAATTTTAGAAGCAATTTTTTAAATTTTCAACAAAATTTCCTAATCAATTTTTTTAAGCACTAATTCAGTTATAAGGTGATTTTGAGGGACTTGCGTAATAAAGACCACCCATTTTAGAAACGACACCACTCAAATTATTCAAAACTAGTGTTACAAACTTTATTAACCCTTGAGGTGTTCCACAAGAATTGAAGGAAAATGGAGGTAAAACTTCAAAATTTCACTTTTTTGGTAGATTTTTTTTGCCAATCATTTTTTTCTTGCAACACAGCAAGGGTTAACAGCAAAATAACCTCAACATACATTACTCTGATTCTGCAGTTTACAGAAATACCCCATATGTGGTGGTAAACTGCTCTATGGGCACGTGGCAGTGGTCAGAAGGAAAGGAGCGCCATATGAATTTTGGAGGCAGATTTTGTTAGAATGGTTTTTAGGCACCATTTTGTATTTGAAATGCATACCCCTACAGTGGAAGCCATCAAAAAGTGACCCCATTTTGGAAACTACACTGCTTAAAAAATATACCACCCGAGCACTTTGACCCATAAGCATTTTTCTGAATTTGGAAACACTTGGCTGTAAAAAAATAAAATGTTGCTTTAGCCCCAGATTTTTCATTTTCACAAGGGATAACAGGAGAAAAAGCACCCCATAATTTGTTACCCATTTTCTCCTGAATACGGTAACACCCCATATGTAGTGGTAAACTGCTGTGGGGGCACATGACAGGATTCAAGTGGTGCCATATGGCTTTTGCAGCATAGATTTTGATGGTTTGTTTGGTCTGTGGGTGCCAATGGTTTTTATTTTTTGACTGATTGTCTTATATGGGGGCTCATTTTTTGCGAGATGAGGTAACGTTTTCATTGGTACCATTTTCATGTACATAAGACTTTTTGGTCGCTTGGTATTACATGTTTTGTGAGGCAAGGTGAAAAAAATGGCTGTTTTAGCATAGTTTAAAAAAAAAGGTTTTTATAGCATTCGCCTCATATCATTTGATATTTTTAAAGAACAGGTTGTTACTGACACGGTAATACCAAATGTGTCTATTATTTATATTTTTGTTAAGTTTTACACATTAAAAGCATTTTTTAACAGATTAAAATCTTGTTTTTGTGTTGCCATATTCTGAAAGCCCTATTTTTTTTCTTTTTTGGGCAATTCTCTTAGGTAGGGTCTCATTTTTTGTGGGATGAGATGATGAATTGGTACCATTTTGGGCTAAATACGCCTTTTTGATCGCTTGGTCTTACTTTTTGAAAGGCAAGGTGACCAGAAAATAGCAGTTTTGGCACCGTTTTTTTTTTCTTTTTTTACTGCAGTCACCTGACGGGGTGGATCATGTGATATTTTTATATTTTTACAATTTTTTTAACTTTATTTTGGGAAAATTATAATTTTTTTTACTTGAAACTTTTAATTTTTTATTTGTAAAACTTAATTTGTTTTCCTTTTTTTTTTATTTATTTTTTGTCCCACTCTGGGGGTCTAATCCCCTTTACAATGCATTGCAAAACATCTGTATTGTAATGCATTGGCTGTAAGTGTATTTCTGAGTGTAAAACACTTACAGCCTGCTTCCTGTGAGGCTAAGGAGGGCATCGGGCTGCCGTTCCAGCCATCAGTTCCTCGTCACAGCAGCGCGGGGACCCAATGGATACTCGGGACCCATGAGGATACCGCACATGCTGCGGTCAGCACTGACCGTGGCAGTGTGAGGGTTAAAGCGCCAGCATCGGTGTTTTCACTGATGTTGGGACAGCTCCTGCACCCGCCCGATCAGCTTGCCGTAGATGTATGGCGCTGAGATTTCAGACCCAGTTCCCAGAGCTGTACATATATGGTGCTGGTATCCTACAGGTTAATTTTTGATGATGTTATTTTTAATTTTCCATGTCACTATTTAAAGAAAAACTATAAAACCCAGCAGTTTTCGCTCTGACTATTAAGCCTAATAATAGTTGCCACTTCTTGGTCTATACGGATCATTTTAGTGCAGTTACCTGCTCATCTATACACAGAGGTGATTGTCAAAGCTTATCTATTCTTTCCTTGTGCACAGGTCACAGAGCATGTCTATAAAGCTCTCCCACAGAAATCAATAATGTCTCCTCCTGTCCATTGTGTATATGGTCCATGGGGTTGCCGTAAAGCTATTTTTTTTTATTGCTGTGTAAGTGCTGTTAAGAACAGCTCAGGCAAGATGGCAGCCTCCATAATCATGTTCATAAAACTGAATAAGTAAATCTGCAATCAGAAAATAAAAAGAGATTAGGTAAAAAAGGATATGTGTTACTATCTGCTTTCAACGGGCAGATAAAATTTTGGTGAAACATTTCCTTTAATGCAGAGCCTGAGGGGACGGTGTATGACACACTGATTCAAATTCAGGAACACAAGGTGCCTCATTACCAAAAACATGTACCAAAAACATACCTTGTTGCCTCAGGCTAGTGCAAAGAGGGTATCTGCAATATTGTTAGGCATGAATTTTCGAATTGCGAATTTTAATCGTGAATATCGCAACTTCAAGAATTCATGAATATTTAGAATATAGTGATATATTCATATTTTCGAATATTCAATTTTTTTTTTCATCATAAACCTCCTTTTTGCTTGTGGCCAAATGAGAAGAGTGCAATGTCTTTGTCTGAGCTTAGCAACATTCCTGGCATCCAATAGGAAAGTTGCCTACCCCTTTAGTATATAAAAACCTCCCCACAGCCATTTTCTACAGTTTATTACAGTTCTGAGAGAGACAGAAGTGTCAATGCTGTGCTCTCTCATTTCCATTTGTCACATTACTTTAGTTAGTTAGTTAGTTAGTTAGTTAGTTAGTTAGTTAGTTTATATATATAATACAGATAGTTAGTGGGAGATAGTCAGTGTAGGTTAGATAGTGATATAGTGTAGTTAGGTTCTGCTATCCATACATATATGCTACATACATAGTGCTGTATGTATGTATGCTACAAACATACATACATAGTGCTGTGATGTCACAAGTTCACAACAATACTACACCAATCACGAATATGTAGTCAGACATGTTAAAATGTGAATTTGCACGTATTGCACCAAAATATTTGCATTATTATTGCCGATTTGTGCAATCGTGAATATATCGGAGCGCTCTATCTGCATATAAAGCTATTGTAATGTTCTGCCATGCCAACCATTTTCTCCAGTCTCATTAAACTTCAAGTAGTTTGAAAAATGTAGCTATAGTGACCCACGCCTGTATTGTACTCGCATTATGCGAATATTACATTGCCGATTTTCGCAATCTAGAAAATAATAGTGAATTCACGAATTCGTGAATATATGACAAATATTCTACCAAATATTCACAAAATATTGCAAATTCAAAAACTGCCCCTGCCGTTCACCACTAATCTGCAATTATTATATTATGAATTGTTCTGGTATGAATGTATACCAGCATAGTGGGGTATGTACCTTCCCTATTGGTAGGAGTAGGTTGGGAGATATCTAGCTAGCATAATGTGGAAAAAGTAATTGCTCCAATTGCTCCTACTCTAAGGGTCTTAGGGACCAATATTTTGATCCATTTCTTGTGTGAGACCTCTCCTCCAGAGAATTTGCAAGAACACCAAGATACTGTCTTTTTAGAAGCTACAGCATTGATAGCCTGTGAAATGACCAGCAAACCAAAACTTTACAGAACCTGCTGCAGATGAGGGACTATGGTTTAGACACTCATCACCTACATAGCATCCGGGTCAGACCAACTGAAAGCCTGCATTACAGAATGGACATCTATATACACATGTGCCAGCTTACAGCTGTTATCCAGAGGTTCAAGGGAGAGTTATCAGCAAGATAGCATATCAGAGCTGCCATAACTTGCCACTTCTCCAGCCATGTACCTCATCATCCGGGGATAAAAATTGCACTCTGTCCAAACTACTGCTGGTTGTACTAATAAGTTTTATTTTGCATTGAGTAAAGAGAGATTTTTATTCTTTCACTTCTTGATTGAAATCACCTTTCCACTGCATCTATCCCCAGGGAGCAACAGCCTGAAGGAGTACACTGTGACGCAACATCTCATCAGGGCCACTACCACTTCCATCCTCTGCACAGGCTCCTCGGGGGTGCCCTGCACTCTGTTTTCTTTTGTTAAACTACTTTTGAAAAGTGAAATCTGATTGTTTCTGTGGTCAGAAGCTTTATTTTAGTGGAATGTTTGTGGCCAGCTGTATTTTTATTAAAATACAACATGCTTTCGATATGTTACTTTTTTAGGTCTTTTTCACCATAGACTTCTTAATAGAATGTCAATAACACCAGGAAAAAAGACATCTACCAAATGTCACAAAATAAAAAATGCCATAAAAATGCCACAAAGTCTCATTTCATTTATTTTTAAATTATTATAAACACATTTTCACATTATGGAAAGCCAGCTGTACAAACATACATTTACATCTTAGGGGACAAATGTGTATTTTAGGACTCTCTGTTATTCACATGTTTTGCAGCAAGGACAATATAAAAGCAGTATAGTCTGGCATAACCAGAATCTCCTAAACTAATGCAAAATCAATAATAGTACCCCCACCTAGCATGCAACATTTATAAATGCAGATTGTTCTTATATAGAAGAGGGACCTTTGAACTCTCTTAGGCATCCCTATAGCTATACCCCTGATTGTACTGTGCTTGCATAGATGAACTCTCTTAGGCATTAGAGTCTGCTACTTCTGCACCCCTATTGCTTTACCCCTGATTGTACTGTGCTTGCATAGGAGTTAAGTATCTTGGATACAATGTTATGGAACATGAATAATTTTACCAACAATTTGTATATGTATTACATTGTTTTTTTTTTTTTTTTTGGGAGGAATAGTTTGAAGATTGTGAGATCTCTTTTTTTATCTCTCCCCACACACCCTACCAAAGCTTGATTGTATTCCATTTCCTTCCTCTATCTGGAAACTCATTGCAAAACTTGACCTTATGTGCCCCGCCGTTCATGCTGTGCCGTATCCATTTGCAAAAGACAAACACTCTATAGTTCTCTGATTTGTATTTCCAACCTTTGCATAATTCTCTGTCTAGATGTCCTGCATCTGCTGTATGTTCTCATCATGGATCGCTGCCCAGAAGTACAGAGAAATCAAATAAATGTTTAAAAGGAAAAGTTAGCTCTTTTGAATCTGTCCTTTAATGGTCTGGGGTACATTAGGGCAATTAAAGCACCTTTATGATGAGGGAACTTAAAAGCTACACCTCAGATACTTTTTGGACCTCTACATCCTTTAACCAAGGTTGTAAGCTCTGAGGGATCCCAACACTGTTCCTCAATACTTGAAACAGCTCTAATTAACCTTTGCTGCTCCACACATTCACTCCTCGGCAGTAGTGTGGATGCCAGACTTTAAGCACAGATCCCATGAAAGCAACTGCTGTAACAGTAACCCTTTTTCAAGAACTAAGGCACTCTAAAAGGGGTCAAATGGGCTTGATATTGCTAATTATACTGCTAATTATACTGGGTTTAGCATTTCTTGCCAACTAGCTCCCTCCTTTCTGCTCTGTTAGGTCCTTTTAATAATACTGTTTGAAAATGCTTTAAGATAAAGTAGGCTTGGTCACAATAAGGATATTTCAAATACTTAAAACTTTTTTAACTTCTTTAAGTAACATGATCCTAAAGTTGCAGGGGAAAAGTAGTTAGTCCTTCAATATAAATGTAAAAGCCACCACAAACCTCGTTGTTTAATTCTATACTTTCCCTTCATGACTTATTGGCTCAGGGAAGACCATAGTATATCCACATCTACCTTTAGAATAACTAATAACTATTAATAAAGTATAGCTTAATTAAATGTTCATTGTGTATGAGGTCACCCTGCCTGTTACACTCATCATCCCCAATAGAATCCATCTCAAACATCTGGCTTTAGAAGACATGCTACCTCAGAGAGAAACCCCAGCCACTTCTCCTTGTTGTCCAGCTGATCTACATCCTAGGTCTGGCTTTCAGTAGTATGTTCCCTCATGGCTCTTTGTACTGATCTGATGGATCTTTTTCAGAGCAGATATCAACATAAAGAAAAAAAAAGAAATCCAAAGAATTACATGGTAGAATAATTATTGTTACTTTGCTATTATGGAGGAATACATAAAACTATTCTGGCTTTCATTTTGTAGACGTCAAGTGGTTCCATATTTGATGACTTGACTGGCATTCATAAATCAATGAATTACTTGAAGACAAACAACTAGACTTTACAATATGAATAGAAATGAAAGAATCAGTTATTTTGAATTTTGATTCTTGTTAGAGGTAGTTGTTTACATTTGCTTTATTTCTATGCGATACCTGTAGATTTGTAACATGATATCTTGGTATTATCAGTAAACTGTGCATGATGGGCCATCTATTCAGGTTCTTTTTCCAAGTTGAGACAAACATGCCTTGACAAACCAGTATATGCAAAAAAAAAATTAAATGACAACCATATTATGCTATTTTTCTTGCTTTCGTTGACTAATTTCTAATGAGCAGAACTGAGCTACACTAACAGTCATAGCCTCATGTATGAATTCACTGCTATGTGTAAAGTTACACTGAAGGAGACAAAATGCTATACCATACACCACGTCCCATTCATTCTGCTAATCATGGTGGTTCTAAGCCTTTAATATTCAATCCTAAAGACTTACCATCAATGGAACGTTATGGAAAACCCTTGTATAATGTCGTATAATAGACCGCCAGTTATTGATTCTATTTCTCATACTACTTTGCAAGTGTGAGGCAGTGAAGGTTACATTTGATGTTACATGGTCATAGTTTTCTCAAAAAACTTTGCATAACTCAATAGTGCAAGTCAATATAAGAAACCTTGTAAAATATATTATCAGAGAAAAATGTTTCTTTCTCCCTCCACCTCGTCCTAAACTAACATCTCTGCTAAATTCATTATGAGAGGGCTGTCCACTCACTGAAGGATCAGATTACATTCCACCCATAGAAGAATATGGAGAGAAGAGAGTTGATCAGGAGTGAGCTACAGTGACAGTGCAGTTAAAGAGACAGAGACACATGCTGTCCATAGAAGTATATGAAGTGGTGAGGAAGAATGCTGCTAGAAAAAGAAAATGTATTTTCTCCAAGATACATTATAAAGTTTCTTGTATTCACCTGCTTTCGGCTGCAGCAGTCATGTGACCAAGCCACAGCCTGGTCCTGTGGGGACTGTTAGTGGCTGGGAACAGGACAAGATGGGAGCATGGACATGGTGAGTCTGTGTGTGGCTCTGTGTGTCTGTGTCTCGGCTCCTTGGCCAGACAACCACTTTAAGCAATAATACGCAATAATTTTCCTTTAAATCAAGTATCAGTGGATTATAATAGGTATTGGATCAATAAGGCTGGATTCTTACATTGCAGCCATGTTGCAGTCAGGGTGCAGATGCATCCCTAAACATGTAAAAATGCAGATTGGCAAGGTCTACAAACTGATTACAGCTAAACACAGTTTGATTGTTAAAGGGAATGTCTCAATGTCAAAGATTTTTTTTCTGCCAGTTAATACCAGATAGCAACACATCTCCTATTTTCCTAATCTGATTTTATTTTCTGATTGCAGATTTATTTATTCTATTCTCTGAACATGATTATAGGGGCGGCCATCTTGCCTGAGTTGTTCTTAACAGCATTTAGAAAGCATTAAGAAAATTGCTTTACATGTGCCATAGTCACAATGGACAGATGAGTTCTATGGGAGAGTTTGCTGCGCAATTCTTTCCCCTAAAAAGTTATGTAGTTGTGTGCCTGACCTAAAATACTATACATTGTAAAGGACTATGTTCAAGTGGATTTTTTCCCCAAAACAACTAATTAAACTTTTTGAAAAATTCATTTACTAGAGTTGTGTATCTGACATTTTACTGGTCAAAAGCAGTCAAAACCAAGACATTTCCTGCTGAATGTATACCTGTCAATTACAACTGGGCAACATGGTCAACAACAATAGCAGGTAACATTTTGCTGCATTTGGGGAATATAAGACTCACTCCCTGCATGCTACATGTGATTAGTTTGGTGGTACATCCCTTTTTAAAAATGTATTGTGGCTCGTAGAAGATACTGTCCATGTCCCGGAGAGTGTCTGTACATTTCCTGCATTCTTATGTGGCTAAGAAAATTCTCCTGGACTTGTAGCGAGAAAATAGTCTGCCTTTTCACCACTTGATCAGCAGCATTCCAACTCACTGGAATTCAACTTTCATATCCTGGAACATCTGTATGAGCTACGTAAACCAGTCATTGATTATACTGTACACAAAGCCCCTACAGCAGGGAGAATGTGTTATTTTGAGCTCATGCATTGGCAACTCTTTAGGAACACATGTTGCATACTCAGACCCTTCGATGAGGCCACACGATTAGTGAGTAGGAACAAAAGTGACATAAAAAATGTTGTCGCCCTGAAATTTATATTAGAGCAACTGCTCCTGCTGATGCAACAAGGGATGGTGGAAGAAGAACAGCTTCCACATCTTGCTCACCTTGAGAGTCAATATACAGGAATAGAATATCACACAGTATAGAGAACTGATACAACTGAAATTGCAGGCAAGTCAATAAGGAATCAACAGTCTTAAATCCCCCACCTAGCTCTGGTATTGGACAGAGACAGAAATCTGATTGTCTCAGCTTCCAATCACACTGACAGGTTGCTCATCCAAGACTTGGCTTGTCATCATGGCAACCCTCCCAGCACAGTCATGCATAGTGATTTGGCTGGGTGAACTCCTGACATGAAGACTTCTGGCAATAGTAGACATTTTCTTCAGTTATATAAAGTGTCTTTATGTTGTTATCTTTGGAAGGATATGCATAATTATCATTTGATTTGAGCAATGTTTACAAGGAAAAGATCAAAGAATATAATATAGGTTGTGTTAAAGTGCACTAATCACATGGGTGTTAGTGGCAGGTGGGAAAAGTTTTAGGTTTACCTAGACTTGTGCTAGCTAAACAATATATACATCTTCTAATTAATGCTACAAAAGGAACATATTCCATAGATTTACAGAACCTGCTACAATGAGGCTGCTTACCTCTTCTCCAAGTTACAGTCATTATCGTTACTACACATGCTTGAAAAGGAAATATAACCACAGACTTCTTGTTTTTGTCATGCTGATTTCATTGTAAAATAAATAACAATAAATAACATTAATATTAGGAAAATAATAAAGTTAATATGTGTCAGGGTTTACACATCACCTCCTTATTACAGGCATGATGCATTTTTACTGTGGTTTTCCAAAATCACAAGTTTCTTGTTTCTTTCTAGTCATATGTTTTGATAAATTGGTATAATTTGCACCCGTTTTAATAATCTATATAGATTCATGCACCCTATGTTATTATTATTATAAATTTTTTATTATTATTGTTATATGTTCCATGAGAATTTACAATAATAATGTATTGCAGTGGGTGGCAGACACATCTTGATTTATTGTTTCTATTGTAATCTGAGATTATGTATCTTCTTGACACATGTGATCATTTTTAACCCTGCAAAGTAATATTTTACAGTATGTGCCTTAAACAGTTTTTACCTTACAAGGGTTGTCCAAATGTTTAATACTGATGGCTTATCCTAAAGATAGGTCACCGCTATGTTATCAGTGAGAATCCATCTCCGGGCAACCTCACCGATCAGTTGTATGAACAGGCTATGGTGGTCCGGTGAGCGGCACAGCCTCCTCATAGCTTAAAATGCACAGGGCCTTCCAATGGATAGTGACTTTTCTTGGTACTGCTACTAACTTGAATGCACCTAGTGCATGTGATTCATGACCATATGATCGATGACCATGTCACTGGACTAGGAATAGGCGGCAGTGCTCAAATTGCTGATTGTGGGGGTACTGTGAGTCAGACCCCCACAAATCAGATACTGATTACCTGTCCTGAGGATAGGTCATCAGTAATAAAGACTCGGACAACCCCTTTAGATAGAATCTTAGTATTGTGCCATTCCTCTGCTATTCATTCTAGACATTTCTAAATAAATTGACAAGTTAGAGGTGTGGTTCTACATACTCTTACAGTGTCAATCACATTGCCAGTGTCACACTATGGAAGGACACATCCTATTAACAAGGGGAATTGTTGTTTAATGAGGAATGTTGCTGAAACAAAGTAGTCACAGGTCCCCTATGGAAGTGGAAATCATTTTTGAGTAATTTTTGCCCAAAATCTGATTGAATGAGCAGAAAGATTATTTTGTAATAAACTTTTACTAAATGACGGAGGTCTGAGAGATGTTTTCAGGTATACACATTTAATAGGAACTATTGATCTTATGGTCATACCAGCAGCAGGGATTATAGAAGAGCTCATCAATCGGTTCATTCCTCACTCACAGGACGGCAGGTACAATGTTCCATTTAGGTTCCTCAAAAAAACAGAAAATGACTTTAAGACTACAGCATGAGCTATAAACAATATTTTTTTTTTTACTGGTAATTCTAAAAGAGGGCAGTACAGAACCACAATGATTCAGTGGCTGAAAACTGAATGTGTAATTGAAGGTTACATTAGGACATTTAGGGAGGAATGGAAGAGCATTATGTGATTCATTCTGTTCTAATTATTTTCTTCCTATCTCAGGTTTCACATGTTAGAAACTACAGTGAATTGAATGCAACTGAGCAAAGCGTATTTATCACCAATGTATGCAATCTACCCTATCTAACATCCTCCATTGCACAAGCAAGATCAGTAATCTAGGCGGTGATAACATATGTGTAAAGTTGCCAAAACAAAACTATGTGTCTGATACTTATTTATATTAATCTAAACTAAAATGATCAACTTATGTCAGTTTAACTTACCACAAAGTAACAAAAAGTAGACTTTTCTTTAATCAAATGGAGTAAAGCAAATAGAAATAATGTCTATGCCCTGATATAGATGGGTTCTCCTATATGGAAAAGTGGTAGCAGTGACGTGTCCTCCTTGCGTCATGTGATCCATTGACATGACGCATGGATGGACACATCACTGCTGCTGCCAGTCATTGGCTGCAGCAACCACATAAGCACTGTTAAAATGGATGTTGACAAGGGCAGACCCAGGGTCTGCAACAGCAATGGGGGAGTGAAGGAGCAGGAAACCAGCGGCAGGAGATCAGATAAGTATTATTCCTTCTGCCACACTGAAATGACCCCTTCAAGTTGTTTGTGGCAAAACCCAGCAATGTAAAAGAGGGCCTATTTTGTTGCAGTGCTCTGCCTCTCGTGTTAAATTCGCCACTGCAAAGGGGTTATGCTGGCCAGACCCATTAAATGAATGCCGGAAAAACCTGACAACTTTGGCGGGAGCGACTTACCATCTCTTCCCCAATGGCAGATGTAAGGGAAGATAAGGATCGGTCTTCTGGATTTTAATATGCTTGCTCCTTTTGTTCTTAGTGGAGATAAGCCACTACCAGAAGTGTCTGGCAGCAGCATTCTCTTTTCTCCCATTCAGAACACATGCATGCTCGACTGACCGAACATGCATTTGTATGAGGTTTCGGGAGTAATAGTTCTCAGCCAAATAAGCATTCTGGTGGCAGCTTTCTAATGTGTGTGGCCAGCCTTACCTCCTATAATGGAAAAACGTATGTACTCTATATTAATTGTACTATAATGTACATTGCCATTAATATTTTTGCCTGGGTACTTGTGCGTGAGCTTCACCGAGGACAAGGAACAAAATCAGAGCAAAAAAATAAAGAGTAATAAACAGGATGATAAATAATATAATGCAATTGGAGAATTTGTAGAATACTGTACATGAAATGATTTACTACTCAGGCTACTCACAGAAATAGAGGGGGGTCATTTATTATAACCGGCATTTTAGACTCCAGTCTTAATACCATTTCAGCTGGCAGTGGATACGGCGCCTCTACATAACCTTGACATATCCACTGTGTGTCTAAATCTATGGCAGCTTCCTTGCTGGTGTAGGTTTAGACCATTTTCTATGGCTAAAACAGGCCTAGAAAATGATAAATGGGTTTCCCCTGTTCCCCACTCACAATGCATGCATGATCGACTGAAATGAGAGTACGTGTATGTAACGTTTTATGCATATGGTTAGTGTTAAGGTAGATTTACACATGCAGAGGAGCAGCCAATTTTCAAGAAAAAAGTGGTCCTTCGTGACAACTAGTTGCTCGTTCCATGTGGGTGAAGTGATCACTGCATTGGTTCTGGACAGCAGAGTACTGTTTAGTAGTGATGAGCGGCAGGAGCAATATTCGGATTTGTGATATTTCACGAATATTCGTTAGAATCTTCGTCATATATTCGTGAATATTCGTATTCGAGATTATTCTATTGATTGCGAAAAATCAGCAATGTAATATTCGCGTAATGCAAATATTCTAAAACCTGAATATATAGCACTATGGAATGTAAAAAATTAAATAATGAAGAATATTCAAATTCACTACAGACTACAATATTGCAGCCTTCTCACATTGGCCCACAAGCAAGAAGCAGGTAGGTATACTAGGCAATGGGTTCAGATGAAAAAAAAAATGTGAATATTAGTTTTTCCGAATATATATCACTATATTCCAAATATTAGCGAGTTTTCAAAGTGCCGATATTAGCGATAAAAATCGAAATTCGAATATTAGCGCTCAACACTACTGTTTAGACAACACAATCTGCTGCCCAGAAATAACCATTTACTTGTTTGCACAACTGACAGTTTCACCCAAGGAACCAGCGTTTTGTATGTTTATTGATTGATCGGCTGCACCTTTAGACAGGTAGATTATCGCGAATGAGCATTCGCAGAAAGTGCGTTCCTGATTATCTGCCTGACTATCGGGATCTGTTAATTTTCCATTTGTGATGTCCAACATTCATATTATTTACAGACAGATAAGTACAATGCATGTGTATTCAAAATCCTGCCTTCTCTAATTATTCATTTCATCTTATAGATGCCACCTGTTTGAAAGCTGGCTGTGGCAAAGGATCCAAAAAATATTAGAAAACGTGGATTGGCAACCTGCATCCTCAGTGTAAGTAGAATATTCTCTGTCTTACAATACTCATGATAGATTTGTTGAACTGCAGAAAATGTATTGCATCCGGATACAGGCAGATGCCATTAGAATTTTTTATTATTGTTTAGATGAAGATTTTGCTTGCGTTCAGAATGAGTCATTTTCTCTATAGATGTAGTTAAAATGTATTAAGTAAAATAAAATTAATAATCATATTCTGATAACTTTATTAATATACCAACCATAAGGCCAAATAAAGAAGAAGAAAAAAAAACATTTTTTAGGTCAGTTTTTTTAAAGCAATCTATTTAAAAATTAAAGTTGAAATCTGTGAGTGAGTACAGCAACCCAGCGGGGAATGTGAAAGGCAGATAGGAGTTGTAGTGATATAAACAGTGTTTGTTGTCATGGTTCTTACAGTCCCTGAATCCTTATCCCTCACTCCTCAGACCAACAGAGTAGTTGAGTGGACCCCAGATAGGAGTAATAGTTGTCCCCCTCCCCCTTTCCTCCCTAGGTCACACTCTGTTTGGAGTCTCCTGCTTGAAGGAAGGTGGGGGGCCCTTGGTGTTATGTTGTGGGTAAAAGACAGGAGACCAAAGAGTATTTCCTGAAGTGTAAACCTACAAACACTTCCATACAAAATAGAGGCACAAAACTTACTAGTTCCAACAAATTTTGGCTAAAGCGTGGGTTATCTCTTGAGCTCCTCTGTGAAACAGCCTAATTTATAACAATACCACAGGTACAAGGTCAGCTGAGGGGTGTACCCAAATACAACTTATTTAATAATGTCTGCAGTACCTAGCAGCAAGGTGTAAACTCCAGAAACAGGACTACAAGCTGTCACAAAGGTAGGAAAGGGTGGCCATAAGCCATAAGCAACCCTAACCAAGATTGTCAAGTCCAGAAGCCTTAGATATGTGTTATTTTAATAGGCTAAATCCTCGTGTTACCCACTTTTTCTAATCAACAGTTTTAATGGCTCTAATGTGCATTCCCTCCACAAGTCCTTCTTGGGTCCAAATGAGCTTGCTTCTACTGACAGGACTGGAGGTAGCTTTCTTCAGCCTTGCTTCAACACACTCCTGCCTCTGACTGCACTAACTAGTTAGAGGAAAGGCCAAATCCAGAGGCTCAGCTCAGCCTCCCAAGAACAGAGTTGTAAATGACTAACATAAAACAGTGCAAAATATTAAAACAACAGAAATATGCCCATTTTCAACCCCTAGCAGTGGCCTAGTGGGTCACTGCTTAAGGTCTACAAATAAGTATAGCAAGTCATAACAACATTGATCTGGTACCCAAAATTATCAGACCCAACATCCAGCTAGATATTTTTACACCAACATAGAAGGGAGTTATTTGTCGTAAGAGCAGAGAGACTATGAAACTATGTGCATGAGGAGCTGTTGTCACCTAAGAGTTCAAAAGAGGCCTGGATGTCTTTTTTGAGAGTAATATTATTACAAATTATAGGCCCTGCCCCTGATTCATCTTGCTTTCACTCCAGGATTCTGGCTTCAGAAAAGTCACAAAATAGGACTTTTGTGACTTTTTAGGCTACTTTCACAGTAGCGTTTTTTGCGGATCCGTCATGAATCTGGAAAAACCCTTCCGTTATGATAATACAACCGCATGCATCCATCATGAACAGATCCGGTTGTATTATGTTTTCTATAGCCATGACGGATCCATCTTGAACACTATTGAAAGTCAATGGGGGACGGATACGTTTTCTATTGTGCCAGATTGTGTCAGAGAAAACGGATCTGTCCCTATTGACTTACATTGTAAGCCAGGATGGATCCGTTTGGCTCTGCTTCGTCAGGCAGACAGCAAAATGCTGCAGGCAGAGCGGAATGGTGACTGAATGGAGGCAAACTGATGCATTCTCAGCGGATCCTTTTCCATTCAGAATGCATTAGGGCAAAACGGATCCATTTTGGACCGCTTCTGAGAGCCCTGAATGGATCTCACAAATGAAAAGCCAAAACGCTAGTGTGAAAGGGCTACTCACGTTTTGCATTTTTAGACCACTCACTCTAGTTTTGAAATGTGGGTGGATAAGTGAGTGTGGTTAGCTATGTTAAGTTTCACTCCAGATTTATCATTGAGACTTTTTACAAAGTTACAACGTCACAATCTCACCCCAGTAGGAGGGTGGAGTAGGAGAACTGGAGTAGCTTTTCTTGACAGAATTGAGGTTTAAGGATGGGACCAATTTCTCAAACACCATGAGACATTTAATAAATATGGCATAAGGTACACCAACGTAGACGAAAGAAAAACTGACTTCAAATATTCCCCTTATGATAAATTCCTGCCGTTGTTACTAGTTTGCTGGAGATTGGTTGTTGTTCCAGGAAATTATTCAGAGTGCCAGATTTGGAGTCAAGAAGAATTCTTTCCTTAAGATGAGGAAAATTGGCTTTTGTCTCTTGTAGATCAACATTGCAGGATATTAGGCAGAGCTAAATAGATGTTTCTTTTTTCAGTCTTACAAACTATATTACCGTGTAACAACTTTTGTATACAGGTTATAGCAGTAGTATAGCTTAAAGCTATAGGGCTCCAATACAAAATGTAATAAGGACTCCATCCACCATGTATAATTTAGTGGCAGAGGGACCATTATGTCTTATGTGACAGAGGGACCATTATGTCCTCTTAGCTCTAGGCCTAGAGGCGACCACTAGCTCTGCATCCTGTACAGCTCTGCTCCTGCTGCATGGTGTCCAGTATAATAGACAGAAAAGTTGTTTCATTTATTAAAGAACTATATTATAGTTCATGTGGATGACTCCTTTGTATAACTTCAATTGTAAGACACAACTTGCATTGATGAAAGAACGGTGGCAGATTTACTATTACCATAGATGGCAGGCTGTCTAGACCCCGTGGCTCAGGCAAAATGATAAATTTGAAGCATGGCTGGACACCTTTTGTATAACTCTATACCAACTATTGGATGGCTTAGTTTCATACTGAATTTTACACCAGAATTGTATACAATTTTGGTACTCAATGTCTTAAATTACACCATGCCTTTGTTACTGTGAAGTCACCCCCTCTTTGTTGTTTAATGGGTTGTCCTAGTTATGAAAAAGATATATAGTACTGTAAATCTGATGGTCAGCAATATATAACTAAGCTAAGCAATTTTGGTACTAAATGTCTTAAATTACACCATGCCTTTATTACTGTGAAGTCACCCCCTCTTTGTTGTCCTATGGGTTGTCCTAGTTATGAAAAAAATATATAGCATTGTAAATCTGATGGTCAGCAATATATAACTAAGCTGAACTAGTTTTAAGGAAAAAAAATCTATTTCCTCATTTCCCTGGTTCTCTTCTGGCCCTTTGTTTAACTACAGTAATAACAATCTCTGAGGTTTTCCTCATAAATATTTGTGCCCCTCGCCCTGCTCTGCAAAGAGAGTGAATAAAAGTGCTGCCCTGATTGAAATGTCTGACTACTGGGATACTCAGCAGTATGTTGTATGTGTAGGACTTCTCCTTACCTGTTCTTGTGCAATGTCAGGCAGAACTCCTCTAGTCTGTCAGCTCTGTGTCTGCAGGATGAGGAGGGCAGATCCTGTGTGTCTTTACTGCCTGCAGCTACTCAGGAAAGCCTCTAGCCCTGAGTGTGTACTGCTGAAGGGGTTAACGTTTCCTGAAAAATCCAGGGAGAGAGCAGACAGCAGCAGACTGCAGTGCAGGGGGGGGGGGCATTGCCAACACAGTGATGTCTCGTGTACAGATACATATCTGCTCTCTCAGGCTTGTGCATAAAACATCATCAGAACATGGATAGAAGCTGACATCACAGGTCATATGACCCTCAGGGAAATCTGAGAAAGGAGTCACTGCAGAAGAAGTAAGTGCATCATAAAGCCCGTACATTTGCCTAGTTAGAAACATACAAAGGACAAAAAAATAACTCGGACAACACCTTTAAGCCCCATCCTCTTGTCGAGGTTAGTTGCAGATAAATTCTCTAAACCTAGATGCACCGAATTTCGACAAAGTTTTGTTCAATTTACTCCAGAATTTAGGTGCACTCACATTAGTCAATGAGGGCCAATGCATTTTTTTCTAAAACATAATAAGAGTCATGCAGTAAAGTCTCTGTCTAGGATTCATTTAAATGGTAAGTCTTTTTACTTTATATGCAGGGTATAATACACAAAACACATCAAATGCAGCAAAGGGCCTGCTGATAGGTGCCCTTTAAATCAGGGATGCACAACCTTTTCAATCTTTCGTTTTGAACAGCCTTCCAACAACTCAGAGATGAAGGTGGGGGGGGGGGGAATGGAGGAGATGCAGGAACTTTTATTCATGTTATCACCCCTTTTATCCAAGAAAGAGGATTATTGTCATATAGGGGAGGAGACTTTTTTTTCACTAGGGGCTGAGAATATCAGCAGTTACAGTTCCCATGTACTTGATTTGTTAACTCTGTGAGTCATATGTTCAGGGCATCTGGATTGCTGAGATTTTTGGTCTGTTAAATGCTGATTATATACAGATAAATGCATGTAGACATAAGTGGCATGAATGAACTTGGCACATCTGGAACTTTTAATTTTAGGAGATATTTATGAAGGCACCCATGATGCATGTAATGTATGTATGTAATGTGCTGGGTGACATTAGTACCATGTGCCAGGTGTCTACTTTCATGCAATATATGGATACAGGGCAACTATATGATTCATTTTTATTTCCTAATTCAGATTTTATATGTGTCCTTCAAAAGGGGGAACATTTCTATGGCATAGTAAGAGTAAAATGCTATGTTCACCTGTATTTTTAAATTGTTAGATAGGACAAACAAACTCTATGTAACTTGATAGTGACATCACAATAAGAACATATACCAATTTTTACTAGTAGATGAGCAAAAAGTGCATGATACACCATATTTTTCTCACCATAAAATGCACTTTTTAGCAAGAAAAAATCTTGCTAAAAAGTGCCTGTATCTTATATTCTGCAGGTACTGTGTTTATGTACTGGCCCAATGTCTTATTCATCAGCAGAGCACCTATCACTATTTCTCTACTTAAAGGCTTGTTGGATCTGAAGTGCGCCTAGGCAAACATGACCCTTTCAGCACAGAGCACTCGCTGTCTGCAGAGCTCCTGCAGCTGCATGAAGGGAGTGGGCTGCTTTAACCACTGATATCTCTGGATTGGGTGCAGCTACAAATATGGCTCTAGTCTTGTTAGAATCATGGCATTATCTGTACTACATAGGGAGATATAGCTGTTAAGCCTGTATTAAACTGCCCAATTTTTCGGCAAATAATTGTCAACAAGCATTCGCATGAATGCTGATTAGTGATCTGGCAGTGTAATACTGCCAACAATTGAAATACAAATCTTGACATGTTAAAAAATTATTGTTTGCAGCAGCGGCGGCAGATTGTTATTAGACACTATAATCTGCACAAACTGCAGATTGGCAAAACTGGCAAAACACTGTACAGCATGGGGACGAGCGATGGCATAGGGATGCTGTGGAGGAGATCACCGCATGTAATAGCAGCGGTCTTCTCTGCTAGCAAGCAGGCGATTGCTTTGAGGGAATGCTCCCTTCCCGACAATCGTCTGCCACATTTGGCTGTGTAATGCAGCCTTTAGAAATCAGGTCATAAATTATAGCAGGTGAAAGTAAAAGCAGGTTTCAGCTGCTTTCACTCTAAACCCGATTTCTAACAGCTACATTTCCAGATGTACTGGAAATAATGCCGTGATCCTGTTTTAAAGTTTACACTGTCAGCTTTCAAACAAGACCAGAACCATATTCAGGAACATGAATGGTTAAAACAGCCCCCCCCCCCCTTCAGCTGTTTGTGACCTAAGCCAGCCTGGAGGAGGAGAGGAGGTTAATGGACTGTTAAGGGGTTGATGTGATCCTCCCTCGAGAGTTTTTCTTCATATTTTAGGCACTAATGGGGTATTCACTGGGTGGCTTTGATTCTTATTCTTTTTATATTATTTCTTTTTTAATTTTACAAGCATTATTTAAATTTTATTTATATTAATTACTAGTGATGAGTGAAGCAAAGCTTTCAAAGCGGGATTCGGTACAAAGTTTAGGAAAAATTTGATTTGCAACAAATCCGAATTTCCTTGAGCTTCATGGTGACAAATCAGTTTTTCCTAAAATAGCAGCTGCACATGTTACAAAGTGAAAGTAAAAAAGACGCAAGATCACCCATAATGCTGTGCAGCCAGTCAATCGGCAGATAGCCACACCCTGTGATGTCACAGCCCTATAAAACCCTGATCCCGCGTGGTCTGCACCATTGTCCTGTGAGCTGAGCATAGGGAGGGACATGGCAAGAGCTCATGCACTAGTGACAGTGTTGCTGAAAATGATTGATAGAAGAATATTGGAGAGGGAGAGTGCAGGGAGAGTATAGCAGTGCTGTGTCAGTTGTATTTATTCCTACATTTACTTATTCCTACATCAGCCAAAAATCTAATTCAATACCAATAAGATAGAAGCCTTTATTATTCTGATGCCAGCGTGCCAACCGATAGCATCCCATCTGCACCCCAGGGGCATGTTTTAATGATGGCTATCCTCATTTTTTGCTGGCTTTACTTCTTCCAAATCATCCTTCAAAGTCACCATGTCCTAAAAAAGTCAGCAAGAGAGGAGGATTTGGATATTTCTGATGACATATTCTATATTCTCATTGATATTTGATGATGGGGAAAAGAAGAAAAAGCAGATGGCAGAAATAGGGCTCCTACCTGTAGGGCAGGAGAGCGTAGGGGTTGGAGAAGTGGGTATGCCAGAGCTGATTAATATTCAGTTTTTACCATCAAATAACCTTCATCAAATTGCAGGCAAGAACAGCAATAATATGCATATTGTGCCCCCACCTAACCAGCCAAATAAAAGGCAACTGCGGGCTAATTGGCCTTGCAGTTCTTCACTACAGCATGGCCCCAGCACGACCACTTTGTGTGGCCCTACCCTAAGGCATAGTGGCCTGGGTATACCTGATTTTTAGTGATTTGTGACAAATTAATTTGTAACAAATTACATTTCTCGGCTAACTTCAGTGAAGTTGCTGAATCAAATTTTTTTTAATTATTTTACTACCCAACCTTGAAATTTGGTATTATTTTGTTCTTTCTTAAATGAGCTCAATCACCTCTGATCGGTGACCCAGGGAGCAAGAGGTGGCTCCTTAGTGTTTGTATATATCTGTGCATGTTTTTATAACTGTTGTGTAATGCCTGATGAAGAGACCCTCTACTTTTTTAAACCACTAGGGAAGGTTGAAAAGGTAGAAAATATGTTTTTATAATTTTCTGTTGTCTAAACCTGCGGTTTATTTTATAGTTACATATAGGATGCATTGACATGATAAGGTTATGTAACCATACTCGAGCTTCTGTGTAATGCTATTACAACAAGCTCATAGTGAGGAGTTCACAAACTTTATTGTCAAATCTCATCTGGAAGACAATATGGCTACACAATCAGACTACACAGGGATTGTTTGTTGTCTGTTACTATGGAAATATTTAGGACTGCATGGGAGCTGTTGACACAAAACATTAGGAAAGTTTTAACCATGCTGACATGCAAAGTTGGTTTATTTTTCAGGTCAGCTTTAGCTATAGCTATCTAAGTTTCAATTTTCACAACTTAACAGAGGACTGCAATGCAGGAACTTATATACTATTTAAGTTGCATTGTTTTGTGTAAAAATGCCGTATGAGTAGATTCCCAGAAGTAAAACAAAGTAAACCAACTGCCCTTTACCATCCAGTAGCAGAGAAGGTACAGATAGGGGTGGGTAAGAATGTTAGCATAAATATACTAAGCATATACTAAAATGTCTTAGTATTGTGCAAATTGCTCCATAATAGATCTTGAAAGCAAATTGTAGGTGCAGGGTGGGTCTTTAAAACAGGTGATACTCTAGTAAGTTGCTGTTAGCCCTTGTCTTTTTTTGCTATTTCATCCTAGATGAGAGCTACTTTTGCAGCAATAGTAAGATGTTGCTAGACCTTCCTAGCAATAGGATACAGCTCTTTGCAACTGGACCAAACACATGATCTGATAACATTTCTACAATATAATGAAAATTGGGCTGCATTGTTTGGAAACTGAAAATGACTCAGAAATCCTTGGAAAGTAGAATGTCGAACAATCTGGATGTGCACTTTACTCTTTAATTCCATTTCCACAAACATTTTGAATCTGACCTTCCATTCATCCATTATTTTAGTTTATATTACAAAGCCAGGAATATCAGGATACTTAATATTGGAAAGGAATCTGGCATTCACAATAGGTATTAAGTCCCATGTAAATAAAATGAGCATTATCATTAGCTGTGCTGGTTATTGAAATTCCAGTCCTGGGTTATAAAAATTATTTAAAACTGTCCTAAGTATTATAAAGAGAGAAATTATATATCAACTAAAGGTGAACTAAAGGTTAATTGTTCTTGCTGAATGTGAAAGTTTCACAATAGTTTAGAGTAATTGCTGCCACAATTGGGCGCCTGCTCCTTAGTAACCGATGGTAGAAGACATCAATAATCTAAATACCAGTTGACATGCTATATACAGGCTACCTTGCTATGTAAATACATGTTTATTAATATTATAATAGGAGCATATGTATGGTAATATCATTACACACAGTGAAATATGAGATCATGACTGGTTAGATGGTGGACCTGGTAAAATTTTGGCAATGGGGAATTAACATTTCAACCTTGTGCAGTAGTATAATACTGATGTCCCCAGGATACGCCATCAATATTAGATTGATGGGAGGGGGGGGGGGTGTCTGAATCCCAGAACCTCTAATTAAAATCAGAATCAGGTTCATTTCGCAAAACAGGACAGGGTCGTGTCTGGAATTCGGTTTGGCACAATGACATGCAAGAACAGTGTTTACACAGATCAAGTTTACACTTACAATGATCAAGTTTACAATTAGTGGGGGGTTAGTAGTCTGGGAGAGGAGGGGGGGGTGTAGGGGTGTCGATAAGATCAGCTATTTGAAGGGAACAAGTGAATGTGACGTGTACTTGCACTGCCACTTGAGATGAGTGAAGTTCTCTAAAATTTGATTTAGCTGCTTCGTCAAATTTTACAAAAAACTTGCTTCTTCGCCACAAAGTACATTTCTTTGTAAATAGCAGGTGCAATGACAGGGAACGGCGATTGTGCCACCCCCGTCATTGAACACCTCATTAAATCATACTTACCTCATCTATTTGATCGCAAAGAGGCAACCACAGCCATCTTGCTTGACGATCCAGCATGAAATCTTGCTCGGTACATGATGATGTCATTACGTTGGCCAGTCTGGCGATGTCATACATTATTGCACACAAGATTTTGCGTGGGATCTTCAAGCAAATGGCCACTGCGGTGCCCTTTTTGCGTTAAAATCAATGAGGTCAGTATGACTTTTTTTTTTACTTTTACCGCCATTTCAGGGAAAATCGATTTGTTAGCACCAAGCACAAGGAAATTCAGCTTCACAGCAAATGGAATTTTTCCTGAAATTTGGATCGAAGTCCACTTCATGAATTTCGATTTGCTGAACACTAACTGCCACTGTAAAGGAGACAGCATGCAGTGTGGCGGTGCAGTGTAAATACAACTTCTCAGTCTATTCACTTGTTCCCTTCAATCTGGAATTGCAGTTCTGCCACTTTCTCTTTAATAGAGCAAATATATAATACCAAACATGGACCATGGACAAGAGTGACTCTATTTCCAGAAGAAAACAGCCTTTTTTTTTAAACGCATACATCCCCTATAGACATAATGTTGCACTGCACCATTCAGTTTCTTAGGAAGAGAAACTTAAAGGGGTTGTCTGACAAGTGGCATAAAGGGGTTGTCTGACAAGTTGTCTGACAAGTGACAAGTGGCATTTATCATGTAGACAAAATTAAAAAAAAATACAAGCCACTTACTAATGTATTGTTATTATCCATATTGGTTTCTTTGCTGGCTGGATTAATTTTTCCATGACATTATACACTGCTCGTTTCCATGGTTACAGACCACCCTGCAATCTATCACTGGTGGTCGTGCGTGCACACTATATGAAAAAGCGTAAGCCTCTGTAGTGTCCGGGACCATCAGCGCACATAGGCTAGTGCTTTTTCCTATATTGTGGAAGCACGACCACCACTAATGGATTGCAGGGTGGTCTGTGACTATTGAAACAAGCAGTGTATAATGTGATGGAAAAATGAGCCTAGCCAGCAAGGGAGGCAATATGGACAATCACAATACATTAGTAAGTGGCTTGTATTAACTTTCTCTACATGATAAATGGCATTTACTGAAGTTACACAACCCCTTTAATGCTGAACTTCATTTTTATGCTGCAGATGTTACAAAAGCTTCTTTCATTTCAGTCATATACATCTTTGTGCCTGAATTCATGTGACATTTTGATGCATATGAATGGAAATATGATTATGTCTGGGCTTCTAAATGAATCTGGAACATGTTACAAACTTATATTAAGACTATGTCTTACTGTCATCATATTTTAGAGGATTCATGCGTTTGCCATGTGTGCATTTGCATTTGGTTTGTCAGTACTTGACTAAGCACAGCAAGGAGGCAATAGGGGTTTGTAGCTCAATGTGCTAGAATCTCAAGAAAAAAGATTTTTTTTTCTGTGTTACTAAAAAAGGGAACTGACTTTAGAAGATAGATGGAAATATTTCATTTCATTGCTCTGTCAGAATCTGTTCCTGTTTTTGGTATAAAAAGTAACAACCACACAGTCAAAGTAAGAAAGTAAGAGTAGTAGTTTCTAAGGAAGCTGATGCAAAGAACAGCTGCCAGTTACCAGGTTTGGTGGAGCCTCATATCAGATGGTTGGGGGTCTATGAAGAACAATAAAGTAACATAAAGAGGTTGTTTGACAACAAGGACCCTGTCCATTCTCTTAGCACCCAATTTTGGAACATATTTTCTTATAGCTCCACGTGGGTGCCATTTCTCCAATTTTCCTACTAGAAGTTTACAAATGAATTGCCAGCAGTTTGCAATAAAGGTCCATCTGGGTGTTACCATTTGATGGTGTGTCCCTGCCGTGTCTGACACTGGCAACACTGATTGGATAGTGTTAAACTGTGTAGGAACACAACGCAACTGGTAACACCCAGTTGGACATTTATTGCAGACTGCTGGCAATTTATTCATAAATGGAATAGTAGATGAAAGGCACATAGGGATGCAAGTAGTTACTAACACATGTCAGGAGCAGTAACAGGTCCTATTTAACATAGATTCCCCTGGCAATAGCAGCTCACCAGCAGTGAGAATAGCTAGATCCTCTGCGATCATCTGGTCACTGAGCTAGCATTTAAAAAAAAAAAGGGATTGTCTAGAGGTTTGTAACAACAGGTTCCCTACTCAACAGGGGGAAGGCAGATATGTGGAGTGACAACACATATTTTCAAATATACCATATATACACTACACACACCTACATAAATATATCATATATACACTACACATACAAATACACCATATATACACTACATACACCTACATAAATATACCTTATATACATTACACACACATAAATGCACCATATATACATTACACACAAATACACAATTACACCATGTATACACTATACACATAACCACGCTATATATACACTACACACACATAAACACACCCTATATACACACTACACATCTACATAAATATACCATATATACACTACACACACCTACATAAATATATCATGTATACACTACACATACAAATACACCATATATACACTACATACACCTACATAAATATTCCTTATATACATTACACACACATAAATGCACCATATATACATTACACACAAATACACAATTACACCATGTATACACTACACACAAATACACCATATATACACTATACACATAGCCACGCTATAACTACACTACACACACTACACACACATAAACACACCCTATATACACTACACATCTAAATAAATATACCATATATACACTGCAGACACATAAATACACCCTATATATACACTAAACACATGCATAATTACACAATATATACACTACACACACATACATAATTACACCATATATACACTACACACACATACATAATTATACCATATATACACTATACACACATAAATAAATATACCATATATTAACTACACACACATAGCTCCCCCAACTTTTAAAAAGCCTAATATATATGCCACTCATATATTCACCATATAGAAACACATACTATCCTCCCTACACCCCCAGTATTAGTTCCTCCATAGTAAAAGCCCCAAAGCCCCACCAATAGTTAGAATTCTCAACAGACTGTCCACGTTATTAACAGTTCCCCCCACAATGTCCCTAATAGTGACAATGCTCTCCTAGAGTGCCCACCCACGTTGTCTGCATATTGGCACAGGCAGTCATGTTGACTATATTGTTCTGCCTGAGAACTGGCGGTACAGTTGTCTGTGACTAGTAAGGTGCCCTATACTGCTGTCAGCGACTGACAGCAGTAAGAGCACCTGATTGAGATTCCGTTGGCAACACGGGTCTCCAATCCAGTTATAATTTTAACAATCTGGTCTGGAGAAATGAACAGAACTGGTTGAATCCCATGTCTGGGATTGTCTATGTCTAAAAAAATACCTTTAACATCTCATTGACAGTGACAAAAACATTCATTACCATTTTCTGTTCCTCAGTCAATGATTAATTTAATTTTTGACTCTTTATGGACCAATTGTTCAATTGCTGTAAAATATTTTCATCTGACTGCCAAATGAACATCAGTTCAAATCTGTGACGCTTGTCAAACTATTATGTTCAACCCCAGGGTGACCTATTTACATAGACCAATGAACAGGACAATGATCAAGAATGTAGTAGTATTGGAAGGATCGGCACTCAAAGTAATATTTCTTCAAAGTTCTCTTTTATTCGCCATAGAATGAGGTAACACTACACGTGTTTCGGCTGTATAAGCCTTTCTCAAGTGTGCAAAACAGCAAGTGAAACAAACAGATTTAAATAGCCCGCTGTGACCTCCGTCACTTCCGGTAGCAGGTCACCATGGTAACTAAACAACATATTGACAGCAATCACAGAAAATCATAACATTACAAAGTTTTAGTATATATAAACTCACAACACAATTATTATATAGAAGGCTCAGGTCTTCTGTGTCTATAAGAAAAAACACAAAGAAAATGGAGGAAAAAAAGAAAAAGAATTTTTTAATATTAGAAAATTATTTTTAAAAATTTTTTTTATAAAAAATTCTTTTAAGAAAAATTTGATAGTCCTATTCTCGTTCACAGTGCAGCATTCAATTGATACTCTCTATTGAGACCTTTTGGCTCCAATGTCTGCAAAGTATGTATCCAAAAGCTCTCCCGCGATCTCAACGTTTGTAATCTGTTGCCTCCCCGTCTGGGTAATGTAACTTCCTCAATGATTTGGAAACGGAGTTGCGATACGTTGTGAGCACATCGATGAAAATGAAAGGGAACTGGTAATAACAAATTTCCTGTACGAAAAGTAGATTTATGTTTAGAAAACCTATCTTTCATTCTCATCGATGTCTCCCCAACGTAAAGCAGTCCACATGGACATTTCAATAAATACACCACAAAGGAGCTGTCACAGGTAAAGAATCCCTTTACCGGGAACCTTTTCCCTGTTTGAGGATGTGTGAAATATTCCCCTTTAATAACTGCAGAGCAGTGGATACAATGCAGGCATGGGAAGGTCCCTTTCTTTGAAGTAGATAAAAAAAGTTGTTTCGGTAATTTAAGAGCACTGCCCATATCTGCTCTAACGATGGTATCTCTAATATTTTTAGACCTCTTATAACACATCATTGGGACCTCTTGAAACTCCTCGATCTGAGGATATGCTGATCTCAGAATATTCCAATGTTTGTTAAACACATGTTTAACCCTGTGTATAAAAGGATGATATTGAACAACAAACGGCAATCTTTTTCTCTTCTGGTCCTTCAGAATACTCTCCCCAGTCTGGGTACGAATTAATTGTTCATCTAAAAGATGTTTCGGATAACCTCTTTTTTGAAATTTCATAGACATCTCCTGTAGTCTGGTTTTTTTATTATCTCTATCAGAGACAATTCTGTCTACCCGTTGAAACTGAGATAATGGTAATGATCTCTTCACGGCACTGGGATGGTTACTGGAGAAATGAAGCAAACTATTTCTATCAGTAGGCTTAACAAAAAGATCAGTCTGAATGCCATTGTCATTTATCACCAGTACATCCAAAAAATTAATTCTGGTCTGATCCCATTGTACCGTGAATTTCAATTCTGGCCATACTTCATTCAAGTCAGAAGAGAACCGTTGTAATGATTCCACGCCGCCCCGCCATACGCAAAAAACATCATCGATGAAACGTCGCCATAATTTACAATGGCGGTTATATAATATATTGGTATAGACATATACACTTTCAAAATAAGCCATATAGCTATTTGCGTACGGCGGAGCGGCGTGCGAACCCATCGCGGTCCCACGTCTCTGCTTGAAGAAAGTATCCTGAAAGAGAAAATAATTCTCATTCAGGTATTTCAATGATTCTCAATGATCAAGAATGAACTGCTCATTTCCTTTCATTATCTCCTCGTTCAGTTGCATTTACATGCAACATTCATTCCATCTGAGTGGAATGAGTGAGTGTTGCGATCATTCATTCCCATACAGATTCCGTAATTTTTTTGTGTAGCACAAAGTGATTTCAACTAAAAAGCAATCAGCAACACTTATGTAATTATTAGGGACATTTATTCACACCAGCATTCATCCCAATTATTGTCCCAATCCTTGGCTTGTGTAAAAGGGACTTTACTTCCTAGGAAGCTGTGTGTCTCATTGTTACACACTATCAATAAATGATTCAGATATGCTGGATATGGAGATCTATTGGCTAAAAATCTAATTGTACAATTGTTCATTATGGACATTTTGACTAAAGGCCCTTTTACACTGCCTGAGCATCGGTCAGATAATCAGTAACAAATGTTTATAGGAACACTACAAAGCGATGATCTGCTGGAGTAAAGGTGCCAACTATTACCTGATGAATGAGCAAAATGCATGTTTATTGAGTATTAGATCGTTTGTGCGGTCACCTAAATCATTGTTTGCTGGCAGCAGATCGTCATGTCTAAAAAGCCTCTGCTGCTGGCAAACAATGATGCTGTATTGGGACGATGGAGAAGGTCACTGCATGTAGCTAATGAGCGGTTGCTTGTCAGGAAGGAACTCTTCTTTCCCGAAAATCGTCTGCTCTATCTAGCAGTGTAAAGGGATCTTAAGACTTAACTCAGGGTAGATGTTAAATGTGACTTAAGTAATGGAAACATGTCATATTAATGACAATACTAGTAACACTATGTTCACTACTCACAAAAAGTTAGAAATATTTGGCTTTCGGGTGAAATTAATGGAAAATGTAAAACGTTCACGCTACAGTGATTTAATATAATCAAAGTAGGGCATTTAATAGAAGCATGCAATGGCAATTTTCTCATCTCAATTTATTGAAACTAAAGCCAACAACAGTGATGGGTATACCCCCACAAAAAATGTAAATTTTTCAATAACTTGTCATGTGGCGTTGAGCATCAATTACTGCTTGACAACGACGTCTCATGCTGTTCCCAAGTCGACTTATTGTCTGCTGAGGCATGGCATTCCTCTCGTCTTGAAGGGCAGCCCTCAGGTCATTGAGGGTCTGGGGTACAGAGTTACGAGCCTCTACACAGCGACTTAGCTGATCCCATAGGTTTTCATTGGGATTCAGGTCTGGAAAAAGTTCAAGCCACTCCATTTAAGGTACCCCAGTCCCTACACAATCTGGCACTGTCATCATTGATTGAACGGTGTCAGATGGTATGGAGACATACCCCATGTAGTAATACCTAGTTGCCAATTTATTAATAAACAGAGGAACAACACAATGTAGTGTTCTAAGTATTGTCCAGGATTATTATTAAATGGGAATATAAGTATTTCCTGAAACAGACATGTCAGGGGTGGTGACAGATCTGCTGCAAAACCAGGTAAAGTACAGCTACAGTAGTCTTCTAATATCCAACCTTATTTCCTTTTATATTTCAGATGACTTGTTTTGCTCAGACCATACATATATCAATATGTGTCGAGTTTTATAGAACTTGTTTAGTATTTTGTGGCCCAAGTATTTCTTGTGCATATTCATGACTTTGTCTGGGGATTGCAGTTTGATTGAAAGAATTTTATCTTAACGGTGGGATTGTAACAGAAAACACTAAATTAGAAAGAAAATAGCATTTGGTTCTCCTGGTGAGGATAAGTATAAATCCTCCATCTAGCATTCTGTATATCTGTGTATTTTCTTTTCACGCTGTCACATAAAACCAGTAGAATGAGATATAATTTAAAAAGGTTTATCCTCCATAACTTTAATGTGTTTTCTAAATGGAAACATAATTGAACTTTACACTTCATAGACTAAACTTTGGTATTTCTCAGTTTGTATTTATTTAGATGCAGGTGTTTATTGGCAAAGTAAACTTTTTGGACACAGCTAGAATAGCTTATTGCTTTTTAGTGCAGTTTAAGTTACTTTAAAGTAAAGGTCCATCCCTAAACACCATTTTGTTGTTATAATTTAAGCATGCCCAACATGTAGTGCTGATTAAAGGTGTATTCCAGACAGATGGAAAAAAGATGGATCAGATCAGAAAGAGTTAAAAATAACAAAGAAGCTTTACTCACCTCAAACAATCCTCGCTGTTGCCATTCCAATGCTGGTCCAGTTCCTACTGTTCTCAAATTCCTATCCCAACTCAACAAGCCAGCAAATGCAGGAAATGCCAGCTCAGTAAATCAAGGTAGGTGTCAAAAAGTAGGGGAGGGGAGGAACCCAGAATGACAACAGAAGGAAAATAACCAGAAACTAAGCCTCAAGACTAGGGAAAGGAAAAAGATCACCACCTAGAAAACCCTAAACCTAGCCCTGACTTCTGTCAGTATGAATAGACCCTGAAGGTGGGAGTATTCATACACTGGAAATGTAGGCCCTAGTAACCCTGAATAGCCATAGGAGTAGTGACAGGGTCTGAGACGTTGGTTCCTTCCCAGATGAACGAACCAGCGTCTTCCTGAGGCCTAGTAAACAATGAGCAAAAAGGGAACAACAAAATACAAAGGAAAGTACACTAATCTTCAATAGAAAATGGATGAGCAGGAACTCCGATGAGGACAACACACCAGCTCTTCCAACTCCAGGCAGATAATATCATTCGCATGGTCTGAAGTGTGAGTCCAGATTAAATGAAGGAGCAGTAATGACTACAAGCTGCACCTGCGGCAAGAAGTGTGGTCATACAAACCACAACACTGTGACAAGTGAAAACGAATAGGTTGTCAGATAACCTAACGTGCCGCCAGTCTCTCTGATCTTCTAACCTCTGTCACATGAGGGACCGTGACAGTGGGTCACAACTAAGACTAGTAATTAGCTCAGTTGGTCTTTCCTGGACTTTCCAACACCGACCTGAAGTCCATCAGAATGACAGTGGTGGTGATTAATAGAAATCAGTAATGCTTCCTTTCTGACCCTTTTTTTTTTAATATGCCCAGAAAGAGCCTTTTTTTTTATTGCCCATGTTAGTTAATTGGATTTCACGTTTACTGATAAAGAGCTCAAAATCCCATGCATAAATATGGAGTTAAAAGAAAAAAAATTATGACTGCAACTGTCATTAAAGAAAGCTTATTTATACAGGGGACTAGTGCTTGAAAGTTTGCAAACCTTTCTATATTTCTGCATAAATTTGACCTAAAACTACATCATATTTTCACAGAAGTCCTAAAAGTAGAAAAAAATAACCACATCAAGCAAATAAGTCCAAATAGTACACTTGCTCATTTATTTATTGAGGAAAATGTTTCAATATCACATGTCTGTAAGTCGAAATGAATATGTTCCTTTAGAATCAGCAGTAAAGAGTCAGGTGTTTTCAATCAGTGGGATGACAATCAGGTGTGAGTAGGGGACCTTAAAATATGTGGATTTTAATATCCTGTACTATTACTAATATGTATACTTGAGCGACTTTGCCAGAAGTTAATTAACAGAGTAATTTTGGAATAAACGAGGAAATAAGGAAATTTGGAGTACATCCAAACAAAGGCAAACAGAACACTTAGTGCTTGGGTAGAAAGAAGTTGTACATTATTATTCCATTTATAGCATTAATTATATATTGGAGTACATGATTATATATCTATGGAACATAGTTTGTCCAGGATATGTTCAATTTTCTATATTGAATTCAGATTTCTTTTCAGTATCCTACATGGAGAA
Organism: Bufotes viridis; assembly: GCA_033119425.1. Classification (NCBI taxonomy): domain Eukaryota; kingdom Metazoa; phylum Chordata; class Amphibia; order Anura; family Bufonidae; genus Bufotes; species Bufotes viridis. The sequence continues at coordinate 131,633,176 of CM065591.1, forward strand.
ACAAGTAAGGAACATCTTTTCTTACCTTGTTAATATCAATGTTCATCAAAATATAGTTGGGCGTACATATTAGATTAATATCCACTGTCTGACAATGTAATATGGATGGGGCAGCCTGACCAAACTGGTTCACCCTGAGCCCAGTCCTTTGTTCTCTTTGGTCTCTCTGTATTGAAATCAACATGGAGGAGTTTGGGAAGATAGTTGTCAGAAGAACAGTTCTTTATGTGCGTTTACAGCATTAGGGTCGAATAAGCATTGTGAATGAAATTATACTGATGAAAAAAATGGAACGGTAAAAAATTTTGGGCTATGGATAGTTAAAAGAGAACTTAAAAAAAAATTTACGAGAGCAGTGCGTAGATGAACAATTACTTGGAATATTTGAGAAATCAGCTCTTTGAATAAATTCTATTACCATATTTCCCTGCAGAGAGCCACAGGACACGTGGTTTTGATGAAAGAAGAGTTTCTTATTTGCTAGTAAACAGCACATAAACACATAAATTATGACCGGCAAATGTGCAAGTACATAACAGCCTATGTCAGTCACCCCACGGGAAAAATGAGCTGAGTACAAACAGCATAGGCAGCAACATCACAAGAGGTTTTTCCTCTCATACTCCTCGCCTTAGGGATATGCTGTAAAGCCTTATTAATAGAATTGCTACACTGCATTACTCTTGGTAGAAGAGGCAGAGGATAAGCCAGTTATTCTATTAATTCACTATGGAAAGAGACCAAGAAATGAAAGAAAATACTAATCTTGAGTTTAAATTAGACATTAATGATAGGTATAGTTCCAAGTGGTGGATCTTCTGCAGTAAAGCCATCATTAGGGGATAATAATGTCTGTTAAAAACTGTATACCATCCTGTGAACAAAACTAAAGCAAGATTACCACATACATGACATTGCAATTAGTGATGAGCAAAATCCACGAATTTATCCAAATTTCAGGATAAATTCGATTCTCCGCAAAGCCGAATTTCTTTGTGCTTCACAGTAACGAATTTATTTAACCTGAAATAGTGTAAAAAACAAAAAAAATAATACTTACCTGATCCATTTGCTCGTGACGGGCTGGCCGCCGACATCTTGATTGGAGAATTCGGCTGAAATAGCGTGTGTGGTGACGTATGACTTCACCATGCCAGCGTGATGGTCAGCAAATGGATCAGGTAAGTATTTATATTAAGTATTTATATCAGATATCGCGGCATCTGAGGGGTACAATGACGGGAAGGGCGCAAATCGCCGCTTCCCGCCATTGTACCCACTACTTACAAAGAAATGCACTTAGTGACAAAGTAATTCGTCACAAATTGGATTTCTTTGTAAAATTCTACGAAGCAGCTGAATGGAATTTTTAAATACTTTTGCTCCACGCTAAATGATTAAAAAAATCATTACAAATATAAATTTTTCTATTTTGATTCATTATTTGAAATCAGTTTTGATCTATTGTATTTATAACAGTAAATGGTATTATGTTCACCTATGTTCACCTATGGCTAGCTGCTAGCTTTTTGTAGACTGCTCTATCATCTAATTTTGAATGACCTATCATATCAGAACTCATGTCTAGCTTTCAGTTATATTAGAGTTCTAAACAGTAGTGGTTCTTACTAGTATCATGCATAAAAACGAAAATGTCACAGACTATACTTTAAATAGTAAATATGGCCAAAAATGACCTTTTGACATTGGTATCGTGTCATTGGAAATAGGTTTTCATCAAAAGATTGTGGACAATATGAATCACCATTATACAATGAGCATTAATGTAACCTAAAAGGATTTTCCAACATTCTAAAAATATTACATCATAGCATGGATTATGGTAAAATAACAATGGAAGAGTTACCCACCTGTCTGTTTCCCCTCCATTCCAGTGCCCCTGCTTCAGTCCTCTCCACAGTAGTTACGTAAGGTAGTCAGGAACGTCATCGCTGCAGTGCCAAGCCCTTTGGAGAGATGATGTATTTGACTAATCCACATGAGTACTAAAGCCAGGGTTATTGATGATGTGCCCTCAAAGACCAGCTGGGAGCCCCGGAGTGGCAGTGATAAAAGGGTCTTGGTTTCAAGGTCTTGGAAAATCCTTTTAAACCAAAGTTGGTATCATTGAACCATCCAACCATGGTTCAGATTTTTTTGCCAACAATATATCACCAATGGGGTATAAGTCCTTATTATTCAAACTAGTCTTACCCTTCTTGAAAGGAACTTGTCCTTAGTACAGTGATGGCTAACCTCCCGCACTCCAGCTATGGAGAAACTACGACTCCCAGCATGCTCCATTCATTTCTATAGAGTTCGGAAAACAGCTAAGCAAGTGTGTATCTTGGGAGTTTTAGTTTTACCACAGCTGGGGAGCTGGAGGTTAGCCATCACTGCCCTAGTATTTTCATATTAAGCCACATCCTCCCTACATATTACCTTCATGGCAGAAAGGCTGATTATAGTCTAAGAAATCCAAAAGCTATGGGCCGGACCTTAATTTTTGGTAAAGATGGAGCTTCTACTGCGCATACCTAGGAGCTTCTACTGCACATACCTAAGTCTTGCAGTGGTGAGTATACGCTTTAAATGCCCAACAGAACAATGTTAACGCTTCATAGACCATAATCCTAAACATGGCACTTCTCAATGAGTTCTGTATCAACCTGATTTATTCAGAAATGGATATATGGAGAAATGTACTACTATAAATGGATTCAGTATATCACATTCACCATGTTTTGCATTTTGGTATTAATGAGTTCTTTAGTGTCTGCATTAATCATCGTTTTGAAATTTCAACAACAATTTCACGCAAGGCAGAGCATGTTATTTGCAGTGAGGATGTATCTTTTTCACTGACCCAATAAAAGCAGATGTGCATATTCTGTTTGCATAAAATCCCCTACATTAAACAGAGATAATGTCTGAAGCCTTCAAAGGATATTTTAGGGGACATTTTATGATGCTGCTGTTGTTCAGAGAGGCTGAATTCTCAAGTATTAAAATCTGTAGACACAGTGGTCGCTTAGTCCTGTAACTGTGAAAATGATTTTCACACATGAAAATTACACAGTTTCATAACTGTAGGCAGAATCTATATAAGTGTGGTAGGGGGCAGCTATTTACTGAGACAAGAACTAAACCATACTGACTCATATCAAGATTGCTCCTAGACAAAATTGTTTGTCTAGATATATTAGATGTGTGTTCTTTGCTAAATCTCATAAATTATTCAATGTTATGTAAGTGTATTGAGATAATATATTCATGCTCTCCTGATCCATCTTTCATTGAGTAGAAAACTGGGAATCAGAAAATAACAGACTACTTTTACTGCACAGGTAATGGTCACAAATGCATACTGCTACTTATCAATGCCCCCAGTAATACGTAGGATGTTTCCTGAAGATGGGCTTCCCCCCTTAAAGGAACACTAAACCGATACATTCTTGCAAGGTATAAAGAGGGCAAAATGCAGGGTATAAAGAGGCACTGTACAGGGTGTGGTAAGAGGGCACACTGCAGGATATAAAGAGGACACAATGCAGGATATAAAGAGGGCACAATGCAGGGTATAAGGGGTCACAGTACGGGGTGGGGAGCACAGTCACATGACCCTGTGACGTTTGAAGGTCCTTATGGTGAATGCGGTTCAGACGCCACCATAATGAGAGGCAGATGAGTGAGACAGGGGCCGGGGACCCTGGATGGACTGGAGGGGTGGACACAGCAAGTAGGTGGAAGGGGTTCTGAGGGGGATTCATACAAGAAGTAGGGGCAGGAGGTCTGTGCAGGGCAGCTTTAGGAGATAGGATGGTGGAACAGGAGCTCTGGATACATGAGGGAGGAAAGGAGACAGCGGGGGCTCCATAAGGATGAGATAGGACAGGATGTGGGGGGGGGGGCAGGTGTCATTGAGGCAAACTGCTTAATGAGGCAGTAAAACAACTAAATAGCATTGAAGCTGCTGTTCTACAGCATCCACCAGCAGCTGGGAGAGTTCCCTGACCCCCAGTCCCCTCCTGTCCCAGAGAATAGAACAGTAACAGTGCAGACTCACTCACAGACTGTGTTCACACTTCTGCTCCAGCCCCACAGTATCTCTTCTCAGGCAGCACATCCTGTGTAGAGGGGGCGTGTCTGAAGCTCTGCAGCAGCCGGCCTCAAGTGACTATCAGAAGGCCCACCAGAGGGGTACTGCGTAAGTGAAATGACAGCAGTGTCATTGATGGAAGTGCTCATAGCAGCTCAGTGAGACCCCCAGGAGCAGGGGCCCTGGCACTTGCCCATGTATGCTGGGCACAGTAAGGAATGAAAATGTACAAACTGTGCAAGAGTACCTCTGGGTACACCTACAAGTTCCGGGTTTATGAAGGGAAAGATTCCCGGATACAACCCCCTTAATGCCCCCCGTCCTAGGAGTTACTGGGAAGATAGCATGGGATTTACTGCACCCACTGCTGGATAAGGTTTATCATCTCTATGTGGATAACTATTACACCAGCATCCCCGTATTCATGTCCTTAAAAGCCAGAGGTACTGTGGCCTGCGGCACAGTGCGCAAAAATTAGAGAGGCTTCCCTAGATCCCTGGTAGGACAACTACTCTGAAAAGGTGACAGTAAGGCTTTCCACCATGAGAACCTCCTGGCGGTAAAGTACTAGGACAATGGGGATTGTTTTGGTACTAACCACCATTCACACTAATACCAGTTCTCCTGCCCGAGTGTGAGGTACCACTACCACTGTCAACAAGCCAGACTTAATCCTTGATTACAACAGGCACATGGGAGGGGTTGATCTATCTGATCAGAGGGGAAAGACCCAAAAAAAGATACTGGGTTTGTTACAAAAGGGGAATAGGAAAGGACACCATTAACAGTGCGACACCTGCCCTGATAAACCTGGCCTCTACACAAAGGATTGTTTCCGAACCTACCACTCATCCATGGGTTATTAATTTCATCCATTATGCTCCCTTTAATATTTTATTTCTCTAATTTATTCCACCTTGCTTGCATACCCACTTTCCAACATACACTACCTATTCTTTTCTGTGATACACCTGTTTGCCTAAAGTACCCTTTCCACCACTTAAAAAGTTTGTACGGCAGTTCATGGCCACAAATGAGATGTTTCTATAAACTTCAGAATCAGGGTAATAGATACTGACTTTTGTCTGGCTGTCAACCCTTGTGTTACAGGAAAATATATATGAAAATGGCAAATCTGCCTAAAAAAGCAAAATTTGATTTTTCATCTCCATTCTTGTGAAACACCCAAAGGTTTAACAAAGTTTAATAAATTAGTTTTTAATAACTTGAGTAGTGTAGTTTCTAAAATGGGGTCATTTATTGTCAATTTATATCATATAAACCCCCCAAAAGTGGCTTAATAACTGAATTGGTTCTTTAAAAAAAATGGTTTTGGAAAATCTCTGGAAAATCTAAAATTTGCATCTAAATTTTAAAACCATCTGACATCCCAAAAAAATAAAATGACATTTACAAAATGTTGCCGACATAAAGTAGACATATGGTGAATGATGATTGATAACTATTTTATTAGGTTTTACTATCTGTTTTAAATTTTGATGTTTTTCCCAAATAAAGGAAAAAAATATTGATTTAAATTTATCACTTACATAAAGTACAATGTGTCACAAGAAAACCATCTCAAAATCGGTAAGATAAGTAAAAGCATTCCAAGGTTATTACCACAAAAAGTGAGATAGGTCATATTTGCAAAAATAGGCCTGGGCAAGAAGGTGAAAACAGGCCTAGGGTCGAAGGGGTTAATGATTTGCATTATGTTTGCATTTGCACCAGTTGGTCTTGTATTGAAGTTGCAGTAAATTTGCTTACTTTAGCAGTATCAGGAAGCTTGAAACATAACATATATATTTAAAAAAATAGAGTATTGATTTGCCTGCTACCACAAAGGACTAGTCATGATTTACTAATCCTCTTGATGAACTGTGTTAATCATTGTTGCCAAAGTTCAACCATGTAAAGTACAGGATAAGTACAGGATATATAATAATAAACTATTTTGTTTATTTACCGTATTTTTCAATGATAAGATGTACCCCCAGATTTTAGAGGAGGAAAATAAGAGAAAAATATTTTTCATCAGACCTCATATCAGATCCTCAGATCAGACCCCCATAAATATCAGGACATCACATCAGATCCCCATATAAGGGCATCATATCAGACCCCCATATCAGCCCTACATGTCAGAACCCCATCAGCCCTCTATATCAGACCCCCATCAGACCTCAGATCAGTCATTAATGTCATACCCCCTTCAGACCTCAAATCAGCCCTTTATTTCTGACCCCATCAGACCTCAAATCAGCCCTTTGTTTCTGATCCCCATCAGACTTCAGATCAGAATAAAATAAAAAATTCCTCTTACCTCTCCTGCTCCGCAGCTCCTCAGTTCCTTTTCATCTCCGGCAGAAGTAACGCTCCCCTGACTTCTCCGGCCTGCGCTGCACTGTCACCTGACAACGTGCAGCTTCAGGTCATAGTGCGCACACTATGTCCTGACTCTATACGGGGTCAGGAGAGTGCAGTGCCGGCCCCAGCAAAGAAGACCAGGGAAGGTAAGTACCAGAAGTGCTTGCAGCGCTTCTTCCCCGCTCCTGGCATCTAATGCATACTAGTGAGCACTTCCATATTGGAAGCGCTCACTAGTATTCACTTTATAAGATGCACCCTGTCTCCCAGAAGAACAAAAGAGGCAGAAATATTTATTTTGCCCAGTCCTTCCTGCTCTGACATCTGTCAGAATAGTGTTGGAAAATCCCCTTACACGTTGCAGTGTTCTCAGCGGTTTCAGCAAATAATACAAACATTTACATGAGTGCCTTTACTCTGCTATCATGAATTTCCTGGCATCCATAGATAATTCTAGGATTATAATAGGCTATAGATCATTGCTTAGCTATTTGTTTGTCATTAGTACATTGACGTTGAAAAGATTATCACTAGACAAACCCCCATATTTTATGTGTTTTTTTAAATAAATGTAGCCTATAAGTGCTAATAAACAAACAGAACTGTTCAGGGAGCCATTTTGGAATGTGTGTTGTGTGTGGTAATGAGCAAAATTGTCTTGGCTGACTCGGTGAGAGGGATCCCATGGAAAGCTCCACAACTCTTTCTTGTGAAGTATCATGGAGCCTACCATGTGATCCCCCATGGCCAATTATCAGAGGAGAATACACTCATTACATCACTAAGGATATTCCCAAATCATATCTTGTAGAGTATGAACAGTGTCTTCTATTGTCTATCCTCAGATATCTGATAAGTATAAGCATTGAGTATTCTTGTAGATAAGAGTCTACATAAAACTAAACCCTTGGACAAGACTATATTTGCCCATCATTCTGCACCTATTTTATGTTGTTTATAGGTTTAAGGATACAATGAGCTTTTTAGAATGTATTAAATTCATGTTTCATAGAATTATATACTGATGAGTAACTACCTGTTTCCTGTCATCTTGCAAGAAAAGGGAATTGGCTCAACTACTACACCACTTAAATCAACATTAATAACTGAAAATCATGTTTCATTACGTTGAATCAAAATAACTGCAGGGTAAAGACGTGATACAGTATCAAAAGTGGCCCAGCTGTTGTCTGGAAAGAAGTGCAATTGTAGATAGATATTAAAGAGGATCGGTTGAGAAAACTCTCATTGTAGGAGAATCGATAAGGTCGCTGTGGAGAAAATATTACTAATCACTGATTACTACTGATGATGGCGAACCTGCCATTGCTTCTACAATATGTCAGCAACATATGGATTTTATAGAAAGACCTTAGTTGATATATTTGCAAATTTAATAACATTTAATGCAACGTTAGCAAAATATGTAGGCCATGACTGGGTGGTGATGCCTAAATTCAATGAGAGGTGCTATTATTTTTCCTTAGACAGCTTATTGCACAATTGCATTAGCTAAGTATGCAAATTGACGTCTGCAATTTCTTGAATTGGTCTTTACCCTTTGAACAGTTTGACCACAATCTACTCTATATCAGATTACATTTATTTAGTGTTGTGAAAATTATGATAATCCTGTTCTACAAAATTCTATATGTGAATCATAATATATGGTCTCCATTTAAAAAATTCTGCCATTACAAAGTACAAAACTGTTACTATGTTTTGAGGGGTTGAATTCTAAACTTGGGGGGGGGGGGATAAGTAAGTGTCATCAAATAATTTATTACTTTCACTTTGTTCACCGACACAGTGGTCATTGTCCCTCTTTAATATCTAAGCATATTATTTTCTTCTATACATGTTTTTGTTACATTTTTTAAATGCAACAAAAAAAATGTGAATTAGCAATTTTTTTTCTCTTATGCCGTTCATCATACAGGATAAATATTTTTATATTTTTAGTTCTTTATTTTTTCATTGTTTATTTATTTTTATTTTTCATTTTTTCACTTATTTGAAGTCCCCCTAGGGGCTTTAACGTTCAATCATCCGATCAGTTCTCCCATAGACTGCAATGATTTAACATTTTAACATATGGAAGAGTCATTACACATGCAGAGCTCCATAGAAACTTCACTGTGGCAGGGCTAAGAGCCTTCAGAAGGCTGAGGCTGGAATGGAACTGAACAGCTCCCTTGATCTAAGTGGATCTGTTCGGGCCCCAGGAGTGCAGCGCTCATTGGATAAGAGAGGTCAGATACACGGTCAAAATTGACCGAATAATCTGAGGGGTTAAAATGCCATTATTGGCATTATCACTGATCACAGACTTTACCTCCTGGTGTCTGCTGTGTAAAACAGCAGGCATCTGGCTGCTACAGTGCCAGCTAAGCTTCTAAATTGATTCAATCTTTAAAAACACAACCTCCAGTGTACATGTATGGCAGAGATCGGGATGGGGTTAAAATAGTGTGATTACGATGATAAGAAGTAAAAATAATTTGAATCATTCTGTACAGGAAACTTAAGAGCAATTAAAAAACTGTTGCCTCCTTTTAATCCTGTTTAAGGAATTTATACAATCCATCTCAAGATGGTTTCAGTCATTGAACCCAAAAAAATCTCAATGTTTTACCTATTTAAGTAGCTCAGTGAAGTGTTTTTATCTTGAAGCAACTGATGATCCTATTTAGGAGATAATAATGTTCTTAGTAATTATATAACCTTGACATTCACATGTCTACAATGTACAGATTAGTTATGAGATCATTGTGGTGTGTCATTAAGGTAGCTATACATATTTAATGACAGGTATTATGTCATACAAACATTGCAACAGCGACTCCTCCTAACCTCCATATAGACATTCACATGAGTTTGGTTAAGTGTTCACATGTTTACAATGGAAAATTGGGAATATTTGCTGCCAGGCACCTATGGAGATGGCTTATCTTTCTTAAGAACTGATGAATTCAAAATGTCTGGTCCTTCTGTCCCCTTTCTTGTCAGGAGAACAGTCAGTACACCCTTATACATGTAAGATAGTTGGCATGTCCTGACATAATCATCAAGTTTGGCCCACTTTGGTCTAACATGGAAATCTTTACTTCTTATGCAAAGGGAATTTAAACTTTAACCCTTACCGAACCCTTTTGTTGGACTTACATAGGAAGTTTTTAAATCTGTTAACCCTAATATAGGATCATCATAGATGATATTGTATATGATCCTTTTATTTCTGTATTCGGTCACCCTAGGAGTTAGGATCAACATTCATGTGCAGCATTGCTCCTCACTGTATGCATGTCCAGACACTCTGCAAAATCATAATTTGCTTCCCTTAAATATAACTTTAAGTGTGTTGTTTTCCCACTTTGTTCAATTTCTGTCTTAAAGGGGTGCTCCGGGAATTAAGAAAATTAAAGTACTTAAATATTACTTTATTTATTCAGGGGAAACAAAATGGCCGCTGTCCCATTAGTTCACACCAAACCTGTCCTGATCACACATGAGGACAAGTTACTTTACAGCACTGAGGTAAAGAGCTGCCTCATCCTCCTCCTCTCTACTTGTCAAATGTTTGCGAACGGGCGAACCGGGCGAACCGCTATAGACTTCAATAGACAGGCAAATTTAAAAAACCAAAGGGAGTCTTTCTGGCCACAATAGTGATGGAAAAGTTGTTTCAAGGGGACTAACACCTGGACTGTGGCATGCCGGAGCGGGATCCATGGCAAAACTCCCATGGAAAATTACGTAGTGGACGCAGAGTCGGGTTTTAATCCATAAAGGGCATAAATCACGTAACATTCCTAAATTGTTTGGAATAACATGCTTTAAAACATCCAGTGTGTGTATACGATCAGGTATGATGTTGTATCGATCAGGTAGTATAAGGGTTACGCCCGCTTTACAGACATTGACAGACCAAACTCCCCTTTTAATGCACCGCAAACAATCGCAAACAGTCCATTTGCACAACCGAAAACCCCCCATTTGCACAAGGTTGGATACCAAGCTAGCCATGTCCCGGTGATGTCATTGAAGGTTTCTTCCCCCACCCAGCCACGTACAACACCAAGGGTCCCCGAAAGGTCGATTGAATAGATTTTTCGAATGGGGAGATGGTTAAAAAAACGCTGGCTCCCTCCCCTTTGTTTTAATCCACGGTCACTGCGTCTGCGCCGTGCAATTTACTGTCACACCCGATATGAGTGGTATTTTCTGTAGTACTATTCTCATCAGTTTAATCCCTCTGCGTCCCCAATCGCTGTCACATTTCTCCCTACAGCCTCCATCCTCCATACTGTCATTTCTCCCCACATGGCCCCCTCCATCCTCCATATTGTCACATTTCTCCCCCTGGCCCTCATCCTCCATGTGTCTTATTCTCCCCCTGGCCCCCTCATCCTCCATATTGTCACATTTCTCCCCATGGCCTTCATCCTCCATGTGTCACATTTATCCCCACATGGCGCCCCTCCATCCTCCATATTGTCGCATTTCCCCCACATGGCCCCCTCATCCTCAATACCGTCACATTCTCCCACATGGCCCCCTCATCTCCATACTGTCTGCGTTCTCATACATGGCCCCCTCCATCCCTCCATGTTGTCACATTTCTCCCCACATGGCCCCCTCCATCCTCCATGTTGTCACATTTCTCTCCCCCGGCCTGCCCTCCATCCTCCATGTTTGTCACATTTCTCCCCCCAGCCCCTCTCTTGCCATCTGTTGTCACATGATCACGCTCACCCTGCCCGTAACTGCTGGCCTGACCTGTCCTGACTCCTCGTCTCGGATCTGCTCAGCAACTCTAGGCAGGCAGCCTCTGCTCTGGCTGCTTCCTGCCGCTGCCACGCCGCTTACTCACACCAGCAGGGGAGGGCTGGCAGCCCTGTCCTGGGGGAAAATCCCAGTCAAGTGGGGCCCGTTGCACCACGAATCAGCTTCACCAGAGGGCTCTTTTCCTTGTGCTCCAACCCGCTGCGTTGATGGCGAGGCAAGCCCCCATTCAGATGCAGCAGAGACGATGGAGCAGTATCATGATTGACTGATCTTTTTTACTACAAAGTCACAGTAACAACTTTTATCTCATTGTGATTTTGTTGTAAGAAGATCACAGAAAGGCACTGGGCGTTATCAATCATGTTACTGCTCTGTGTCTCTGCTGTCCGGGTGCGGGGCTTGGCTCTCTATCCACGCAGCGGATTAGCCTCACAGGATCCGCCTCGTGCTAAAAGATCCCACCCCAATGCACGGGCTGCACTCACCCAGTCCTAATAAAATCTGGTCCTACCTTATCCCAGGGAATTGTCGCTGGCATCAGGCGTGATGTCCACTAGATCCAGAACAAGGTCCCTGTGGTGATAGAGAAAAAAAAAAAAGAATAATCACATAAGGAAGGGATTGGTGACTGCCCCTAGTGATATCACCAGCGGGGGCGCTGTGCTGGCCTTTCTTTTCTTGTAAGACTGAGCCATGCCAATGTACTGTAGCAGGGTAATCTTAGGACCTTTCCCTAAGTGCTACCACACAGTACTAATGCCCACCTTGTGTCCCCACAGTAATTATGCCCACCTTTGTTCCTGTCACAGCAGTAATGCCCAGATTATGTGCCCCCTCACAGCAGTAATGCCCAGATTATGTGCCCCCTCACAGTAGCAATGCCCAGATTATGTGGCCCCCTCACAGTAGCAATGCCATATTATGTGCCCCCTCACAGTAGCAATGCCATATACATGTGCCCCCTCCCAGCAGCAATGGCATAGCATGTGCCCTCACAGTAGCAATGCCATATTATGTGCCCCCTCACAGTGGCAACGCCATATTATGTGCCCCCTCACAGTAGCAATGCCCAGATTATGTGCCCCCCTCATAGTAATTTCGCCATCATTTGTGCCCCCCTCACAGTAATTTCGCCATCATTTGTGCCCCCCTCACAGTAGTAATTATGCCATCATTTGTGCCCCCTCACAGTAATTTTGGCCATCATTTGTGCCCCCCCCTCACAGTAATTTGCGTCCATCATTTGTGCCCCCACTGTTGTGTTTGCCATCATTGGTCCCCCTCACAGTAATTTTGCCAATCATTTGTGCCCCTCCACAGTAATTATGCTATTTTCTGTAGTACTATTCTCATCAGTTTAATCCTGTTACGTCACCAATCAGGGGTCCATCTATTGAATTGATTTTTCGAACAGGGAGATGGTTAAAAACGCTGGCTCCCTCCTTTTGTTTTAATCCACGGTCACTGCGTCTGCACCGTGCAATTTACTGTCACACCCGATATGAGTGGTGTCTTTAACTAGTACTATTCCTATCAGTTTAATCCCTGTTACGCACCTCATCCGGACTAGAGTGTAGAAATTAAATGCCTTATTTATCGGCAAGCTACTGTGCCACCCGGTATGAGTGGTGGTGGGCACTGGCAGTGGGCACACTACAGTCTGTGGAAGCTGGCCTGACACACACTGGCAGCAGGCAAGCAACTGAAATTAGACTAAAGTGTAAAAATGAAATGCCTGTGCCACCCGGTATGAGTGGTGGTGGGCACTGGCAGTGGGCACACTACAGTCTGTGGAAGTCGGCCTGACACACACTTGCAGCAGGCAAGCAACTGAAATTAGACTAAAGTGTAAAAATTAAATGCCTGGGCCACCCGGTATGAGTGGTGGTGGGCACTGGCAGTGGGCACACTACAGTCTGTGGAAGTCGGCCTGACACACACTGGCAGCAGGCAAGCAACTGAAATTAGACTAAAGTATAAAAAATAAATGCCTGTGCCATCCGGTATGAGTGGTGGTGGGCACTGGCAGTGGGCACACTACAGTCAGTGGAAGTTAGCCTGACACACACTGGCAGGCAACTAACCTTAGATTAAAGTGTAAAAATGAAATGCCTTTTTGATGCAAAGTCCTGTGCCACACGGGATGACAGGGGTGGGCACTGGCAGTGGGCACACTACAGTCTGTGGGCCTGCAGCCCTCACACACAGGCAGGCCAGGCAACTGCAATATATATATGGAGAAAAAAAGCAGACTAATGTTGCAGCCCTAAAAGGGCTTTTTGGGGTGCTGTCAGGACACTGTCCTTACAGCAGAGATCAGATGAGTCTTTCAGGACTAGAGTGGACACTGAATTCACTAGCCTAGCTATCAATTTCCCTATTAAATCAGCAGCAACTACACTCTCCCTCCTCTCACTAAGACTGCAGCTTCAGAATGAATCTAAAATGGATGCTGTGCAGGAGGTGGGAGGGTCTGGGAGGGAGGGTATGCTGCTGATTGGCTGGAATGTGTCTGCTGACTGTGAGGTACAGGGTCAAAGTTTGCTCAATGATGATGTTTAGGAGCAGACCGAGCATCGCATATGTTCGCCTGCCGAGGCGAACGCAAACAAGCTATGTTCGCCGGGAACTGTTCGCCGGCGAATAGTTCGGGCCATCTCTATTCAGGATCATAATTCCTAACAAGCAGAGCAGAGTGGAGGATGAGGCAGCTCTTTACCTCAGTGTCGTGAAGTAACTTGTCCTCCTGTGTGATTAGGACAGTTTTTGTGTGTACTAATAGGACGGCAGCCATTTTATTTCTCCTAATGATTGCTCTCTAGACAAAAGAAGCCATTTTAAGTAATGAAAGGTATTTGTTAATATATTTATTATAAAATAATATTTAAGTATTTAAAAAAAATTTATTCCTGGAGAACCCCTTTAACTTTTGCTTTCAATTGCAATTATCTACTTCCGACACAAAAACAAGATCCCACTTACCTGACATTACTCAGCTGAAATCCATTATAAGATACGTAACAATCTGTGCAAGGAATACAGTTCTACTTTTTCAGGACCACAGAATATTAGCTATGACTAATTTTATTCTTGATTTATTAATTTAAAATTTTTTTATTAAATGTAAAATACTTAAATATAAACAGTTTTCTTTTATTATCAAAGAGGAGTAGCTCACTTTGAGGTGAATTTTTCACCATGAGCTTTAAGATGCTTTTTTTTGGCAACTTAAAGGCGTATTCTGATCATTAGAATGCGGGCCCAGTACCCCATGGAGCCCCCCAGAAATGGATGGAGTGGCTTGTCAGAAATGTGCTTTGCTGCTCTCTTCAGTTTTATGGGAGCACCAGAGATTGCAGAGTATCGCACTCTGCTATCTCCAGCACTCCCATAATGAATAGAGCAGCATCATGCATTTCTGGCCAACCGTTCCATCAATTTCATAGGGGCTCCTGTGAATAGGGGATAATGCTCTAACGTGAATACCCCTTTAAACATACTACCTGCTGCAGCCAGGGATGTAGCCAACATGCGACTTTGCCTTGGCCAGGAAATTTAGCTACAAAGACAAGGGTAGAAAAACTGAACATGAGTCCTAGGTAAAAGAAAGCCTACATACCTGGGCACAGGATCCTCATTCTATGTAAACGCTTGCAAATCATCCTAATTTAATTTAATCTCTGTGAATAATGTAAATTTTTATACATTATCAAAAAGTAAGGGAAGAGGGGAACACAGTATGACTGCAGGGATTATTTGCAGTCCATAAACATAGAGATACATAGGCTTGTATATACACTGTAGGCACAAAATGGTAGAATATTTTTTATCAAATATTATTGCTAAGTTGTGTCTTGTGTTTATTTACGATGAATAGACCAATTGTCAACAGATCTGAACATAAACTATCCCTATACCTATACTTTGAAACAAACATGTATGTCATAGCAAAATATATAGTATGTTTTGATTGGTGCGGGTCTGAGTGTTGAGTATCCAACCAATTGCTAGAACAGGAAGAGAGAAGCACTCACTTAGAGATGCAGGAGATGGAATTAAGACAGGCACAAGTGGCTTTAGTGTGCAAGCGCTGCCACCTCTGCTGGATGGCAGGGTGGTCCTAGCCCCTGGAAACAAGCGGTGTATAATGTGCTGAAAAATTAATCATGCCAGCAAAGGAGGCAATATGGACAATCACAATACATTAGTAAGTGCCTTGTATTTATTTTCTCTACATGATAAATGCCATTTGTTGAAGTGAGATAAACCCTTTAAGTCCAAGTCCTGCAATGAGAAAACTATATGAGCGCTTCTCTCTTCTCATTCTCGCCATTGATAGGAGTCTCAGCTCTCAGACTTCCACCAATCAATAGTTTTCATCTGACGTTATGACATGTCACAAGTTTTTTTAAGGTAGAGGGATGCTTTAAGTATAAGGATTTCGGGGGGAATTTATCATTGCAGGTGTATTTGAAGCTAGTTTTAAGACTGAAGTTGCTATGCTAAGCTGAACCAAGTTTATGAACGCGGCACATGGTTTTACAAATTAGGCGCAAGTGTAGTACTGTGGGACTTGTTTCAGTGAAAGTACACCTGAGGGTTATCTGGCGTGGAATTGCGGCTGTGACTTTTTTACAACATTTAAAAAAGTCACACGTCATAAAACCTAATCATCTTCTTACTCCTGTTCTGAAAGTGGCGTGGGATGGTGCAGGTCACCAAAAGTCACAAAATGTGTGACATCGCCTGCAACATTTTCACACCACAAAACTGGTGGAGCAGATTTGATAAATGCCCCCTTTATCTTTAAAATTAATTTTGCAAACTGCAAAAAAACACTACACAGATTTCAGTCTTCAATTCCTGAATTCAAACCGACCTACCGCGTGCTCCATTGATTTAATTGAGTTGGGCTCAGCTGAAGCTCTCTATTGATTTCCTGTCAAGAATTTCATTTTACATTTACACCTTCTATGTGATCCATTTATTTGACAGAATACTTCACTAAACTGCCCGAGCAGCTTGTAGTGTATATTCTGTATTCCAAGTAACAAGAGACCATATTTTTGTGATAAAACAAAAGCTTTTTTTTGGAGCCTCAGTTCATATTAGGCTGCAGCAATAAATAATTAAAACAATTAAAACTTTTTAAACTAAATCAAAGTGGATTGTTGTCATATACATGGGGCAGAATAGGGTAAAAAAAATCTAAGCATTACATACCTCACTGATCCCTGCCACTACCATTCCGAGCCTTACCAGGTCTCAGCTATTCTCTCTGGTGTGGTACTTGACATTCAGGAAATGGCAGGAAATGCCTGCTCAGCCAGTGACTGAAACACAGAGCCAGAAACAGAAGCTGAGGCCAGATTTTTTTCTAATCCATTTGCCCCGCACATAAAAAATATTATTTTGCAGGACAACCCCTGTAAAGAATGGAAAACAATTAATAAAGGGATGGCAACACTGCAGTCATTTATTGCTGCCTTATAACATGGCTTAATTAATAATATTGTGTTAATCTTGAATATATTTTATTCCTAATATCCCTATCTGATTTGTCATCTGTAGTGTTGATCACGAATATTCGAATTGCGAATTTTAATTGCGAATATCGGCACTTCGAGAATTCGCGAATATTTAGAATATCTCAAAATATATTCATAATCGCGAATATTCTTTATTTTTTTTAAATACCAGTCTATGCGAAAAAAATATGCAAAGAGAAATCTTATCATGTCAAAGCCTGTTTTCCTTGGGAGATTCCTCTTCGCATATTTTTTTTTTCATGAAGCACTGCCAGTAAGTCTCCATACACAGCTGGTCTCTTTAAGGAGAGTCAGTATCCTGACTAGGCTGCATAAAAGACATCACACTCAGCCAAAATCCTAATTCATACTGATGAGGGGCCAGCACCCTGAAACAGCTGTCTACAGATAGATATTTGGCTTGGCTATTTTCACTTGCCATTTCCCAACTCTTGTTAACAAGCCAGACTTTGACTTCTAGGGAGAAACTCCCAAAAGGTGGTGCTAATGCGATGGTTAGCTTTCCCTGGGAGATACCTCTTTATATAGATGGAAGGCATTTATCACTGTGGACCCGTTGCTCTGTTCCTAACAGACAGACTTTCAAAGCTGTTCTTGCAACACCACATTTTGATGATAATTTTGTTTGAAAAAAAAGGACATCTTACTTCTGGACCATTATATCTAAGCTTACAAATAGCTCTACAGTCTCAAAAAATCAGAACAATATTTATGGCATATGTGCTACACACATGAGCAAATGGAATTGGTCTTAAAGAACCAAAAGAGATTATATACTGGTGGAGTTGTTTAGTTGTAATCTGTTCCTTGATGTCAACCACATTTGAACTCTTCAAACGCAACCCGTTTACTACTTTGTCTTCTTTGGCTCACTGAATACTGGGCTCAGTTTCCTTTTTTCTTAGTTCCTCCTTTAGGGTATTTAGGGTACAATTAATAATTATGGGGTTGCTTGATTTAGATAACTCATTTCAAAAGGGTTTGAGAGGGTTAATTAAGGAGAGTCCAATATTTAGGACCCTCACCTGTCAGGATGAGCTACAAAATTTACCCTCATTCAGAAAGATGTAGAAAGATTGTGTTTACATGGACAGACCATTAATTTACAAAGGGGCTTTGTAATAATACTTCAATTCTCCTCTGCTGGGGTTGTACAGCAATTGAACAGTTATTGCTGGTTTCCCCTGCATAGTTCAACTAATCAATGAGATTCTCACCCCTATGATGAGCTTATAGTTATGGGTCCCTTCTTAAAAAAATTGTTAAAGGTGGTCAACTATTTTACATATTTTTTAATTATGTTAAATACATATTATATAAAATTAGACATTTTTGGGCATATTTACAGTGCCTTGAAAAAGTATTCATACCCCTTGAACTTAAATGTATTTTTTGGGGAGGAGCGCCAAATATCTGAAAGGTGCTGAGCTACAGGAACCGAAGGAGGTTACAAGAATATCAGGAAGAGAGCTCCATCTAGTGGTGGTTCTTGGCACGCTCGGGCAGATGAGTGCCTAAGGGTATTGGAGAGGCGGCGGCCAAATACCTTAGGGCTATGGAGCTACAGGAACAGAAGGAGGTTACAAGAACATCAGGAAGAGGGCTCAACCAAGTGCTGCCAAAGATAACAACATCAGGAAGATGTTGGGGCACCACCTGAGTGAAGCGTGGGCGCCATCTGAGGAACCTAACTTAAGCAGCTAGAAGAAGGCTATCCTGACTTAAGTCATATCTCTGTAAGGCTTTATAAATGATTACCAAATGAAGAGATGCACTTATTAGGGAATTGTTTATTGTAGAACTGTTCTGTGATTGATGTTGGATGTACCTTTGTTCATCGTGGTTCTCCTGACCTGCGTGTCAGAACTTTATTGTAAAATGTTGCTTACAAGTGTGTATTTTTTTTAAGTGATAGACCAATACAAAATAGCAAGTATGTGTGAAGTGAAAAGAAAATGATACATGGTTTTCAAATTAAAAAATCTGGAAAGTGTTGTCCAGCCCCCTTGAGTCAATACTTTGTACGACCACAAGTCTATAGGGGTATGTCTCAGATTCTCAATAGGATTTAGGTCTGGACTTTGACTGGTCCATTCTAACACTAGAGAATGCTTTGATCTAATCCATTCCATTGTAGCTATGGCTATAAGTTTAGGGTTGTTATCCTGCTGAAAGGTGAACCTTTGCCCCAGTCTCAGGTCTTTTGCAGTCTCTACCAGAGTTTTCCTCCAGGATTGCCCTGTATTTAGCTCCATCCATCTTCCCATCAACTCTGACCAGCTTCTCTATCCCTGCTGAAGAAAATCATCCCCATAGCATGATGCTGCCACCACCATGTTTCACAGCTGGGATGGTGTTTTCCACCACACATAGCGTTTTGCGTATATGCCAAAATGTTTAACTTTGGTGTCATCTTACCAGAGCATCTTCTTTCACATGATTGCTGTGTCTCCTACATGGCTAATGGCATACTGCAAATGGGACTTTTTATGGGCTGCACCTCAATGGGGAAGGGGCAGCTGTGTTGGGGAGAAAGATGGCTAGAAGGTTGGAGGAGTGTTTAAACTAGGGACTGGGGGGGAGGGTAATTACGTTATAGGAGGGGAAGATAGTGCAGATAGAGACCAGGGGCGAGGTAGTGTGTCTGGGGGAGGAATGGAAGGGGGGACTAGAACAGCTCAGAATGAAAGATGTAGGGTAAAAAATACACATAAACCTCTCAAATGTATGTATACTAATGCCAGAAGCCTGACTAACAAGACTGGTGAACTGGAATTAGTGATGTGTGAGGAGGACTATGACATAGTGGGAATAACTGAGACATGGCTGGATGATAGCTATGACTGGGCAGTTAATATAAAGGTTACAATCTGTTTAGAAAGGATCGTCAAAACCGGAGAGGTGGAGGGGTCTGCCTCACGTGAAGTCGTGTCTAAATCCTGTAATTCGAGAATACATCTCTGAGGGACATGAACATGTGGAGTCACTGTGGGTAGAAATACATGGAGCAAAAACAATAATAAAATACTAATAGGAGTGTATTATAAACCACCTAATATACCAGAGTCCACAGAAAATCTATTACTAAACGAGATAGACGAGGCGGCAAATCATAATGAAGTCGTTATCATGGGGGACTTCAACTACCCAGATATAGACTGGGAAACTGAAAGCTGTACATCCCATAAAGGAGACAGGTTCTTGGCAATAGCCAAAGACAATTTCCTTTCCCAACTGGTTCAGGACCCCACTAGAGGGACGGCCATACTGGACTTAGTATTAACCAATAGACCTGATAGAACAACAGATGTACAGGTTGGGGACACCTGGGAAATAGTGACCATAAAGTTATAACCTTCCAATTATCCTTCAAGCGAGAGTTTCTAAAGGGAGGAACAAAAATACCAAACTTCAAAAAAGCAAAAATTTAGCCAACTAAGCGAGGCCATAGGCCTAACTAACTGGGACAAAGTCCTCAAAAATAAAAATACAACCATAAAATGGGAGATTTTTAAAAGCATTGTAACATCTAATTGTGAGAGGTACATACCTTATAGGAATAAAAGGCTAAGGAACAATAAGAGACCAATGTGGATAAATGGAACCGTAAAGAAGGCAATAAATGACAAAAGAAAGCATATAAATCGCTAAAACAGGAGGAGTCAGGAAGCACTGATAAACTATAAGGAAAAAAATAGAATATGTAAAAAACGAATAAAATTTGCCAAACTAGAGACCGAGAGATTAATTGCCAAAGAGAGTAAAACTAACCCTAAAATGTTCTTCAATTATATAAATAGTAAAAATATAAATCTGAAGGAGTCGGCCCTCTACATAGCAATGAGGGGGTGTTGCAGAGAGCGACGAGGATAAAGCAAAACTATTAAATATTTTTTTCTCCACTATATTCACTGAGGAAAATAAACTGTCAGATGAAATGCAGAATGTAAAAGTAAATCCCCATTAAAAGTGCCCTGTCTGACCCAGGAAGAAGTACAACAGCGACTTAAAAAGATTAAAATAGACAAATCGCCAGGACCGGATGGCATACACCCCCGTATCCTAAGGGAATTAAGTGATGTCATAGCCAGACCATTATTTCTGATATTTACGGACTCTATAATAACAGGGAATGTTCCACAGGATTGGCGCATAGCAAATGTGGTGCCAATATTCAAAAGGGTCCAAAAACAGAGCCTGGAAATTATAGGCCGGTAAGTTTAACATCTATTGTTGGTAAACTGTTTGAAGGGTTTCTAAGAGATGCTATTTTGGAGTATCTCAATGAAAATAAGCAAATAACGCCATATCAGCATGGCTTCATGAGGGATCGGTCATGCCAAACAAATTTAATCAGCTTCTATGAGGAGGTAAGTTCTAGACTTGACAGCGGCGAATCAATGGATGTCGTATATCTGGACTTCTCCAAAGCATTTGACACCGTACCTCATAAAAGGTTAGTATATAAAATGAGGATGCTCGGACTGGGAGAAAATGTCTGTATGTGGGTAAGTAACTGGCTGAGTGACAGAAAACAGAGGGTGGTTATTAACGGTAGATACTCAGATTGGGTCACTGTAACTAGTGGGGTACCTCAGGGGTCAGTATTGGGCCCTATTCTCTTCAATATATTTATTAATGATCTTGTAGAAGGCTTGCACAGTAAAATATCTATTTTTGCAGATGACACTAAACTGTGTAAAGTAATTAACACTGAAGAGGACAGTTTTCTGCTACAGAGGGATCTGGATAGATTGGAGGCTTGGGCAGAAAAATGGCAGATGAGGTTTAACACTGACAAATGTAAAGTTATGCACATGGGAAGGAATAATGCAAGTCACCCGTACATATTAAATGGTAAAACACTCGGTAACACTGACATGGAAAAGGATCTAGGAATTTTAATAAACAGCAAATTAAGCTGCAAAAACCAGTGTCAGGCAGCTACTGCCAAGGCCAATAAGATAATGGGTTGCATCAAAGGGGCATAGACGCCCGTGATGAGAACATAGTCCTACCACTTTACAAATCACTGGTTAGACCACACATGGAGTACTGTGTACAGTTCTGGGCTCCTGTGAACAAGACAGACATAGCAGAGCTAGAGAGGGTTCAGAGGAGGGCAACTAAAGTAATAACTGGAATGAGGATCTACAGTACCCTGAAAGGTTATCAAAATTAGGGTTATTCACTTTAGAAAAAAGGCGACTGAGGGGAGATCTAATAACTATGTATAAATATATCAGGGGTCAGTACAGAGATCTGTCCCATCATCTATTTATCCCCAGGACTGTGACTGTGACAAGGGGACATCCTCTGCGTCTGGAGGAAAGAAGGTTTGTACACAAACATAGAAAGGATTCTTCACTGTAAGAGCAGTGAGACTATGGAACTCTCTGCCTGAGGAGGTGGTGATGGTGAGTACAATAAAGGAATTCAAGAGGGGACTGGATTTATTTCTGGAGTGTACTAATATTACAGGCTATAGCTACTAGAGAGGGGTCGTTGATCCAGGGAGTTATTCTGACTGCCTGATTGGAGTCGGGAAGGAATTTTTTTTCCCCTTAAGTGAGGAAAATTGGCTTCTACCTCACAGGGGTTTTTTGCCTTCCTCTGGATCAACTTGTAGGAAACAGGCCGAACTGGATGGACAAATGTCTTTTTTCGGTCTTATATACTATGTTACTATGTTACTATGTTACTTGTTTTCAAAAATAGCTTTCTTCTTGCCACTCTTCCAAATTTGTGGAGTGCACGACCAAAGCCTCATTCACACTTCAGTGTTTTGATCAGTAAATTCCATCAGTGATTGTGAGCCAAAGCCAGGATTGGAGCCTCTACAGACATAAGGTATAAGGGAAAGATGTGCACCTGTTCTGTGTTTAGGCCCACTCATGGTTTTGGCTCATAAATCACTAATAGAAATTAGTGATGGGTGCGAATATTCGTGATTGTGATATATATTCGATATATTGTGATATATATTCGTAATTTTCTAATATTTGAGATTTTTTTTTCATCTGAACCCATGATCGCTCCCTGCTTCTTGCTTGTGGGCCAATGAGAAGGCTGCAATGTCTTTGTCTGAGCTTATCACTCAGCATTCCTAGCAACCAATAGGAAAGTTGCCTACCCCTTTAGTATATAAGAACCTCCCCAGCAGCCATTGTATGCAGTATTTTGCAGATCTGAAGAGAGACAGCAGTGTTATTGCTGTGCTCTCTGCTTTCCTGTGTCATTACATTAGATAGGTAGTTAGTTAGCTTATATATAATACAGATAGTTAGTGGGAGATAGTCAGTGTAGGTTAGATAGTGATATAGTGTAGGTTCTGCTGTCCATACATACATGCTACATACATAGTGCTGTGATGTCACAAGTTCACAACAATACGTAGTGCACCAATCACTAATATGTAGTCAAACCTGTTAAAATGTGAAGTTGCACATATTGCGCCAGAATATTCGCATTATTAGTGCTGATTTCGCAATCGCGAATATATTGGAGCACTCTAACCGCATACAAAGCTATTGCATTGTTCTGCTGTGCCAATCATTTTTCGGTCTCAGGAAACTTCTAGCAGCTTGAAAAATGTAGCTATAATAACCCATACCTGTATTGCGCATGCATTCCGCGCATATTACATTGCCGATTTTCGCAGACAAGACGATATTCGCAAATTCTCGAATTTGCAAATATATGATGAATATTCTACCAAATATTCGCAAAATATATCAAATTCGAATATTGCCCCTGCCACTCATCACTAATAGAAATCACTGATAGAACACTGATGTGTGAATGAGGCATAAGAGTTGTCCTGTGGACAGATTCTCCCTGCTGATCTGTGGATCTCTGCAGCTCCTCCAGAGTGACCATGGGCCTCTAGGCTGCTTCCATAATTAGTGCTCTGCTTGTCTAGGCTGTCAGTTTAGGTGAACATCCATGTCTTGGTAGGTTTGCAGTTGTGCCATACTTCTGCCATTTTCAGATTATGGATTGAACAGTGCGCCATGACATGTTTAGAGCTTGGGACTTTTTTTTATAACCTAACCATACTTTTCACTACCCCACAACGTAATTCCTGACCTGTCTGGTGTGTTCATTGGTTTTCTTTTCACAAAGCTGTTTGATCACTAATGTTCTCTAACAAACTTCTGAGGCCTTCACAAAACAGCTGTCTTTATACTGAGAAATTACACACAGATGGACTCTATTTCATAATTGAGTGACTTCTGAAGGCAATTGGTTACAATGGATTTTAACTGGAGGTATCAGAGTACAGGGGTTTGAAAAAAGTGCAAGCCACACTATTCACATTTTTCTTTATAAAATATTTTGAAAACCATATATCATTTTCTTTTCACTTCACACATACTTGCTATGTTGTGTTGGTCTATAACATAAAATCCCAATAAAACATTTACGTTTGTGGGTGTAATGTGAAAAGGTGTGGAAAAGTTCAAGTTTGCTTAGGTTTCCCACGACACTTAAAAACATAAAAATAAATTCAATGGCATTCTATACAATTGACACTATAAGGTATAAATGTGTCTGAGATAGCCAAATTAGATTGTGAGCCTTACTGGTAATAAATGAATGCCAGAGCTGAACAATGTATCCTTTTTTTAGTCATAATTAGAGATGAGCGAATTTCTCAAAAATTCGATTCAGTTGGTTCGCCGAATTTTCAGAAAGAAAATGCTTCGATCTGAATTTGAGGTGAATCACGTTAAAAAAACGGCTATTTCCAGGCTGCAGAAAGCCTTTATAGGGGTGTAGAACACTGTGCCTTGCAGTAACACGCATAGGGAGTTTGCTTTGGTAGTGAAATAATACTGAGTCAGTATGACATGCAGATGATAGGCGTCGCTCTTAGAATCACTGCATACTTCACTTATTTGGGCAGTCATGGGACCAAAACTGTCCAAATAGCTCAAATATGAACTCATAATTACAGGTCGATGTTAGCGTCAAGAAGAAGTGCACTCCTTTTACACCGTCGTCAGCTGATTCCACACAGATGTCTACAGAACCTGTTCTATTAAACACTTATACAATGAGAGCCCCCCCTCCATTAACAATGCAGACTACCTAAACAATGTTGTCCTTATTAGTTTAACTAGAGCCCTCTATGGCCCAGACAGCCATGTGGTAATTGAACACAGCACAGCCACGTCACAAGCAGCACACAAGCATGTTGTTTTGTTGTGCAGGGAGCCCACAGGACACAAGGGGCTCACACAGGGGCACAAGAGGCACAGGGAAAACACAGAGCTGACAGTGGGAACTCACAGTGACCTTCAGTACTTGAGGGCAGTGCTACAATGAGAGTGTGACCCCAGCAGCCCTGCACCCCCTCCTCCACAGACACTGCTGCATGCTTCTTACTAGATGGACTTACCAGGTGCTTTAATAGGAAGGTCCTGGGAGCTCCAGCAGTCCGGCAGCAGAGGTCAGAGCCTGTGGGTCAGATGCAGCAGAAGGCTCAGTCACCCAGTCTGATGTTTGGGCATTGCGGCCTAGAGCAAGTGCACCAAAGGCTGGGGAGTGGGGCTATGTTTCCTCTGCCCACACAGAACGTCCTGGTGATGGCCTGTCACTGAGCTCTGGTGAGACTGGGGGGGGGGGGGGGAATACTTAGATATCTAACAGCAGGGGGACCCTGCAAGTCATGCATGGCATTATGGGTGATCCCGCCTTCCCAGAGTTCCTTTCTCCATGTCCTCACACATGCAGCAGTAATTTTAGGAAACAATTTGATTCCTTACCACAAATTGCGAGGAAATTCAGATTCAGTGCTAATTGAATAATTCCTGAAATTCGTATTGAATTCCACTTTGTCAGCTTCGATTCGCTCATCTCTAGTCATAATTATAGCAGTTATTAAGGTTACAGCAAACACATTTCTATTTAGCTAGTGGAGACATCCGAGCTCTGGGTTGAGTAATGTTATATCTCCAGATTTTCACATCCTTGCCAATTACTGTGTTGTATCCTCCAGCCCTGCTATTCTGAATGTTGTTTCTAGAGCCTCTTGTTTCTCTGCAATAAAGGGCTAGGTCACTGGATTCACTACAAAATAAATGAAATTGGAATTTGTCAAGGATAAAGGCCAACATGTCAAGTTTTTCCATTTGCAAAGCACAGCAGTGTAACTCAAAGGTTTTACTTTTATGTAGTCCTCTTGATAGTTTTCCCTGTGATGGAGATTCAAACATTCAATAGGATGTCTGTCTTTTTTACTTTTGTCAAAATCAAGTGAAGGTCTAGATTACATTAACATGATCATCAATGAGTACATTTTCTCTTGGTTAACATTTCGGCTTGCACTTAATGAGCAGAACAACAAAGGTACAAAGACGCCGGAGACTATACAGATGCGTATGTATAAATGATCAAATTTCCCAGAATGAAGAATGTTTGTATTAATCATCATTGATTACCGGTAATTGTGCTGACAAGCCTCTCTCTGCAATGACATGTCGTAGTTTTATTCCGGCGGCCTCTCGGCGTGCGTTGCTGTGCCTCCGCCGAAACCCCGCCCCCATTACAGTCAATGTGGTCGGAGCGGTAGTCCGGGGCACACCTTCACTAGCAGCAGGACTGGATCCAACAGGCTGTTCACCTGACGGAACAGCCTGCTGGAGGTCCATGCCGCCAGTGTGAAAGTAGCCTTACCTATCCACATGATAGGGCAGAAGTGTCTGATCAGCAGAGGTTTGAGTGCTAGGTCGCTCGACAATCACGAAAATGGGGACCCTGTGTTTAGCTTTATGTAGGTATTATGCTGCTCCATTAAACAGTATGGGATTGCCTGATAGCCAAGCGCTTGTACTCTCGTATCTTCAGAAGTCCCATAGAGTAAAATGGAGCGATCATCACGCATGTGTGCTTCCATTCTGATGATCGTGCTCCCCTGTGGTTCGAGGATAAGTATAATGGGACAATCCCTTTAAAGATATATGCTTTGTGTAACTAGTTCTCCAAGGGAAATATCCCAGAGAACCTCCGGTCCTTCATTTTTGGGATTAACGAGGGTCCAAGAGGCAAACCTCCCATTCATGATAATAATATGAGGTGTTATAAGAAGAGAATCACCTTGAAAGGAGCTACAGATGTAGCCAGAGTTATTTAACATATTGGGCCAGTCAAAATAATGGTGGCTACATCTGTATATTGCAGTTCCCTGCACATCGGATGCACAGTAGCAACGGTGTGCACGGGAAAGACTGACGCAACCTCAGGCGCTTCATTTTCATGAGCAGCGTGGGTTCCAGAGTTATATCCTGGTGATACACCATAACAGTATAAAAAGGAAATGCCGCTTTAACCATGTTTACTGCACTAGTGTGAGGAAGAAGAAAATGGCTGGATATTTTGCTAATGATTTATTTCTCCAGATTCTGCAGATACATTATTTTACTAACTTTAAATCAATCTTAATTACAAAAAGCTATCATTTTCTAAGTGATTCCCTCATTTTCTCCTGCATGGTCATATCCTGACAGGCCTGGAAAACAAGGCAGCCATTTTATTTTCAGCTGCTATATTTAGGAAACTAGATTGAAATGATAATCCGCTCTATTCTTCCATGCCTGAAGCTATCAGAAGGGAAAAACAACCAATCAACCATAAACATATAGAAACCGCTGCCATTTTATGTCCTTCTGCATTGTGAGTCATCACTCGGAGACAGTGAATGCACCACAGGAACAAAACTACATTCGTATCACAGGCAGGGGCATTCACAAGAAGCAATATCTTATACTGTTATGGTGTTTCACTAGGATACATTCGTATCACAGGTTGGGGCATTCACAAGAAGCAACATCGTATACTGTTATAGTGTATCATGAGGATACATCCGTATCACAGGCGGGACATTCACAAGAATCAATATCTTATACGGTTATGGTGTATCACTAGGATACATCCGTATCACAGGCGGTGCATTCACAAGAAGCAATATCTTATACTGTTATGGTGTATCACTAGGATACATTCGCATCACAGGCGGGGCATTCACAAGAAGCAACATCTTATACTGTTATGGTGTATCACAGGCAGTGCATTCACAAGAAGCAATATCTTATACGGTTATGGTGTATCACTAGGATACATCCGTATCACAGGCGGGGCATTCACAAGAAGCAACATCTTATACTGTTATGGTGTATCACTAGGATACATCCGCATCACAGGCGGGGCATTCACAAGAAGCAATATCTTATACTGTTATGGTGTATCACTAGGATACATCCTGTATCACAGGCAGGGCAATAACATGAAGCAATATCTTATACTGTTTTGGTGTTTTACTAGGATATATTCTTATCACAGGCGGGGCATTCACAAGAATCAATATTTTATACTGTTATGGTATATCACTAGGATAAATTCGTATCACAGGCGGGGCATTCACAAGAAGCAATATCTTATACTGTTATGGTGTATCACTAGGATACATTCGTATCACAGGCAGGGGCATTCACAAGAAGCAACATCTTATACTGTTATGGTGTATCACTAGGATACATTCGCATCACAGGCGGGGCATTCACAAGAAGCAATATCTTATACTGTTATGGTGTATCACATTCACTAGGATACATTCGTATCACAGGCGGGGCATTCACAAGAAGCAATATCTTATACTGTTATGGTGTATCACTAGGATACATCCGTATCACAGGCAGGGGCATTCACAAGAAGCAATATCTTATACTGTTTTGGTGTTTTACTAGGATATATTCTTATCACAGGCGGGGCATTCACAAGAATCAATATTTTATACTGTTATGGTATATCACTAGGATAAATTTGTATCACAGGTGGGGCATTCACAAGAAGCAACATTTTATACTGTTATGGTGTATGACTAGGATACATTCGTATCACAGGCGGGGCATTCACAAGAATCAACATCTGTATGGCTCTATGTGAAATAAAAACACAAAGAGGTACGATGAGGATCTAGAGATTAGTACGGGTGCCATTCTGCCATATAATAGATTCATACTAATGTTATCCATAATACTGCCCTGTACATGGTTCCTGAGCCTTAGGCAATCTACTGAGTACACAGTTCCAACCAACGTTTCTCTACAATGTCTTCACCAGATCAATGGCAGTAGCAACCTCATGAATTGGATTTAGTCAGCTCCTATGATTATATTGGACTGTTGGGATTGGATATTTAACATAGATGGAATATTCTCTATAGATTCTTTGGTGCCATACTATAATGACAATGACAAGCATTTGAAATTCGCTTTTCTCATCTAAGAGACTCCAAGAGCAGGGATGGTTGTGTAGCTGGGGCTATTCCAGATCTATAGATCTATACACTACTATATGAATACTGCACATACTCTTTACAGTATAAACGTCCTCTGATCCACCTGTAAGTGAATATCACACGAATTATATAGCAGGTTAATCTACCCAACCATGGAAATGGGATTTATGTGTTCAAGTGTTTATTGAAACCAGTGGGATTCAAGTGTTTATTGAAACCAGTATAGCCGCATATGCTCTCGATGCTTACAGAATATAGAAAGGGGCTGTCAGTCTTCCGTAAGAACAAGTGTGGCTTTCTTCCAGAATAGGCTATACGTTGACGTGATTTAGATTAATGAGACCCAGCTGAAGGCTATAATATGAATACACATTAGCTAATGAACAGGGGAAGCTTTTGCTGCTTCAGTCATTGTTTCATCGACTCGGATAATATATTTAACCATACCCCCTACTATCATAGACGGGGCCTATTCGTGTGCACACTTTCTAAACCCTGTCTAGACTGTATGTACATTCCACAGTCTATGTTATTCTTTAGCAAAAGGCCCATGGCTCATCTGAAATTCTAAGCATGTAAAACAATTTAACAACGCCGCCGTGATTTTCTGATCCTATTCAACTCGTATTGCATCATGTGCAGGTGGCACGAATTAAAGTCAAATAAAAAAGGGAGAAGGAGGCAAACATTTATTTTTATAAAGTGCAACATGGTGATTGGTCTGTAGCCAATTTTAGATTAAGAATGCATAAAATGCTCATACAATGTGCCAGAACATGCAAACTATTTCGAGCTGAATGTTTTATTCTCTAGGGCAAGAATAACGGGTAGATATAATGTATATTCATAATGTAACCTCCTATAGTATAGTTTACTGGGGGACATGGGCTATTCACATCACCACATGAATATTCATTTTATTTTACATAGAGGACATTTATTAAGGCTGGCGCTTTTCATGCCGGTTTTGTGACCCCCTGTGCTGTCAGAGGAAGTACCAAAGTAATGTAGAGGCGCAGGCCTCTTAAATAGTCTGAATGGCGTAACTTTAAGCCTTTCTCCAAGGTAAAAACCAGTGTGGAAAATAATAAATGAGCCATGCCTGGCAGTCCGCCCATGGCACGCCCTTTTACTCATCACTTCAGATAAGTGCCTTGAAAGTAAATATGTCATAAGCATTACTGCACAAATGGCGTGCAACAAAATTTGTGACCCATTTATGCTGGATCCCCATTTACTATAATGGGATCTGTCTGTGATCCGGCAGCTTTCCAGCATAAATGTCAGCTTTCTGCAGGAAAAATATCACTGCAGCAGCAGTATCTTTACAGCAGGAAGCAGGCATTTATGCTATAAAAACCTGAATCCCCAACAGATCCCATTATAGTGAATGGTGATTTGGCGGTGTCTGGCTGTGGTGGATACAGTAACTCTGGTAACCTGTTCCTCTGCTGGAGCAGACTGCTGGATTTACCATACGGCGGTGTAAACGAAGCCTAAAAGGAATCATCTAGCCTGTTTCTGAATATACACATTAATAGATAGCTGCATAGATAAGTGGAATAAATCATTGGTTAACTCATAGATGGATAGTTGAAAAGATAGATATAGATAGACAGATAGATAGATAAATAGATAGATAGATAGATAGATAGATAGATACAGGGGTGCACCTAGCCTTTTTGCTGCCTGCAGCGAAAACTAAAGCAACACCCCAACACTAATTTCTTAACCTAACCCCTTCTCTCCAACGCTACTATTAAAGACATTCTTGGAAAACATTACATAGAGAGCTACAAAACATACAGGGTAATACAGCACGACTGTGCTTCCCAATACTATACTGCAGAAACAGATAAGGCTGCTTTCACACTGGCATTTAAAGCTAATGCAAACGGATCCGTTCTGAACGGATACAAACGTTTGCATTATAGGTGTAGATCCGTCTGTGCAAATACCAGACGGATCCGCACCTAATTAGAGGTGAGCGAACTTTAAAAAAGTTCGGCGTTCGGGTTGTGGTAATCGCCGCATCCCGTTATGGATTCTACTACCGCGGACTATCCCGGCATATGGAATCCATAAGGGCGGCTTCCACGAACCCGCCCCTTATGGATTCCATATCCTGGGATAGTCCGCGGTAGTGGAATCCATAACGGGATGCGGCGATTACCACAACCCGAACGCCGAACTTTTTTTTAAAGTTGGCTCATCTCTACACCTAATGCAAGTGTGAAAGTAGCCTAATCTGCTGCCTCCCTCTTGCCCCTTCCTGGTACTGCCTGAGGCAATTGCCTCACCTCGCCTCATTGGCGGTGCACCCCTGGATAGATAGATAGATAGATAGATAGATAGATAGATAGATAGATAGATAGATAGATAGATAGATAGATAGATAGATAGATAGATGTGTTTGGTATGAAAGTGGTTAATATACACTTTTTCACTTTCTTATTCAAAGTACATTACTTTAAAACATAATAAACCACAATGCCACATTTACAATTACAGCTAATACAATTTTTGTAATTCAAGTAATGACTTTCTAGAAATGCTTTTATTCTAAGGAGCAAGATCATCATAAACAACTCTTTCATTATGTAAAAGCTTTGGGGTATTTCTAAAAATCCTGCCACCTTTATAAAGTAATATTACTAATTCCCATGGTTTGTGGCTATGAATTTATTATTTTATGTGGACTGCTGTATAATTCATGTAAACATTGATACACAGAACTTTCAGAGGTTTGTAATGTGTTCTATATTGTGTTAATAACATTGTGAATATAGAATACAAGCACAGACTTACAGTATATGGCGCCTCTATTTAATATTACCAGTAGGTAGAGAATTTATCAAAACTCATAGCTATTCTGTACATATATTTATATGCACTTATATATTTCTTATCCATTTTTACTGTTGGATCTACTAATAAAATAAAACATTCGGACAACATATTTCAGAACTGATTTAAAGAGGCTGTGGCAACTGGATAGTCCCTTCTCTGAAAGAAGTTATCCTGGCAAGCAACTGATCAGGTCCATCAGCTGATATTCCGAGCACTAGTCAAAGAATATAGTAATACATGGCATCCATTTAAAGTGCAACTGTCACTATAATCCAGGGACAGACTGGCCATGGAAAAAAACTAAAAGGGGCTCCATGTTCCGGGTGGGTCCAGATTGACAGAAGATGGGGCAACACCAGAAGGCAGGAACAACGGAAGTACGTGGGGTTAATAGTACTGTAGTGAAGCACAAAGTACCACCCCAGCAGAACCAAATACCACAGTGCAGCACAAAACACCACCCTAGTAGAAGCAAATACCACAGTGCAGCACAAAATGCCACCCCACCGGAACCAAATACCACAGTGCAGCACAAAATGCCACCCCACCGGAACCAAATACCACAGTGCAGCACAAAACACCACCCCAGCAGAACCAAATACCACAGTGCAGCATAAAATGCCACCCCAGCGGAACCAAATACCACAGTGCAGCAGAAAATACCACCCCAGCAGAACCAAATACCACAGTGCAGCACAAAATGCCACCCCACCGGAACCAAATACCACAGTGCAGCACAAAACACCACCCCAGCAGAACCAAATACCACAGTGCAGCATAAAACACCACCCCAGCAGAACCAAATACCACAGTGCAGCATAAAATGCCACCCCAGCGGAACCAAATACCACAGTGCAGCACAAAATACCACCCCAGCAGAACCAAATACCACAGTGCAGCACAAAATACCACCCCAGCAGAACCAAATACCACAGTGCAGCACAAAATGCCACCCGAGCAGAAACCAAATACCACACTGCATCACAAAATACAACCCCAGCAGAACCAAATACCACAGTGCAGAACAAAATGCCACGCTAGTAGAACCAAATACCACAGTGCAGCACAAAATACCACCCCAGCAGAACCAAATACCACAGTGCAGCACAAAATACCACCCCAGAAGAACCAAATACCACAGTGCAGCACAAAATGCAACCCCAGCAGAGCCAAATACTTCTGTGCTTTACAATATACTGCCCCAGAAGAACCAAATAACACAATGCAGCACAAAATAGTGCTGCCCCAGCCACATTATTAAAATGTATGTCCTGAGGATGGCAATACAATTGAATACAGGAGGATACTTGTAGCTGCCGGACAGTTTACTAAGTACCTCCTATCATTAATTAATGCTTAAAGCATCAGATTGATATGAACCCGACCATGTGGAGGGTTCTGGAGACCCCCTGGGCCTCAGGCCAACAGGACATTTCCCAGTTGAATCTATTGCCAATCTATCCCTGCCATAATCTCCCCACTATTTGAGGTCCACTGTACTATTAGACTAAATGGCACTCCCTTAGTCTTACAATGCCATCCTCACCCTAGATTGACAGTTGCAGCATCTGGCAGTAGACACAGTACTAATGTTGAGGGAGGCAGGAATAGGGTTTGGGTGTGGGACCCTCATGAATACTACAAAATAGTAACTACATTGTGTCTTCTACCGTATGTATCAAATGGCATAATATTTTCTCTGCCTCTTGGACTACTATTAAAGCCTGACCCGTCACTATAATATACTGCCCCAAATGATTGACATAGGTCTGATATGGTGTGCATTAGTGACCAAGTAATACATGGCTACACTGGTTCCACCACCTGGGATTGGGAACTGTATTTACACTTGCTCTCCGCTCTGGCTAATAGAGGATTGTCCTATGATGTCCATACATATTGGTAAAGATTGTTTTGTTGAATCCCTATCACCAAACTCCTTTACATATTGTGGTGGTGAAAGCTTCATTTTAATGTATTCCTTGCTCTCTATAGTAGGGGAAGGGTCTTCATCTTCTGTAAAGTTTGTATTTTTATTTGACTGGTAATGCAAACAATGCTTGGGAAATTGAAGTCCACATGTAATTCAAAGGGCTTGATGTAATGAAAAGTGCTTTCTTTTCTTGCCAAATAAAATTGTGATGTTTTTTCCCCAGTAACACAGATATCATGCTGTGTAACTGCTAAGACTATTATTGGCAGCAGCCTAGGACTGAATAGTATGATTTGTACTTTCTTAAAGGCGTTTTAAGGAAATAGGTAAATGAAGTTCATTTTACAGAGCACAAAACGTGCCCAAACTTTATAACACAGTACTAGTTTCAATCCAGTCATCGATCACTCAACAGAGAAAATGGTGTTTCATTTTCTATACACAGATTTCATATTAATGGGATTCCCCAGCTACCTATTTTTTTTAATTCATAGAATGCTATAAAATAATATAAGATGTAATATTAAATTAATTCTGGCCATACACATAAAATAAAAGTGAAACGAAATGACAGATTTTGACCATTTTAGCCAACTGTCATTTGAAAAATAAGTGTGAAAAGTTTGATGGCCGACTGAAGACTCTTGTCTGCTGAAAATGTAATCCTAATCAGCCATGCTGGAAAATTTCGACTCTTGTCAATTGAAACTGCATGTTTAAGGCTGAATTCACACGTCCGTGGAACACGGTCCGTGAGATACCGGACTGGCATCCTGCTTAGTGCAGGAGCGCACGGCTTCATTGGTTGCTATGACGCCGTGCACTTCATGCCACCACCACAGTAAAGTAATACACTCGTATAGATCATACGAATGTATTACTGTACTGCGGCGGTGGTTCGAAGTGCACAGCGTCATAGCAACCAATCACGCCTTAGGCAGCTGCACTAAGCAGGATGCCAGTCCGGTATCTCATGGACCATGTTCCACGGATGTGTGAATTCAGCCTAAGGCCGAGTTCAGCCGATCATTTGCCATTGTGCTCAAGAACCTGGGAACACTTTTTTACTGACTCCCTGGTTGGCCAGTTTAGTCTGGCATGTTGCGGACAGAATCTTTCATACGAACGATCCAATGGATGACTGATCAGCACCAAAGAGGACGATCATTGTCTTAAATTTAGGGCTAGCTTTACAGATCCCTTGCTGATCCTGCTCCACTTCCTGGTCTCTGTACTTACTACTCCAGCGATGACATGCTGACATTTACATGGGACTACGGCAGCCAATCATTGGTGATAACTGTGACCTCAGTTACATTGACAAGTCACCTCTACAGTCAGTGATTGGCTGTAGCAGTCAAATATCTGTGTTGACATGTCATTGCTGGAGCAGAAAGAACAGAGACCAGCAGGACACCAAGGAAGTGTAAGAATGGGAGCACCATTGGATCAGTAAGATAAGTAGTACATAAAAAAAAATAGCCACTGGACAACCTCTTAAAAGGGATATTCTGGGAGTACAATATTGCTTAAATAGGAATGAGCTGCACATAGGCCATGTGACTGATGAAGGTGACATCACTGGCCTAGGAAAAGGGCTGCAGTGCCCATCAATTCTGAGTGCCAGGAGTTGAACCCCAATGATCAGATATCGATGACCTATCCTGAGGATAGTTCATCAAAATTGTGCTCCCCGAAGACTACTTTAATGCAATCTATCATCCTCCCATATAGTACCTTGCAAACTTGCTCCTAAACTTTAATATCCTGCAAAATTTCTTTAGGGTACAACTAAACAAGTATGGTCGTCCAAATAAAAGGACAGGTGTCCAAATAAAAATCACATCCTAACCCTCAAACTGAAATTGTAGTAACTGAAAACCTTTGTCACTCAGCCGTTTTTTGACACGATCAGGATGGAGGTGAGTATATTAGTTAGGGTACGACCACAAGGAGAGACCGTGTCAATGTTGCGATCTGGCCATGCTGCAATTGTGTACCACTGTGGTCGTACAGGCCGCAGTTGCCTCTAACTAAACTAATGAGATGTCACTGTTGGGTGGGTCTGTGTTGTTAATGGCCACATGGCACCTTCAATACCACGCAGCTATCTAATATATAAAGCTGAGTGTATGTATGTATGTGTGTATGTCTGCTAAAGGAATCCACACCGTTGCTTTTAGACCTCATGCACACGACCGTTGTTTGATTCCGTGTCCGTTGTGCCTTTTTCGTGATTTTCTGTGGACCCATTGGTTTTCAATGGGTCCGTGGAAAACTCGGCAAATGCACCGTTTGTCCTCCGCGTCCGTGGTCCGTGATACCAGTCCGTCAAAAAAATATTACCTGTCCTATTCTTGTCCGTGAAAAACGGTTCACGGACCCATTCAAGTCAATGGGACCGTAAAAAAATGCGGATGGCCATCCGTGTGTCATCCGCGTTACGCGTCCTTTTTTTTGCGGATCCCTTGGCAGGCACTTGGCAAAAATTGTCAACCTGTCTTTTGGTAAAATCTTTTGGGTCATGTCCGCTAAAAAAAACGGATGACACACGGAAACACAACGGAAGGCAAAAACAGACACGGATCACTGAACAACGAAACCCCTTTTTGCGGACAGCATAAAAAAATGGTCGTGTGCATGAGGCCTTACTATCACGAAATTTGGCACACAAGGTTTTAGACCTTCCTGAGATATTCCCAAAAAATGCATTAGCCAATAGATGTCTGGTCGCATGACCCTTATCAGCCAATAGAAACTTGCATCCGTCTTCACATACACACAGCCATTTTTCTCCACTGCTGCAGATCAGCTTTAAAGGGGCAGGGCACTGTGGAGGACACTGTTAAGGTAATGGAGTGCTGTGGAGGTCCCAGTTCATGAGGCAGGTAGGGTGGCCATTCAGGCCACTCTCAAAAGATGGACTTAAAATCCATGCCCTGACTCAGTTAGACCACGCCCCCTCCCGCTCCGCAGCCAACTGGGATTGAAAAAATGAAGGTAAAAATCAAGCTGTCAGCTGCAGGGGTGGGAGGGAGGGGGACATTCTCCCGGCAGCTTATGCCCAGACAGCACAGTGCTGCTGTCTGAAAGTGAGCTGTTCAAAAGGACATCCTTGTGTCCGTCCAGGTCCTATAACGGACAGAGGACAGAGAGTCTTAAAGCTGGACTGTCCAGCCTAAAACCGGACCTCTGGCCACAGTAGGGGCAGCCTGCTATGGAGGTCACAATTAAGGTAACGGTCCGCTATGGAGGTCAGTGTTAAGGGGCAGATTGCTGTAGAGGCCACTGTTAAGGGCATGGGTGTTGTGGAAATCACTGTTAAGGAGATGGGGTACTGTGGAGGTCACTAATAAAGGGGTGGCTGCTGTGGAGGTCACTGTTAAAGGGGCAGGATGCTGTGGAGGTCACTGTTAAGGGGGCAGGATGTGGTGGAAGTCACTGTTAAAGGGGCGGACTGTTGTGGAGGTCACTGTTAAGGGGGCGGGAGGCTGTGGAGGTCACTGTTAAAGTGACGGGCTGCTGTGGAGGTCACTGTTTAGGGGGCGGGGTCTTATGGAGGTCACATTTTAAGGGAACGGAGCTCTGTGGGGTCACTGTTAAGAGGGCGGGTTATTGTGGAAATCACTGTTAACGAGACAGGGTAGTCTGGAGGTCACTAATAAAGGGGCGGCCCATGTGGATGTTACTGTTAAAGGGGAGGGTGCTGTGCAAGTTACTGTTAAAGGGGCAGGCCACTGTGGAGGTCCCTGTTAAAGGGGTGGGATACTGTAGATGTCACTGTTATAGTGGATACTGTTGATATCTTTTAACGAAAGACACAAACATTAAATAAAATAGATTAAATATACCCGTGCAAAGCTGGGTCCTTCTGCTAGTTAACAATAGAGACTAAGTGTCCTAATAGTTTAATTATAGGCATCTGCGGCCTGTACGACCACAGTGGTACTTAACTGCGGCATGGCCAATTGATAACCGTGGCATGAACGCTGAACCCTTATTAACATACCCCTTCCACCCTGATCTTGACAGAAGGGACTGATCGGCAAAGGTTTTCTCTTTTCAGCTACTAAAATTTCAGTTTTCAAGGGTTAGAAACTGATTTTTATTTGGACACCTGTGCTCATCAAACACTGTATAGTCCACCTAGAATTAGACAAGCATCCCTATAGAAAGGACTCTACGCACACAACAACTTTGAATTGCAGTGTCATACCATTTCATTATTCTACTATATATTGTTTATCTTGTTTTTATTTCTATCTTGCAACCTACAATTTTGGTGCACCTTATATCCTGAAATTTACAGTAGTGCATCAGCTTCTTCATATAACATTCTTATGTAAGTAAGTATCCCTGTTAAAATTAGCAGATATCGACTGTTTTATTAGCAACCAATTACCTTAGTTGCAGACAACCCTGGTTACCAGCTAAAGAGGCTTGGTCATTATACTTTAACATGAAGAAGAGGATTCCCTTGGAGACCTTATCACTAATTGCTTTTTTTTGCCTCTTCTTGCACAAGCTTGTCGTTAAAAATAAAATGAAGCTTGTTGTATACCAGATTATAAATAGACCCGCTACAGTATGAGCAGATGCAAATGTCTAATATGGGGAAAATGGCGGTTGCATGTTTCCATTTAGCAACTAAGTGCTGTGTCTTTGACCTGGTGAGAAAACAACTTTCCACATCTAGCTCAATCCAATTTGAAGTGTTATGTTATTGCTTGGAAATACAGCCGATTTTCAATTGTTGGCGGTGACATTAAATCAGACATGTCTAAAATCTGATGGCCATCTGCTAGGCAGCTTCATTGCTGCATTCATTGCTTGTACTATAAATATCCTGATGAATGTTCATGAGGGTTATCCACTACATATTTAGTGTATGATGCAATGCAAGCTTGGGCCTTCATGCTATCAAAGATGTGAGATGCTTGCCGAGTTGCTGGATGAAGAACATCACGCAATGAATATCATCAAGGAATATGTGCACTGAGGCATTGCTCAAGATGGCATTTTGCAGCTGAGACAGAATCAGAGTTGAATATCATTACTGACAACCTTGTTGGATAACATACAAAGAAAGCAACATGATAAGAAACTATGACAATTTGAAATGTAAAATGTGGACCTGTAAAATGTGGGGAGCTTAGATCCTGTATTGAAGTATCCCATCCCATGTCTATCCCACAACCCACATCTTGGGTGTAGCCTATTGGCATGTATCAGCTATCTTAAAGTGGTGTCAAGTCTGGAAACACTATGGCATCTCTTGGAAGAACAGAGCAATTTGAACAATAGTACTTAAATGTGTGAGTGGGAGCCTCTTTGCTTGGGTGATGTTGCTATATTCTCGATCACGAATATTCGAATCGCAAATTTTTCTGGCGAATATTTGCACTTCGAGAATTTGCGAATATTTTGTATATAGTGATATATATTCATAATTTTGAATATTCGAGTGGGTACAAAGCCCAGAAGACATGCAAATATTCCATTTACATGTCATCTTTGTTTTGGATCCACTCCGTTTTTTTGGGCATTAGCAATACTGATGGATTATTGAGCAAATGCTGACAGAGTGAAGGCGTATGCTCCACAGACAGGATCCGTTTTTGTGGGTTATTGTTCTGACGGTTTAAAGGAAGGGCAAAATAATCAGTGACGTCAACACAAACTTACTCCTGACACCCTCTCCATTTTTTAAGGGGTGGCTCTACTTGTATAAGCGTTTAATAGAACAGGTTCTGTAGACATCTATGTGGAATCTTGTTGTGGGTGCTCTGACAATAAATTCTTTTAGTCCTCCCCTGGGTGGGTCTCTTCTGAGTTCGGGCCTCGTAACAGCCACTTCCCCTGCTTTCACTATATCCACGCCCCTGGTTCTGGGTCCCATAGTCTTTGGCACAGCCTGCCTCTTCCCCAGATTAGGAACACCATTGAATAGTCTAGCCCACATTTAAAGGGATTGTCTGAGTGTTCAATACTCCATGAGTGCCACCGCCTCTTCCTAGGCCAGTGACGTCACGTTCATCAGTCACATGGCCTAGGCACAGCTCCCATTCGACTTAGATTGCGAGCCCTGTTGGGGACAGCTTGATGTGAATGTATGTAAAAGTGCTGCAGAATATGTCAGAGCTATATGAGTGAGTGAAATAAATAAATAAGAAAGTGAATGGAGCTGAGCTGCTAAACCAAGCACACCAGCTACCCAATAGATGGCACAGTGCTGGGTAAGCAGCTTCAAACTGATGATCATGGGGGTTCTCGGTATTAGACTCCCGCTGATTACATACTGATGACCTATCCTGCCAATGAGTCATCAATATTAAACACTCAGATGACCCCTTTGGATTCAATATTGCAGTAAACTTCAATACAGCTTTACTGCACTCACCCCTTAGTGGTTAATTCTTAACATTGGTGGCATAAACATGCCACCCCAACAGCTCTGCTGCCAAATACCCACTAGTCTGGCAGCTCCAATGCTACACTGTGGATCATTGCAGATAAGAGCTTGAAAATGAATGCAGATCACTGGGAGACCAAGGAAAGGCCAATATAATTATACTCCACTCCATTTATGTCCTAATGTAGCACAACCACATTTGAATGGTAACTATGGGGCCCCGTGGTTATTTGTTATACCCTTACCTGCTTTATTAAGGGTGCAACAGGTAATGGGGGAAACATTATTAACATATAGCAATCAATCTGATTCCACCTTTCATTTTTGACAGCTCCTTTGGAAAATGAAAGGTGGAATCTGATTGGTTGCTATGGGCAACTAAGCAAGTGCTACTTTACACCAGTTTGATAAATGACCCCAATTGTCCTTTCTGTTTGGGGCTCAGCATAAAGCACTTGCTTGATCTCATATTTAGAAGCAAATATTTCTAATCTGTCTAATATTTCTACTTGACCTATCCACTGACCTGTATACTCAACTCCCTTCATACTCCACCTCACACCAGTCATGCACTTTGGGCATCAGCAATCAGTGGG
Organism: Bufotes viridis; assembly: GCA_033119425.1. Taxonomy (NCBI): domain Eukaryota; kingdom Metazoa; phylum Chordata; class Amphibia; order Anura; family Bufonidae; genus Bufotes; species Bufotes viridis. Next base: position 131,674,074 of record CM065591.1, read on the forward strand.
GGTCCCAGTGATCAGATGATCAGATACCCATTGAAATGTAATAAATATTGATGACTGGAATACTCAATATATGGGGCATGTCCTCTTCTTGACAGCTACCTGCCTAATTCTAAAATATGAGATTGACAAACTACATGGCTATCATTATTGTAAAAATGATACAAAATTTCAATGCAAGGCTGAAATTCGTAACTCGAAAAACATGCACAAGAAAATATTTTTGGTCCGCATCCGATATGCATTTTTTGCGGGTCAGATGCAAACCGATTCACTTTAATGGGGCCACAAAAGATACGGAGAGCATATGTCAGTTCCGCGGCCCCGTTTCTGTTAAACGGACAAGGATAGGACAGTTCTATAGAGTGCAGGACACTCCATTACAAAAATGCAAAACATACATAGCAAACGTCTGTGTTTTACGGATCTGCAGTTTGCAGACTGCAAAAACGGCAATGGCTATGTACATGAGCCCTAACAATGCAAAGCTTGAGAGCCACAGACAAAATGCTCAGCCTAATATGACATGTTGAGGATTACAAAACCCGCAGTGCAAATCAGTCTACACTGCGGGTTTTCTCCGCAGCATTGTCACCATGTGTGACCATATCTTTGTGAATATAATTGACCGCTGATTGTCTTAATATATTTATTGCCCGCGGATGATTACAATTCTTATTGTGTACATGTAAAAAGAAATTAATGATCTGTAAGGAAATATCTTAAATGTTCATTCTTTGTATTCACGTTGTAAACCAGGGCTAAATGCTAAAAATTGGGTTTTGAAGTTAAAAAAGAAAACACATTATGCAAATGCAATTAAGTATTTATTGTTCACAAGGGGAAGAAAATCAGAATCTCAGTACGACTGTGCGGTATTATAGAGCAGACCGTGGGATTTCTCTAAAACATTCAGCAAAATAATAGCATTAACATCAGTCAGTTAAATATCCAATAGTCAGGAAATAAATTTAGCTACAGATTAAACCTTCATAGAACTGTAACCATAGTGGATCTCAGCGGTTCTCAGCCTTAATATTCGGTTGCCCAGCAACAAGCGCTGGATTTCAAATGTGCATGGCAATGGAACACACTTCAGCCTCACAAAGTACTGTAGTACAAAAAAAAATCCCAAGAATGTAGGTTATGCCGCCAGAATACGTAAATCATCTTAATGTTCTAGTGTGATGGCATGGATGGCTTCTTGGAACTCGGACAAAATTCTTTTGTCAGGTGAAACGGAAAAATGTGTGAAATGTATAAGAAAAAAAAAAAACTTATCATCAATTAAAAATTAGAGCTAGCAAATGACCTATACACTAGTAGTGAATGTGACATTGGCTAGCAATTCCTTAAAAGGATTTTCTGAATTGCAACAGCATTCCTTAAAATAATTTATGACGGTAGCTGTCATTTTGTAATGTCTTTCTTTTACCTTTCTTGCTCCCATTGTCTGTTCTGTGGTCACATGACCATGTCCATGTAGTCAGGGGAGTAGCTATAGGGGGTGCAGAGGGAGCAGTTGCTACTGAGCCCAGGAGTCTGAGGGACCCAAAGACTCTTGTGCCGCATAAGAAGACACAAGAGTCTTTGTAGAGTCTTTATAGAAAGTGCATGCTGGTCAGGTTACACCTCTGGCTGGAGGGAAGGGGTTAGGTCAAGAATTTGGCATGGGGGGTGCAGCTTAAATTTTTGCTTTATGCAGCATAAAGGCTATGTTCATCACTGCCCTTGACCACAAAGCACTGAGGGAAGGGGGGCCCAAGCTGAACTCTTTCACCAGGGCCCATGACCCTTTTGCTACGCCCCTGCATGTAGCTCTTTGTTACTTCCATGGGGGGGTCAAAACAGCACTAGGGGCAGCTGAAGGCATTATGTAGGTCTCATGGTTATATGTGTCTGAGTCGATGCAAAAAATGAAATTTTAATATATGTAAATAAGCCTCTAGAGAAAGCGGGGGTGTTGCTGTCACACCTAGGATCTGCTGTGTGTGCAGCTGCAATGCCCGCTGCACTTTGAAAGGTCAAGGTAGTATGAACATGATCAAAGGGCAGAGGGCACGTTTCTCCTAAAGGCTTATTTGCATATATTAAAACATTATTTTTCTCAGCAATACTGTCACATATGAACATGGGATGAACACAGATACCTTCAGCTGCCAAGCGCACATGTAACAGGTCAGGCAGTTTCAAATCTGCTGACAGATGCCCGTTAACTAGCTAGGTGATACTAGGGGCAGTGCTGGAGCTTTGGCAGGGAGAGGGGGGTGCATCATCGGTTTGGTTGGATACAGAAATAGGAAGTGCTAGATTCAGGATGGAAACAAACCAAGGTTGGCATAGGAGATGATATATTCGCCCCTAAGAGTTTAAGGGCACAAAGCTGGACCATTATTACAACACAAAAACTACAGCAGAACTGCATGCTAGTATAAACAACACCACATCCAAGTAAAAGAGCTTGTCTTGATAATGCTTGATAATCTCTTCTTGAAAGGAAACCCTAGTGGTCAACTGATTGCTATGAGTCTAGCTACTCAAACTCCTGCACTACAGATTCTCTATTTTCCCTTTTCAAGGCTTGGCTAGGACACCGCCGACAGGGAAAACAACTGGGAATGGGATGCAGCACTATACTTATTTGATTGCTAATTTAGTTTTTTTAAATTATCTTGTTGTACCACTATTCAAAAGCAATGTCTGATTTTAATTAGCTGATTTTCAGTTAAAATATTTGTATTACTTTTGTTAGTTTTGAGTTATTTCAGTGATTATTGATGGGTTTTCTTTTTTTATTAGAAGGGTACCAACAACTTTGTCCATGTGTTTAAAAGGACATACACAAAGAAGAGGGTTTCTTAAAAATAAATGCAAAACTGAGATCTACATTCATCCACCATTATAAAGCATGACCACAACAAGATTGCCAAATTATCACGTAAATTATATAACATTAGAAACACAGAGTGGAGTGATTAACGGAGAAGCAGTATACAAAACAGCCCAGGAGCATCTTTAAGGTAGTTCTTCCCACTTTGCTTGCCTGCACTGCTTAGCAAAGTGATCATTGAACCAACCTGAGCTGACCCTCCCCCACCATCCACCCATGGCAATAATAGACCCATGGCAATAATAATACCTGTTCTTATAGTACACGTAATATACGGTAGATACCCAAGAAATTTTAAGTTTTTACATGGAAATGTATCCTAGTGAGATGAAATAAAATCAGAAGCCGAGCATTTTCATACTTTATGCAAAAATCGAGGACATTGCAGTAGAACTAAGCAAATATCTGTTACATCTAAAATATATCAATATATCGTCACTTAGGGCCCATGTTTAACCACTTTATGTTTACGTGACTGATGCTGGATAATATTCAGACAAAACATCCTGAATCATTTATTAGATGAAAAGCAGAACCTCAGTAGACATGTGTCATCTCTGTTTTTTTTTAGTTTTCCCAGTCTTAAATCTTCATGCTTAAAATCAAAAGGTCTTTTATAAGCCTACGTACAGTTACCTCGAAAATTACATATTTCACATCTTTGGTAACTCTTTTACGGTAAATGTATTATATAAATATAGAACGCCTGTCTTCAAAAATGTTCTTTTTCTTGGATGACCTGTGCATGAAGCTGGCTACTACTTCGCTTCAGTATGTCTTCTCATAGTGATAGCCACAGTATATGAGAATTCATAGCTGGATAGCTCCATAGTTGTAAAATGTTTAACTTTTCCCAATGTTATGAAGTTTTTTTTTAACGCCTTCCTGACCCAGCAATATTCATTTTTTTTTTTTTTTTACTTTCTGCCTTCCAGGAGCAATAATAATTATTTTTCCATTCACATAGCTGTATGAAGTTGTACTTTCAAATGGTACCATTTATTATTGCATATGATGTGGTGGGAAGCTGGATTTTTTTAAATTGGGGTGGAAAAAAAACTTAATTCCATAATTGTTTAGTTTCTATTGTGTTCCCTACATGGTAAAAATAACACATTATCTTGATCCTGCCAGTCACTATGATTACAGTGATACAACATTTGCATACTTGTTCTTTTGTTTTAATACTGTAAATAAAATCTTTGAATAAATGTTTTTTTTTGCATATTCTGACCCCTATGTGAGGGCTCATTTTTTGTGGGGTGATCTGTAGTTTTCATTGATTGATTTTGAGGCATGCATGACTTTTCAATCACTTTTTATTAAATTGTTTGGGGAGGTGAAACAACAAGAAACATTGAATTAGCCCTTTTTTTCTGTTACGCCCTTTACCATAAGGGATCATTTTTTTATATTTTAATAGTTTCCAGTGTTTAGGGATGCACCAATACCAATGATGTTCATTATTTTAATTGTTTCTTTATTCTTATTTGTAAAATGGGGAAAGGGGGTGATTTGAATTTTTATATATTTTTATTAAGGGGTAATAAATGCAGAATTATGGGGGAGAACTTAATTTTTTTTTTACTTTTAGCATTAGGCAACAATATAACTTCCCAAGCACGCTGTATATTTAAATACCCGTTTTTCATAGTCCTGTGCTGTGATAGCATATGTAGTCCGAATCTGTGTTAATTTCAGTTTTAAACACAAAAATTCACTGCTCCCTAATTTCTCCAAGTACCCCTACATGCAATGTCCAATGGACAGGCAATGAAAACTTTGGTGCTAAGTTATTACATTGGTTCAGTTGGCTTCAATAAAATGTTTGCTAAAGAGCTCCACATATTATTTAGACCACTAAGTATTATTTCTATTGTGTATTCTCTTCAATTTTGCACTCAATTAAGCAGCTGGGTAGGATTAATTGAGATTAGTGTTTTATATGAGACTTTTTCAGTTAATCTTTTCGAAACTTTAATTAGCTTGACGTAAGGAAAATTAGAATAACCACAGTTCTGTCATTCTTCTTTGTTTTCCTGAAACAATGTCTACAACAGCTATAAAACACGCTAAGCCGACCTTGGACTACCCTTATATCATGGACAATGGAGTCAGTTTTCTTACTGAATCATCTGGTTAATTAGAAAATTCTCATAAAAAAATGAATCATGTTATTTACCAGTTGCAAATCCAATGTGTCTTTATGTAGCAATCCCAGGAGAGGGCAGATGAAGAGGAGAGAAGTGATAGTAGCAAGAATGATGGTTGTAATACTAATTCTGTTGCTCCCCTGGGCCGTGCAGTGATAGGTTCTCTTGGTAAATGTAGACTGGGGTGCCCTTGGTGTTGATGGTTTTGAGGTGTAAGGCATGGTCCCTTAGTGAAGCTGCAGATGTTGGTGCAGTGTAGCGTTGCAGAAAATAATAAGGTCAGTTTCAATTCAGATTCATGTTTAGGTACATCAGTTACAATTCTCATCAGTTTAGGACTGGGGCGCTTGGTGCCCACCAGTAACATTCATTCTCGGGGTCCACTGTAAAGCTATATGCAGATATTATCTACACACACAGAAATCACGTGTCATCCATGTATCTGGTCACTGGGTCACGTGGTGCTTGGGACACATGTCACCGCTTCAGCCAGTCAAACTGGATGTTGACACGGAGAGACCCAGGACCTGCAAAGTCAGGAGTAGGCAAAGGAGTGGGGATCAGGTAAGCATAGTTACCATCATGGGTCCAACTACACTGAGGGATCTGTAGAAAATGTCCCAGAGGCGAATAACCCCTTTAATTGTTTAATATTCAAAAGGAAAAAGTAAACTATTCTATACTATACTCCATTTGACTATCATGTCACCTTTCATCAATACAAAAATGATTTTAGAATTTACTTTTTTCCCAATTCTTCCCTGGTTATTTACCATGAGCCATCATCTGGTCACCTTTCTCCAACGACTAAGGTTATTTGTATCGAGTTAAACAGACTGAATCTATAAACTGAAATTCACTTTACTGTGAACAATGCTAACATTTTAATCTGAGTAGTTTATTTATAACAGTATTAGAGAGGAAGGAGGCAAAATCATGTTCAATACTATGAACACATTAGGACAGATTTATTCATCTTGTCTACATATAGACAATACAAACTGAGACTATAGAGCATAAAATGATCCAGATGTATCCTAGAAGCAGATGCTGAATCATAAATCTGCTGCATCTTTAGATTGCCTAGGGTAATGGTCCTTTTACATAACCCAATGTTACTGGCAATTATTGGGAACGTTAGTTGTCAATAATCGCCTGATCATCTGAAGAGATAAGAGCTGCATTTAAATCTCCTCTTTAAGGGGACTAGCGATTGCAATAGTCACTGCTCATCCCCAAAGAGAATTATTTTTTGCGCTAAAATATCTGAGTTTGCACAAGGAGATCTGCTGCACAGAAAATAATAATCTTTGGCGCCACCTGAGAGACTGGCAACTTTACAAGGGCCAGTTACTAGGAAGAAGCATTTCTAGATATATCCGTACCCTGTAATTGGCCTGATTATCAGTCCATGTAAAAGGACTATTAGTTTATACCACCAATTAGTTGTCCTACTTTACTTCAGAATTTTTCATCAAAATTTTGGCACACCTTAAGCCATGCCTCTTTCCTGGTAATCCACTCTCTTGTTGGATGAGTCTAAAAGTGTCCAAAATAATAATAATTCAAGGATAAGAAGAATTCAGGCACATTTTAAATAGTAACTCAACAACATTGGGATAAATCTCCATATTGCTCCTCTTTGAAATGGAATCTGTCACTAGAAAATTCACAGTTAAACCAGGCACAATGCCTTGTAGGACTAGCTCAGCTGATGATACTTTCACTTAATGATTCATTGCTTCATTCTGGAGAAAAAGTACTTTTAATCCATGTGTAAATGAACAGTTAAGTGCACAGAGGGCGGGTCCAAGCCACTATGTGCCTCCTTGTTCCTCCTGCTTCCTCTGCCAGCCCTTCCCAATTCTTGATGGACTGGGCCAGGCAAGAGGACCATACTGAACTCTGCCCCTTGGTTCTTCACAAAATAACTATTAGGCAGTAAGGGGCCCATCCACTTTTCCTTTGCGGAGCCACTCTGTATCTACCTTGACCCACGTTTTGGCAGGTTGATATTATTGATTTTACTACTCTACCAGCTATGGTTATTATTTTATGTTTGAAACAAAACCCATCTTCAGAACTAAATCTTTGAAATATCTATATTAATTTGTTGCGTGAGTACAGGTTTTCTTTCCACCCCTCCCCCAACAATGCAGATGTCTTCAATGAATACAGTACAAATAGGGATCTGACATTTTGACTGCAGAAACATAAATGGAATAGGACCCATGTTAGCAATGATTCAGTCATCTGTCAGCCTGATAAATGGATTAGTGTAAGCGGTGTTCCAGCAGGGAAATGTAGCCTATGGGGCTTCCAGCTAATTATATTTAAGTTGTTTAGTAGTGCTGGGAAGCGGCATCTAGGCAACTGCTGAAAGCTTTTGATGCAGTGTTCGCCATTACACTGTGTGTTCAGAAACTCATTACCCTTTCATGTTTTCCTCCGACTCAAATCCTGGAAGCTGACATGAAATACAGGGCAGGAATCAATACCTGAAAAGCCATTTTATTTGTGCCTGTAGACCATTTCCTTATTCAGCAGCAGATGTAGACCCTGTAATGTTTTTGACAATAACAGCTTCAAAAGCTAAAGAACTAGTGTTTGGATGTATTGTACCTTATGTACTATTATACTATATTCCTTCTGAATTTCTCAGCTGATAAAATAACCAGCAGGCCATTAAAAATCTAATAATACAATAGGCTGTGGATTAGCTAATTAAAGGGGTATTCCAGTTATATAAAGTTATCCCCTATCTACAGGATCTGTGGGGGTCCTACACCTGGGAACCCTACCAATCACGAGCGCGGTACTGTCTCTGGAACTCCTATACAAATGAATGGAGCAGCCATGATCCTGCCCAACCCGCCGTTCCATTAATTTCTGAGGGCTCCATAAAGTACAGTGCCCCGTTCTCGTGATAAGTGAAAGTTAAATCGGTAGGAACCCCACTGATCTAATAGTTATCCCCTAGATAGGATAGGCGATAACTTTATATACATGAAATTCCCCTTCAGTTCCAACTAGCCACCTAGTGCTAAGTACACTAAGGGTATGTTCGTATAGGTAAAATATTTGTTGGAAAAGAGTGGTATTCTGCCCATGAAGCCAGTAAAAAAAAGGAAAAAAATGGCACTTTGGTATATAAGGGAGGTTCTGGCATTAGGTCCTCAAACTAGCAAAACAAAGGGTTTTGTTCGTTGTTGGAGAAAATGATGGCAAATTGCTAGGATATACGATCAATGTCAGATAGGTGCAGGCCCCACCTCTGTCCTAGAGAACAGGGCCACTGAAGTAAAGGAGAGTATGCCGCATATTCCCCAGCACTTGACTATTTTTGGAACTCCCATAACAGTAAGGCCTCTTTCACACGGGCGTCACGTTTGACGCCTCGGATAGGATGCGTGAAAATGTGCGATTTTTCGACGCGTGTGCAAACTGTTGTAATGCGTTTTGCACTCGCGTGTGAAAAATCGGCATGTTTGGTACCCAGACCCGAAGCCGGACTTCATCACTGACGTCCGGTTTCCAGTTGAGTATTCTGGAGATTTTATTATTTTCCCTTATAACATGGTTATAAGGGAAAATAATAGCATTCTCAATAAAGAATGCTTTGTTGAATGTGGATGGAGGGGTTAAAAATAAAAAACTTAACTCACCTTAGCCACTTGATTAGACCATGTGATTGGACCATGTGATGTGACGTCATCACAGGTCCTTTAGACTGCAGCTAATGCTTGAAGAGAGAAGAGAAATCGCCAACTACGCAATCAAGTGGCTAAGGTGAGTTAAGTTTTTTATTTTTAACCCCTCCATCCACATTCAACAAAGCATTCTTTATTGAGAATGCTATTATTTTCCCTTATAACCATGTTACAAGGGAAAATAATAAAGATCGGGTCCCGTCGCTTAGCAACCATGCGGGAAAATCGCACTGCATCCGCACTTCTTTGCGGATGCTTGCGATTTTCCCGCAGCCCCATTGACTTCTATGGGGCCTGCGTTGCGTGAAAAACGCAAAATATAGACATGCTGCGATTTTCACGCAACGCAGAAGTGATGCGTGAAAATCACCGCTCATGTGCACAGCCCCATAGAAATGAATGGGTCCGGATTCAGTGCGGGTGCAATGCGTCCACCTCACGCATTGCACCCGCTCAGAAATCACGCCAGTGTGAAAGGTGCCTAAATGGAGAGTGGCCACGAACCCATCTGACATTGATGGCATGTCTTAGCAATATGCCATCAATGTCCCAGATGTTTTAATAATTGAAAAGTCTGCACAGTCCAAACTTATGTTTAATGCATTTGTATTGGTTTATCATCTTTTAAGGGGCAAATCAGATTATAGACGTGAACATTTTCTTCAGGACTATCTGATCACCCAGATGAGGAAAGCATGGCGATATAATCACTGTGGTGATCACCATGACATCATCCTTATGTCTCACTGTCTGGGCAATCAGATGGCCTGCTGAAGGTTTGACGATCAATAACTTTTATTGCCTATAATTTGATTTACCCCTTAAAAGACACGCGTTTGGAATGTGCAGAAGTTTCAATATCCATTGCATTATGTGACTAGATGTACTGCCGAACAAATTATCTCTATGTCTCATAAAAGATGTGATCCTCAACACGCAAGTAAATTATTACATTTTAAAGAAGACCTGTCACCACAAAATGCAGGAGAAGCTGAGCAGATTGATGTCTAGTTTTTTGGGAAAAGATTCAGTAAAACTTGTAATTTATACATTTAAATCTCTGCTTTTTCTGACTTCAGTACACAGGGGAGGTATCAGTGATTGATAGCATTCCCTGTGTATGTGTGTATACAGAGAGAAATGTCAGTCATTGACAGCGATTTACAGAGGTGATCTTAAGCGCAGCATGCTGCGGTATTTGCTGCGTCCAAAAGCGTTCCTGAACTGAAGACATCCTGATGCATCCTGAACGGATTTCTCTCCATTCAGAATGCATGGGGATGATCCTGATCAGGATTCTTCCGGCATAGAGACCCGATGACGGATCTCTATGCCGGAAAACAAAAACTCCAGTGTGAAAGGACCCTAAGTAAAACAAAAAAAAAAGCAAAGATGCAAATTACAACTTTTCCTGATTTTTTCCCCTCAAACCATATATCGCTCTTCTCAACTCCTCCTGCTCTAAAAAATGCTGCCTGCAGATTGCACTACATTTTGTGGTGACATGTCCTCCTTAATGGTGGCCACTGATTGTGAACTGTCATTCTAAAGAACAATCATTCTGGTTATTACTACTAGTCCTTTAAAATGACCATCATGTCTGCACTTACTATGAGCTACTAACTGAGCTGTAATTACTGATTTTTCCACCTTTACAATCATTTTCCTTTTGCAATGACTTCTTGCTGCAAGAAGTAGAATATGGATGGAAGGGAGTGAGATTGTGAATTCAGACTGCACACTCGTAACAGACTTTGTAGTCTGTTACTATGGAGATGTATAGGTCATCATAGGAGCTGTAAACACAAAACAATAGGGCAATTATCACATATATTGTTCATTACATAATAAACTGCTGAGTGTTTTGCTTTATATTCGTTCATGTTCCCATCAGATGAACCTTCATTAAAGCAGAATGAGCCCACATCTCTTTCCATAGACACCTCATTGTAAACAAGGTAGTGGTTACCAGCACACTGTCGGGGATTGGCCATAGACCTTACAGGGCAATTTCCCAGTGGGCCAATGCCCAGGGGCTGTCCAAGCCCTCCTCTCTGCCCGAGTACATAATGGGCTCAGAGCAGTAATTAACTTTGTGAGAATCAGGAACTCATGTACCCAGCCAGTTACCGCACATGGTCTCCTGAATTCAACTGTTGTGGGCCGCATCCCATCCCCCCTGCTCCATATCTTAATCAGAGACAACTGGAGGAGTAGGACAGAAAATTACACCTATTAATGGCCGGCACAGAGGGACAGCTTTTGGGGCAATATATTGTGCTGCACTGTGGTATATGGTTCTGCAAGGACAGTATTTTGCGCTATGGTATTGCTGACCCTGCCTACCTGTATTGCCCCGGCTTCTGTCCGTTTGGACCCCCTTACAACATAGGGCCACTTTTAGGTTTTTTCCAGGGCTACTTTAAGTTCCCAGTCCGCCCCTGCACACTGGTCATACCTAAACACATGGGAATGATGAGGAAAAAAGAGCACACCATTCCCTAATCCGCAATTTAATATCATGAACTACAAGAAGGGTAGCTGTGGATTTATTTTTTAGTCAAGAAAGTTCCCCATCTACAATTACCTCTACAAAAATATGATTAGTATAGCACTAAAAGATATCAAGGCTCATTGGTTCCTTCTGTACAAGATAACATATTAGGGTGAATATGTCAGTTTCACAAAAAACATCATGCCAAAAAAATTTACTTTTTGTGCTTTTATGTTACTTACCACTTTTCAAAAAAGAGGGCCAGGATTATTGGGTGGGGCATGGCCTCTGCTGCCCTACATATTGGTTATGATTTACATCAAAAGCTTACAGCTGGCATAGATTTGACTTTCTACCACATAAGAACCTGTACATCTCGCCTCAGTAAAAACGACATGAAGACTGCCAGATGAAATGCCAATCTTGATACATTACCCGTGCTGTCTATTCTGTTTGCCATGATGTGCTATAGTGACATCACTGTGATAAGTAATGTGCCATTTGTATGGACTACACATCTAGTAGAAAATAGATGGTAGAAAACTGTAGCCAGCAGCAGCGCTGTGACTGCAAATTCCATGGCATGAGTATATTAAAATGATTTTTTTATTTTGCTACTTGGAGGTTTTGAAGTGCATTTATATGTTCCTTCCTTAGAAACCCTTTAATGCCCTTTTATTGTAAAGTGTAACTGAACAGCATGAGTTTTTGATAAATAAACTAAAGAGGACAGGCATACACAGGGATTGTATGGGAGGAGTGAGCCATTTTTGGTGCAATCTACCTCAATTAAGCAATTACATTTTCTCAGTTAAACAAAATTCTAGGAATGTTACATTTTGGCTTAGTTTAAAGATGTCCTTACAAGACTTTTGACATGTTGCGACATTCATTAAACTCATGTTTGCTGCACTTTAAGCATATAAATCAAACAGTCCAACAGTCCGTCTAGTGCAGGGGTAGGCAACCTTAGGCTCCCAGCTGTTGTGAAACTACAACTCCCAGCATGCATAGTTGCTCTGCTCTTCTAAGAACTTACATAGAAATGAATGGAGCATGCTGGGAATTGTAGTTTCACAACAGCTGGGAGCCGAAGGTTGCTGATGCCTGGTCTAGTGAATATTTAGTGAATAGATAATTAAGATTCCGCCTAAGGGGCATATGGGTCTAATCAAGGTTACTCCCTTGGTTTGGGCTCCACTCTATGAGTCAGACCAGAGTGTTGCCCTAAAGAGTATTTTACCCTCTAGAGAGCCATACATTTGAAGGGGTTCTACATAACGCCCCATTTCACTACAGGGAAAATAACTTGACTCAATGTAAATAGTCTGTATGTGTGTGTCCGTCACTTGTCTTGAACAGGTTCAGCTACTGAAAGTATTAGAAAATATTTCAGAAAATGTTATAATTTTGCATTACCCAAGAAACCGAAATACCTTGTTAAAGGGGTTGTCCAGGATTTTTATATTGATGCTCTATCCTCAGGAATCAGGATAGATCATCAATATCTGATCAGTGGGGATCTGATTCCTGGCACCCTTGATAACCAGCTGTTTAAAGAGACTGCCTCTTTCTAGGTCAGTAACATCACCATACATCGGTCTACATGGCCTAGGTGCAACTTTGTCCGATTTGTGCCATCCAGCCCAAGAGGAGCAGAGTGGAGGATGCCAGTGGTAGTTGCTCTAGCTGCAATGATTACTCACAATGACAATTTTCACAACAATGCTCCCTAGGGCCAGGGTAGATAGAGGATGATGCACCCATTCTTCCCTCAGAGAACACCCTGATGTTGGGGCTCTTGCCTGATGGTAGTTGAGGTGCCTTTGATGTTGTGGGTTTGGTGCAATTGTAAAGCTGGAGATGTAGGTGCAGTAACTGGTGTATGATTCTGGAGTAAGTAGCCAGGCCAGTTGTTGAACATAAACATCCTTCTATATTAAAGTGCAGAAAGAGAGTTGTAGTGCACCCAAGAGTATCAAAACAGAGTTCTAAACAATCTTCAATACAAATCCGCACAAATAGCAATGTATGGATATAAGCCCGGATGGAAATTATAGTACTCTTTCCTCCCTATCTTCCCAAAATCTCTCTCTGCAGAATCGAAGGTTGACAATTTTACTCTTGCAATGGTGGCTTTAATTCCCAATTTAGGGGTACAGGTTTCAGATACAGTGGGCAAGACCATGTCCAAGTGTGATGGGTGTCTTACCAATGTCCCTTTCAATGCAATAAAGTCTTTATCAGCCTTAAACAGCAAATATTGACGCCAGCAAACTGTTTAACTCCAGTGTTTGGCAATGCGGATTCTGGGCCTTCTTTTCTCTTTTTCAGTCTTTTCCTGGAGTACTGTAAAATAAAGATGTATTGCTTGATTCCAATATCCTCAGATTCTCTGGAAGATAGGCCTAGTATTGTGAGGAGTCAGCATGTGTAACTCCTCTCTATTCCTCAGCTAAGTCCGGATTGTTAACCCTGACTGATCTATACAGAGATATACTGGGACATTACATTGCATTTACATATCAAATGACATTACATAACGTTACATAACAAGAACAGTTTGCAAGTACTATATTCTGGGATACTGCACATTGAAGTCAATGGGCCTGCGCTGCAATAACAAACATAGCCACTTTCCATTGATCTGTGCTGTGATTGCTATGCTGTGAGGTGACTGCAGCACTCACTGGAACACCTCAATCTCTTCAAGGGGTTGATCGGTGGGCATGTCAGGAATTGGACCCCCATCAATCAGATATTGATGACCTATCCTGAGGATAGGCCATCAATATAAACATCCCAGAAGAATCTGAGAAGAAGGTTTTACAGCCAACATTACTTTTTTCATGAACCGAAGACCAAAACAAAATCTAAGAATAGACTGAGAACATAGTGTGAAGGTTCAGAAAAATGTTATTAGGCTCATTAAAGCTTTTTGAACAGAATCACCTCGTTTGCTGGGATACGAGTAATTTACACACCGTGAAGAGAAATTAAGCTGTTATAGTAATTTTTTTTTCTTGGCTTTTCTTTTTCTCATTTCTTCCTGTATCTATCTTTTCTTATTACTGACTGTGACTTAGGCAAGGTTTACAGAGATTTGCAAATAATTGCCATGGAAAGTACATTGTAAGTAAAGTACATAATGATTTTTTCACGATCAGAAGATCTTCATTAATAATTCATTACGGGGACCTTAGACTCATTTCTGTGTTTACAAGCAGACATATTTTGATATGTGCTAAAAAAACAGTTTCATGAAGAATTGTTACCAATACCATGGTAGCAAAACAAACAAGGACAATGCCCATGAGTGGCTTCTCTTCCAATTAGAGTTATACTCAATGACAGTAGTTGGACTGGTAATTGGCAGAGAAAAAACCAATCAGTTTTTTCAGCTTATAGACTTGAATGGAACTTGATCCTCTTACAAGGAAATACATTTTCAATTGCAGTTTTGGTATTTCACTTTTCCATTGCTATTGGTTATTGTTGACCCTGTTACAAAGACACCCAGGGTGAACTGTTACGTGCCTGTCCACTAAAGTACAAGAGAGTATGTGTCTCGTATTTATGTGATGTTCTACACTACCTTGTATAGAATTGATCCAAACTTGAGCGTGCCATGTATGATTCACAATCTAAATGTGCTACAGTATGTGATGCACTGATAATGTGTCTTATGCCACCATGTTATACAACAGCGGTAATTTGGAAAATATGTGCACCACTGTGGGTGAACCACCCTGTATATTGTGGCCATGCATTGAGGTATGTGTTGAAATTGCAGGTAGCCTGTGATCAAGATTGATGTCTCAGGGAGGTAGGATGTCAATAAAAATGAAAGGTAGACCACACTGTTTAATATGTGAAGCATACTGTAATACTGTGGCAGTGAAGAAATTACTGCCATTGACGTGACAATGCTGGACTGAGTCAGCGGTCAGCGGAGGGGTCAAATTTAAGGTGTTGGAGTTGTGTTGGAGAATAGTCTTGATCACGAATATTCGAATTGCGAATTTTTATTGTGAATATTTGCTCTTCGAGAATTCGCGAATATTTAGAATATAGTGATATATATTCGTAATTTCGAATATTCGAGATTTTTTTTTTAAACAGTACACATGATCCCTCTCTGCTTCTAGCTTGTGGACAATGAGAAGGCTGCAATATTCCGTCATGCGAATTTTCGCAAAAAGAAGATAACGAATTCTCGAATATAAGGCAAATATTCCCACAATATGTGCCCAAATACTCGCGAAATATCGCGAATTCGAATATTGTCCCTGCCGCTCATCACTAATATTTTACATCCAGTGATGTCTCCTATGATTTTGATGTTCTTTTTCCTCATCCTCTCCATTTGGTTAACACAACTATTACAACATCTTTCACTCTCACCTCTGCAGAGTTTGCTACACAGACATTTAGATTCCTCAATTTTTACCAGCCTTCGCAACACAAGCTCCCTATACTGCTGCCACTCCTATACTGTACTCACTGTATTCTCTAAAGCCTCCAAATACAATAATACAGAAAAAAACAGTGCCTTGAGTAGGTATAATGCCCTCTATAGAGTCCTCAGTAATATTAATGTAAATGATCTAATGTAAATGCAGCTAATTGTCACGTGTACATAAGGCATAGCTGTCTCGCGCCCAGCGAGGTCCAGGTGTTCCGCTGTGTGGACTGTGCTCCCCAAGTCTTGTGTGCTCTGATGAGCAGTACAGGGCACACTATGATGTACCAGAACCTGAATTCTATTCCCTACCCAGAAATAATAATATAGATTATGGGTTTCATGTTACTGGCATATTCTCTGGCTCAGTATGATACTACATCTATATAGTTTTTCTTGTGTTTTAATACTTAAAAAAAATAAAAACGTTGGAAAAAAAATGTTTTTCTTTGCACCGACATATTCTAACCCCCTTTAATTTTTGTTATGTCTACGGAGCTATGTGGGGGCTTATTTTTTTGTGGCGTGATCTGTAGTTTTTATGAATATTATTTTGGAGCATGTGTGACTTTTTGATCAGGTGAAGCAACAAAAAATGGCAAATCAGCCATTTTGACTTTTTTCCTTATTACAGTGTTCACCGTACTGAGTAAATATTTTATAATTTGATGGTATGTTTTCAGTCATGAACTACACATATGGTGGAGGTCTAGAATAGGTTAAAGTCTGAACTGAAGCACAATGCTCATCATCTGGTGGAGAAAACAGGCGACACTATGACTTCTGTTACATTTGGGTTTGCTCTAGATGATGGATATATACTAGGTCACCTGGCCTGGCCTCTACATACAAAAGGTAGTCAGGGACTTGGATCCTGGTGTACATGTCCAGTTCACAAATATTACAGAGAGCAGCAGCTCACTGTAAGAAGTCAGCATGGATCCCAACCAGCAGCACTGTGTAGTAGAACTGCTTGCTTACACTCAGCACCAGCATTCATGTTCTACTTTTGTACTGCTACAGCCCCCCAGCATGTGCATGAGGAAGCTATCCTCCCTTTACACAACTGTGGGTCTCACTATTGATTTATTGTAAGTCTGTTCACTGTAAGTCTCCTTTCTTGCTCTTAAGCTACAGATCATCTCCTCAGTATTAAGTACCTCTCCACTGTTAAACAGAAGTATCTTGTGCAGCTCTCACCTCTACCCTCCAAATCTGCTCCTCACTGCCCAGCCTCTGCATCACACAATCTTGAGTTGCAGACAGGGCGGCTCTTCCTCTGCACTTCTCACTAGGGGCGGGAGGACCTCCCAACTTCCTCCTCCTCTGCTGTGCGACCATGTGGAGATGACTCTGGCGTTATCATGATAATGACAGCGCGGCCCTCTGTGCACTCATTATCATATCTGTGATGTGTATTGCAGAGGGCTGGGCTGTCATTATCATTATAATGCAGAAACCATAAGTATGAAGGGAGAGAGGGTGCAGGCGGCCTACTGCATAGTGAAGGCAGTCGGCCCACCAGGAATCTTCCCGGTGAGGTGAATTTTCAATCCGCCCCTGCGCACCCCCTCAGGACTTAGAGAGGGTAGAGGTGCACCAACACACACATCATCAAATAGGTAGCTTGGAGCAAGGATAGCTGACTTGCACTTCCAAGCTCAAGCACTCGAGAGCATCAGTGAACCTGTAAAGAAGCTAGGCAAGGCATAAAGACTAGCCAGCTTGCCACGAGTAGTAAATGCATGTGTCTTTGCAACATTTTCTGTTATAATGGCAAGTTTAAGATTTCTGTACGAATTAATCATGGCCTAAAACATATGCCCAGCAATATTTCATTTTCCGCTATGACAATATAGTTGGAAGAAAAGCCCTAAAAATAACAAATGGTCTGTCTTAGTTTCAGCATTACAGCATTCATGATTTGTGTAGAAATGAACAGCTCTGCCTTTATCCTCCAGTGTACTGTATATAATAATCTCATTTCTGAACTGACTAAAGAACTGTTTCACTTTGAACATGATCCATCCCAAGTGATGTGTTTTACCTGCTTTGGGGGGGATAAAAACCGCTGCATTTCAAGGGAAAAGTGTCAAGCCTTTTAACATAGCTTTTATATGTAAGCTTGTCTTCATACATCGACATACTGCTTTGATGAAGACTATCCCCTGCCTTGTAGTCCTGCAGGGCACTGTTGATGTCTGTGTTAGGCTGGCAAGTCAACGTCTCTTTAAAAGCCATTCAAATAATGTACTGCAGGGAACAAAAAAAATAAACATTTAAGTAGGTCAAAAGCTACTTGTACTGTCCACATCTGCAATGTTCTTGTTGAATACTACAGTTTGAAGTTGATTTTTATTTTATTTGTAAAGAATTAAAATCCAATTTCTTACATGGTTATATAATGGCTTAAAAGAATGACGCACATCAGTCGATGAGAACTCATGTCAAGATTCACATGTCTTCCACTTACACATACAGTGTTATCGATTTGCCAGAAGGCAAGTACATGTCACGCTCGTGTGTAGGAGGAAAACACCGCACCCAGCATAGGAGGGAAAAGGGGATACCAGAATAAGCCCTGGAAACTAGGGGAAAATGGACACCTCCTAGAGAAAACCCTAACTCCAGTCCTGACAGACTACTAGTATGAACAGGCCACAAAGGTAGGCAAGTTCATACACCGTATACCTAGAATCCTATCTCACCCTATAGGGAACTAATGTCAGGACTGAGTCTAAATGTTCCTCCAAAGGGAAGGGCGAACAGGAGTCTCCCTCAGGCCTAATGACAAACAACAGGGAAAGGCAACACACACACACAGCCTTCAATTTCAGTGCATCTGCAGACTATTGCTTTCGGTATTATGCCGAAATAGTCACGAAGCTGCTCTGATGGTCCTTGTCTCTGACCTGACAGACCATAAACACTCATTATAGCTACATTTCTATCAAACTAATAAGAATATGGCTTAAATGAGTGATCATCAGCATTCAGGAGCTCAGCGTTAATGGTTATACATCAAGCCATCAGAGCAGCTCCCTGACAAATGCAGAAAAGCAGAAAGAAATGGTCTGTAGATACACTGAAAGTGAAGGCTGTAGAACAAACATTGATAAAAATGCTTTAAAAAGATAATTTACATTTTTAGCCCAAATGAGTAAAGTGCAATATTACAAGATGCCCCCTAAAGATATCCATAGCCTTTAAGATATCGTTATTCTATTTAACTGTTATCATTGCAAACACTCTTACTATTATTCATTTACATCACTTGTAAAAAGGTTTCATCAGTGAAACACTTTAAAAATTTGCCTTTTGTTACTTTTTTTATATGTACATATATGTACATGTACAGAGTTAATTTACCTTGTGGTTAAGCAGAGCATAAGAAAAGACAATGATATACAATTTATGGTCAATTTGCACAATTCTTCTATCCCTGACCCTGACATCATCTGTCAAGGAGAGTTGGGAGCTCCCCATACACATTAGACTGTTCATGGGTTCTGTCAAAAATGGCAGGTTCAGGCAACAACACACTAATGTGTGTGGGGCCCTTTAGCCTTCATCAATTAGATGGGCCAGAGGGCAACTATAATGAATGTCTTTGGAGGACCTCAGGTGTCCATGCAATACAAGTAAAGCCTATGGACACAATGCAATTATATGGAAGATGCTTTTCTTTAAAATTAAACAATACTAGGTTTATTAACACATACATTTTTATGTTAGAAATGTATTTGTCAAAAGTTGATGCATTTTTGTTACATATTTACCATTTCAACCAAGGTAGATGAGAGTGACATATGACACAGATAAGCGTGCATGACTTGTGTAGTTGCACAACATCCAGTCATTATTGAAGGGTAAATCACTAGTCCTGATGACCATGGCATCTCAATCTTGCACAGTCGCACACTATGCAGATTCAGACTTTAGTTTATTCATTCAGTAGTTGGATATTTACGATATCTAATTGGTGTATGTTTGACTCAGGCATAAAGTCATACATTGGGTTTAGGCTATGCCTGGTCCTACGAGCTGTAATGCCAAGCACAGTCACAATCAGATGTACTGAGTTGTGCTTGGTAAACAGGTTTGCCAGGATTCGCATCCATACCCACTAATCAGATATTATTGAATCAATATTACAGACTTGGAAAACAGCGTTCAAGGGTCTTGGATATTGATATCTTTCCTGTTATCTGCTGTGCTATGCCTTTTTTACATAATTCTTTCTCTTTGTCTCCATTGAATCCTAAAGTTTTCTTATTCTTCCAAATTTGTTTTTTGAAATTTTTCTAATATATTATTGAATCAATATTACAGACTTGGAAAACAGCGTTCAAGGGTCTTGGATATTGATATCTTTCCTGTTATCTGCTGTGCTATGCCTTTTTTACATAATTCTTTCTCTTTGTCTCCATTGAATCCTAAAAGTTTTCTTCTTTATTCTTCCAAATTTGTTTTTGAAATTTTTCTAATGATATTTTTGTTTTATCAGTTACAGTTTGCAATGTTCTTGAAAACAGCAGGCATATTTTTCAGGCCATATCTGGGAAGTATAAAGATTTAGCTGACATAAAATAACCTGCTTTCTTTCAAAGACAGCAGTAGGACCTAGCTTTGTAAAAGCTAAACTTTACCTGCTTGGAGGAAATATCATGTAAGCCCTAAAGGGGGCAGGGATAAAAGTCATTGAATACATTTCCTATAAAATATTGTGGAATAAGAAACTACTATATATAGTAGATAAAAATAAAAGTCTGAAATGTCACATTGTTAATACATAATTATTATTGAATGTTTATACAAAATCTTATGTATGAATAAAATGTATATATGCTGATCGATAGAAAATATTTATTGTCTGTAGTATGTGCTGTATAGATTTGTATCTAGAGATTTTGTCTAAGTATGTAGTTAATTTGTATCTTTATGAGAAAGACCTAAATCTAGACTGGTTACATTTTTATAATTTCATTATCTGTCACCTAGAAGATTTATTCCACTTCATACCCCAGTGGTCAACTATAATCTGTGGAGACTCCTGGCAACACGTGTGCAATTTCCTGCAGTGTAATCTGGGCAGAAATTAAGTGTAATGTAGGACAGAACAAGTCCTCCAGAGGGACATATGCTTTTTTAACCAATCTTTTCTCTGGCCAAGAGAAAAGGATCCTGAACAGAGGACCTCTCTCTATTTACTCAGAATTCTCTAAAAGGATAAAATGAACAACCTCTTTAACGATCCCCCCCTTCTGTCTGCTTCTTGATATATTTTAATCAGCCAATTCTTAAGAATTTTTGTGACAAAAAAGAAGTGTAACAAATGTTCTCTATTTGATCCCTACATATGTGCACAACAAAGCTACGGGAACATCTATGGGAACATGTGCCTTTGTTGAGCTTTTTCTGCTTTATTATGTAGTTAGTCCATCTTTTTTCTTCATCAAAGCCTACATTCTTGTGGGGACACTGTCCACTGGCTTATTTTTGTACTTTGCTTCATGCCAAGGGGATTTATCATGCTCCTACATTCCCAAACCTAGGGTGAAGTGCTAATGTGTTTTACACTTCTACAGCCTGCTTTGCATTTGGTGATCTCAGGCTTGTGTAAAGCTGCCTGTCCATGAAGCTGTAGAAAAAATAGCTCTTGTGCTACTGATTTCATCCAGAAGCATTCTAGAACTTGCAACTTGGAGTGTTTTATCCAAGAACAAGCAATGTTTAAAATGTTGGGGACTTAACAGATGGTGAAAATCAAAAATACCATGACAAAGGCCCTGTTTGATCAGTTGATCAGCCCTGTAATCTCTATAGGAAAGACCTAAACCACTGCACAACAGGGTAGGTAAGTGACTAATCAAGCACAATAGTTGAATAAGATAGCATGCATAGTAAAAAGAATAGACTTCTACAAGTGTTTCCCAACATTTAGGGCTCATTCAGACAGCCATATATGTTTTGCAGTCTGCAAATTGCAGATCCGCAAAACACAGATACTGGCCCGTGTGCGTTCCGCAATTTGTGGACTGCACGTGGCTGCCACTCTCATAGAAAATGCCTATTCTTGTCTGCAATTGTGGACAAGTATAGGACATGCTCTATATTTCCTTGCATAGCCACGGAAAGGAACAATGGATGCTGACAGCACATGCAAGCGCTATGGCCACCGGGTGTCTGCCCTTTTAAAAAGCACACACCTAGCACTAATGTCTGCGACTGGTGGTGATGCCCTTTTTGGCAATCCGAGTGTGCTCCAGCTCCCCCGGTGGGGATGAGGGGAGATGGAGTGTGTAAGCAGCAGCCCCTGTCCTACTGTGTGATGGTACTAGAGATGGTACACAGCATAGAGGTGGGAAAACCTTCCTCAAAGCAATAAAATTGAGGGATTCACAACAGAAATTACTATAATACCATGTAGATCCCTCCATAGGGTCCGGGATCCCTCCCTACTATGAACCTAATTGTATTTCACTTTTAAAATTACTAGGGTTAAAACCAGATGCCAAACATGGTGGATGGATCAAACATGGCTGCTGGATTATTGCAGCAACACTGTCCATAGTGCCTGAGCGCTTGCCACGGCTCTCTTTATGCTCAGCTCACAGGACAATTGCGGAGACTGCTCGGCATGAGGCGTCGATAGAGCTGTGACATCACAGGGCATGGCTACCTGTGGATTGGTTGGCTGCACTGCCTTATGGGGGATCTCGCATTCCTGGGCTTCTTACTTTCACTTTGTAACACGTGCAGCTGCCATTTTAGGAAAACCTGATTCGTCACCATAAATCATGAGGAAATTCGGACCAAATTCAAATGCTTCGCTCAACATGAATTATGATGTTGGAGTAATTCTTTGACCACAATTTTTTAATTAAAAATAAAAGTTTAAAGGGGTTGGCTTATCTTGCACTTTGGTGGCATATCCCTAGGATATGACACCAAAGTACGATAGCTGTGGGTTCCACCACTAAGACCTGCACCTATATCTAGAATTGGGCATCCAAAGTGAGATAGGGTGCATCACGCAAGCATGGCCACCCTCCATTCACTTCTATGGGAGTTCCCTATTTCCGGAACTCCCATAACGGTGAATGGAGAGTTTCTCGAATGTTAAAAGAAGTGAATGGAGAGCATGCACAGCGTGCTCTCCTTCTCTTTGGGGACCCCATTCTAAAGATAGGTGCAGGCAGGGGAGTACATAGAAATCAAGGGGTCCCCCCACCTAAGTATAACTTTTGAGTGTCAGCAGTTAGTTTCTTCTCCCGTTGTGCATGTGGCCACCAGAACAACAGCTTGGTTAAACATCCAAGAAAAGAAGACCACAGTATCGCAGGGGTAAGTCAAAAATATTAAACAGCTTTATTTAAAAAGATACATCCATCACATGATGGAACATTTCAGCATAAAAAACGTCTTTGTCAAGCAGTCAAAGGTATTTTTGCTGTTGAAACGTTGCTTCATGTGATGGAAGTACCTTTTAGAATAAAGCTGTTTAATATTTTTTACTTACCCCTGCGATACTATGGTCTTCTTTTCTTGGATGTATATAAATATATATAGATAGATATATATGTGTGTGTGTGTAAAAGCTCTCAATGTCCTATTATTTAGCAAAAGCCACAAAGTTAGTGCACTAAGGGTCAGAGACAGTGAACCAGTACGAGTGTGCATTAGCATACAAAACCGCCTTCCTACTGCTGTGTAGATCGGCTTGCAAGATGAGAAAGTCAGGGGCCGGGGCCATTCACCCTGGCCGGGACCCCCAACCTCATGGGCCCCATAGCAACTGCGTGGTCTGCGCCATTGGCGGTACGCCACTGGGTGCAGGTCCCAGAGGTGAGATGTGAAACTATCGGACATTGGTGGCATATCCCAGTGATAAGCCACCAAAGTGCGAGATGGCCCAACCCCTTTAAGGCATAGTTTTCCAGGATAGGGATGTATTATTTGTGGAATGTTAACACTAGGAACCCCATTCGTCAGCTCAGTCTATTTTTCAGGCCATAGAAAAATATAGTAGTTGATATGGCTATTAATAAAGAACTGATAATTGACTATGACCTTTCAGATTTTGTATTTAGCCATTATATTTGGATGGCTTAATGGTATATATTCTGTCTATAACCCTCCCAAGAATTGTAGAAAAAACTCTTGTGCTGTCTTGTGTATTTGGAGATTCATGTACAGCAATTCACTATTTATACACTGGTGGCGATATTGGACTACACTGGAAGGTCTTGCAGCCGATTAGGGCTTCACGATTGTTGCAGTTAAATGCATTTATCTTGATTGCTGGTTATCTGCTTCCCCTTTTCTTTTCTATTATTCCATAACTTGAGCTGAGAAATATTGCATAATTCACAAAAAGTGATGCCTTCTTCTTCATTTTTATTTGTCTTGTCCAGTGAGATGGCTGGCTTTCCTTATAATACGTCCATATCATTGAAAGTCATGGCAACGTTTTCTGCACCCTTTGGGTAAATTTGTGACATTTCCTAGTGGTCTATGTTTAAAAGCTAAAAGTGAATTTAGATCTGGATTATGACTCAATTACTATGTGCGACTTTTGCAAAAGTGGCAAAAAAGTCGTAACCTACGCCAGACAACCCCCTGGTCTACTGTTACACCTAAAGGTGTAAACCACATTACACTCACGCCGCATATATTATTAAGGTGCACCAGTACATAAATTTGGTGCAGGCACACAAAGTAAAGCCAGATTTTAAACTGACACAAAAACAACATCAAATGATAAATGACCACCTATGTGTATTCATAAAATAATTATGCATGAAATGGAAAGAATTAGGACAAATGGAAGTGGAAAAAAGACACCTTCCTTAAGCCTACTTGTTGAGTCTAGGATGTCAAACAAGTGACTGCAGGAGCCAGTACGCTTAGTATAAAATAACATTAAAAAGTCAAAAATTTTCAGTAGTTTCCTTTTTCTTTTAAAATCCACCATTTTTTTCTCCAACCAAAAGCCAACATAACATATCATAATAGGCAGCACATTATGGAAATGCGAATTTCCAAGCTTTAGTTAATAAAAACAAATCCAAACTCATACAATCACACAAAATATATTACTACAGAGAAATTCTAAATTAGAAAACACAGTTGTCAACTAGTGATGAGTGGACCCGTGGACGTTTGGGTTCGCCAGGTTTGGCCGAACTTCAGGTCAAAGTTCGGGTTCGGGACACAAACTTGACCCGAACTCGAACCCAAACCACATTGAAGTCAATGGGGACCTGAACTTTGGTGCACTAAAATCAGGGCCGGCGTCAGCACCCGGCATACCCGGGCAAGTGCCGGGGCCCACTGTCCCTTAGGGGCCCACTCGTTTTTGCGACGGTCCCTTTAAACATTTACTGTTGCTGGCTGTGGCGCTGCTGCGATCTCGCAGGATCTCCAGGCCTGCAAGACAGATCAGAGGGCTGGAGGACAGCAGGAGAGGAGATGATCAGCAGCGCAGATGCAGAAGACTGCACACAGTATAGCAGCCGAGCTGGAAGAAATCAGGTGTGTGTGAGTTTGACCAGTAACATGGCGGCCGCTTATCGCATCAGGAGGGTTCAGTGACTTAGGGTGCGGTAGAATTAATGAAATGGCCAGTCGCGATATGTGTAAAGCACAAATCTCCCTCAGCAGCTAGCACACAACAGGCACCATTCATAGCTTCACCTCCTACAACACAGCCTGTCACCATTAGCACAGATATGGCCAGCGTCCAGGTCAAATCAGCCCCAAAAGCTCTTCATCCTTCCAGTCATGTGAACCCCACAGATCCATCCTGTCACTCAGCATGGACAGGGAGCCCCCAAATCCTACAGCAGGGTTCACTGGTGCTGATAGGAAAGGAAGCAGAGGAGAAGATGTCAATGGAGTCCAGCCTTCAGTGAGCATGAAGAGAGCTACTCCTTCCCTTCATTCATGGCTTCACCTGGCTCTGAGGAGAGCAGCCACTTTTCTAAATGCCCTGGAGAAGCAGTCCTCAGTCCCCTCACAGCCTTTGTCTTTGGTGCCGAGTTTGTCTTCCCTCCCTGTGATTCACAGATCACAGATGAATAAGTGTGTAGGACAGGCTCAGGGCTGCAGTCACGCACACCATGCACAATTGTCAGCACAGCCATGACGGATAAGCCTACTCCCTCACTGAGGCCAGGGCCGGTTCTAGGTGAAATGGGGCCCGGGGGCGAAAAACAATAAGGGGCCCCCCTCCATGTCACGTCATCAATCACCCCCTTCGCGTCACATTATTTCTCCCCCTCTCTATGGCAGCATACAGAAATACAGCGCCCCATACCTCTTACATCCAGTGACATCTCCTTTAATGTAGATGTTCTTTGACCCCGTCTTCTCCTTTCAGACCAGACCGCCATTTTCCATCTCTGCAGTTTGACAACAAAAAAAAAAATCTTAGTTTACTACTTTTCCATCATCCTCCCATCTTCTGGACGAATCATCCTACTACCCCCAATACTGTGCCGCTGTGCTCCCCAATACTATACTGCAGAAACAGATAATACCCCTGATAATACTAGTACCACACAGAGCCCCCATATAAAATACCCCTTCTTTGTGGCCTCAGTAGAAGCCCCCATAGTGCCCCCAATAATGTGCCAGTCAAAAGTGCCCAATAATGTGCCAGTAAGAAGTGCCTCCATAGATGCCCCTCAATCATGTGCCAGTAAGAAATGACCCCAATAATGTGCCAGTAAAAAGTGCTGCTTCCAATGATGCCCCCAGCCTCCATGTCACATTTCTCCCCTCAATGTCACATTTAACCTCCTCAATGTCACCTCCAGCTCCATCCATGTCACCTCATCACCTTCTCCTTTTTACATCACCCCCTTCATGTCACATTATTTCTTCCCCCCCCCCCTCGAATGGCACATTTTTCCCCCTGTATGGGTCAGTGGCAGCAGCACATCAAAATGGCATATTTGGCATAAATACCGGCGGTACTTCTCTAGTCTTCTGAAGTTCTGGGAGACTGGGACTGCGAGGGAGACGGACTGCGCACGCAGCGGAGCTCAGAGCAGCCACAGGCCCCGCCCCCTTCTCGCTCGTTCAGGCCGGGAGGCGGGCCCGGCCTTCATAGTCTCTGAGTCTGCACTCTGCAGACTGCTGCTGCCTGCGCCGCCGCTGCGCAAAGCCTGCTGAGTGCCGAGTCGACAGCTAAGTGTAATGTGTTGTGCGGTGGCCGGGGTGGGGGCCTCTAAGGACTCGGGGGCCCGGGGGCAATTGCCCCCCTTGCCCCTATGGTAGCGCCGGCCCTGACTGAGGCTTCACACTTTATTTTGTCCAAAAGGCCACACTGGATGACATGAAATTGTAAGGCTACATGCACACGTCGGTGAAAAACTGACATGATAGACTTTTTTTAACGGCCATCATACGTTCGTTTTAAGACCAATGGCAGTCTATGAGGTTATTCACACTGCAATTTTTGGGACAGCCAGTGAATAACAGATGTAAAAAAATATCTTGTCCGGTTTTCACTGACCGACTGCCCCCATGCAAATGAATTAGTCCATTTTTAACATCCGACAACAACAGAAAGTGCGCTGGAGTATAACAATGGCTGGGTGCGGCCGGTATACTTGTCTACTCAGCACAAGGTACGGACAAGTCCTGTGGCATCCATGCCTGGTTCATTTTAATGAACGTGAGCTTGTCCACGTTGGCTGTGGACAAGCGACTGCGCTTGTCTGTGAATAACCCCCCTGCCGTGCTAAACACAATTTCGGACAATACACTTACTGCAGGACAGGACAGCACCTACAAAATGTAAAGGGCAAGCTCAGGCCATATGCCCAATTTGGAGACCCAGTAGTTGAATGGGGCAGACCCATCAGTCAGTACGTGTAGGCATATGCACACATACTGTTCCACCATGTTGCTGAAATGCTGTCTCCTGGTAAGACGTTCCGTATCAGCTGGTGGTGCTGGTTGTTGTGGCGTGCTGACGAAGCTTTTCCACATTTCGGCCTTCTGAGGTGCTGGTGGTGTCCCAGCTTCATTGGCGACTTCTTCCTCCATCTCTTCTGCCTTCGGCTTGTGCTTCCACTGAGCCCCTGCTGTCAGATGTGAATGCCATCAGAAGCGCATCAACCAGTGTGCGCTTGTACTCAAGCATCTTCTGATCACACTCCAGTGAGGGAATTAAGGATGGCACGTTGTCCTTGTAGCGGGGATCCAGCAGGGTGGCCACCCAGCAATCAGCACTGGTTAGAATGTGGGCAACTCGGCGGTCGTTCCGCAGGCACTGCAGCATGTAGCCGCTCATGTGTGCCAGGCTTCCCAGAGGCAATGACAAGCTGTTCTCTGTGGGAGGTGTATCGTCTGTGTCCTCTGTATCCCTGATATGTGAAAAGAGGTTAAAAAATGAGGGTTAATCAAATCTTAAGAATAGTTGTCCAAAAGATAAGAAAAACTAGAGGCGCCAGTGGAGTAAGAGGATTCGTGGTCAGTGCAAGAATAGCTAAGTAAAAAAATAAAAAGGTGGATGTAGCGATGAATGGAGAACAGAACAGACAGAGAATCAAAAATATGTGGGAAGGCAGCTGCTGAGGTAACAACGTAGATATCAATCTACGTGTAAACAGAATTGATAAAAAGTAAAAGACACGTTATATAATGGGTTCATTATAATATGACTGTACCCATATGTTTTGCCCTTTTCATTTACGTTGGAGGTAAAACGTAAATGAAAAGGGCGAAGCATATGGGTACAGTCATATTATAATGAACCCATTATGTAACGTGTCTTTCACTTCTTATCAATTCTCCTCTGTATACCCAAGCCACGCTTGATTGATGCCCATAAGTTGCTTTGGGTGCCACCCTGCTGTGAACACGGTTCCTCATCATCCTTCTCCTCCTCCTCCTGCAGAATTGTGCCCTGGCTGGACAGTTGTGTACCTGGTCTCTGTTGGTGCAGGAACCCACCCTTCGAGCCACTTGTGAATGACTGGCCTGGTAACCGTGTAAATGATCCCTCTTCCTCCTCCTCTTACTCCTGTGCCAAATCCTCTTCCATCATCACCCAAGGTGTTTTTTCAAGGAGAAATAGAAGTGGGATAGTAATGCTGAGGGCTGCATCATCGGCACTGGCCATGATGTATTCGAAACAGCACAACACGGCACACATGTCCTGCATGGAGGCCCACTCATTGGTGGAGAAGTATGCTGTTCCGCAGAGCGACTCACCTGTGCGTGCTTGCATCTGAAACTCCACTATCGCCTGCTGCTGCTTGCACAGTCTTTCCAGCATGTGCAAGGTGGAGTTCCACCTTGTGGGTACATCGCATATGAGGCGGTGAGCGGCAAGGCCGAAGTTAAGCTGCAGCTCAGAGAGGCGAACAGCAGCAGGGTGAGAACACCGAAAACGTGCACAGACGGCCCACACTTTCTGCAGCAGCTCTGACATATCGGGGTAATTTTTCAGGAACCTCTGCACCACCAAATTCAGCACATGCACCAGGCAAGGGATGTGCGTTAAACCGGCTAGCCCCAGAGCTACTATGAGATTTCGCTTGTTATCGCACACCACCAGGCCAGGCTTGAGACCCAGCTGCACCAACCACTCAATCTCTTCCACTTCTGGGCAGGGCTAGTTGGATGGCCCACGGAAACCTCGCCAGCAGAGTCATCAAAAAACATAAGAGACTGCTTCATGACTTGGGGCTCAGACTGCTTAACTGATTTGCAAGGGGGTGAGGTGAAAGACAGATGCCCATACGCTGCAGGTGCCAACTCTGCAGTTTCAGCAGGGGACCGGGTGGGAGACAATGTGAAGGAACTGGAGGCACTGTCAGCCATCCAATCTACTATCGCCTCTACTTGTTCTGGCCTCACCTTTTGTACACCGGTATTCGGGCCTACAAAATGACGCTGAACCTCCTGTCGCCTACGTGCACCTGTGGAAGGTGTTTCATTTGGGCGTGTAGCTGGCACAGATCGACCACGTCCTCTCCCTGCAACAGCAGCGCCACCAGCAGCACCACGACCAGGGCCACATCCCTTATTTGATGCTTTCCTCATTCTTTAAGGTCACCCACCGAACTAACAGACAGATTACGTATATTAATTCCCCTGTCACGTATGCAGTGCAGGTGTACCTCACACCAAAAATAGGAATATGTCACCCAGTGAACTAACAGATGGATTAACTATTTAATTTCCCTATGACATATGCAGTGCAGTTGTGCATCACACCAGAAATGGGTATATGTCACTGGCAGATTTAACAGTCAGATTAACTATATTAATTTCCCTGTCACGTATAAAGTGCACGTGTATCTCACACCAAAAATGGGTATATGTCACCCATCGAACTTACAGACAGATTAATTATTATATTTTTGTGTCAGGGGTACAAAAATGGTGCATTGCACCCACAAAAAAATCACTATAGGTCACCCACAGAATTAAAACCCAGTTTAATTATTATATTTCTGTGTCAGGGGTACTAAGATGGTGCATTGCACCCAAAAAGAATCGCTATAGGTCACCCACAAAACAAATATCCAGATTCCTAACACTCTCCCTCGCTTCAGCTGCCTGCTTCCTGTCCCTGCACTACTTATAACTAATAGGCGGTGCTACACTTGATCCAGCTTGTATAGAGGCTGGGTCACATGTTGCACTGGCCAATCATAACCATGCCATTACTAGGTATGGCTTTGATGGCTTCCAAGTGCCCACAGCTTAAAAGCTTGTTGATTGGCTGCCCTGCAGCCTTTCAAAAGCTTTATTGAATGCCCGACCGCAAACTTTTCCGGCAAAGTTCGGGTTCGGGTCTGGGTACCTCAACACCATTGTCAACCAATCTCTTTACAAAGCCACCCTTGACTTGTCTCAATACTATGGCAATGCATGTGAGTAAAATTGCAACAGATTTCTTCCAATGTTGGGAACCCCTGCTGCTGCCAGAAATATGTTTATGGCGCAGGATCCTTACAGTAGACATCAAATAATGTTTTGCTTCAGTAAATGATACTTTCCTCTCAAATCAATTCTCACAGGAGAGAGCTCTGCAAACATAACTTGTATTCAAAGCAACCCTAAATCATTTGAAATAAGCTTGGTTCAAATGACTTATTTTCTCATTAGCATTAATTTCCCTAATGATTTTGGTACATGATCACCCCATAAACAAAATAATCATTTTTATGAGCCTAACTGATGATAAGAATGAACCCATCTAATCAAGTCAGTCTAGTAAAATAATGATTTCTAAGCTTCTCTGCTGTTTAAAATATTTAATCATAGATCTATAAAACACGTTCCTCTAAAATAGAATAAAACTGACTGTAAAGCAAGTAGGAACCTTAGAATACATTTTTTAAACAAATGTAAGCAAAATATAAGCTCTATGTGCCTTTATTCTTGTCTAATCATGTCAGACTGAATATGTTATATTTATCGAGCCATCTGTTAGTGACATCTTGGAAGGTTATAGATATAAATAGGGATTTTGATGGTTAGGAGAAGTTTTAGGATTTTAAAGTGAACATAATTAAGAGAAAGCTTTCTATCTGCTTTTTAAATAATTGTTCAAATTGAATATTAGGTTCATATTCAGAGGAACCCAAGCCAAGAACAAAGAGCTTGATCCTATGAGCTACCTAGGTCTATGGTAATGTCTAATTGAACCAGTATAATTATAGAGGGTACAGATGTGGCCACGCCTAATGTAGGACCTGGAGACTTAAGAGGCCCAAAAGGTTTCTGCCAGACATGAAGACAACAGCATTATAAATAATGTGTGATAGTTGAAGGATCTGTTCCATAATTTGCACTGGGGACCACTATGCCTCTGCCAAATGTAATTATATTTTGTCAGTCAGAAAGGAAAGCAGAAAATCATGTATTTCATTCCACATCGGCATCAAGCCCCCACTATAGAAAAACAAACTAACAGGCAAGATCAAAAGTGTTTTCTTAAAGTGGTTTCATAAATTTACAGATCGCAAGTCATCCTAAAAAGTTGGTTGTGGGGGTCTCATTGCTGGTAATCGTGGTTCTATCTAGGACTACAAGTTAGGCCTTCTGCACACAAACTTATTTTCTTTCCGTGTTCGTTCTGTTTTTTTTGCGGACCATATGTGGAACCATTCATTTCAATGGGTCCGTAAAAAAAACGGAAGATACTCAGTGTGCATTCCATTTCCGTATGTCTGTTTTTCCGTTCTGCAAAAAAATAGAGCACATCCTATTTTTTTTCTAGTTTGCAGACAAGGATAGGCATTATTACAATGGATCTGCAAAAATAACGGATCCGCAAAAAAACGGATGCCATACGGAACGTCATCCGTTTTTTGGGTGGACCGCAAAACACATACGGTCCTGGGCCTTATACTGCAATTACAACATTATTTGTTTGATTCATAAATGTATATTGGGTGGGAATTCTGAGATATCACCTTTGACCACATGCATTATTAAGGAATTTGTAAATTACTTGACATTTAACCCTTTTAACCAGTAGAGGACCCATGACGTACAAAAAAAAGTTTAAAGTAAAAAGAAATAAGCATCTATTTCCCAAAATAAAGTTAAAAAACTAGACATATTCGGTATCGCCGCATCCGTATCGACCGGCTCTATAAAAAATATCATATGACCTAACCCCTCAGGTGTACACCGTCAAAAAAATAAAATAAGAACTGTGCTAAAAAAAAAACATTTTTTTTTGTCACCTTACATCACTAAAACTGCAACACCAAGCGATCAAAAAGGTGTATGCCCCAAAAATCATACCAATCTAACCATCACCTCATCCCGTAAAAAATTAGCCCCTACCCAAAACAATCGCCCAAAACATAAAAAAACTATGGCTCTCAGACTATGGAGGCACTAAAACATGAGTTTTTTGGTTTCAAAAATGCTTTTATTGTGTTAAATGTAAAAAAATAAAAATAAGTAGACATATTAGGTTCGCCACATCTGTAAGAACCTGCTGTATAAAAATATCATGTGACCTAACCCCTCAGATTAACAGCGTAAATTTTTTTTTACGAAAAGTGTGTCAAAAAGCCATTTTTTGTCATCTTACATCACAAAAAGTGTAATACCAAGCGATCAAAAATAGTAGCAATCAAACCGTCATCTCATACCGAAAAAATGAGCCTCTACATAAGACAAAAAAAATACGGCATTCAGAATTGCTTTATTATTTAATACGGAAACAAACAACCAAAATAAGTAGTCATATTTGGTATTGTCGCATCCGTAACAACCTGCTCTATAAAAATACCACATGATCTAACCTGTCAGATGAATGTTCTAAATAACAAAAAATAAAAATGGTGCCAAAACAGCTATTTTTTGTTACCTTGCCTCACAGAAAGTGTTATATAGAGCAACCAAAAATCATATGTACCCTAAAATAGTACCAACAAAACTGCCACCTTATTCCGTAGTTTCCAAAATGGGGTCACTTTTTTGGAGCTTATAATCTAGGGGTCTTCAAATGTGACATAGCATTTTAAAATTATCCCAGTGAAATCTGCCTTTCCAAAACCATATAGCGCTTCTTTCCTTCTGCGCCCTGCCGTGTGCCCGTACAAAAGTTTACGACCATATATGGCATTTTTCTGTAAACTACATAATCAGGGCAATAAATATTGATGTTGTTTTTGCTTTAAACCCTTGCTTTGATACTGTAAAAAAAACATTTAAATGGAAAATCTGCCAAAAAAGTGAAATTCCTAAATTTCATCTTCATTTAACCATTAATTCTTGTGGAACACCTAAAGGGTTAACAAAGTTTGTAAAACCAGTTTTGAATACCTTGAGGGGTCTAGTTTCTAAAATGGGATCATGTTTGGGCGTTTCTATTATGTAAGCCTCACAAAGTGACTTTAGACCTGAGCTGGTCTTTAAAAAGTGGGTTTTGGAAATTTCAAGATTTGCTTCTAAATTTCTAAGCCTTCTAACGTCCCCAAAAAATAAAATGGCATTCACAAAATGTTCCAAACATGAAGTAGACATATGGGAATGTAAAGTAATAACTATTTTTGGAGGTATTACTATCTAATATAAAAGTAGAGAAATAGAAATTTGCTAATTTGCCAATTTTACATTTTTTGGGGTAAATTTGGTATTTTTTTTATAAATAAAAATGAAATATTTTGACTCAAATTTACTACTTTCATGAAGTACTATATGTGACCAGAAAAGAATCTCAGAATGGCTTGGATAAGTTAAAGCGTTTTAAAGTTATCACCACATAAAGTGACACATGAAAGATTTGCAAAAAATGGCCTGGTCCTTAAGGTGAAATATGGCAGGGTCCTGAAGGGGTTAAGAATGTTCCTTCCTGATCAATATATGCTTATTAGCTGAATTTACAGTTGTGTTCAAAATTATTCAACTCCCAATGCTGTAAAGGGTTTTAGGGAATTTAGTGTACATTTGTAAATGTGTTCAGAATGAAATCTTACAAGGACTTTTTAAAGAACCAAATGCAACTAAAATGACATCAATTGTTTTTGTAATACAGTATTAAATGTTTTTTTTTTGTGATTTCTTCATTGACACAAATATTCAACCCCTTAAAGACGACCACTCTTAAAAACAGAGGTTCATTCAAGTGTTATCGATAAGGTATTGAAAACACCTCTGGATGTCAAGGAGCAGCAATCAAGCATATTAAGCACCAATTAGGCAGATGTAAAATGACTGTGATACTCAGCTCCTTCTAGACATTTACTGGTGTGTTTACAGACATGGTGAAGTCAAGAGAATGGTCCAGGAAGACAAGAGAAGAGATGATTTCTCTTCACAGGAAGGGCAATGGCTATAAGAAGATTGCAAAGATGTTAAACATACCAAGAGACACCATAGGAAGCATCATTCGCAAATTCAAGGCAAAGGGCACTGTTGAAACGCTACCTGGTCGTGGCAGAAAGAAGATGCTGACTTCGACTGCTGTGTGCTACCTGAAGTGCAAAGTGGAGAAAAGTCCCTGTGTGACTGCTGAGGAATTGAAAAAAGATTTGTCAGATGCGGGCACTGAAGTTTCAGCTCAGATAATAAGGCACACACTGCGTAATGAAGCCCTCCATGCCAGAACTCCCAGGCGCACCCCCTTGCTGTCTCCAAAGAATAAGAAGAGTCGACTGCAGTATGCCAAAAGTCATGTGGACAAACCACAAAAGTTTTGGGATAGTGTTCTGTGGACTGATAAAGCAAAATTAGAAGTGTTTGGGCCCATGGATCAACGCTATGTTTGGAGGAGGAAGAACAAGGCTTATGAAGAAAAGAACACCTTGCCTACTGTGAAGCATGGCGGGGGTCAATCATGCTTTTGGGCTGTTTTGCTTCTACAGGTACAGGGAAGCTTCAGCGTGTGCAAGGTACCATGAATTCTCTTCAGTACCAGGAGATATTGGATGAAAATGTGATGCAGTCCATCACAAACCTGAGGCTTGGGAGACGTTGGACCTTTCAACAGGACAATGATCCCAGGCATACCTCCAAGTCCACTAGAGCATGGTTGCAGATTAAAGGCTGAAACATTTTGAAGTGGCCATCGCAGTCACCAGACTTAAATCCGATTGAAAACCTCTGGTGGGACTTAAAGAAAGCAGTAGCAGCGCGCAAGCCTAAGAATGGGACTGAACTGAAGGCTTTTGCCCATGAAGAATGGGCGAAGATACCCGTAGATCGCTGCAAGACACTTGTGTCAAGCTATGCTTCACGTTTAAAAGCTGTTATAACTTGAAAAGGATGTTGTACTAAGTACTAAGATTGAATGTCACTTGGGGGTTGAATAAAACTGATAATGATGTGAGCACAGAAAAGACATTTGTGGTTATTTCATTATAAATGTTATGTTATATTTGTCTGACTTACAAGTGCCTCTTTGATTTAATTGTAAACAAGATGACTGAAATGATCAAAATCAATGTCAAACTGGCCAAAACACTCAATTTCAGTGGGGGTTGAATAATTTTGAACACAACTGTACATGGCTCCGTGATCAAAGTTGTATGGGGCTAAATGATCATTACGACCATCATTTGTCCCCATACAGTATCCTTGTTTGTCGGTAGAACTTACCTGTTTACAAAAGATTAGTCACTCCCGACAAATGAGGATTTGATGTGCCACCTGAAAGATGCAATCACCTGTCAAAAGAGTGTTGGCAGCATTTTTACACAGGGTAGCTATCGAGAATTAATTTTTGTACCAACGTTCTTGCCTGAAATAAGTTCCGATCCTCGGCTCAGGTAAAAAAGCCTTAACACAGACAACACCTTTAATTAAATAGATTAAGTTGGTAAATGCAGTTGTTGATGTTATTGGGGCTGTAAATTGAGAGATTATAGCCTAAACTATTTACTTGTCTCCTCAACTGAACACCTAGGGCCACTATTGTTTCCCTTAGCCATTATTTAATTGGGGTATATAAGATAGCTATTGAGACAACTGCAAAAATATTAAAAATGTAAAAAAAAAAAAATTGGGATGATTTAGATTCTTGGCCATCCCCTGCTCATCTGTACACTAAATATATTAGAATTAACTTCTAAAAGTTGCCAATAATAAATACTTTGTTTTCCAATAGACAGTGAAGATAACTTCCTACAGGTTTTCTAACAATTCAGTTTCTATTGTGATATTTCATCCTATTCTATATTGCATCTTAACAACATTAACTAATCAACTGAATGCTAAGTAATGTATCAGCTGTATGCTAAGCAGCACTGCCTAATGACAGATGTCATACATTAAGCCAGTTAAAAGATTAGAATAGCTTTAAATATAAATTCCACTTCTAGGGAGTTATTCTGATTGCCTGATTGGAGTCCGGAAGGAATTTTTTTCTCCTTAAGTGGGGAAAATTGGCTTCTATCTCATAGAGTTTTTTTGCCTTCCTCTGGATCAACTTGCAGGATAACAGGCCGAACTGGATGGACAGATGTCTTTTTTCGGCCTAATAAACTATGTTACTATGTTAGGGCTCATGCACACGACCGTTGTTGTTTTGCGGTTCATTTTTCACGGATCCGTTGTTCCGCATCGGAAGTTTTTGTTTCTCTGATTTAAGTCCTCTTCTGTTCTGTTATTCCACAAACCATATCCGTATGGTTTCCGTATGCAATCCGTTTTTTGCGGAAAGGAAACAGAAACACATGAGCAATATGGGCTGGGCATAGCATTTCTACAGTATGGATCCGCAAAATACAGATGAAATACGGATGACATATGGATGTGTTCTATGTGCGTTCCATATTTTTTATGGACCCATTGACTTGAATGGAGCCTCGGACTGTGCTTTGCGGACAATAATAGGACCTGCACTACTTTTTTGTTGAACGGCCATGCGGACAAACGGAAACGGAATGCACACTGAGTAACTTCTGTATTTTCTACAGCCCTATTGAAGTGAATGGTTCTGCATACGGGCTGCACAAAGAACGTAACGGAAGGGGAAGGAAAATACGGTCGTGTGCATGAGTCCTTAATATGGTAAAACCCCATTTGACTTAATTTTCTTAAATTGTTCTTTAAATTATACAGTTTTGCCGTGGACCCAGAAATGATTACATTCTAATCAAAATTAACACATTATTGACTTACACTACACATGCAGATACACAGAATTGCCTTTTTACACAAATTGTTATCAAGAGATGTTAATATTGCAAAGTTATGAGTTTTCAGTGGTGTGACATTTCGGTAATCAAGAATTGATGTCTCACGTAATCATGGGAAAGTGTGATAAATAGAGAAGGAGCTTCATTTTTTCTTCTTTGCTGGATTTGATAATTGTAGTTTATAAATTACTGATATTCAAATGGCTTATTTTATTTTTTGTGTTTATTGCTGTTCCAGATTTGAAAACAATGACTTAAGTTACTCAGTTTTGAAGATACTGTTTTATTAAGATTTGATGAATCCATACTATTGCTAGACTCTGGAAACACTTGGGCCATATTGAAGGCAATTTAGGAAGGAACTACACCCCACAGCTGGCCATTGTAGTGCCGAATTCTGAGGAAAAGAGAGAGAGTTTCAAAGAGAGTGAGATACAGCATCCCTTTAGCTAGAAAAGAGAGAGAAAGGATTCAGAGAGAGAAAATACCAGGCCTGTTGACCATATTTGAAGTGCCAGGAACTGTGAAACATTTAAGTATTGTGCATATTTCTGAAAGTCTTTGAATAATATGAACTGTGCTGTGAGTATGTGTATTTGCACGTTACCAGTGCATTTAGTAAAGAACTATTTGTTGCAACAAAACCAGCCTCATTGATGTAGACCATCATTTCAGAGATTCTATTTCCATCTACCTGCCTTGCACCCCAACAGTCACCAAAAATCACCATCAGGAACCTCTCACCAGAGTGTGCCACAAGTGGATGAATGAGTGAGCCCCATCCTCTCACCAGTCTGCCATGCCTATCTTCTCCACCTCGCACCTCCCCAGAAATCCACTGCAATAGGGTTGCAGATAAAGATAAGGGAGGAGAAAAAGGGTGGTGCAGCACTGTGGAGAGCTTTGAGGGTGATTTTAAACAGTATTCTATAGTGGATGGGTACCCAGTACAGTGACTGGCATATGGTAGAGACATTGTTATAGTGCCTGGACAGATAGATGACCCTGGCTGCTGCATTCAAGAGTTTTATGGGAAACGACTGATTAATAGTTAATTGCAATAATTAAGACAAGAAGGGATATGGGCAACAATGAGAGTTGTTGCTGTCTCGACAGAAAGAAAGGGGTAGATTCTAAAGATGTTTTTGAGGTGCAGGTAACATGAGCAGGCAAGGGACTTAATATAGAGGAAGTTAAAGGAAAAATTTGAGTCAAACATTCAAAGACAAGCTACCTAGGTTATTGTGGTACAAGTTTTTGAAAGATTCAGTCTCAAAATTTGAAAGAACGTGATGCTAGAGATCACTGGTACTTTGTAGTAGTGCATGGTTGCACTGAAGTAAATACTATTGAGGCTGCTCAGCGCCCCTAACTGCAGTACTGTCAGTTTTACCCTGCATGAAGACATACACGTTCCGTATGGTGTCCTGCTGCACACTTGCCCACAGGTCTTGCAGCTGTGCCTGTAGATCCTGCCAGGGGCA
The DNA here is from genome assembly GCA_033119425.1 of Bufotes viridis. NCBI lineage: Eukaryota > Metazoa > Chordata > Amphibia > Anura > Bufonidae > Bufotes > Bufotes viridis. Next base: position 131,712,896 of record CM065591.1, read on the forward strand.
GACTGGGAACTTAAAGTGGCCCTGGGACAGGACCTAAAAGTGGCCCCATATTGTAGGAGGGTCCAAACTGACAGAGGGCAGGGCAACACATGTAGGTGTGGCCAGAAATATAGCTAGATGGTGGGCAATTCATTGATAAGACCATCCTGCTTACTTCAGTCCAATGGCTTGTCCTCTCTGAAAGTCTGTGAACTGGGCAAAGTATCTTCGAATCTGTCCTAGAGGCATGTCTAGCAGTCAAAGATCTCTCACCAATAGGAACACTACCCAAAACTAGTACAAGTACCTTTTTATAGGGTAGCACTTTTGTCCTCTTATGGTAAGACCCAGTTCCTAATCAGGCCACATCTGTTATCATTTACATATTTCCCTGAGGCATAACCACATGCCAGGTTTTACAGAAGTCCAACATTTTTTTTGGGTTAAATACTTTATAAAATTATTTTCTACAACACTATTTTGCAAAATGTAAAAATACAATACACATTTTTAACTTTTTCCCCTTTCTCCCTTCCTTTTCGATGTGTCTCTATTCCTCCCATCTAACAGAAGGAGGATGATGATGGGGAGGGGGACCTATAAAAAATAGCCTCCAAGACTCCTTTAAGAGAAACCAAACCATAATTCCCTAGAACCTCCAACATGACCATACCTCCCTCCATTTTCCCCATATCTTTTCACTTTGTTGACCAAGTTCAACCACGCATTGAACTTTGGGGAATTTCGTGAGAACCAAACTCTTATAATCATTAATCTAGCCAGGAACATTATTCTAGTCAAAAGTATCTTTTTAATCTTATAGCAGTTCACTTTAGAAATATTATTTAGTAACCAACACTGTGGAGTAAACGGGATCACTACCCTCAATTTATGAGCTACAAATTCACAAATTGAGCTCCAATATTTACTTAGTTCTAAACAGGACCAAAGCATATGCATAAAATCAGCCTCAGGTGAATCACATCTTGGACAATTAGAATAATATTAAACTGAACTAATACGTGATTGAAATTGTGAGATACAAATCTTAAATTCCCAAATATATTTTCCCAGTCTTCTCAGGCAATACTAGGGCAATCAATCCCCAATGCCTTTTTGCCAGGAGAACATGCCTTCTTAAACAGTGTCTTAACTAATAGATTATAAAATTGGGAAATCTTAACCTTACGTCATGGATTTCCCATCACATCCTCAAATCTTGTGCATGAGTCTATTACCAACCGTGTTTTTCGCTTAACACTAGCCAGTGCTGAACGCAACTGAAAATATGTAAACCAACTTAAATTACCTAAATTTGCTCTTTGAACTAACAAAGAAAGCGGAAGAATCTCTCCATTCTCCACCAGCTGTGAAACATATAAAATATTTGTATTTTGCCAAAACGGATCTCCCAATAATTCAAGAAGATCCTTTGAAAATTGTAACAAAGAGGAGTGCCTATTAAAGATCCCTTTATCGCCAACCAACATCTAACAGTTGCCCAAGATTTAGAAAAAAGCATTCTGGCAGCCCTATAGTCTTGTTCCACACTAATTAAACACCCAGATTTTAACAAAGTAAGTACATGATCGGAGAGGGCCCTGGCTTCATATCTGATTTGCTTAATATGATCCCTATATTTTTCATTTATTAAGGCCATATCAATGCATCTACCAGATTTACTTATACAGTAGAAAGCTCTCCTCCCCCATCCTAAAAACTCCTAGGTATCTACAAAACCAGACTCCTAACAAAATCGTGCCAGAGAAGATCCCTGAGAAGACATAGTAGTCTGGATATCGTTTTCCAAAGCAATCCTATATCGACCTTAGGATTCATGACACAGTTAAAGTCCCCATTCACCAACGTAAGACATTCTGGCCACTCCTCCATAAAAGTCAGTAAACAATTAAATACATAAAAAGAAAAGGAGGGGGGGATATAAATAAAGGCCAGAATACTCATTCTGCCAAAAAGCTTCCCATGGACGAATACAAATATCCCCTGACTATCAATAGAGGATGCCTCGCAAACAAAATCAATCCTTTAATGAAAAAAAACAAACTCTGGAGTAGCTAGTAAATGCTGAATGGAATGCCTGCAAGACCCATCCTTTACTAATCCGCAAGGCAGCCTCTGCAGTAAAGTGAGTCTTCAACAGACAGACCACAGTTAGTAAATGTCTCTGGACTAAATCAAAAACAGCCTGTCTTTTCAATTTGTCCCCAAGTCCACGTACATTCCAGGTTAGAACTCTAATCGACATCAATCAGCTAAAAAGGACCTACAATATAGGATTCCTCCTTCCCCTACATCCCTCCCCACGAATATCTTTAGAGACACATCGCAACCCATCCCCTATCGAACCCCAACCTCCCAGCCCCCTCTCCAATGATCCGCAGCTATCCAGAAACAGACCTCATCACTCAGACCCCTCCTCCCCATTACCCTGGACCCACCACCACCGTATTGGACCATACATGTAATCAGTGCCTGATTAAATATCATTCCAATCAAGCCACTCAAAAGCAAGGGCTGGAGTCTCAAAAAATGAGTTGCCTCATTAAATACTATTCAAAGTTTGGCTGGATACCAAAAAGAGTACTTAATATATTTTCACTGTAGATGTATCTTGACTGCCAGGCAGCCACGCCTCTTTTCTTGAATCTCATTAGAAAAATCTGAAAAGAAGGACAGTTTATTTGTTGTCTTTTTCACTGGAAACAAGAACCTTTACCAGAAGAACCCATGGCAGCTTTCCGGGTGTTGGTTGTCCCCCTGGGGCCCGATGTGCCCTTTCTACCATAAACATTGGCGAAAAATAGTCCTTTCCAAAATTATCAAAAATTAAAGTCTGTATAATTTCCACTGGATTCTTTTCCTTTGCACTCTTAGGTAGCCCCAGTATTCTCAAATTGCATCTCCTCAACCTATCTTCCAGGTCTATCACTTTCTTTCGTAGCTTGTTTAGATCTGTCCTCAAAATGGGGATTTCAGTTTTAAGTGCTTTTACTTAATTCTCCAGAGAGCCCACAGATCTTTCTATGTCAGTGACTATCTCGTATCTTTGTCACGTCATCCCTTATTAGAGACACATCAATTTGAACTGTACCAAGCTGAGTTGCAATCTCTTGTATTGTTTTTCAATTTTTTTTTACTGCATCCAAAATTTCCTCAATAGGGGAAGATTCAGCTTTAGTGTAAGCGGTTCCCTCCATGCTCTCTATAGCCCCTTCATCCAAATGATTATCCATTGTTTCTTCCATTCTAGGCTCAGGAGAAGTTTTTCTATAATTAGCATTTGGACCTGATCTCGTGCTTATGTTTGGTGATTTTAAATAGTGTGCAGTTTTTCAAGGCTCCTCAGGTTTCTGCACATTTTTTAACGTCAAAGAGTCTGTTGACCTCCTATTTTGCTTAGGGCCCATTTTTCTTCTTCCCCTTTCTTTACTCCTCTTAGTCAGACTCAATTCAAATTCAGTTATTTTTTCAGTCCTTTTTTTCCTATTAGAGTCCTTTTCTTTGCCTCTAGGGCTAGCTTCTGTGCCGGCAGTAGCGCTACTAGCAGTACAATGATCTAATCCCACCAACAATCATTCCCTCACTGCCAGCCAACACACGGCCACCTAATAGACACAAACAGGGAATAGAAATGAGCCCAGTATGGGCCGATCTCACCAATCTGAAGCCTTCTATGAGGAGTTCTTATCGGAGGATACAGGGCAAAAATGCATATCAAGATCCTTCAACGGTCCATCAATGAAAGGACGTCGAGTACACCTAAGTCACAAACAGGGGAGCCAGGCTCAGTGAGAAGAAATCCACCTCAGGGGGAAGGCAATAGCACGAGGAAGTAAGTAGATAATGAAGGGAGGAGGAGAACCTGGATCCAAGTGCGCGAATGCTGAGAAAAGCTGCCGGTGTAGCTCACAATAGAGGCAAAAATCACTTCCCCCTTTACCAGTGGATTAGCAGATCTCAGTCACCGCACATAATTTTCTAATCTTTCCAGCATTCAGCATGATACAGGCTGCGGAATAGCAGCCTGTATTGTGTATCAAGGCTCCGGCAAGGTCCCAAAAAAAGAGGAGGAGTAGCATGATATGCCGCGCTCACGTCATCACATCACAACATTTTTAAATGGGTACATTATTAGTATTCTGTCAATGAGGGCATTCACTGTCATTGTCATCACTCACTGTCCCCAGTTGAGCAAAACAGTAGCTGATCTTAGGGAGACCAGCTACAGAAAACACCGTGGAGCCTCATTTAAGAGTCTCAACACAGCAATCCAAAGTGCAAATCTCCCGGGAAACAGCATATGCAAAACAAATGTGGAGCCCCAGTATTAGGTCTACAACACAGTGAAAGCCAGATATCCCTCAAAAGAAGGAAAACCGAACAAAGGGGTGTCCCCATTACAGAGATCACCAAATCACCATATTAAGTGGCCCCAATGTCAAGATCCCGTTCTTTTACAAGCTTTAATCATGTGACAGGGAAGATCTAAGCCAGTTATCCATCCACAGACAGCTGTTTTGGGGTGTTGCCCCTCATCAGTGTGGAGTAGGATTCTGGCTAACCAGGAGCAATGCCTTGGAGACTACTCAAGCAAAACAATAGCTGATCTCAGGGAGACCAGCTACGGAAAACACCGTGGAGCCTCATTTAAGAGTCTCAACACAGCAATCATAAGTGCAAAGCTCCCTGGGAAACAGTATATGCAAAACAAATGTGGAGCCCCAGTATTGGGTCTACAACACAGTGAAAGCCAGATCTCCATCAAAGGAAGGAAAACAGAGCAAAGTTTGTAAAAGAGCAGGATCTTGACATAGGCCCCTTAATATGGTGGATTTGGTGATCTCTGTAATGGGGACACCCCTTTGCTCGGTTTTCCTTTCTTTGAGGGATATGTGGCTTTCACTGTGTTGTAGACCCAATACTGGGGCTCCACATTTGTTTTGCATATACTGTCCCCAGTTGGGCACACAAGACACCTGTGCTAACCAATGAGCCACCATGCTGCTCATACTGATTATTTGTCTGATAGGGACAATGTAAAGAGAAAAGAGGAGAAGACCTAGGCCAGAAGCCCGAGAACCCCAAGGAACGAGATGAAGAAGTAGGCAGAAAATGAAACAAAAAAGTGGGGTATTTCCTGTAGTATAGGTTGTCTGTGAAGCATATAATTACATGGGACATTTTATGATCTACGCTCAGTACCACTATACTTACTGAGACCTTATAGTTTTGTGTTGTATTGTATTTTATGCTAAAAGTGGAGAAATTAAAACGCTTTCTTATAATATTTAGTAATAGACTTAAGCAAATTATAATGTATTACAGTCCTCTATTTATTTATGCAGCAAATATTCCTGTATGCTAGTTTAAAAAAAAATTGTCTTGGACATAACCGATACTTTTGATACAATGCAGAATATCAGTGCTTAAAATAAGACCTGTTCAATAATGTAACAAAGTATTATGGAACTCATAAATTATATATACATTATTATCATGGATGATTGTTCCTGGAAGTATTGCATGAATCAAATTAAACCAAATCATTTTTCCATTTCCACCCTGGTTCTAGCATGAGCCTACATTTTAATCCCCTGATCACAAATATAATACATGAGACAGCGTAGGAAATATACCTGAAACACATGAATCATTTATTATATCAATTTAGTTTAATTTCCATGAAATGTTCTGTAATGGATTAAAGGAAACTCAATCACTGTGTCTGTATCTCATTTTTTAATGGAAATCTGCTACCAAAAGTATTTATATTTTCTTAAAGGGCTTGTCCACCTTTCACAATCTCTTTAAAGCTGGCCACATTCATTAGATAATCGTTGGCCTAACCTACGGATTTTAGCCCGACTAACCAACTATGTGATGTATATGGTTGTGTCCTGGCTTTATCCTAACAGAAGGACCAGGCTGTTGAATTTCACCATTCCTGATCCTTTTGTTCTACGGGTGATAAGCCCTAACCAGGTGTATAGAGCAATGGCTTATTCCCTTCTTCCCTCTCAGAATATGAGCATGCTTGTCCAGCTTGCATGTGTTTAGGGGTTTAAGGTGTAGCTGTCATCCCGACATGCACTCAGCTGACGACTATATCAAGTGTATGGCTAATATAAGTTAGGAGGATCCCCCAAATACAAGCTGATTCCAGGGTGTTTAACAATTTATAGGGAAACCCAGAGGCAAATGGTACATTTTTTTCTACAGCAGAAACACAGGGGAAATGAAGCATAGTGGCCATATTGTAGTCGGTGTGCTGTCAATGAAGTCTATAGACATGTCAGGTCCTCAAGCAGAAGAGGTCTTAATAGGCTTTCTCTGGCTAATAGATAATATACAATTCCACAATTCTGTATGTGAATAGGGATTTCCTGATTTGGGTGTAACGCAATATACTTTCCAGTGGCACTCTGAAATCTCACTTTCTGGGCAAATAATCTATATTGTAAATAGCTGTCTATGAATAAGATGTATTGGTGACCAGTTTACAGCATTGTTCACAGATGACGCAAAACAATGAAAAGTAATTGGAAAGATTATTTCTGTCAAATGATAGGGATGATGATTTGTCCAAGGTGAGACATGAAGATTGATGTCCAGGAAATGGACTTTTCAGCTAAGTCCAATTATAAGGCAAATACACACACATTTTTCAATACGAGGTAAAAAAAAAAAGAAATATCCAAGGAAAGGAGAATGTATGACGTTTAGGAATAGAAAAAGAGTATGTCCTATGAAAGTGTTCTACATTTCTCAAACCAGCACCTGGATATGAATACTGTTATAACAGCATGTAAATAAAAATGTAGTATTACCAATGAGTTAATTAGTAAAATCTATCTATATAGCACAACCTACTGCTTTTTAACATTAATTAGTGGATAACCCCTTTAAGAAGACAAATCTACAGTATCCAATGGTAGGTCAATAAAGAGATTTCAAGGAATGATGTTCTTTGATGACTAAAATATCTCTATGTCTAATAGCTTAACACAAATAAGCAATAAGTTGTTATGCTACAAATGCATAATGTTTAGTGATATCATCGCTGAATATTGACATGATAGGAAACAGTGCAGTAATAAAAAGCAATGCTGAGGAGGCGCTAATTACAATTATTAATGAGCATATAGGGTATTCTATCAAATCTAATATCAGTTTTCTTTGAAATGATGAAATAGTATATCCCAAACACAATGAACTGGCGTAAATAGGACCTATCAGCTCTTCTGACAGGCGTCTATCACCAGATTTGTACCTATGAACCTGGCTGACCTGTAGCATGTGAGCTTGACAGCTGTAGCCAACTGTGTTGGTTCAATGTTCATATATGCCTGCATTGCTGAGAAAAATTATGTTTTAATATATGCAAATGTGTCTCTAGGAGCAACAGGGGCGTTACCATTTCACCTAGAGGCTCTGCTTTCTCTGTAAGTGCTGCACCTTCTCCACTTTGATTGACAGGGCCAGGCAGACATGATAACTTTTACACTGCCTGATCCTGTCAATCAAACTGCAGAGGGCGCAGCAGTTGTAGTAAGAGCTGAGCCTCTAGGTGTAATGGCTCATTTGCATACATTAAAACTTCATTTTCCTTAGCAGTGCGGGCACATATGAACACGGGACCAACACAGATGCCTTCAGCTGCCAAGCGCACATGTAACAGGTCAGCCATTTTCATAGGTACAAATCTGCTGACAGATGTCCTTTAAAAGAGGAATGGTAACAACATCCATTCATTTATTCATTTCACGGAAGGATAAGAGAGGAGTTGATGACATAGGTACTCTAGCATTGTTTTTTCATGAACAATACATGTGCTTTCTAGAGCAGGTCTATCAGGAGAAGTAACAGGTTCTCTTCTAATGGGTTGGCTACTAACCCCTTAGGGATGCTATTTAACTCCCTTTTTGGATGTTTTTCAGGACACAGCATTTTTTTTTCTTTTAGTCTTTTCATTTTCGAATTTCAAAAGTCATAACTCTTATTTTTCCATCAGTTAAGTCTTGTTTTTTGCATTCAGTTGTAGTTTTAATTGTGCTATGCTGTGGTACATCTAATGTTTTTTTACATAAGCTTTTTTGGGAGTGATGACACGAAGAAACACACTAATTCTGCCATTGTTTTTTGGGTTGTGTCTTTATGGAATTCGCCATGCAGTATAAGTGACCTGATAACTTTATTCTATGGGTCAATAGAATTCAATTGATACCAAATTTATGTAGTTTTTAAGGTTTTCTATTGTAGCACAACCATAGTTCTTTTTTATAAATAATATTTTTTTTTACTACATTCAAAAGTTCAAACTTTTTTTTTATTGATGGAGACATTTAAGTGTTTTTTTTTGCAGAATGAGTCATAGTTTTTCTCGTTGCCATTCTGGGATAGCTATTTGATTACCTTTTAATGTGTTTTTTTTGGGGGGAGTTGGAATTAACAAAAAAAGGAAATTTGTTATTTTTTGGTTTTATTTTTTCTATAAAAAGCTCTCTCTCTCCTGACTTCCCCCCGTACACATACATGTTTGGTTTGGCTAACCGTGTATGTTTGGTCAATGAGGAGGAGAAAAAGCTGCTTCTAGACACTTTTGGAGATGGCTTATCTCCCAAAGGGCTTAGGTGAAAATATTTGATTTGCCCAATCTTCACCCAAATCCACATTATGGGGAATAAGATCAGAAATATTGACATGTTTGTGTGACATACTGTATCATCTTCAGATGTAGTCACCTTTTTCACATCTACATATATTCCAGTGTATTTATATGATTTATACTTTATATTAAAAAGAACTTGTTAGCGGCTTCATGCTGCCTAAATCATGGACAGCACGAAATCTAAACAGGCATCCTGGTCATAGACAACTATGTTATTCTCTGAAATGCTTCTCCTATCAAATAGAGAAAGGAATGCCAATCAAGCTAAGCTGGACAGGGCAAAGCCTCCACCGTGACTCATCTCCCTGTTTTTGACTAATTTTTTTAATATGTTTTCTCTGAAATGCAATGATTAAAAAGACAACCTACAGTAGTTTTTTTGTAACCAGGGAATCTGTCAGTATTTCACGCTGTCCATGGTTCGAGCACTGTGAAGATCTTGACAGGTTCCTTTTAAAATGTTGTCAGTATAACTGTTGATAACAGTTTTGTTCCTAATGCCTACTGACTCCTGCAAACAAAAAATATTAGTAATATTTCTTGGCACTATATAGGCTAAGTGCTAAATAGAATGACTGGTAGAAAATCGACTGAGTGGCAATTTTATCTATTTTTTTCAATAATGTGGGGTACATTGGATTCACCAAATTTTTGGGCCTTTCTCTGGATCAAGACAAAAGAAATGTAAGTTGAGCTAGCTGGACTAGTAGTTATATATATATTTTTTTCAACTCTATGGACTATATAACAGGCTCCATTGTGTGTTTTAAGTATTATATATACATGTGCTGCATTACATGAACCTATTTTTTTATACACTTAAGATACAAATATAATTAGATATGTGGAACACTAATGCAAGAAGAAGAATAGCAATAAAAAATTAAATTAGCTTTTCTTACATGGAATAACATATTTCTAGTCTACTACTACAAACAAATTCTCACTAATGGGTTAAGACTTCATTCATAGTTAATCGATTAACTTAACAAGCAGAAAGGATCCAGGAAGTCATTACTTAACATCTAATAACATTTTAATGTTTGAAAAGAATAGTAACCTTCTGGGAAGTATTTTCATTAGCAATGAAATGGGATTGGTATGAAGTCTAGGACTGTGCACATGTCATCAGAAAGAGGGGATTACTTGCTAGTTAATATATGTGCTTTCCTAGAGACCAGGCATGGAAAATTTAACAGGAATTACAATTTCTTATCTTCTAAAGAAGATAGATAGATAGATAGATAGATAGATAGATAGATAGATAGATAGATAGATACTGTTGAATTGAAAATATTTATTTCACTTTATTTCAATCAATAGAATAAAAAGCTTTTAGATCCCATTTGCCTGAGTAGGTAAATGTTTTTGGCTGGAATATCCATATAAAAGAAAATGGAGTGCTACCCACTAATATAAATAAACATCAATAGATCCTGGTGGTCCTCCAGAGAGATGTGCCTGATGCAGCTGTCAACAGAGGGAAGTCATAGTCTGTGAACTAAACTCTGTTACCCGGTAAGCTATAATGGTACATCTCACAAAGAATTTTGTAACACAGTCAACCCCTTTTGTAATGATATGCTCACCTGCAATGATGGTAGAAAGGCTACAGTAACCTTAGTGCTGGGTAGACTGGTTAGTGGATTCTAATGTCCCCAGTCTTCACTCTTTAAACCCTATACAAGGATCTTGACTTCACTGCCAGAGGTCCTAAGGTCACCAATTGGCATAACAGGTGAAAGTAGGTAATGAATAAGAGTAAATCTAACCAAAGTCACAGTTCAATACCAGAACCATAATTCAGTCAGGAGATAATGTCATACCAGAGCCAGAAACATAGTCAGTAACAGGTCAACAGTGAAAGTCAGCAATAGCATAATAAGTCAATTTCAGCAGAATAGAGGTGGCTTCAACAATGTAAGGTTCAGAAATAGCAAGTAATTAGCTGAAGAGGAAGTCAGAGGAATTATGAGGGAAAAGCTGGGTCAAAAAAATGATAGCCACAAAAACAGCAATCCTAATAACTGCCAAGTTAGAGAAAATAACAACTGGCTTTGAGCTGCCCCAATTTGATTCTTTACATAGATGACCTAGCTGAGTCTCCTGAATCTCCTCATTGGCCAGACAGCAAGGTATACAGATTAACCAGACTGCCTGGTTCAATAATTGGGTGAATGACCTTACATTCTGCATATGCACTGGCCAGCATTTCCATTAGCCATGCTGAGGACTGTATTGTGGTGGCGACTAGTAGGGGAAGACAGCAGTGGAGCTCAGATAGGTTGAGAAATTAGACCAAGTTCTCACTTCAGTTATTTGTTCAGTTATTTCCATCAGTGATTGTGAGCCAAAACCAGTACTGAAGACTACACAGAAATAAGGTATAATGGAAAGATCTGTACCTGTTCTGTGCTTTTGACTCGCAACTGGTTTTGGCTAATAATAAATTATGGAAATAACTGACCAAATAACTGAAGTGAGAACTTGGCCTTAGTTTGTCATATTACCATATTATTAATAATAAATCAAATCAAAACTTTTTTTTTACTTTTCCTCTTCAAAGAAGTGATTTAAACTTTCTTTTTTATTTAGTTCCATCAAACAATGTAAAGAAAAGATTCTGACTCTACTGCAGTTCTTTTTTGGAAGAGCCAACCTTTGAAACAGAATAACAAGGGGAGATGTGCCAAATAAATATCTAGATGTACAAAAGTTCAAATGGCACATGTTTGAGTGTACTCATAGAAAGAAAATATCTTGTTTCAGGCTTTGATATATTTATAGAAAGAACGTTTGTCAAAAAGTCATACGAGAGGGACATGCCAAAATTTCTCATCAAAAAAGAGAGCTATTATATCACAAGAATTTTGTCTCTTGATCAAGTTTTATATGAACAGAAGTGCCTTTCTTCTTTACTTCTGATATTTCTAGAGAAAAAGAAAACAGCAACAATTTCACTTTTATTGCACCTAGACCAAACAAGAAAGATTATTTAGAATTTTAAATACATATTTGTACCGTATAGTTGGTGGTTTCAGAAAGACTGTAAGTCTATCAAGTTCAACCTTTTTATATTTACAAACCCCAAATTAGAGAGTTTCACCGAAGTTCCCAAAGAAATTCTATTAGCTCCAAAATAATTTGTCATAAATCATATAAATGAGGTATACCCAGGCCACTCTGCCTTAGGGTACAGCCATGCAGAGCAGATGTGGTGCGGGCAGGTTGTGGTCATGCTGCAGTGAAGAACCGCACAGCCAATTAGCCTGCAGCAGCCTTTTATTTAATAATTTGAACCGTATTATATGGTCGGTCTTCATTGTTAATGGCTGCGAGGCACCTTTAATGCACCTTTAAACAGGGGCTGTTGCTGGTATAGGGTGTGGCTGATTAGGTGGGGGCACAATATGCTAGCATACCCACTTCTCCAACCCCAGCGCTCTCCTGCCCTACAAGTGAGAGCGATTCTTCTGCCATCTGCTTTTCCTTCTTTTCCACATCATCTAATATCGATGAGAATATGTCACCAGGAATATCTAGCTCCCGCTCTCTGCATCTTTCTGACTTTTCTAGAAAGTAAAGCCAGCAAAAGATGAGGATGGTCATCATTAAGACCTCACCCCCCTAAGGGATACAATCTGGATGCTATTGGTTGGCAGGCTGGTCACTTGAATAATAAAGGCTTCCATCTTATTGGTATTGAATTCTTCTATTAATCGTTTTCAGCAACACTGTCCCTAGCACATAATTGCTTGCCACATCTGAATGTGGTACCCAGACCTGAACTTCTTCAATGAAGTTCGGGTTTGGGTTAGTTGTAGTGTAGATTGTATTATTTTCCCTTATAACATGGTTATAAGGGAAAATAATAGCATTCTTAATACAGAATGCTTAGTAAAATGTGGGTTGAGGGGTAAAAAAAAAATAATTTAAACTCACCTCTTCCACTTGTTCGCGCAGCCCGGCTGGTCTTCTGCCTTTGGTTGAGGACCTGGAAGGCAAAGGATCTTTGGTGACGTCAATGCGCTCGTCACATGGTCCATCACCACGGTGATGGACCATGTGATGGACCTTGTGACGAGCGCAGTGACGTCACCAAAGGTCCTTTGCCTCCCAGGTCCTCAACCAAAGGCAGAAGACCAGCCGGACTGCGCGAACAAGTGGAAGAGGTGAGTTTAATTTGTTTTTGTTTTTTTTAACCCACTCAACACACATTTTACTATGAATTCTGTATTAAGAATGCTATTATTTTTCCTTATAACCATGTTATAAGGGAAAATAATACAGTGACTAGACGTTTAACTCCTAGCAACCCTGCGTGAAAATCGCATCACATCCGCACTTGCTTGCGGATGCTTGCGATTTTTGCGCAGACCCATTCATTTCTATGGGGCCTGCGTTGCATGAAAAACGCAGAATATAGAGCATGCTGCGATTTTCACGCAACGCAAAAGTGATGCAGGAAAATCACCGCTCATCTGCACAGCCCCTTTGAAATGAATGGGTCCGGATTCAGTGCGGGTGCAATGCGGTCACCTCGCGCATTGCACCCGCATGGAAAACTCGCCCGTGTGAACCCAGCCTTAGTTTTGCACGTGTAGCTACTATTTTAGGAAAACCTGATTTGTTACCACAAAGCACAAGGAAATTCGAATTTGTGGCAAAACAAAGTTTTGCTAAACTTCGGACCACATTCCACTTCAAATGCTTCAATTCGCTCAACAATACCCCAAATGATCCAGAGGAAGGTAAAAAATACACTTTGTGACACAGACTCAATTCATCATAAACTGGAAAATTAATCCTTCCTGAGTCCCTAGAGCACTTGTACAGATCCCTTGAACAACATCATACATTGGTACCAGTATCTCTGTATATTGTGTTTAACAAAAAATTAGAGATGAGAATTTGAGCTTTTCAAAAACTTCTACAACATTTTGAGAATGAATGATGAAAATCAGTCCTCCTTCCAAAAAAGAAGAAAAACGAAATGTCTCCGAATAATAATCCTCTGGAAAAGACATGTTTAAACCACTCTTGCATCCAAAAAAAAAGGAAACTAAAAGGAGACCACTGCTATTACATGCAGCCTCGGGATGAGCAATAGCAATGCTATTGATCGTTCCCATGCTGTATTGTGGTTTGCCGGTGGCGGATTGTAATTAGACAGCACAATCTGCCGCTGGCAAACAATGATTTTTAAGTGTGCTTAAAAGTCACAATTGCTCAATGAACAAGCGTTTGCTTGTTCATCGGGCAATCGGTGGCAGTATAACACTCAATATGATCGCATTCATACCAATACTCGTTAACAATCATCTCTCGAAAAATCGTCAGGTGTAATACAGCCTTAGGTGTCTCATATCAGCAAACAGCTCTTTTTTTATTAGCGCTGAGCAAATAAAATTAGCTGAGCTGCCTGAGAGACCTTGGTTAGGGTCTGGGAGGGAGGAGGGGGTTACTATTTCTTATTAAAAAGAGAGCATGAGGAGTATTGTAGGCAAGGCACCTCTAGTTTTCTTGGTAAAATGTATGCAAATTAGCACATCTTATATGGACTGGCACCATAGAGCCTTAGCTTTCCTTTCATTTTGGAAGGAAAGCTAATTTACATATTTTGGGGTTTCTGGGAAATATATTCAAGTTCCTTCCAAAAGGAAAAGGAAGCTAAGCCTCTCTGATGCCAAAAGATATAAGATGTGCTAATTCGCACATATTGTTTTACAGAAACATAGGGGAGCATGTTTCATTTGCATAGGAGCATTATGTGGCATATGAGGAGTGCAATGACAGTTAGCGGCGCAATCGCCACTCCTTGTCATTGCACCCACTACTTACAAAAAATAGAACTTTGTGACAAAGTAATTAGTCACAAAGGGGTTTTCTTTGTAAAATTTGGCCTAGTAGTCAAATTGAACTTTTAAATACTTTATTCATCGTTATTCATAATGTATTGATGGTAGCACTAATAGTCTTACACTCTATAAAAGGTTATAGTAAAGTTGAACGTAATAGGATAAAACATAAAATGTCTACATTTATAAGGACAATTCCAGCATGGAGAACCCTCTCCCTCCAGGGCTCTACTGTTTACCCCAGAAATGAAGATATATATATATACCAACCAAGACATTCTTATTTTAGCAGTGGGTGACTAGAAGATACACTCTTGGCCTACTTCTTTAGCAAACAACACAACCCAATAATTAGCAGTTTTTGTTGGCTTTTATTTCTATTTAAAAAACAAAATGCAAGATTTGTGAATAATTCATGGACCAAATATTTGCATTCTATTAAAGGGGTTGTCTGATTTGGAAAACCAATTTTCAAATAACTTTTCAGACAATTCAGAGGGGATTATTGATTCAGAGCCTCTATTAGAGTGGCAATAATCAGCACCTCCCAGCACACCCATGGCACACACAGATAGTTCATTGACGGTGTTATACTTATTTTTGCCTGTGGAGGTGCTGCAAGTAAACTGAATCCTCCTACTAAAAAACGGGATTGTCAAAATCTGATAACCCCTTTTATTATTTTACCAACTAGTATGAATAAGCTATGATTAACGTATGGTGAGAAAATGGTTTCTCCTGAGTGGTGAGTGGTCTGCTTTAACAACAAGGTTTTAATACAGGTCTGTTGAGATATCAGCGGATACATTTTTCTTCAAGTTGTTTTGTCCTATTTATCAGCGGTGAACATATCTGGTTGCTGTGACAGCTGTAATATACTTCTCCATGGAGACTGTAGACATTGGCTCACTGTTAATCTATTGATGTTTTTGTCTATTATAGCCTATTTGAAAAGCCTTATTCATTGCTGGGCTCCATAATGAGTAGAACTCCAGTTTAATATCATGAATACCACTTTCCTTTTTTTATTTTTACCTGTTATTAACTGATTAAAAGTTTTGCATGGTATTGTCAAATGTTCCATCAGAAATTAATTCTTTTTATGTGTTAATTCCATTCCCTCTGGGAAATGAATGAAATGAAGTATTTAAATATAACAATGTGCTCACTCTTAATAGATGATAAAGCAGACAGCTGCAAGAACAGGAGAAGTGGAATAGATAGAATATTCCCTACCGTGTTATTTAGGAGTAATATTCGGTAACTGTCACAATTACATAGGAATGCTGCTAGGAGACTCAGGAATTTTAATATAATGGTCAGATTTCATTTCAGCCTTTTGATGATAAAGAAGGCCCGTAGGCTAGAGGCATTTTGCCAACGGTGGAGAGCTTTCTTGCTATAATGACCTCTACTGCCGTATGCATCTGTCTTGCATTGTGACATGTCTGTTCACATGCAACCACATTCAAAGTCATATGGTCTGAACCATCTTCGACATATACTGCACGTTACTTCCCCTTTGTGGCATCCCTTGCAAACAAATAGGGTATACGGGATATTGTCAGAAATATCAAGCATTATATCATGTTGGTTGATATCAAATGATCATGTCAAAAATCTACAACTCTGCAATCCACTTGTTGGAAGGAAATGTGGGCGCTATCTCAAAACAAGTGCAAAGGAAAAAGAGAGAAGTTATCCATAACAACCAACTTTCAACTTTCCAGCTCTTATGTTTCAAAAGGCCTATGGAGTATCATAATGGGTAACTCTTCCACTTTTGCTATGCACCAGTTCCAATAAATCCTCTCAATAATGTGTCATCCTTACACTCCTATACCATTAAGTACCAAATAAAAATTAAATGTATTGTGGAAAAAAATGTTAATTTTATAAGTTAAGGCTCAGTTTACATCATATTTAGAGCTTAAGGTATACGTTGCAACAGGGCAGTAGCTATAGGGGGTGCAGAGATGCTACCGGACCGAGGAGCCTGAGGGGCCCAAAGACCCTTGTGCTGCATAAGAAGAAACCGGTATTATAGAAAGTACATGCTGGTCAAGGGAAGGGGTTAGGTGAAGAATTTGCTATGGGGGGTGCCCTTTCAATTTTTGCCGCCGGCAGCACGAAGGCTACGTGTTTCCCTGCCCCTGGACACAAAGCACTGAAGGAAGGGGGGCCCAAGCTGAACTCTTGCATCAAGGCCCATAAGCCTTTAGCTATGCTCCTGGTTGGCATTATTTCCTGAGGTGTACCTCTAACAGAAGTCTCCAGAGTGTTCCACTGTATAGGCAGTGGCATACCTCACCCATAGACTCTCATTCTTTACTGTAAAAAATATGCTTGTGTATAGGAAAATTCAGTAGACTGTGCTTTCCGGTGCAGTTCAAAAAAGGTATTGTGATGTGCACCAACTTGGCAGAAGGCAAATGGCATTTCTGGCATCTGTCGGTCAAACAGGATAATATGGAGAGTTTTGAAATATGAGCTGGGAACTGCTTAAGCATATTGTATATGCCAAATGTAGTGTAAAAGTGCTACATTAACAGAGCCTAACAGACTTTTATAAAAGACTCAATATATTTTCGATTCTTGAATAAATTCTACCCAAATCGTGTTCAGCTTGCCCTGAAAAGTTGTATTACACTCTGAGGTCTCATAGGACTGTATCCAACCCCTTTCAAGCTCTTTAAAAAGGACCTTTCATCACTTCTAAAGATATTAACTAACGATGCTCACATGTAGAGCGGCGCCCAGGGATCTCCCTGCACTTACTATTATCCCTAGGCGCCGCTCCGTTCTCCCCGTAGAGGCTCCGGTCTCTGTGCTCACAAAGTTATAGTAGGCGGGGACTTGGTTATAGTAGGCGGAGCCTGCCCTTTATCTCCTTCTCCCAGGCTGTAGCGCTGGCCAATCGCAGCGCAGAGCTCATAGCCTGGGAGATGAAGGGCAGGCTCCGCCTACTGTAACCAAGTCCCTGCCTACTATAACTTTGTGAGCACAGAGACCGGAGCCTATACCGGAAGAACGGTAAGTGCAGGGAGATCCCTGGGCGCCACTCTACATGTGAGCATCGTTAGTTAATATCTTTAGAAGTGATGAAAGGTCCTCTTTAAGGCCAAGACAGCATTAGTAACGACAGCAGTGACATATATGTTCATGGGTAAACACTTTGTAACCAGTGGTATCAAACAACCTGTTTTAACACACTGCACTATTCATAAATTATCCCTTTTTCTCTGTTGACTAAACTGTCAAATGGTGGCTGCCATTTTCAAAGATTTGTCCAAACAAAATCGCAAAAAAATCTGATTTGGCTGGAATCTGAATTTTTGGAAAATTCTAGATGAATTTAATTTGTTTAGAATCAATATGCTCATCTCTACTATTAACCAAAAAATGTGTTTTCGCAAACTGATCCTTACATGAGTCCAACAGAAGAATGTCTAAATACTACATTTCTATTTTGAATTGATACCAGTCGTGGTTCTTATATGTTTGTATATGCATCAGAATGAGGAAATCTATCTTGTTGCATTGAATTATAGCATTTATTTTTTTCTTCTTGTTTTTTCAGAGCGGGAATTTCACTTCCTGTAGACCTCATCATTCTGAGGTGGGGCTAAGATGAGCATAACCAGTGACGAGGTGAATTTCTTGGTGTATCGCTATCTTCAAGAGTCAGGTAATAACTGCTGTTCTTTTATTACTCATCCCCAAATGCTGTATAAGGCAAGTTTCAGGCTATAATGTGGACATATTTTAGCTGAATTTATATCTCCATAAGGTTCTATGGTTTATTCAAGTTCGATTCAGTGGAACTGCAGGAGATGCAACTATTGTGGCTATAACGCTGATGCTAAAATGTGGTTTGCAGCTACCTGAAATCAGTTTTTGGTTATATTTGACATTTAACTATTTTCCATTTTTCCTCTTAAGTTCATAGACTTGTTTTTCAAAACTCTTTGTACATACTGTATGAATGTACAGAGAGATTTTTGAAAAGATTGTGGATTTTAATTTTTATGCAAGTCACCATCTGATGCCACCAGATGTAAGGCAGCTATCCTATAAGTCAATGTTCGACCATTTAAATTGGCCTTGAGACATGACTGGCATAATAAATAAGCCAGCACCTCATCTGCAGACAGCTGTTTCTGGGTGATTGCCCTCATCAGTGCAGATCAAAGAGTATTGGCTTAGCTGGGTGAGAGGCCTAAGTCAGGATTTGGGAGGTACTATTTCTCCTTGGGGAAAGACCCCCTTATTCGGCGAAAGGAGATTTAGGCTAGGGCTACACGGCGACATGTGTCGCGTGACAATAAGTTACGCGACACATAGGGCACAACTACACTGCAACATGTGTCGCGCAACATTGATGTCACAACAATGTCGCTCAACAACTTTTATAATGATAGTCTATGGTGTCGCGCTGCGACATGCGACATGCTGCGACTGCGAAGCGACAGTCGCAGAAAAATCCATCTTGGGTGGATTTTTTGCTACTGTCGTGTTGCAGTCGCAGCATGTCGCAGTGTAAAACCATAGACTATCATTATAAAAATTGTCGCGCAACACATGCCGTTGTGTAGCCCTAGCTTTATACATGCTGATTGGCCATACAGTGTGAGTTTCCAATTTAGGCTACTTTCACACTGCCATTTCTGGGTCCGCTTGTGAGATCCGTTTCAGGGCTCTCACAAGCAGCCCAAAACGGATCAGTTTAGCCCCAATGCATTCTGAATGGATAAGGATCCGTTCAGAATGCATCAGTTGGGCTCCGTTCCGCCTCCATTCCGCTCTGGAGGCGGACACGAAAGCTCTACTTGCAGCGTTTTGGTGTCCGCCTGACGATGCAGAGCCAAACGGATCCGTCCAGACTTACAATGTAAGTCAATGGGGACGGATCCGTTTTCATTGACACAATATGGTGCAATTGAAAACGGATCCGTCCCCCATTGACTTTCAATGGTGTTCAGGACGGATCCGTTTTGACTTTGTTCATGATAATGCAAACTGCTCAGTTCTGAATGGATACAGGCGTTTGCATTATCGGTGCAGATCAGTCTGTGCAGATACAAGACGGATCCGCACCAATCGCAGGCCTGAAAGTAGCCTTATGTAAATAAAGTTTGATCAGCATATAATAAACATATAAGAAATTAGATATTTATCTGTATGCCATTCACCTACATTTTCAGCCGAAAATGACCTGCAATATCTAACTTGACAGTCCATATTTAAGGCAGAAAACAGATTGCCATTGGATAATGGAAACAATCATTTATATAATTTCTAAATGATTGTTTGCAACATTGATCTTATGCGTATGGGTAGATTTAGATTAATTAGATTAACAGCTATTGTTACTGAATTAATCACTTCTACTACATTTCTTTTTTCTTTTTCTTTTTTTTTCTTTTTTTACTTCCCAGAGCCATAGTTTTTTTTTCAATTTTTCCTCTCACATAGGCATGTGAGGGCTTCTTTTTTGCAGGACAAGATATACTTTCTAATGGTACCATTTACTGTTGCATACAATATAGTGGGAAGCTTTAAATAGGGTGGAATTATAAAAAAAACTAATTCCATCATAGTTTTATGGGTTTTGTTTTTGCAGCATTAACTATGTTGTAAACCTGGCCTGTTACCCTCATTTTCTGGGTCAGTACGATTATAGCAATTAGAGATTACCAAATTGAAGCTGATGAAGTGGAAATAATTTCTAATTTCAGAAAAATTTCCATTTGCACCGAAGCCGAATTTTCTCATGCTTTGTTGTAACTAATCGCATTTTTTGCTCAAATTGCTGCTGCACATGTGAGGACATGGAAAACGGAACTCTGGGAAGGCGGGATCACCCATAAGGCCATGCATGCAGCCAATCAGCAGCCAGCCCTGTGATGTCACAGCCCTATAAATAGCATGACTTAAGCCACTCGTACACCGCAAAGCACATCCTCCTTGAGCTGCAGAGGCAGAACGGATTCCCTCAACATAGGCTGATATGCGACGTTTCCACCAGTTGGAATTCCACCCTCTATATGTTGGACCGACTATACGAAGAAAGAAAGGCCATAAACTATTTCTTGATGATCCAAGCGGACAGGTGTACTCTCCTGTGTAACCTCGATGTCAGCCAGTGGCAGCTCATGCGGGACACCTGCCGTTTGCTCAGGCCCTTTGAGGAGGCCATATTATTTGTCAGTCGCTAGGACTACGGGATGAACAATGTCATTCCACTGCTTCATGTCCTGGAACAGATGCTGGTAAATCTGACTGGTCAGGGGACTGGAGACGTGGCGGCTAGCTCTCATGGCCACATGAGCCATATAGAGGCTGTTCTGGAAGAGGAGGAGGACATTGGAGCACAAACAAAGAGTAGAGAAATGGGTGGTTTTTCTACACAGGTGACAGGAGAAGAGGAGCAGGAGCAGCCAGAGAAGCTACACGGCAATGAGGAAGAGGAGGCAGAGGACCCAGACATACCATGGCAGTAAGCAGTGGAGATGGAGACAGGGAGTCCCTCCAAGTCACTTGTACAAATGGCCCTATGCATGCTCACTTGCATGTGTAGTGACAGACGAATTGGCATCATTCAGCAGATGGATGACTTCTGGCTCTCTACTTTGTTGGACGCTCGCTACCGGTCCAAAATGGGGGCCTTTTTTACACCCGCTGAGAGGGAGGACAAACTGAACTTCTATAGAGACATCCTATGTAGTCAGTTGGCCGCTGCCTGTCTGACCATCGTCCATCCTCTCGCAGATCTGACCAGGGAGATCCTCTGCACTCAGGTTCCACTACCATGGCTCCTGGGGAGGGGTGGGGTGTCAGGAGCAGTACCATCTCTATCAGCAGCAGCCAGAGTCCAGAGTTGCTGATGAGCAGCTTTCTTCACATGCCTAGTGAAGAAAATACTCACAAGCTGAAGCAGCAGCTAGACCTGGAACAGGACCTGAACCATCAGGTGGCATACTTGGACAGCACCCTGCCACCCCACATTGAAGATCCGCTGGACTACTGGGCAGCCAAACTGGATGTGTGGCCACAACTGGCAGAGTTTGCTCTGGAAAAGCTGTCCTGCCCGCCCAGTCGTGTGGCATCAGAGTGGATGTTTAGTGCGGCGGGGGCCATAGTTACCCCGAGAAGAATTTGCCTGTCCACCCATAATGTGGAGAGACTGACCTTTGTCAAGATGAATTTCCACCCACCAATGCCTGATGCATCAGATTAGGTAATCCATGGTGCTACACCAACACTTTGACAAAAGAGACCACTTATTCTTCTTGCTACCTGCCTCAGCTACTATTCTGAAGCTGCCACTTGCCTGATGCCACACATCTGATGCCAAGTGCTCCATCTTTCACCCACTATCTTCAGTGGCTACTGGTATTGCCACTCACTTCCACACTATGTCACCTTGCCACTCTGTGGCGTACTGATGCTGCTGCCATCTCCACACTATGTAAACTTTCCACTCTGTGGTCTCCTCGTGCTGATGCCTCCTCCACACTATGTCACCTTGCCACTCTGTGGCCTCCTGATGCTGCCGCCACCTCCACACTGTCATTGTGCCACTCTGTGGCCTCCTCCTGATGCTGCTGCTGCAGCCACCTCCACACTCTGTCATTGTGCCACTCTGTGGCCTCCTCATGCTGCTGCTACCACCTCCACACTGACATTGTGCCACTCTTTGGCCTCCTCATGCTGCTTCCGCCTCACGACCATGTCAAAGGGCCACTCTGTGGACTTCTCATGCTGTTCCCACCCTCCCCACTTCATGACTGGGCCACTATTTTGCGTTTTGGTCTGGCTGACATCATCATTTATTTGACCCTTCTTCTGATCTGTCAGAAGGTAGGAAAAATTAGACGCACAACTGATCCTGTCTGTATAGCAGCTGTAAGGCCTGTATGGTCCCATTAGAATTGGCTTATGATTTGGTAGCCAAAAGCAGAAGTGGCTACAAAACACAGAAAACATGCAAATATTCCATTCACGTGTCATCTCTGTTTTGGATCCAGTCTTTTTTTTTTTTTGGCATTAGCAATACTGATGGATTACTGACTAAATGCTGACCGAGTGAAGACGGATGCTCAACGGACAGGGTTCGTTTATTGGGGGTTATTGCTGGATCAGAGGAAGAGCAAAATAATTAGTTATGCCGACACAAACTTACAGCTGACACCCTCTCTACTCTGTCGGTGAGCACTGCTTGTATAAGCGTTTATTAGAACAGGTTCTGTAGACATCTATGTGGAATCAGCTGACGACGGTGTAAAAGGAGTGCGCTTCTTGGCGCTAACATCGAACTGTAAGGCTGAGATCATACTTGAGTTATTTGGTCAGTTTTGGCCCGTGACTGCCCAAATAAGTGGTGTGCAATGATTCTAAGATCGACGCCTGTCATCTGCATGTCATGCAGGCTCACAGTATTATTTCACTACCAGAGCCGACTCCCTATGCATGTTACTGCAAGGCACAGTGTTCTACACCACAAAAAAGGCTTTTTGAAGCCAGGAAATAGCCATTTTTTAACATGATTAGCAGGGATTAAATTTAGACCGAACCAAATGTTTCCACAAAATTTTTTGAAAAATTCGCTTATCTCTAATAGCAATAACACATTTATATTGTTTTCTTGCATTCTATACTGAACAACTGAGAAAAAAACTATGGGGGAAAAAAAACTTTCTTAACATTGCCACACATATTTTTTTGTGTACAGAGCTGTGTGTAGGCTTGCTTTTTGTGTGACAAGCTGTAGTTTTTATTGATATCATTTTGGAGTGTGTATGACTTTTTGATCACTTTTTTTCAGTTTTTTGGGGTGGTGAAGTGACAAACAAATGGCAAATTAGCTTTTTTTATTTATTTTTTTACATTGTGCCATTTGCTGTATGGGATAAACATTTTTATATTTTAATAGAACAGACATTTTCACATGTTCATTTTTTTATTGTTTATTTTAATTTTGCAGAAAGGGGGGTAATTTGAATATATATATAATTTAAAAAATATATTTTCTTTCTTTTACACTTTTTAATAGTTCTCCTACGGAACTTGAACAAGTGATCATTGAATTGCTTCTCTCAGCATAAGTATTGGAGTCTATCAACATTTCACTATTTTCCTATGGAGCCCTGCCACAGGCAAGGTCTCCATAGTAACCTACCTGTGTCAGCCTCAGATCATTCAGGAGAACTGAGGCTGCAGCACACACTATCCAGCTCCCCCAATCCCCACTAGGAGGAGCCATTGCATGCCGGAGAGAATAGTTTCTGAGCTCACCGATGCCGTGATCACATTTGACCAAGGCATCTGAGGGTTTAAATGTGTGCGATCAACATTATTGTTGACTGCATACATTAGCCCCGGGTTTCTGTTTAGAAGTAAATGTGCCCCATATTTAAATACCCCACTCCCAACCAAAATTTGGTGGGTGGTCAGAAATAGGTGAGCTGGATCTGCAGATGAAAGTCTTGTGTCTTTGGCCAGCTTTAGTAAGGTCCTTTGACAATAATCTGATAACACGGAATTCCCAACCTGGACACCTAACCCTCAGCTGTAATCAATGTGGGCTCCTGGAAACAAGTTCTTCATTTTACTGCAGCTCCAGCAAAGGGGAAAGGAAGCGATACAAACTCCACATTGAAATCAATAGATCAATATAATGGATAGATACATTCAAGTCATCGAGAAAAAGAATGATCCCGACTTTTTAGCTACGCTGTGTGCCCTGGATAGTAGATGAGAGCCTTCAGCAGATCTCCTTCAAAATCGCGTACTATGTCTGGGTTTTCATTTTGGACTAAAAATTAGTTTTTCAATTGTTATTCACTTTTGTAACACATGCGGTTAAAAATCAGTCTATTTGTCTAAATCTAAACTCTTATCAAACTGATAAGAATATGGCTTAAGGTCCTTTACACGGGATAACAGAGCAGCAGATTGTCGGGAAGGAAGCTGACAATCACATGATGACAGAGCAGCACATTGTCGGGAAGGAAGCATTCCTTCCCAAAAATCTACTGCTCACTGGTGAAGGAGACCACTGTATTTACATGCAGCAATCTCCTCCAGAGTATAGGGAGGAGTGATCGCCAATGCCATCGTTCTTCCACATACTGTCTTGTTGTTTGCCGAAAGCAAATCGTGGTTACACAGCACGATCTGCTGCCAGCAAACAATGATTTTTGTGTGCACTCAAACGGTCTGATTACTCAATGAATAAGCGCTTTGTTCATTCATCAGGTAATCGGCGGTACATTACACCTCCAGACAATCACTAATGATTATCTTTAAGATTTTCAGCCCATGTAAAGGGTCTTTAAGGCATTTCTAATATCCAGCAGGTTGTACCTGCAAGGAACCAGCCTACCAGATCTCTCTGTATGCGGCATTGCCAGAAGCTACAGGGATGCCATCTGGCCCCATTAACTATTATGGGGACTGGCGGAGATCAGTCCGCAACCCAGCAAATATGCCAAGAATTGACTGGATAAATACCGCTGACCCTACGGTATCCATAGCCTTTAAGTCCTCTGTAAGGCCCTTTAATGTACAAAATCTTGGTGTCAGTGAAGTAAACCTTGGCATATTCAGAATACGTTAAATTTTGCAATGAAACATGGAATAATTCTCCTAGAAATTAGCGGTATGCAGGCCTCGTCAAATGTATCATTCCTTATGCCTAATGTCCCTTAAAGACCTTTGCTATTTTTCTGATAACGGTAGAGAAGAGCAGGATTGTGAACAATAAAGCTTTCCTGGAACATTACAAATAGGACTTAGCTGTGAAACAGCAGGGCGGCTGAGAAATGAGAAGAATTCAAATATTGTTGTTCCGCTGATACTTGGTTTGAACTCCAGCACCCAAAGTAAAAAATATGTTGTTATTGTACAAAATGTATTCAATTCGCAGCACACCAATGAGATCCGCAGCCGCAGTCAATACAATATTTCCTTGACCTTTCTTAACATTTCATAGACTTGCAAACTCACTGGGTATGGGCATAATTTAAATATAACTGTGGAGAACAGTAAAGCTTATTATTCCACTTCTTGTTCTGTGATCATGGGTGGAATAAAGGAGTCATATTTTATGTGAACCCCTGCACCCTAGGACAAAGAAATGAGTTGCATTGCAGTTAAACACATAAACTTGAATAATAAAAGTACTTGGGACTTGGCCTTTCCAGACTGTGTTTACAGATGGGGCATATGGCAATAAGTCACTAGGCGTGTTAGAGCAGAGATTGCAGCGCAAAGGAGCTGCACTTTTCTACATTGCCCTTTACTTACTAACCTTTCCTGGCTTCTGTGTTCAATTATGTGTTGCCACATTGCGTATAGTGATAGCGGGTGTCAGGTGAGGCAAAACCTTCTATGATTTTGTATTTTAGAATACGTCATAAAACATAATGGTGGGAATTTATTAAATTGTCTATGAAAACTTATGTAGAAAAAGTCACAAATGTTGGTGTAAGTCCCATTTTGTGCAAAAATCTGCAACTTTTCCCATTTTTCCCATTCTGGACACTTTTCTGAAAAGTGGAGGTGTTAGAGAGAGGTGTGGACAGATCTGACACCTGGCGTACGTTACACCAGAAATACACACCAGCCCCTTGTTGGCATAGAATTTATTTTCTGATGCACAGACCTCCCAACATACGCCAAAATTATTAGGAGGCATGCTTCTCTTAAGGATGTTGTCTGGGAATTTATTCTCAAGATAGGTCTTCAATATCTGTTCGGGGGAAAGGGGGTTGCTGGGAGTTGGTTATGTTCTCCTTGTGTTTGCATGGGTTTCCTCCGGGTACTCCGGTTTCCTCCGGGTACTCCGGTTTCCTCCCACACTCCAAAGACATACTGATAAGGAACTTAGACTGTGAGCCCCATTGGAGACAGCTTGATGCTAACATCTGTAAAGTGCTGCAGAATATAGTAGCACTATATAAGTGCAGAAAATAACCAAAAAATATTATTTTTTAAGTCTGGAATAAGAAATGCCGGTCTTACTAAATTACCCCCAATAATCCACATGTCAAAGTACAGTACTCCTCATCCAGTGGCTACAGCATAGCCCACGTTATTCCATGTTACTTTTTCCAGGGTATCTCAGAAAATATGATAGTCTTCAGTCTTCTGCTTGACCCTAGCAATAATAGCTTCATGCAGAACTTTAAGTTAGACTTCACAGAGGTTTAAAAATAACCTTCTCCGCAGCATGGCATGCTATTTTCAGTGAGGAGCGAATACCTTGGAACTGTATGTAGAATCATGGAGTTAAGTATCCATATCAAACGGAGATACTAAGTCATCTGCTCACCAACATGCCTGTAAGTTACAAACAATAAATGGTAACCTTCAAAATTTCATAATACGAGTTTCTGTTATATACCATTATACTAAAACTGCTTGCTTCATTTGTTGAGAACACAGTGGACTAGATCTTGGCTTATAATAAATACAGGCTTAATGTCTCTTTATTGTATCTGCACATTTTAACAGAAGGCAAATTGCTCATTGAGATAGATTAGTGGTGTGGTATATTACAATCTCTTTCCAACTCTTCTCTTCCATTATGAATGACAGTTCCAAAATCCAGATGTCAGAATGTAGAAGATAAATTCCTTGAAATAGCATCTGGCTTATTTGGCATTGTTATTCTGGCATCACTAGCATTACTATATGATGATCCCATATTGGTCCTGCAGATGGGTAGTGAAAGTTGCTATCATGTAAATTCTACCCTCTTCCAGATGGCTTTAAATGCTTACAAATGCATAACTAATAATGACACTTTTTAATGAATTACATTTGAGGCAGAATATTTAATTTCGTACAGTAATGCAATCATTTTTTTTTTTATTATGTAAATACGATCCATTATAGCATACTCAACAGGGAAAGCTTATACTAAAATGGGTTCTTTCGTTTTACAAGATGCAAGATGTGTTTGTATAACAAAAATTATGCAACTTTTTAATAGACATTGCCTGGAGATTGGTACTGTCTCACTTCAGCAAGTGGATTTTTCCTATAGAGAAAGTTAATACAAAGTAGTTACTAATGTATTGTGATTTTCCATATTATCTCCTTTGCTGGCTTAATTCATTAATTTTTCATCACATTATACACTGCTCATTTTCAGGGGTTACAACTAGAGATCAGCGAAGTTTTCAAAAATTTCATTTGGCGGCTTCGCCAAAGTTTGACAAGAAATTTGATTAGTTACATATTCATTTTCCACAAATTGCTGTTAAAACCCTATTCAGCCTATCAAGAAGTGCACCCATCCAACGGCCGTTAAAAACAGTAATACGCTACTGCAATATGGCCTTTTGGGTTTTAAAAAGAATGCACTTACCTAATCCACTTACTTGCGCAGAGGCAGTCTGCTCCTCTCTTGAGGGGAAAAGACCTACCGAAGAACCTGAGCTGAGTGTGATGATGTCATTACAGGCTCCCAGCGTGATCACGTGGTATAACGCTATGTCACTCGAGCATGTGGATCAGGTGGATATTTTTCCTTTCTAAGACCACTCTAGCCGCAATTTTAGGAAAAATTATTTGTTTCAAAAAATTTAAGAAATAGGAAATTCGACTTGGTGGCACATTGAATTTTTCTGAAACTTCAGATCGCATTCCTCTTCGGACGCTTTGATTCACTCAACACTAGTTATGACCACCCTGCAATCCAGCAGTGGTGGCTGTTCTTGCACACTATAGACAAAGATGCTGTCCGCTCTGGTGCCTGGGACATAGGGATTGCTCATAGGCTGGTGCTTTTTCCTATTGTGTGCAAGCACGGACACCGCTGCTGGAATCCCACTGGAAGAAGGTGTCTGAGCTTTAGGTTTTCTAGATTGCAAGTCCTAGTGAAGGTGTGCTACTCTGTTTGTCTATCTGTGTGCCAAACTCTGCCTTTTCACCAACTCCGACCCTCCTCTGCCTGTCCTCACTACTGCCGTTTTAATGTATTGAACCTTAGCTGCCTTCCCTGACCTTGGACTTGTTTCACAAATATGTATCCCTTCCTGCCCTGACCATAGTTTGACTATGAGTATTGCGAGACCAAACTGGTTAGTTGGAGCAGTGGTTCCACAGCCACTGCCTGTTACTATAGGGAAGTATTCAGGATGGGTACCAATCTGCTAAATTAGTGCATAAAAAATGGTATTTTACTGCACAATGAACCTTTTAGCCATTCTGAAGCATTAATGAAAAAGTCATGTAGTCAGCACTGGTACATAAACTGATGAAGCTCCTTTATTACATTTACAGGTTTACTAATTCTACGTCTAAATGATATTTAATGGCTTAAACTGTACGAGTCTAATTTCCTCATCAGAAAGTAGTTAGGCAGCCGAGGACACGTAGCTCGGAAAGCACAGCTGTGCTTTATAGCAACTTGCATTTGTGTTTTAAAAATAGATATATCTTATAGTCAAAGTAAAATGCAGCAATAGAGTAATGTGAAAATTCGTATCTCACTAAAATGTCAGGATGAACTTTTTTTCTCACTTCATATAATGTCATCAACAGCAAAGATCTATGATGGTGCCATGGTGAGATATTGGAATGATGACATTTGAGATGAGAAATGGGCTAGCTAATGAGGTTCTACCGTTAAGGAGGACGAAAGTCACTTGTGATAATAAAAACGCTGCTTAGATGCACTTTTCTATTTTTTGGGACATAAGATAATTATCTTATTAATCAATAAAAATGTAATTTACAAGAGAAGTTGAGAGAGAAGCATGTTTGTGAACAACCTGAAAACTTAGTCTTGTGTCCAAAAATTGATAACTCATTCTGATTTCACTGTAGATTTTCTGGACTTTTCTGATCGTTGGTCATAGACCACATGGATAACATTTTCAAACAACAATTCTGATCTAAATGAAGTCAAAGACTGGTTTGATGAGTGATATGCTATCATATACTTCTCTGAAATGCACCATCCTTATAATACGAGGGAATGCAGAGAAGTTCCTGGCTTTGCACAAAAAGAGTCAGAGTTTTGAAACAACACATTTATTCAACATATCCCCCCTACCCCTCATACTACTGCACTTGTTACATCATTGTTGCAGCTTTTCTAGTCCATAAAAAGAAAAAATCTTGTCATAGGTCGTCAAACCAGCTCTCAGCAGCATGTTGGACATCAGCAAAACTACAACCCTTCAGGTGTTTCTTCAAGTTAGGAAACAGATGGTAGTCAGAAGGGGCCCAGTCAGGTGAATAGGGTGGATGGCTGACCAATTGGAAACCCAGGGTCTTCAATTTGGCAGCCACAACTTTGGACGTGTGCGAAGGTGTATTGTCCTTCAACAAAAGGATCCCTTTGGTCAACCTTCTTCAGCGTTTCATCTTTATAGCCTCCTACAGCTGATCGAGGAGGCTGGCGTAATCATTTCCAGTTTTACTACAGCCCTGAGTTAGGTAGTCCACCAACAGAATACCGTCTTTGTCCCATAAAACGGATGCCATTACTTTTTTGGCCGATCTCTGGATGCAAAACTTTTTTGGTCGCGAGGACCCACTGTGGCGCCATTCCTTTGACTGTTCCTTGGTTTCAGGATCATGAGTGTGGAGCCAGGTTTAATCCTTAGTCACTCACCTGTGCAAAAAGTCTTTTGCAGCATCAAAATGGGTCAAAACAGCTCTGGATGCCTCAACTTGTGCCTCCTTCTGTTCACTGTTCGAACATTTTGACACCCACTTAAAGCTGGCGCAAGTCTATATTGGTAGTGATGAAAACAAGACGCTCACAGGAGATGTTCAGTATCTAGGCTATCTTTTTGGCAGATATTCGCCGTTCCTCAAGAATAAGGTTATGGACAGCTTCACTTATTGCCAGGTCTGTTAAGGTTGTGGGGCACCCACTGCAGGGTTCATCTTCAATGGTGAAATGCCCAGTCTTGAAACCGAGAAACCCAGGTTTTGACAGTATTTAGGAAGGACACTTCTGCCCTAGGGTTTGTGACATCTCAGTGTGAATGTCCTTTGCAGACTTTCCCTGGAGAAACATAAACTTCATGATGGCCCATAGCTCCACAGATGTGAAACTTCCTTGTGCCTCTGCCATCTTAGGTTCTACTTAAAATTAAAAATAGTTATAACAATTGTAAACATCTGATATTTGCACAGTTACATAACAAGATATAAAGCTTTCATATGATACCAAATTCATTTTTCAATTCCAACTGAAAGGGGACAAAGCCAGGAACTTCTCAGCATCCCCTCATAAATAAGCACGTCTACTACCCTACATCTCAGGGACACACATAGGAATTTGGATCTTTTAGGTTAGAATTATAACATATACCACATAAACCATTGGCTAAAACCTCACTCATGTAGCTAGTCAAGATCGCTCTCTCAGACCAGGCCAGGCAACCACTCTGTGCTCCATTTCATACATGTATGTACCTGTACCATATGTCAAGTCACTGTATATACTGTCACTGCATGTATAATACTGTTGTGGAAGCCCTGACAAAAAAAATATTTTGCCCTACTCATCTGCAACGCCCTGCTCCTGTGGCTAGTCAAGATATTTCTGTCTAGAGAGCTATATGAGGGCTTTCTTAGGTGGAGAAACTGTTGCTTTTTATTGATACCATTTTTGATTACTGTTATTCAATTTTTTGGGGGGGAAAGGTGTGTTTTTATTATTTTCAGTCATGGCATACAATGTGCAGGAATTTTTTTTTATATTTCAATAAAAAAAATAGTAAATAGTCTAGACATGTTCAGACACGATGAAAGCTTTTTTTAATGTTTATCTTTATATAAAAAATTGGGAAAAGGGGTGATTTGAATTTTCATCCCAACCTCTGCCCACTCCTTCCTATATCAAACTCTTGTATTATGCAGTACATGGCAGCCTGCCCTCTTTGCCCACTGTTCCGCCATGTACTAGTGATTATTATGGCACACTTACATATGCACGCACCTGATGCCAGCCCAGGACCATCTTGGCATCGCATGTGTGAATATGTAAGTGTCCAAAATAAGCACTAGTACATAGTGGAACAGCGGGGCAGACATGGGAGGCTGCCATGTACTGCATGATATAGTACAGGAGGCTGACAATGGAAGGAGTGAGCAGAAGCCTTTGACATGCAGCTGCCAGGCAGCCACCCAGCCTCTGCCCACTCCTTCCTGTGCTTACCTCTGTTATTATAGCATGAATACTATAGTACAGGAGGCTGGGATGGCTATCAGGCAGATGTATGCTGCAGTCTGCCATGACTGCACACTCACAATGTCCTGTACCTGTCCTCACCTCTCCTCTCCCAGTATCAGCTGTCCTGCCCTCCCACATGCCCAGAATCTGGAGGAAGGCACCAGGAACCCAGGCCAGGGCGCATACCTGCCAAATTTGAAAGAATATGCCGCTGCCATCTGCTGAGCCTTCCTTCTACCATTAGGGACTGGACGTGTTTCCGGCCAGCGCTGCCTGCCCGTACTCCAGTAACCATCCTCCACTCCTCCCTTGTGAATGATATGCATAGTGCGCTACTGGCTTATATTGTTGCCTGGGCCGGCGGCACGCTATGCAGTGCAGAGTAGATTGTATGCGAGCAGATGGGTGGGCATGCCTTACTTTAATGAATGAAAGCGGACGGGCCCCCATTGTGACTGTATGTGGAGGGGGCTTGGCCTGCTCTGAAATGTAGTAGTTAAGACACTGCTCCCAGGCCCCTTCTCAACATGGGCCCCGGAGTAGCCGCTTTCCCTGCTTCCTCGTAAGTTACGCCACTGATGTAAACTAAATTACACCAAATTTGTCACATGAATACATTGGTATTTAAGAAAAAAGGATTCCTACCAACATAGAATTCTACCAAGAAAAGTGGGTGTGGTTAATAAAGGGGCATTAGGATCGTCACATTCATGAATGTGTTCGAGAAAACATTAAAATTTAATGCAAACTTATGAAAAGTCGCACTCTGTAAGAGTTTTTGTTAAAAAATCATGGGCTTCTGCAGAGCTGGCCATATTCAGTTCTTCCTGGTCTCTCCCCACAAACTGGCGTAAAAATGTCGCCATTGCTAAAAATTGTCACAATTTCAATCAAAATGAGGCAAATCTGCACTATGTCTCATTTTTAATGTTCTGTTCGACATTTGATAAATTTGGTCTCAACTTTCACCACTTTAACCTCCAGCTCTAGAAGTAAGTTATGACGCAAACTCCGCCAAAATTGATACATTTCCCCTTATATTCGCTGTATATTTGGGAAATTTTTTGACTAGAAGAGCAAAACACCGTGGGGGAGTTTTATCATAAACCAGAGTTTTACTCCAGTTTATGATATCCCCTGAGCTGCTGGAGGATGCGCCTAATTTATGTTGTGACACGGGCCTCGTGGTAAATGAGGGGAATCCTCTGACTTTCCATGCACCTATACTGAAGTCAAGGTCAACTCGGAGCTGCCATGGATTTCAGACTTCTCTTATGCCAGAAAACTGACATAAAAAATAAGATAAATGTGCTCGGCCTGCTGCTCCCGCTCCCTCCATGCTATCACCACAACCCCTTCTCAGTAAGTGGCAAGGGCAGTTTAGAAACAACACTTGCTCCTAGATTTAGGTGCAATGTTTTTTTAAAAAGTCTCAAACATAGTGGGGAAGATTTATCAAACTGGTGTAAAGTAGAACTTGTTTAGTTGCCCATAGCAACCAATCAGATTCTACTTTTCATTTTCCAAAGGAGCTCTGAAAAATGAAAGGTGGAATCTGATTGGTTGCTATGGACTACTGAACCAGTCTCCTTTACACCAATTTGATAAATCTCTCCCAGTGTTTGCAGCTCTTTTTTTTTACATCAGAAAACTTGTGTGTGGGGTGATAAATTTATAAATATATATATATATATATTTATATATATATATATATATATATACCGTATATACTCGAGTATAAGCCGAGTTTTTCGGCACAAAATTTGTGCCGAAAAAACCGAACTCGGGTTATACTCGAGTCATAAATTAAAAATCTGAAGAGCGGAGTGGGAGGAGGAGCGGGGGGAGGAGCTGGGGGCGGGCATTTGCGGCAGGGCCGATGCGCTCACTGCGCTCCGGCCCCACCGCTCATGTATAGTTTTTAAATTCGATTATACTATACAGTTATTCTTACTATAATTCTTGCCCCTCTGTACTTCATCACATGCGGCAGTCGGGCAGTGAATACTTCAGGCCGAGCGGACGAGAGCAGCGTGACTTGCTGATGTCACGTGCCTGCCCGGCCTTCTTTATGAATGAAGCAGGCGGCGCAGGCACGTGACGTCAGTCACACTGCGCTCGCTCTCCCGCCCGGCCTGAAGTATTCACTGCCCGACTGCCGCATGTGATGAAGTACAGAGGGGCAAGAATTATAGTAAGAATAACTGTATAGAATAATCGAATTTAAAAACTATACATGAGCGGTAATGGAGGATGGGGGATGTGGATGGCACTGTTATGGGATGAGGGGATGTGGATGGCACTGTTATGGGATGGGGGATGTGGATGGCACTGTTATGGGATGGGGGGATGTGGATGGCACTGTTATAGGATGGGGATCTGTGGATGCCATCCACAGCCCCCATCCCATAAGTGCCATCCACAGCCCCCATCCCATAACAGTGTCATCCACATCCCCTCATCCCATAAGTGCCATCAACATCCCCCTTCCTATAACAGTGTCATCCACATCCCCTCATCCCATAAGTGCCATCCACATCCCCCTTCCCATAACAGTGTCATCCACATCCCCTCATCCCATAAGTGCCATCCACATCCCCCATCCCATAACAGTATCATCCACATCCCCTCATCCCATAAGTGCCATCCACAGCCC
This sequence comes from Bufotes viridis, assembly GCA_033119425.1. Taxonomy (NCBI): domain Eukaryota; kingdom Metazoa; phylum Chordata; class Amphibia; order Anura; family Bufonidae; genus Bufotes; species Bufotes viridis. The sequence goes on from CM065591.1 coordinate 131,747,284, forward strand.
CCCATCCCATAACAGTGTCATCCACAGATCCCCCATAACAGTGCGTCATCCACAGATCCTCCCATAACAGTGCGTCATCCACAGATCCCCCATAACAGTGCGTCATCCACAGATCCCCCCATAACAGTGCGTCATCCACATATCCCCCCATAACAGTGCGTCATTCACAGATCCCCCCATAACAGTGCGTCATCCACAGATCCCCCATAACAGTGACATCCATTTCCTCCTTGGCTTATACTCGAGTCACTACTTTTCCCAGTTTTTTTTGGGGTAAAATTAGGGGGGTCGGCTTATACTCGGGTCGGCTTATACTCGAGTATATACGGTATATATATATATATATATATATATATATATATACACATTTTTTTTACTTGTTCCAAAATGAAGGCTTTATGAAAGAAAGACATGTGGCACATCTATAGAATGTACTGTATAGATATGTGTAGATAAACATGGTGTCATATATCCCAAATATAAAATAATAAAAATAATATATTATTAATATTATTATTATTATTATTATTATTATTATTATTATTATTAATAATAAATAATATTTGCAAATATGGTTTGTTCATACTACACCAATACTACACCAGGCTCTTGAGATCTTCCCCTGGATTTCAGCCCAAGTTATATCCAAGTTAAAGTACAAAAAGTTATTAAAACTTTCAGAACATGTTATATCATTATAGCCTGCGAAATGTGGCCAAGTGATTTATGCCAACAGCTTTCTGGCTTGGTGAAGTGAAAGGAAATAGCATTAAATAAAGTAAGATTGACTATTACTATGTCTCGAAATTCTATTGTGTGATCTACAATTTGGCCATTCATTATGGGGGCATTAGCTGCGGATGTGTTCACTATTTTATAGTGTGTCAGTTATGATCATGTACGAGCCTTAAAATATTAAAATGGCGTGTCCCTTCAATGTTAATGATATTATTGTTTAAAACTGATTTTGATTTGTGCCATGACTTGACTGCCATCAAGGCTTTAATGTCAGATTAGTGGTGTGCTGATACATAGGCTTTGACAGTTATATTCTATTCCTTTTACTGTGCTTCTAGGGCAGATATTAAAAGACGTCTCCTACAGGTAGCAGGGTTGTTTACACATATTTGAAATAGTTTTGTAGCGTTTTAGACTTTTTTATATTAAATATTATATGTTTATTATTTGATTTTTATTATTATCTATTATCTATATATGATATTTTATTATTACTATTATCTATCTTTTTTTTATTTTGATCGTAGTGAGATCTAACTCACCCTTATAGGGGTTGTGCAAGAAAGGGGGGGGGCATGGCAGACCCGTCCACTTGGCTGGATCTGTAAAGGAAAGATTACTTACCTGCTTCCTAATGCTGGCTCCCCGCTTATTCTCCTTCAGGCCTGTGATGCTCTGGTGGGCATCTTTCCTATACATGTCCAGCCAAGTGTGTGTGTGTGTGTGTGTGTGGAGGTGGGAGGGGGGTTCCAAAGAAAAGACCTTTAAAGGGAGTCTGTCACCAAAGATCTTCCTATCAAACAAGGAGCACAGTTATATAGATGTAGGCCACCTGAAAAAAGAAATTTCGACTTCCTGATCTGGGACTCCATTTCTGAGATGTGACCACTTTCTATAATATGCATATGAACTGTTTGGGGCCAAATGGGCATGCTCATTGCTCTCATCAATCCAAAGATCTGGTCTTTCCAGGGTCCAACCCTTCCCTCCATGCCTTGATCGATAAGGTCAGTCAGTAGTGATGTAATCTCACCGGGTTCTGTATTGTCACCCATGCATTATCTCTTTGGCTATTGGCGCATGCGCAGTAAACCACACTGGTAAGTATCAGGGCTGTAGTTGGGGAAGTAATTCTTGGCACTCCAAGCTGATAGAGGCAGCCAGCCGCGTGTTGGCAGGCATTGCAGTCTCTTCAGTGTTTATCCAGTCCATACCCCAGGATGCTGTATTCTTAGTAGCAGTTGTTCTGTGTATGTGCCAGTGAATTAACCCCCTTCGGGACCAGGCCAATTTAGGAAATTATGTTTTTAATTTTATCTCTACCTCTCCTAAGAGCCAGATCATTTCTATTTTTCCATCAACAAAGCCACATGAGGGCTTGTTTGTTTGCAGAGTGAGTTTGGATGTGATGATACCAATTAGGTTTATTCTTTTATTTGTTATTGTGATAAATGACAAAAGGGGTGATTTAAATATTTTTAAATTATTTTCAAAAACAATTTTAAATTGATTTTTACTTTATTTTTAGTCCCATTAAAGGACTTCAACCAATCAATCACTTGTACTGTTCACAACAATACTTTTGCTCTGAATATTGCTTTTATCAGCATTCTATAACATCCTGTCAGAGGTCACCAAAGGCAGGCTGTAATAGAAGTCGTAACATGGCAGGCCCAGGAGCCTTCAGGAGGCCCCTGGCTGCCATAACAATTGTTCAGGACCCCGTGATTTCACAGAGTCCTTTCAGAGGACGGAAGGACCCCCCCTCCCTTCAACCAAATGAGCAGATGTTGCAGTCATATTTGACCTCTGAGGGGTTTTAATGGCTAGGATTGGAGTTATCTCGAATCCTGACCACAACAGCCACCAAACCATGTATGAAGCAGGCTTAAGAGCTTGCTTCATACACCCCTTGAACACCTTGCAGATAGGTCCAAGTACACAACAGGGTTGAAGAAGTCAATCATAAGGATAGTTAATAGATAACTAGGGAGTCTGATTACAGAGTCAACTCTGTCAATATAGCAGTAATACGCATGGCAGTCCACCATACCATTTATTTCTATATGGTGGACATAGACAGCAACCCATCAGTCCCATAGAAGTGATTGGAGCAATGGATTGACATGTCCACTACTGTTCCATTTTTAAGGGTACTTGGGGACTTCTCATCTTTGAAACACATGGGGGCCCAACGGTTTGACCCCCCCACCCCACAAACCATTAGTTATCAACTATCCTGTCTAGATTACCTCCATAATTGCAATCTGGCTGTGCAGTGTGGACCAATTTTATCACTGCAGATTGTCTATGTAGTCTGTATTGGTCAAATTTGTGAGTGGTCTGTAAACCTCACCCTCTAGACTCTCACCCTCTATATTTCCACTTCAAGAAAACAACACTTTTACTACAAGTAGAAACTGGAATCAAAGAACTTTCCCAACCTTTAGGGTACAGCAACATGGAGACATGTCTCACACGTTAGATTGCACATAATTATTGCCAACGGTGTCGCAGTGCCACACGTGACATGCTAAAACTGTGCCGCGACAGTCGAAAAAAACTCCAGATCGATTTTATGTTGCAGGTGGCGACTTTTACTCCATTGACTTTAATGTAGGTCTTACGCTCGACAAGTGACTCTCTTGTGACTTGGGTGTGTATTCACAGCCAAATCCTAATTCTAAAATAGTCGCTTGACAGCAAGTTGGAGACAAGTTGCATCATATCTTTGTGTCGCATGACTTTTCTGGGTGTTGATGTCGCTGTGTAGACTTACACTAAACAGAACCTATCAGCAGGTCCATGCTGCCATCACCACCAGTAACATGAAATAGAGACAGGTACCCCGACAACACTAAACTGGGTTTTAGGCCGCTTTCACACGAGTGTATCTGCAATGCGTATATAGTCCAGATTTGATGTCCCGGAATCCACTGCTAATGTCAATGAATAGAGCTACTTACATGGGCGTATCATTTCCGTCAGTATTTGAAATCCGCAGAGCGTCCGAGTTTTGTGCGGATTTGTTTCCAAACATGCACATTACAGTCTGTGAAGTGCATAAATAATGAAGGAAGGAAGAAATACGCATGTAAATCCTGATGAAATCCTGAGGCAATACTGTTGACAAACTATTGGTATATAATACGGACGGATCTCAATACACTTGTAGGAAAGCGGTCTTACTCTGAATTGCTATGGGGTTTTCAAGAAAACATTGCTTTAATAAGTGCCAGGATGAGAAAGATGTGTTGACATATTTACCAACTTTAAGTTGGTAAAATCGGGGCATCGAAAAATCTGCCTCCAGAAACACCCCAACTCCACCCGGAAACGCCTGCTTATAGGCTGGGGCAGCCCAAATTTGTCTCAGAAAATCAGGGACAGTCCCTGCAAATTTGGGACAGTTGGCAACTATTGGGGTCATTTATCAAACTGGTGTAAAGTAGAACTGGCTTACCCATAGCAACCAATTAGATTCCAACTTTCATTTTCAAAAGGAGCTGTGAGAAATGAAAAGTGGAATCTGATTGGTTGCTATTGGCAACTAAGCCAGTTCTACTTTACACCAGTTTAATAAATGACCCCATCTGTGTCTGCAGCATAATTGGCAGGTCTCTTCCTATTTCTGCACAGGGGGAGCCCTGTCAAGTAGATGAGGAGAAGCCCATGGGCAGCACCCCGTGGACACATCACACCGCTCGGTGGCTACATGCAAAAGTATTCAGACCCAGGGGCTGATTGGAAGACTGTAGAATATTTTTTGTGACACAACCCCTTTAAGACAGAACTCCAGCTGAAATCTCAAAAACTTATTTTGAAGCCTTTACTCAGTGATACCTTCTGTGTCATCAATGCCTCGTGCTTTACACCTCAGGTCTATTTGCTTACATTGGCTGCTGGTTATTAGCACAAGACCAGAACAAACCTAGCAGGAAGTCATTGCATCTGGAGAAGACACTCCCTTAGGCCTCATGAACATGGCAACGCTGCCATACAGCACATGTAATCCCTACAGTTCTGTATTGTATCTATTCAGCACTACAATCGCCTACAGAAGCAATTCTTTTCATGAGATGCATACAATGTGGTAGGTCACATAAGAAAAAAAAACAAGAAAAAGAAACGGGCACAAATATTTTTAGAAGATCCTGGAAATCCACTTTAATTTAAATAAAATCTGATAATGCTAAAAGGGGGTGATCTGAATACCATTTGCATGTAATTTAGCATAGGCGCTAAATTTTTCAATACAATGTATCTGCATAGTGCCACGTGGTGTTTGTTCTATTGCTTATTTCTCTGTCCACATCAGTAACATTGCTGAGGGGGATGCAGGTGTTGAGTTTTATCCTTGAATTACCGTCAGCCTTATCTACTGTTAGGCTCTTTTAACACAAGTGAGTTTTCCGCGCAGGGGCAATGTGTGACGTGAACGCAGTGCACCCGCACTGAATCCTGACCCATTCATTTCAATGGGTCTGTGTACATGAGCGTATTTTTCCATGCATCAATTCTGTCGTTGCATTAAATTCGCAGCATGCTCTATATTCTGTGTTTTTCACGCAACGCAGGCCCTATAGAAGTGAGTGGGTCTGTGTGAAAATTGCAAGCATCCGCAAGCAAGTGCACATGCGGTGCCATTTTCTCGCATGATTGCTAAGAGACGATCGGGATACAGAATGTTTAGTAAAATGTGGATTGAGGGGTTAAAAATAAAAAAAATTAACTCACCTTATCCACTTGATCACGTAGTTGTGATCTCTTCTTTCTTGTTCAATCAGGAGCTGCCGGCTAAAGGTCCTGTGGTGACATCACATGTGATGTCACCACAGGTCCTTTAGCTGGCAGCTCACATGATTAAAGAAGAAAGAAGATATCGCAACTACGCAATCAAGTGGGTAAGGTGAGTTAATAAAAAAAATTTAACGCCTCAATCCACATTTTACTAAGCATACTGTATTGAGAATGCTATTATTTTCCCTTATAACCATGTTATAAGGGAAAATAATAAAATCTACAGAATACCCAACCCAAACCTGAACTTCAGTAAAGAAGTCCGAGTTCAGGTCTGGGTACCAAACATGCCGATTTTTCCCACGCGCGTGTAAAACGCATTAAAACGCTTTGCACTTGCGCAGAAAAATCGTGCATTTTCACGCAACGCACCCGCATCCTATCTGGCCCCATTCCGCAACGGCCATGTGAAAGGGGCTGTAAAGGCTCTAACAGTTACAGGGAGAAAGTTGTAACAGAAAGGACACATGCCCTGATAAAGGGCACTCTATCAGGTTTTCCAGCTTGAATTACATTTACCAGAGCAATTGGAGCATGGAATAGGAAAAGCTCTGAACCCATGTGAGGTACAGGACGGGTTCTTGCTTTGCTAGAAAGAGATTGTCATGTACTATATGATGTCTGATTTTCATTTTTTACATTAAACATGGGATAACCCTTTTAATCTGAAGCTTATAGGATCCTAAGCTTTAACAGGGGCGCCCATGATCATGTAGCACCTATTACAGTTGTGTTCAAAATTATTCAACCCCAAATGCTGTAAAGGGTTTTAGGGAATTTAGTGTACATTTGTAATTGTGTTCAGAATGAAATCTTACAAGGACTTTTTAAAGAACCAAATGCAACTAAAATGACATCAATTGTTTTTGTAATACAGTATTAAATGTTTTTTTTTGTGATATCTTCATTGACACAATTATTCAATCCCTTAAAGACTACCACTCTTAAGAACAGAGGTTCATTCAAGTGTTTTCGATCAGGTATTGAAAACACCTGTGGAAGTCAAGGAGCAGCAATCAAGCATAATAAGCACCAATTAGGCAGATTTAAAATGACTGTGATACTCAGCTCCTTCTAGACATTTACTGGTGCGTTTATAAACATGGTGAAGTCAAGAGAATGGTCCAGGAAGACAAGAGAAGAGGTGATTTCTCTTCACAGGAAGGGCAATGGCTATAAGAAGATTGCAAAGATGTTAAACATACTAAGAGACACCATAGGAAGCATCATTCGCAAATTCGAGGCAAAGGGCACTGTTGAAACGCTACCTGGTCGTGGCAGAAAGAAGATGCTGACTTCGACTGCTGTGTGCTACCTGAAGCGCAAAGTGGAGAAAAGTCCCCGTGTGACTGCTGAGGAACTGAAAAAAGATTTGTCAGATGCGGGTACTGAAGTTTCAGCTCAGACAATAAGGCGCACACTGCGTAATGAAGGCCTCCATGCCAGAACTCCCAGGCGCACCCCCTTGCTGTCGCCAAAGAAAAAGAAGAGTCGACTACAGTATGCCAAAAGTCATGTGGACAAACCACAAATGTTTTGGGATAGTGTTCTGTGGACTGATAAAACAAAATTAGAACTGTTTGGGCCCATGGATCAACGCTATGTTTGGAGGAGGAAGAACAAGGCCTATGAAGAAAAGAACACCTTGCCTACTGTGAAGCATGGCGGGGGGTCAATCATGCTTTGGGGCTGTTTTGCTTCTACAGGTACAGGGAAGTTTCAGCGTGTGCAAGGTACCATGAATTCTCTTCAGTACCAGGAGATATTGGATGAAAATGTGATGCAGTCTGTCACAAACCTGAGGCTTGGGAGACGTTGGACCTTTCAACAGGACAATGATCCCAAGCATACCTCCAAGTCCACTAGAGCATGGTTGCAGATTAAAGGCTGGAACATTTTGAAGTGGCCATCGCAGTCACCAGACATAAATCTGATTGAGAACCTCTGGTGGAACTTAAAGAAAGCAGTTGCAGCGCGCAAGCCTAAGAATGTGACTGAACTGGAGGCTTTTGCCCATGAAGAATGGGCGAAGATACCCGTAGATCGCTGCAAGACACTTGTGTCAAGCTATGCTTCACGTTTAAAAGCTGTTATAACTGGAAAAGGATGTTGTACTAAGTACTAAGATTGAATGTCACTTGGGGGTTGAATAAAACTGATAATGATGTGAGCACAGAAAAGACATTTGTGGTTATTTCATTATAAATGTTGTTATATTTGTCTGACTTACAAGTGCCTGTTTGATTTAATTGTAAACAAGATGACTGAAATGATCAAAATCAATGTCAAACTGGCCAAAACACTCAATTTCAGTGGGGGTTGAAAATTTTTGAACACAACTGTATACTAATGTCTGATAAGGGGCCTTTAATTCCTTCAAGTAGAAGGGTCCACCTATGCATCCCTTGTGACTATGCCCCTGAATACCAATACTTAACATAGGAAGTATGGGCTGCGTTAAAAAAAAAATATTCTGAACATTTTTATGTTTAATATATTTTTACAGAATTTATTATGATGTTATTTTTAATTTTCCATGTTACTTTCTATGTTTAAATAAAAAACATAAAATCCTGCAGTTTTTGTGCTGGCCGCAAAGCCTAATAATAAGCACCACTTTACTGCAGTTACCTGCTTATCTATACACAGAGGTGAATCTTAAGAGCTGTTAAGAACAGCTCGGGCAAGATGGCCGCCTCCATAATCATATTAAGGAAATTAAATAAAAAATTCTGGAATCAGACAATAAAAACAGGCTAGAAATAAGAACGTGTGTTACTATCTGGTTTTAACTGGCAGAAAAAAAAAATTGGTAACACATTTCCTTTAAGGCCTTTTTCACACATCACTGAATCACGGACGTGTGGTGTTTGTGGTCTCCATGGGCCGCTCATGTATCCATTGACATCTTTCAGTGGTTTTCCATGGACCGTGGGAAGCATGGCCTATTTTTTGACTGTGATCACGTACATTATAGTTAGTGTTGAGTGAATCGAAGTCCACTAAGTGGACTTCGATCCGAATTTCAGGGAGAATTTGATTTGCTGCCAAGCCGAATTTTCTCATGCTTCATGGTAGTGAATCTATTTTCCCTTAATGGTAGTAAAAAAAAAAAAACAATCATACTTACCTCAACCATTTTCTTGTAACGGGCCAGCTGTCATCTTGATTGAAGATTTTGCACGAAATCCTGTGCACGGTGACGTATGACATCACCAAGATGGCCGACGTGATGATGTCATAACTGGTTGCATTAGATTAAACCTAGATCTTCAATCAAGATTGCGGCCGCTCTTCGCGAGCACATGGATGATGTAAGTATGATTTACGATCAGCTATCTGAAGGGTACAATGATGGGGAGCAGCGCAATCACCGCTTCCTGTCATTGCACCCACTGCTTTCAAAGAAATGTTCTTTGTGATGAAGCTAATTTTTTGTAAAATTTGGCTAAGCAGCCGAATTACATTTTTGAAAATTTTTCTCATCTATAATTACAGTCTATGGGTCTGTGAGAAAACACGGATGCCAGATATGTTTGGTCTGTGATTTTCACAGATCATTGGTAGGAGGGTTCTGGAAATCTATTTTCAGCCCAGCAATGAACATGGAATATGGATAACTCGCAGAGGGCAAAAAATGTACAAACAGACCAAACACGGATCCTTCACTGATATCATCACAGGTGAACCACTGATTATCTCGTCACCGATGTCATCACGGACATATGACATCCGTGCTCTATTGTGTTTAATATCAGGACTTTTCAGTCTGGGAAATAAAATAGCTCATAGCTACAATGCGCTGTAAATTACCACATCCTAATTTGTATTTTATCCTCACAAATTGCCCAGAAGGGTTTTTTCTTTTTTTTTTTTTTTAGATTATACAGTGCACAAGAAACATGCAAATCAAAACATAAGAACATGTTTTTGGTTGCAGAATGGTTTTGTAAAAAAAAAAAAAAAAATCAGACACATAATTACTTCGAATGGCAAGGAGGGCTGAGAGAAATGTTATTATAAGCAGATTAGTCTCTCTCTGGAGACCCAGAGTCAGTGTTAATTTTCTATATCATGTTGAAAATAGGACTTTTAATAGTGACTCACACAATAGGGCCCATTTAAATCCACAGACGAAGGCGGCATTGTTCTGAGCTTGTTTTGTGCAAATGCAACTGTCCTTAACAATGAACAAAACAACAATGGATGCGTCCCTTAGAGACACACCCCATAACCCAAAGCAGTAACCCACCGCCGTTGCCTTTTATTTATTGTGTACACTAGAAAATATTTCATTTGTTTGCTAAAATAGTAATGTATTGTTATATCATTAAAATTTCACTGTGACACGTCACCCCCTTTTGGCCCCCTAGGCACTGACAACTGAGTGTCTCTTCTGGCAGTTGTACATCATGGGGGGCTGCTTGATCTGTATCTGTAATAGTCTGGCGGAAAATATCCGTTTGGCTGCAGCTTATCCAAAATCAGCTGTTTGTGGGGGTTCAGGAGACGTACCAGTAGTGATAAGCTGACCACACAATCCCCTTAAGATGTTTTAGGTTGATTTTAACATCCTATGGGCTCATTCACGTGGCTGTTGTTTGGCCGTTCCATGCATTAGGGGCCGCAATTTGCCTCCAAGAGGTACAGACTATCAGCACAACACATCTACATTGCTAGTTAGCTGATCTATTTTCTGTTGTCTACTAACACGACAATTCTTGTACACCCCCTTTAACATATGTTGACATTTACTCCATCTAAAATAGTAGTGTTATAATCCAGAGCTGCATCCACAATTGTCTCATTTGCTGTTGGAAACGTCTGAGTAAAGGCCCACTTACAATATCCGATATTTGGGCAGATTATTGCTAACAAGTGTTTATATGAATGCACTTTAGAGATAATCAGGCCATTTAAAGATGCAGCCAATTAATGAAATGCTCATTCATCGAGTAATGGGATTGTTGGTGCGGGCACTTAATGATCATTTCCCGGCAGCAGATCGTGGTGTCTAAATAGCACTTTGCTGCCCACAAACAATGAGGGGACAAGTGATGGCATTAGCGATCATTCCTCCCCATACTGTTGAGGAGATAGCTGCATATAATAGCAGCGATCTCATTCACTGACGAACAGCCGATTGTTAGGAAGAAACACTTACCTCCTAAGGGTCCATTCACACGTCCGCAATTCTGTATCGCATTTGCGGAACGGAATTGCGGACCCATTAATTTCAATGGAGACAGACGATGTCCCGGCCGGGTCCGCAATTGCGGATCCGCACTTCCGGGTCCGCAATCGCGTTCCCGAAAAAAATAGAACATGTCCTATTCTTGTCCGCAATTGCGGACAAGAAAAGGAATTTTCTATGAGAGTGCCGGCGATGTGCGGTCTGCAAAATGCGGAACGCACATTGCCGGTTTCCGTGTTTTGCGGATCCGTGGATCCGCAAAACACACACGGTGCGTGAATGGACCCTAACAGTCATCTGCTCCATCAGCAGTGAGCAGTGTAAAGAGGCCTTAAAGAGGACCTGTCCCCACAAAATGCAATGCGATCTGAAGCACCATGTTATAGAGCAGGAGACGCTGAGCAGATTGATGTATAGTTTTGTGGAAACCGTTCAGTAAAACCTGTAACTTATGCATTTATATCTCTGCTTTTTCTACTTCCTGTGAAGAGCATCGGTACAGGGAGGAGGTGTTACCAGTGATTGATAGTATTGTGTGTATAGAGAAAGCTGTCACTGGTAACACCTCCCACCAGTACCGATAGCTGTTCACTGGAGGTGGAAAAAGCAAAATATATAAATGTATAAATAACAGATTTTACTGAACCTTTTCCTGCAAAACTGTGCATCAATCTGATCAGCTTCTCCTGCTCTATATCACGGTGCTGTCAGATTACATTGCATTTTGTGGTAACAGATCACCTTTAAGAGGGTCATTTTTGTTTGCAGATATTGTCCATATCACAGGGTCCTTCTCAAGGTAGAAACTTGGGAATAACTTTACTCCAAGAGGAGCACAACACTTGCTGGTTAGAGCACACTATTGTGGTAGCCTCCAAAAGCAACGCAAACACTGCGCATGGTGGGTTACAGTGGGTTGACACACTTAGGGTACTTGCACACAGTGTGGATTTGTATACATAAAATATGCCTAAAATCTACATTAGAACCACATTCAAATGCACATAAATCCGCATTATTTGTCACGGGTTTGTTGCATTTTTTGTGTGAATTTTGGAGCGGATTTCATGTCTATTGGTAAAACCACTGTAGGTAAAGTGCGCAGTTGCACAAACAGTTGACATGTTGCAGATTTTAACCGCTTACTGACCACCGATACATGTTTTTACAGCGGTCACTAAAGAGCATAGGCTGGGCTACCTCTTTTTTACGGCGGCCCAGTGTACGCGCTGCACGGATCTCCTGTTCAGCGGGGAGCAGGGACCCGGCTCTAACATAAGATCGCGGGGTGCCCATGAGTGTGAAGGCTGGCTGGGGTCTATGAAGGCCCCAGACCAGCCTTCAGTAATTTCCAGCAGGTTGCGCCTCTCTGGCCCAGCCTGCTGGTCAATGTTAAAATAGCATTGCTATCAAAATGCAATGCATTATAGGGATAATACATTGCATTTTAAAAGCAATCAAAATACTGTCTGTTATAGTCCCCTTGTGGGACTATTAAGAGGTAAAAAAATAAAAAAAAACATTTATTAAATAAAAAAAACTTAAAAAAACATTTTTTTACGTAAAAATGCAGTGTAAATATTGCTGTTTTTCCCATCTCCCTCCCAGAAAGAGTTAATAAAAGTTAATCAGAAAGTTATGTGTACCCCAAAATGACGCCATTAAAAACTACAACTTGTCCAGCAAAAAACAAGCCCTCATAAAGCTATATAGACGGAAAAATAAAAAACGTAATAGCTCTTGGAAAGCGACGATGAAAAAAGGAAGAAAAACGCTTGGTCAGTAAGGCCCAAAACAGGCTGGTCCCTAAGGGGTTAAAATCCGCACGGCAGTTCAAAGGTACAGCCCCTGCAAATGAAGAACATAATCCTCACAACAACAGCCCAATGTAAAATAGGTAGAGTTCAGTTCAGATACTTCTTCCGAAGGGGTTGTGGTTTAAGGTTATCTCTACCAGCCCCACACAAGCTCCTATAACACAGTTTTTATAAATGCCAAAAACTTGTCTTTATGACGGGTAATAAAGTTTCCACAATGTTATGGCCCATAAGCACCATCCACATCAAGGTCCACATGCCGACTTTTCAAACTAGCTATTAGGCATTGATTTGGATGGTTCTTTTCATCCATAAAATGTCATTATGGGCAGACTGCACAGTTGTCATGGGGACATCAGAACAAAGCAGCTGCAGTCTTCATACCTACAGCTTCCATCAGTGATGTCTTACCATGGTAACACTAGCTATAAAGAGGCTTTTATATAACCACATCACCCGTTCTACTTTAAAACGAGCCTTGACAAAGTGACGCCTCTGTACCGAGTCATGTGAGTCACCATAAATTCGTTAATTCCGATTTGCTAATCATGACTTTGTTCGTACTCCTATCTCTCCAAGAGATTTCAATCAATTTACATTTTGCAGATAATTATGTTCTTATTTTCTGAGCAGACACAGTCATTTGAAAGCCATAATCACAGCCATCATGCATAATGCTAATAAAAGTACCCGTAATGAATAAACGAAGTGTGTTTTCAGAGACGAAAATGTCACGTAAATTGTATGAATTTTATTAGCTACTGAAATCTGTACGTTAATGAGACAGTAAAATATATTATAGTGTATCGAACCATGGAGAAGAATAAGTGCCTGGTTATAAATCTGTTTCTCTAGCGAGATGTTGTTATTTTCTTTAGTGCAAGGGTGTTGTGTTGATGAATATCATGGCTGCTGCTTCTTGTTTGCAGGTTTCTCTCACTCAGCATTTACATTCGGTATTGAAAGCCACATCAGCCAGTCCAACATCAATGGGACACTAGTGCCACCTGCAGCTCTTATCTCCATCCTGCAGAAGGGATTACAGTATGTGGAAGCTGAGATCAGCATCAATGAAGTAAGTGCCTTCATTTTAAGCATCCTAATGACACAACACTAATACATCATAACTACATTAGCGGCTGGAAGCGGTCCTAGACTTTCTTTTGGAACATAGTCGGGAAGCAACCCATGAAAGTAACTATTTTGTGGCAAATTCTCTTCTAACTCTAAGTAATGACAAGTGAATGAGAACATTAGTTCAAAACAATCTGTTAGAATAATTCTTAAAATTATTTCCTCACTCCCTTAGTCTAGATTTGTGTTGAGCGCGGATTTTCATCGCGAATATCGCCACTTAGCAACATCCCTAGCAACCAATAGGAAAGTTGCCTACCCCTTAGTGTTGATTGCAAATATTCTTATCGCAAATTTTTATCGCGAATATATTACATTGCTGATTTTCGCAATCAAGTAAATAATGACTGGAGATCACGAATTCTCAAATTTGCGAATTTATGACGAATATTCGGCCAAAAATTTGAGAAATGTTGCAAATTCGAATAATGTCTATACCGCTCATCACTAGTCAAGATAAAGAAATAGATCAATAGGACAGACAAGTAGATAGATCGATAGATAGATAGATAGATAGATAGATAGATAGATAGATAGATAGATACGGTAGATAGATAGATAGATAGATAGATAGATAGATAGATAGATAGATAGATAGATAGATAGATAGCAAAAGAAATTCCACAGCACTTCCTTGTCGGTGAAAAAAAGGTTGCTACTTTATTGATCGGGTAGCGACGTTCGGTGCACCCAATGGCACCTTTCTCAAGCAGTGGGTGCCATTGGGTGCACCGAACGTCGCTTTTACCCGATCAATAAAGTAGCAACCTTTTTTTCACCGACAAGGAAGTGCTGTGGAATTTCTTTTGCTATATTTCCGTGGACATAGGGGATTGTCCTCACAGCCACTGGCACTCCATTTTGATAGTTTGGAACCTGCTGTGCGATCCGGCACAATTTTTTCTAGATAGATAGATAGATAGATAGACAGACAGACAGTCAGACAGACAGACAGATAGATAGATAGCTAGATAGATAGACAGACAGCCATACTCTTCAACATTGAAACTTCAAAACTAAGAAGGACAAGCTGTAAGGTTATGCAAATCAAGAAAGTAGCGGTTGTTGATCAAATTTCATGATCAAATTTTCAAGCACCTAGCTCCAATCTGCGACATAACATTTTTAAATTGATTAAAAGCAAAGTATTTTTGTTACATAAAACCTCAAAAATTGAATCATGTCATGTGGAATGATTGTGCGATGCCTCCTGTTTTTTTACATGCCAGTTATCGCCACTTGTTGCAAACTTTGGAGGACAGAATCCTTGATCTGAGAGACCTTAGTTTATCACTGCTGCAAATTGTTGTGCACCTAGGCCGAAATGTCAGCACTGTTTAATGTTGCATGTCCTGGTGGTTAAGAGAACATACTGGAATGACAGCAGGAGGTTTACAGAGGTGAACCTGTGCATGGACGGATCGTCTGATAAGAAGGATGGTGCAGTGTTCCATTTTGTACTGCAAGTGAAATTGCAGGTCCCAAGCCTAGGGTGACAAACAGTGGCTGCACAAACCATCAAAAGACTTTTGCATTACACTGGGCTACAAGCCAGACCTCCAGCTGCAAGTGTTCCATTGACTTCACACCACCACTCTCAAAGGCTATCATGGTACACAAGGTGACAATGCGACTGGAATAGAGGTCTATTCTCTTCAGAAATTAGTCCCACTTTTGTCTCAGATGCAATGATAGCCGACGATTAGTCTGGAGATCACTTGGGCAACTCCATGTAGAGGCCTTTACAAGGAAACATCCCACCGGTCCAACTCCCAGGATTATAGTGTATGGGGGGACATACTGTACGGTAGTCGGACTCCTCTAGTTTTCATTTCAGGTACACTAACAGCTCAGCGTTGCATTGATTTGGTTGTGGAACCAGTGGTACAGCCATTTCTCCAAAGTGTCCAAGGAAAGGTTTTTCAACAGGACAATGCCAGGCCGCAGTTGCTTGTGCTACTGTGAGCAGCCTCCATGGCTTAAACGTGCTACTATAGCCTACAGCATCTCCGGACTTGTCTCACAATGAGTGCATTTAGTGTGGCAGAATATTCCTCAGACAACCATTAATAATTTCATTGATAACATGCCAAAGCATTTTTTTTTTATCATTTGCATGTCATTAAAGTGGTTGTGCAGGCAGTTTATATTGATGACCTATACTCTGGATAGGTCATTAATATCTGATTGGCGGGGGTCCGACACCCAGAATGCCTGCCAGTCAGCTGTTTGAAGAGGAGGCTGTTTGAGTGCTGCTTCCTCTTCATCATCTCTGAAGTCTCAGAGGTGCAGTATAATTAGAAATATTCGCACCATTCACTTGAATGGAGTGAATACTTGTAATTACACTACGCCACTGCAAGAGAGACGACAAGTAGTTTATTGAAGACAAAGCAGTGCTCACATGGAGTGCTACCCGCTCTTCAAACAGCTGATCGGCGGACCTCCGCAGATCAGATATTGATCACCTAGGTCATCAACATATACCATCTGCACAACTCCTTTAACATGTCTATCGATCCTGTGATT
The DNA here is from genome assembly GCA_033119425.1 of Bufotes viridis. Taxonomy (NCBI): domain Eukaryota; kingdom Metazoa; phylum Chordata; class Amphibia; order Anura; family Bufonidae; genus Bufotes; species Bufotes viridis. The sequence continues at coordinate 131,763,496 of CM065591.1, forward strand.
TCAATAATTCCACAACTTTACTTCTTGGTGTTGCAATTTCAATGTTGAGGAGTGTAGATAGATAGATGGTTTTATGAGATACAGGGATCCACAATGTGTATCTTCTTACTCCTAAGTGGACCGCACATCGCCGGCACTATATAGAAAATGCCTTTTCTTGTCCGCAATTGCCGACAAGAATAGGACATGTTCTATTTTTTTCGGGAATGCGATTGCAGACCCAGAAGTGCGGATCCGCAATTGCGGACCCGGGCGGGAACATCGACTGTCCCCATAGGAAAAAATGGGTAAAAATGCGGAACAGATTTGCGGACGTGTGAATGGGGCCTAACAGGGAATTAAAGGAAACTTGTCAGGAGCTTCTTGTGTCCTGAACCATGGACAGAATGAAATCCTAACAAGCTCACCGGTTGCAGAAACTCTTTTTATGCTGATACGCCATAGTAAAGCTGGAACAGAGTGAATAATCCTTAGGGCAGGTCCCTGACAGCTTCTCCCCACCAATCTCCCTAATAGAAAAAGTGGCAGCATCCCAAGTTGGAAAAGAAATCGTGCTTTAATCAAAGAATTATGAATTAAGAATCATGCTTGATGAAAGCTAAGGTATAGCTAAAACGTTGCATTTTTGGGTCGCTTGTACTGCTTTTCTTGGATTAAAGCACCATTTCTTTATCAAACTGTGGGATGCTGCCTCTTTTTCTATTCTGGATTTTAGTACGGAGTTTTTGGATACGACTCTGGAGGCGCGCATTCAGTGTATCTGGACTTCCCTTTTTGATGGATGCTGTATTTATTTTCCTTATACCACCTATCTCCCTGACAGCTTCTACCAACACAACTTGGGTTGAATTACAGGCTTCTCCATATACACATACGGAGGGAACTGTTAATCAGGCAGGGAGAAGCCAGCATCTTGGCTACCTCTGTGATTCTTCTCCTTGTACCCAGCTCCCTTTTACACTGCAGCATTTCAGAGCAAAACGAAGTTGTCTGTAACTAAGGGGAGCCTCTCGGAGTTTGATAACGTACAGTCGTGACCATGCCGTCCAAGAGGCTTTTCCCTGGGAGTGCTGTGCTCTTAGGGCCTGATCATTGTCAACTCATTCACTGTGGTAGCCTTATGCCTGCTAGAGGTTATCATACTGACCACTGAGGCAGGGCTCCATAAGAACATAGCGAATAGTAAGTAAGGAACATATTGAATAATAATTAATTGCAGTCTATAGGAGATGCAATCAGACGATTGCACATTCATGTCTCCTAAGAGGATTTAATGTAAGAGAATGTAAAAATAAAAAAAATATTAAGAAATATATAAATGTTCAAATCACCTCCTTTTCCCCCTAATAAAAAAAACTAAAAATAAAGATCATAGGCAACGTAGAGTCCTAAAATACTCGTATTATTAAAATAAAAATGTGTTTATCCTATATGGTGAAAATCCCCATTGTTTTTTTGGCATTTCACCTCCCCAAAAATGTTTTATAAAAAGTAATAAAAATGTAATACACACTCCAAAATGTTATCAATACAATCTACATATCACCCCAGAAAAAAATTAGCCCTCACACAGCTCTGTAGACATTTTTTTTTATATTAAAGCACAAGAAAAACTATATAAATGTGGTCTTGCTGTAATCGCACTGACCTGGATAATGAAGTTAACATGACAGTTTTACCACAGAGGTTTAACACCATAAAAACAAACAAAATCGATAGAACTGTGGCGGAATTGCATTTCTAATTGCACCCCCTTTGGAATGTTTTCGCTAGTTTCCCACTACATCATATGCAATATTAAATGGTGCCACTAGAATGTACAATTTGTCCCACAAAAGCAAGCCCTAAGATGGCTATGTGAATGGATAAATAAAAAATGAAATGCTCTGATGCTCATGTCTGAGGGGCTGAGTGTGCAAAGAAGCAGATATGTTCGGGTTCAGCTCTGCACATGGAGAATCCCTTTAATCACACTTATCACAGAAGTACAGCGGTTGTATTTCTATTTTCCCTACCACGGAACATCAACGTTATTAGCCAGAGTGCTGACCAATTATTACCAAAAGGGAAAATAATAGACTTTTCTTTTTTATTTGAGTACAAAATGGGAATTTTAGTACATCCAACAATAATCTGTACACAGGGCAGATCCTTTTTCCAGGTGGCGAGGTATGGAGGCTGGCACAGTGGCAAATAATGGCACTCTTGTTATGCTATCTTGCTAAAGTCTCTCTCAGTAGAATCCACTGCGGGATTTAGGTTTTTAGAGTAATGTATCGCCAGAAGGTGGTTAAGTGTGACTGGTGTCTTAACAGTAATCCCTCATTAGCAGCAAAGTCTCGTTAGCCATAGTCGCATGTAGATTCTCTTTCTTTCTCTCTTTCTTGCTCTAGCAGAGGCAGTAACTTTCACAGAGGTTGGTTAGTCTTTGGCTCCTGAGTCTTAAGGACGAGGGGTACATAGATTTGCTTCCTCTCTCCTCACATACTAATCTACCCTCTCTCTAGTTAGGAAGTAGGACCAGCTCACGTCTGCCCCTCCTGAGAAGGGTTGAACAGGGTGAGTAACCCTGTCTCTTTCATTCAAACTGGGCCATACGGGGTGTACATTACATAAAATGACATAACATTAAAAACTATGTGTGAATACCCCCAATACTCTATCAGCACATTTACAGCCAGGTCACCCAAAGCAGCTGACTCTCTCCAATAAACTTTTAATAGCATCCCGATTCCTGACAAATCAATGGAAAAAACACTTTGAGGAAGCTAGATGCAGAAATCAGAAAAGTCAGAATGAGTTGGAAGAAGAAAAAGACATGAAAGCACAGATGTTTGGCAGACGTTCACTATTGCTTCTGAGGACAGCAGAAGAAATTGGAGGAAGTATACAACACAGAAAAAGGGCATGGGAAGAAAGTATAACAAGCAAATGACATACTCAAGAATTAGTCATTGAGATTAAGCTAGTGTAAAAGAGCTCAATAAATAGTGAACTGAGGGAATTTCTTATATGGGGTCTCTACCACATACACCCTGCCCAGGCCATGTCTCCTTTCAGCACAATGTGTGGAACTATTACTGGGGGAACAAGGTGTATGGCAATTAGTTCATATGTGGCACTATTTTGGTAGGCGCTATGATTAGAACAATATTTTTGCTCCGACCTCTATGGAAAGCAGATGTCTTTTGATGAACCTTTGGAAACTTTATTCAGCTAAGATATGGTGGACAGGTTGCCATGCATACATGTGCCTCTTTCTTTACTATATGTAGTTGCTATAGGCCATCATATAAGGTTTGGATCTCCAGGATGGGAGTTCTGCTAACCTTAGTCCAGCCCTGGGTTTTTGAATCAAATGCTCTGAGTAAGAACTAGTCCCTTATCAATATTGAAATAGTGGTCGCAAATCCATGTACTTAGAGCGCTGCTAAAAAGTCATAAAGCAGAAACAAGTCTCCCTAGTCTCTTTTTATTATGTATGATTCAGAACTCTCGGTACTGCTGAATGGCTATTAGGGCTTATACAGGTAAAGGATATTTGGGACAAGCTACTTTCCAACTACCTATTACTTTAGGGGGCCATTTGTAACTACAATTGCACCATCTGATGCTAATACGCCATCTGTAAATTGTACTAATGGAAAACCTCTTGTCCTACTCACAGGCTTCCTTTGATGTACACCTTAAAGGGGTTATCCCATAACTGATGAAACATGTTTCATGAAACTAGAACCAGCCCGGTACCCCACATGTATACCGAGTTACCCCATGCATTGCTTTAATTGCTTTGTTAGACATATTCCAATCTGGCTTCTAAAGTGGCGTGCTTGTCACGACCCAGGTTTAGGTCGTGCGTGTGGTTGTCAGCGGCAACGTGTCATCTGCACGGAGGGCTGCTACCCCGTTGCCCTATGTGCGGTTGCCGTTGGCAGCAGGTCACCCGCCTGGCGGTCGTTGCTGGTTCCTGTGGCCTCGCATACACTGATGTATGTCATCTCCTGTGTGTATGTGTTATGTTGACACAGGGCCACGGCTGCTTTGTCTTTGGTGTGGTGACACTCATGCTGGTGGCTGCTAGCAACATCTTGTTGTGCATGTGTGTCTTTCCCCCTATCCTGTGCACGATTCCCTTGTTCTGTGTTTGTGTGGTGTGCACGGGGTTAAGGTGTCGCTGCTTGGTATGGTGGGTGTGTCCTCAGGCCTCCTTAAGTGTCAGTGTGTGGAGCCTGAAGGTCAGTTTGGTTTGTCCAGTCATGGTGTGAGCATGGCTGGAGCTTGTTGTCTGTTCCCCACTTGGATGTCTGCGTGAGCCACCCTTATTTGTTATATTGTTTGCTATGTTGTTCCTTCCCTGGTGAGTGTCTGTGTATCCCTTCCCCACCTGGTTGTTGTAGTACGGTGTGGGTATGTGTGGTGTTTGTTTACACGGTGTGACGCTCCGGAAGGGGCTTGCCCGCCCGGAGGGGTGTGGTACCAACCTGATGGTGTGCTGCCACCTTGGGATCCATCCGCATGCGTCATTGTTCCGCATGGGAGGTCGGGAGTTCCGGGATCCGCTGTTTCTTCTGCGGTGCGGCAGGTAAGAGTGTTTGTTTGTATGCTCTCCTGCGGAACTCAGGGGCACACTGTCAGGGTCCCGGCTGCAGAGGGGCCTCTGGAGACTCCTGCTCATCCGTGTCCTTGGGTGAGCAGGTGGTCTCTGCCCTGTTAGATCCAGGGTGAAGCAGGGATGTCCAGGGCTCTAGGTTCCGGACGTATGGGCCCTCCCACCTTAGGAGACCAGGGCCAGCCTTAGGGACGTGCTAGTTTAGCAGTTCCTAGGTCCCTGCTTTTAGTCCTTTTTGGCCCAGCGGCCGCGGATATCGCGCGGCGGGGAGTTTCCCCGCTTCCCGCCGTGACATTTATAACAAATAAGGGTGGCTCATGCAGACATCCAAGTGGGGAACAGACAACAAGCTCCAGCCATGCTCACACCATGACTGGACAAACCAAACTGACCTTCAGGCTCCACACACTGACACTTAAGGAGGCCTGAGGACACACCCACCATACCAAGCAGCCACACCTTAACCCCGTGCACACCACACAAACACAGAACAAGGGAATCGTGCACAGGATAGGGGGAAAGACACACATGCACAACAAGATGTTGCTAGCAGCAACCAGCATGTGTGTCTAAGTGTCACCACACCAAAGACAAAGCAGCCGTGGCCCTGCACCAACATAACACATACACACAAGAGATGACATACATCAGTGTATGTGAGGCCACAGGAACCAGCCACGACCGCCAGGCGGGTGACCGGTTGCCAACGGTAACCACACATAGGGCAACGGGGTAGCAGCCCTCCGTGCAGATGACACGTTGCCGCTGACAACCACACGCACGACCTAAACCTGGGTCGTGACAGTGCTGCAGTTCTTTCCCAGTAACTGCCACCGATTCTAGTAGAAGATACGGCTGGTAGCAGCTAAAGGATGGAACTGAGCATGTGCAACCACCTCAGCAGCAAAATAAAGAAAATTAACTAACAGCAGGTGGCGCCATTTAGATATATTTTAGTGAATAATTAAGTGACTGTACTAAATCTAATCTAAATCTAATTACATCCAATAACAAAAGTATTCAAATCCTTTAAATTGTCCCACAGCATGATTGGATATGGTCGGATATTATTAATCCCTGTAGATTATTTTAGTATACATTTGCATCAACATCACATTCAGATATCTGATATCCCATAGCTCTGACAACAAAGCTGCATCTTATCCTGGTAATTGTCTATTTTGGACCTGTTGTCTGGACAGCCATGGTGACCTGATACTGTAGGTCGGCATTCTGCTCTGGATGCCATCTATATTGTATGAGTCACATAACTGATTGCTTACTCAGCCTACTGAATTATAATAGCAATGTCATTATGTCTGAAATTGCTGCATGACTCCCCGGAGGGTCGGATATTCTTTGCAGAATTGAAGTGGAAATAGAAAATCTATTCACAATGCACAGAACTGTATAATATATGCAAATAATATAATATACAATTCAATGAGCACTTACACCCACTTCATATTTATGTAGTCAACATTCATATATGTACAGTATATAGAGAGTGCTGGGGCCTACAGATATCCTTTTTACTTTGTTCAGTACAAGAAGAAGCAGGACACACTACATCTACAGTAGTTTCATAAAAGAGGAGGAAGGGTTAGAAAATTTACAATTAGGGATGGACCATTTTCTCCTGATTCCTTCTAAATGTCCATAGTGTTGCTAACCTTGAGGGAATGAGCAAAGTCACTGTGCTGATGTGTCTAGGAGGGCACGTATACTTGAAATGTTACTCACTGTAGCAACTGGAGCAGCGATGTAGCACAATACCTTGCTACAGAGCTGCCTAGTGGGTTGAGGTGGATGTGGCCTCACATCCCACTATTCTCTGGCACTTGCATATACTACATATTGGTGAGTCCTGGCAGGCTGCTCAGACATGGTGGCCTATCATAGGCAGGAACACATCATTACCATCCATCTAGAGCAGAGTTGTGAGTACTGAGGCCATGCCTGCTCCCCCCTCTAGGCAGCTCTGAAAGTGGTGGCACATTCAAGGACAGGTTGCTGGGAACTATTATAAATCATTCCCAAGAAACTCCTTTAAGAATGGAGGTCCCTCCTGAAAGACAGCTTGCTGCTGTAGAAGGACAGCTCCAGCGTCACAAGTGCCACTGCAGCAAGGAAATGTGCTACATCGCCGCTCCAGTTGCTTCAGTATGTAACATTTCATGTATATGTGCCCTCCTGTCTTAGAGAGAAGTTATGTTGCAGTAAAGTTAAAAAAAGATCCTATTATGAGTTAAGTAGATCTAATACAATTTGGTTCTGTATTGTCCATCATGCTGCCAGTGTAAACAGAGCCTTAAGGTAGATGTAGTCAGGGAGATAATTGGGCAGTTGTCGGGAACAAAAATCTAAATGGGCAGCCAATCACCTGACTCTCTTCCTGTAACTGCCACAGCTTATAACAGTAGACAGGGCTGGTAGCAGTTGAAGGATAGAACTGAGCATGTGCAACCGTTGCAGTCGGTGGTCGTGCACATTACTATACAGATTAAACACCAGAGGGTTACATAATGAAGAGAATATCTCACAACTGCAACATTAAGTTGCAACAAGTAACTAGTTTTTCACGCTGAATTATATTAAAATAACATTTAATGGAGGCATATCCCCTTTAATCAATCTACTCCATCAGCTTGCTGCCATGTACATGCCAAGTGTTAACGTGTGAAAGCTGAGAGCATCTTATTAATAAGGTGCCCTAATATTAAACTGCCTATTAAGTGCTTTTGTTTTTTTTTAGTTTTCAAAGTATAATTCTAAATGATGTTGTAACATAGTAGCATAGTAACGTAGTCAATAAGGCTGTAAAAAACATGAAGCTTAATCTACAGTGTTCATCCAGAAAAAGGCAAAAAACACATGAAGTACTGTATCTGCCAATGGCCTCATCTTAGGGTTCAGTAACTGAATCAGATTATGTCTTGCCGGTGTTAGTTGTCTGTTTTAAAGCCCTATTATACTGCCTGATGTTCAGGCAGATTATTGCTAACGAGCATTCATGCAAACAATCATTAATGATCTGCCAGTGTAAAGGTGCCGCCAATTACCCAATGTACGAGTGAAACCCTCAATCATTGGGTATTAGGATCATTTGTGCAGTCACCTAGTGGTGTAACTAGATAGGATTTCTTTGCAACCCCCGACTTCTGTGTCTAGTAAAGATCGGTCTCTCAGACAAGACCCAGCAGCCTCTCTGTCCATCTCCTACAGTGTTTCTGAATATAATTTCATTGTATGATACTGTTGAGGGGGCCCTGACAATAAACTGTTTTAGTCCTCCTCCTGGGTGGGCCCGTTCTGAGTTCAGCTCGCAAAGCAGCCGCTTCCCCTGCTTCCATTACAGCTATGCCCCTGCAGTCACCTAACTCCTCGTTTGCCAGCAGCAGATCGTGCCATCTAAAAAGCACTCTGCTGCTGGCAAACAATGAGTCTGTATGGGGACAGACTATGGCATTAGAGATCGCTCATCCCCACACTGTAGAAGAGACCACTGCATGTTAAGCAGCAATCTCCTCCACTGACAAATAGGCAATGATCATGAAAGAACGCATCCTCCCCGACAATCATCTGCTCCATCGGGCCATGTAAAGGGGCTTTTTGGCATAGGCAATAGCAAGTAGCTTATAGCTAGCTCATATAGGGGCCTGTGTAGATTTACTGCACTTTCCATTAAACTCAATTATTTTCCTTGCTATACAATCCTGCGCTCAAAAGGTTAAATGACGACTCTTTAAAAACTGAGTGTTTTGTTTTCCTCATTTAGTAATGTAATTAAATTCATAGAGAAAGATATAATCAGACTTTAAGGGCAGAAAATGTATGTTTGTGAAAGAATACTGTTTTCTTATCAACTGGAGCACTATAATTTTCTTATCAGCCGCCTTTTGTCCACAATTATCAGCTGTTTTTTGATAATAGCAGTTTTATAATTACTTTCCAAAGTGAAGAAAGAGAAGTAGAGGGAAATGACATTAGAGAAGAGAAGTCTCAGAGAGGTTTAATTATGTAATTCAATTTCTTTCCACCTCTCTACAAGAAAGCCTATAATAAAACCAAAGGAAATCATATATATTAGAGAAATAAGCAGCAGTGGTACACAGAGGTGCAGGGGCTCATTCGGCCTATAATCTATTACTCTCTGGTGTTATTATTAGCTAGTGTGTATAACGGAGTGTATTCAAATCTCTGGTTTTTAATGGGTCTCCACACAATATTGGCTAAAATATTCAATATGCAGTAAAACTAGATGACTCCGTCTCATGTTAAATCTTTCTGATGTGTGAGGTTTGCACTTTAAAGGAGTTCTTCAACATGGCTGCTTTCTTCCAAAAACAGCAACACCCTTGTCAATAAGTATGTGCGGTATTGCAGCTCTACCCCATTGACTCCAAGGAGCTGCAATACCAGAAAAGACTTGTGGAGAGAGTGAAAAAGTGTTATGTTTTGTGTGATCTAGTATATAAATGTAATATGCAATCAAGAGACAAATCCTTTAACCCCTTAAGGACCCGCACCGTACATGTACAGTGCTGGTGGACATGACTTAAGGACCAGCGCCGTATAGCCGGCATTGGTGAAAACACCGATGCCGGCGTGTTAACCCCTTGTATGCCGCTGTCAAAGCTGACCGCGGCATGCAGCGGGTTCGCAGAGACCCGATGGCAGAGAAGGCAAGCCCAATGCCTTCCATAGGCATCGGTGCTTGCCTTCTATGGAAGCCTGTGAGATCCAGCCCTTAGACTGGGTCTCACAGGCAGGCTGTCAGCATAAAAGCTGAAAGCCAATGCATTACAATACAGCTTGCAATGCAGGTGGATCAGACCCCAGAAGTTGAAGTCCCAGAGTGGCACAAAAATAAAAAGTGAGAAAAAAGTCAAAAAAGGTGTTTTTCATAATTAAAAAGTTTCATGTAAAAATAATTCCCAAAATAAAAAAAATAGAAAAAAAGAAAACCAGACATTGCCATAACTACTGACTCTACAAAAATATCACATGATCCACCCCCTCACCTGAACGCTGTAGAAAAAATAAAAAACAAAATAAAAACTGTGCTAAAACAATCATTTTTTTTTGTCACCTTACATTACAAAAAGTGCAATACCAAGTTATCAAAAAGGTGTATGCCCCCCCCAAAATAGTACCAATCAAACCTTCACCTCAGCCCGCAAAACAGCCCCTACATAAAATAATCGAGCAAAAATTTAAAAAAACTATGGCTCTCAGAATATGGAGACACTAAAACATGATTTTTTGTTTTCAAAAATGCTACTGTTGTGTAAAACTTAAATAAATAAAAAAAATATATGTTATGTATCTCCACATCCATAAGAACCTGCTGTATAAAAATATCAAATGAACTAACCCCTCAGGTAAACACCAAAAAATAAAAACTGTGTAAAAAAAAGCCATTGTTTGTCACCTTACATCACAAAAAGTGTATTACCAATCGATCAAAAAGTCATATGCACCCTAAAAAAGTACCAATCAAACCGTCATCTCATACCGAAAAGAATGAGCCCCTACATAAGACAGTCACCCACAAAATAAAAAAAACTATGGCTTTAAGACTATGGAGACACTAAAAAATAATTTTTTTTCAAAAATGCTTTATTATGTAAAGCTGAAACAAACAACAAAAACAGTAGTCATATTTGGTGTTGTCGCGTCCGTAACAGCCTGCTTTATAAAAAATACCACATGAGCTAACCTGTCAGATGAATATTGTAAAAATCAAAAAATAAAAACAGTGCCAAAACAGCTATTTGTTTGCCTTGCCTCGCAAAAAGTGTAATATAGAACAACCAAAAATCATATGTACCCTAAAATAGTACAACAAAACTGCCACCATTTCCCGTAGTTTCCAAAATGGGGTCACTTTTTTGGAGTTTCTACTCTAGGGGTGCATCAGGGGGTCTTTAAATGTGACATGGCAACTTAAAATGATTCCAGTGCAATCTGCCTTCCAAAAATTACATGGTGCTCCTTTCCTTTTGTGTCCTGCCGTGTGCCTGTACAGCAGTTTACGACCATATATGGGGTGTTTCTGTAAACTAAAGAATCAAGGTAATAAATATTGAGTTTTGTTTGGCTGTTAACCCTTGCTTTGTTACTGGAAAAAATGGATTAAAATAGAAAATCTGTCAAAAAAGGGAAATTCTGAAATTTCATCTACATTTTCCTTTAATTCTTGTGGAACACCTAAAGGGTTAACAAAGTTTGCAAAATTCGTTTTGAATACCTTGAGGTGTAGTTTCCGAAATGGGGCCATTAATGGGTGGTTTCTATTATGTAAGCCTCACAAAGTGACTTCAGACCTGAACTGGTCCTTAAAAATTGGGTTTTGGAAATTTTAAGATTTGCTTCTAAACTTCTAAGCCTTTGGACGTCCCAAAAAAAGAAAATGTAAATTGCAAAATGATCCAAACATGTAGACATAAGGGAAAGTAGACATAAGGGAAATGTAAAGTAATAACTATTTTAGGAGTTATCACTATCTGTTTTAAAAGCAGCGAAATAGAAATTTTGAAAATTGTGAATTTTTCAAAATTTGGGGTAAATTTGGTGTTTTTTTATAAATAAAAATGAAATATTTTGACTCAAATTTACCTCTATCATGAAGTACAAAATGTGATGAGAAAACAGTCTCCAAATGGCTTGGATAAGTAAAAACGTTTAAAAGTTATCACCGCATAAAGTGACACATGTCAGATTAGCAAAAAATGGCCTGTTCCTTAAGGTGAAAAATAGCAGGCTCCTGAAGGGGTTAATGACTGTATTGGAGAGTTGCTATAAAGTGCCTTGGGTCTTGGCACATCCATATACTTATTGACAAGACATTGCACGATGTAATGCTTCATTTACCATGCAGTGGAACATTTAGTGCCGGTGTCGTTCACACATCACGGGAAGGGTCACAACATTAACCCGAACGAGTCCTTCTAACAAAAATAGGTAGCCCAAACTGGACAACACCTTTAATTTAAAAATGTTTTTAAAAGAAAGAGGAATAGTAAATAGTAAAGAATGTGTATTTAGGTAGGATGATAACGGTAATCATATCATTTCATGTTTTGCAGTCAGTTTATAAAGGGGTCAAGGAAGGTTGATATGTCACGTTCATATTTACAATATATATGCACTATTTTGTCTAGGATGGTACAGTCTTTGATGGTCGGCCGATAGAGTCATTGTCTCTGATTGATGCCGTGATGCCAGATGTTGTACAAACCAGACAACAAGCCTTCAGAGAAAAGCTGGCTCAGCAGCAAGCTGCATCCACAGCGTGCGCACCGAGCGCTGCTCCTGTCACCTCTGCGCCAGCAGCAGCTCCTGCACAACAGCAGAACACACCAAAGAATGGAGCAGCCACTGTGAATGGTGAAGAAAATGGGGCACATGCAATAAGTAAGTAAAAAGAAGTCTATAGACAATAAGGTCACACATAATGTTAAATTCTAGACTCTGGATCCAAACTACCCTTTATGTAGATACCTGGATGACTGATCTTGAAAGCAACAGAGATTTCATAATCAACACTATATGGAAAATGCTTTCTACGTCATGACATCTTACCACTATCTAATATACTGTATTTGTCCTCATCAGGAGAAGGAATCTTTGGGGGGGGTTCCAAGTGGGTGGTACCTTGGAACCGAACCCAAGTTCGGAAAAATTTTTCTTTTACAGTATAAATCCATTTCTGAAGTTATTATGCAAAGTCTCGCAAGACTTCGCAAAGTAATAACTTCGGCTCATTGGAGCCAATACATTCTAATACTGTACGGAGCGCTCGCTAGGAGTAAAAGCCCAGACTCAGTAAAATTTCAATATAATATAAGGTAACAGTGGGTCACCCCAGGCACTCCCAAAGGGCAAGGTGCTCACTCCACGGATCCACCCAAATCCAAAAGGTAAAGTGTAAAAAATGTAAACGGCTGGAGGGCACTCAGTTATCTAGGAACACCAATATGAGGTATAGATGACCACATTTATTATAAAACTGATATAAAAGAAGGTGGATACCGAGATGAAAGTCGTCGTGAGGGGTGGTCCGGAAGGGAGAGGGGATCCAAGTGCTGGAAACAACAGCCTGACTTGTATCCCATGTCCCCACCAGACAACCCCCCTGAGATTCACAAGAAACCGAACACTTCCATCTCCACATTCAGCCCCTTTGGAGCCAATGTATCAAACTCGAATATCCTGCGGGATTCCTGTCTGGAAATACGGACAATCTGATTACCTCCTCTTTTTGACTGATGTACTTTTTCCATGGCCGTGAAGAGAAGAGAGGATGGATCACTATTGTGAAAAATTTTGTAAAATTTCAACAGCTTTACTTGAATAAACTTGCATCCAGACAATATTTGGTCTTTCTCTTGGCTTCAGCAGGTTTTGGGGTAAACTGGCAGGCGAACTTGGATGCCTTGCTTTATCTTTCTCTGCTGTACTAGACTCTGGCTTCGGTCTGGTAGCTGGCCTTTATGACAGTTCAGGTACCTTTGAGCAAAATGCCTTTGCTTGTTGACCCCCTCATAATACTGTGTCAGTAAACTGTGAGGAGTCAGGGAGAACTATGAACTGCTTCCCTTGGGAGACTCCTGCTGCATATGTCTGCTCTCTTTCCAATTCTCAACATTACTCTAGACTATCAACTGACTATAGCTTCCTGCAGCCTCTCCCTTGGTAGGAAGCAGGACTAGCCTACTTCTGCCCATCACAGCTTTCGCACAGCTTTCCCTAGGACAATGACCCCATGTGTAGTACCCCAGAGTGGCACTACCATTCTACTGTCTATAATGGCTAACCATAATGTCATCTGTATATTTATTTCCACGTTCTTTCATCTTGTGCCTTAATAACATGGATATGTAACTTATGTATTGTATTTCATGCACTGTGTCTGGTTATCCAGCAGGTTGAAGTGTATCTGGAAGAATGGAATGGTAAGTTCCATTATATCTAACGATCTGTCTCTGACAGATACACTGCCACCTGCTGGATAACCAGACACAATGGAAGAAATACAATACATAGGTTACATATCTATGTTATTAAAGGAGTATTCCCATCTCAGACAATGGGGGCATATCGCTAGGATATGCCCCCATTGTCTGATAGGTGCAGGTCCCAGCAGTGAGAATGGAGTGGGGAGAGCTGTGGCTGGAGAACCCCAGATTTCCCGGGTTCTATCCACCACCAAGCTCTGTTTCCATAGAAGTGAATGGGAGTGTACCGCGCATGCGCGGCCCATGCTCCCATTTGTTTCTATGGGGCCAATGGAAATTTGGCGGCCCAATAGAAATGAATGGAGGGTGGCTGCACATGTGGAGTGCACCCTCCGTTCATTTCCCAGCTCCATTCTCATTGTCCCCTGCAGGGACCCGCACCTATCAGACAATGGGGGCATATCCTAGCAATATGCCCCATTGTCTGAGATGGGACAACCCCTTTAAGGCACAATATGAAATAACTTGGAAATAAATATACAGATAGCCATTAGAGAAAGTAGCAGGGTACTACACATGTGGTCATTGGTCTAGGGAAAGCTGTGAGAAGGCAGGGGCACTCAGAGGAGTGCCACGGCCTTCTCAAACAGCTGACCGGAGGTGGTCCTAAGTGTAGGACCACCACCGATTAAATACTGATGACCTATCCAGAGGATAGGTAATCAATAAAAAAATCTCTGAAAACCCCTTTAACAAGAAAACCACTTTTAGCTCTAGTTAATTTGAAAAATGCTGCAATCTGCGTGCCAGCACAGTTCTAGCCACTTGTTTGGGCAGTTCTACTGTGAGCCCAGCATTGTTTAGTGCTACTGCTAAGTGAACATATGCATGCCCTAAATGGTGGCCAAGTCCCTTATAATGTTGTTCACATTATACAGAGTGATATATATATATATATATATATATATATATTAACTATGATGAAATTAGAAAATAATCCAGCCTTGTGGACACCCACTAGTTTAGGGTTACTACGACATATAGCCACCAATGCACTAATTTAGGTGTCTACTCCCTTTCATTCCAGTATCCAGGAAGAACGACTAGTGTGCCCTCGCCAATTAAATACAGTTTATGGTGCCCTGCTATGATAATATAGAAACGTTATTAGCATATAAACCATAAAATACAGCTCTTCTTTTACCACAGACGACTGATTATTCATTAGAATCTTAATACGTCACGCCTTTGTAGAAATGTAATTACATTTTTAAGCTGCCATTATCCTAGAAGCCTTCATAAGGCATAGTAAATATAAAATTTTGCTTATTATAGGAAATTATTGAAATTTTTTATTTCAATTGTCTTTCAGTACTTCCATTGAATTAAAGTAGATACAGGGCTGGCTTATAAATGACAGGACCATTAAGATACTGGACTTAAAGTAAGGTTCTCATGTATTTTACAGATAACCATGCAGACCCAATGGAAATTGATGGGGATGTGGAAATTCCACCAAACAAAGCAACAGTCCTTCGTGGACATGAATCGGAGGTATTCATCTGTGCCTGGAATCCAGTCACTGATCTACTAGCATCTGGGTAAGTAATACAAGTTATCAGTTTGATATTTTAGTAGAATTACCAACTAAAAGGAGCAAAATAATTCATACACTCCTCAACAGTGAAATTGCACCACCAGGAAGGAAAAGTCGTAAAGTCATAGAAATCAAGAATGATTAAGCAAATGGTAACACAATTTTCAAAACATATTGATTTATTCTGTATCAAGTACAGGCCCCAACTGCAGAAACATATGCACTTACACACCTTGGCATGCTATCAATGAGGTTATTATTGGTTTGTCTAAGGAATGTTTTACCATGCTGAATCCTGTGTGGCATGCAAATCATCAAGATCCACTGCTGGCAGCAACCTTTGCAACTGTTGGCCAATGACATAACAGATGTGCTCAATTGGAGACAAGTGTGGAGACGCTGCAGGCCATAGTAGCACTTTTAGGCCATTCAGGCTGCTCACAGTAGCACAAGCAACATGTGACACAGCATTGTCCGGTTGAAAAAACACTCCACAGATTCCACAACCAAATTAGTGTAATGACAAGCTGTTAGCATGCCTGAAATGAAGACTAGGGGATCTGGCTAACAAAATAATCCCAGGAGTAGGACTGGTGTGACATTTCCTTTCGAAGGCCTTTTCATGGTGTTGCCCACACAGTGTCCAAAGTAATATCCAGCTATTAACGAATCTGGGACAGAAGCTAAACTCATGGCTAAAGAGGCTCGACCTCTATTCCAGCCTACACTGCCATCTTGAAGTGCACCATGATAGCCTTTGACACCAGTGGTGTGAGGTCAGAGGAACACCTGTAGCTGGATGTCTGGCTTGTAACCCAGGGTCATGCAAACACCGTCTCATTGTTTGTGTAGACACTGTTTGCCACCCTAGGCTTGGGATGCGATGTTCAGTTTCACTTGCAGTATATAATGTACCACATTGTGCCATTCTTCTAATCACTTGATGCGTCCATCCAGAGGTTCGCCTCTCTGCACCTCTTGCTGTAATTTCAGTTCATCATTGTTCTCCCGGCCACCAGAACACACAACGTTGAACAGTGCAGACATCTTGAGTAGCGACCTGACACAGTGATAAACCAAGGTCTCTCAGTTCAAGGAATCCATCTTTCTCAGTTGGCAACAAATGGCAATAACTACACATTGATGAACAACTTGATCTAATTTTTGAGGTTTCATGTGGCAAAACTCTGCTTTCAATCTGGCTTTTGTGTCCCAGATTGGAGTTAGGTGCTTGAAAATGTGAACATTTGCAGACCTTAGCGACATGAGCTACTTCCTCGATTTGGATAACCTTATGACTTGTCCTCCTTGGTATTGCAATTTCAATGTTGAGGAGTGTATGTAATTGTATTATAAATGTTTTTTAAAACAATGAATGAAAGCCATGGTGGAAAAAAAGTTAAAGGGGTTCTGCAGTTTGTTTAAACTGATGATCTATTCTCTGGATAGATCATCAGCATCTGATCGGCGGGAGTCCGACACCCGGGAGCCCCGCCGATGAGCCGTTTGAGAAGGCAGCAGCGCTCGAGGAGCACCAGGGCCTTCTCACTGTTTACCGCTGACCCAGTGATGTCACGACTTGTATCACCTGGCCTGGGCGGGGCTAAGCTCTGTTCACTTGAATGAAGCTTAGCCGCGCCCAGGCCAGTTGATACAAGTCGTGACGTCACTGGGCCAGCGGTAAACAGTGAGAAGGCCGCGGTGCTCCAGGAGTGTCGCTGCCTTCTCAAACAGCTGATCAGTGGTGGTCCCGGGTGTCAGACTCCCACTGATCTGATTCTGATGATCTATCCAGAGGATAGATCATAAGTTTAAACAAACTGCAGAACCCCTTTAAGCTATGCATGTAGATTGATGAAAGTGTTGCTGAAATGGTCTTGGGAATAGTGCAAGCTAAGCAGTGAATCTCAATGCCAAGTAGCAGCCAAACAAAAAGGAACAAAACAAAAAAATTAGTGAAAATGGGAATAAAATCACGATTAAAATAAAAATATATATTGTTCCTATCTAAATCAATTAGGAGGAGGAGTTCATGACCTTTTAGCTGGAGAGGATTCACAGGCAGACATGATAATTGATGAAAAGTGATGAATAACCTCATATACAATGAAATCTTGGAATAGTTATGGTCGCTGTTGGAAATAATCTACTAGCTGGTCATCAGACATAACGTTATATCTGTAATAGGTTAGCTTTTCTAGATTATTTTGGATTATTGACCAATGTTTTATATAAAAACTGCACTGAATGTACACCACTAGAGCAAGCCACATGTATGTGCAGATACTGAGCCTGCAAGGTATGCTGGGAGTTTTAGATTTTCACAATATGTTTTTCAGTATTCCCTTTTTGTTAAACCACTGGGCCTTAGTGGCGGCAACCATTTTGGCTTTTTAGCCATTTATGTTATTAGACAGAGTAATTGACACACACATTCAATAATTATTGCAAGTAACTCATGTAACAGGAATATTCCCAACCTAGACTTTTATGTGATATCCACAGGATTGTTAGACAAATTTCCTTAAAAGGGTATTCCAGTTTCATGATATTCATGACCTGTCCTAAGGAAAGATCACCAATAGTCTTGAGAGAATTGAGCTTAGGATCAAAAACTTTGATTTTAATGCTGTCTCCATATAGCATTAAAATGTATGGGTTCCGCATAGGCAAAATTCGGTGAATTTATTCGGTATTCTATCTGCGGTTTTAAAAACATTTTGAAATAGGAATTCGAAGTCGGGTTTGTTACCGGCTAGTTTTTTAATGAAGTTTTTGAATGAATCAACTTTGGATCTATGATCCGAAGTTCGACTAGCTCAAGACTAGTCACCAATATCACATCGGTGGGGGTTCATCTACTGGGATCCCCACAAATTAGTTGTTTGAAAGGGTTTTGGTGCTCATGTAAGCATTGCATCCTCTTGAATGTTTACCTGCTTGCCATCCAGTGGCGTTGCAAGGTGGGTGTATATATACATTTTATATATTTTTTTCTTCAGTAATTGTAAAAAAAATGTATGACACAAAATAAATGTGTAATTACTATATATACATAGTAATTGCACATTTATTTTTTTATTTAATTATACTTCTACTGTATAGGAATACCTACCGTATTTTTCGCCATATAAGACGCACTTTTTTTCCCCCAAAAGTGGGGGGAAAATGGCAGTGCGTCTTATATGGCGAATACTACCATTTTCCTATAGCTGAAGCCGATACATCGCACAGCCTGCGATGTATCAGCATGGAAAGGAGGAGGGCGGAGCCTGGCAACACGCGGCGGGCGGCCCGCCGCTCACAGCATGACTGCTTGTATAACATTTAAAATCTTTAATTATGTCCCCTTATTTCCTAAAAGCCCAGGACAATAGCGCTCTGCTAACCTGCTATAACGATCCTCTAGCAGGCAGAGCGGTGCGGCGGCAGAGCTGGTGTGTAACGTCCTCACTGGCGTCATCTGCCTGCTCCTTTCACTTTATGAATGAAGCAGGAGGAGCAGGCAGATGGCGTCAGTGAGGGCGTTACACACCAGCCTGCCGCACCGCTCTGCCTGCTAGAAGATCGTTATTGCAGGTAGCTGAAGCGCTACTGTCCTGGGCTTTAGGAAATAAGGGACATAATAAAGATTTTAAATGTTACTACTAGCAGTCATGCTGTGAGCGGCGAGCCGCCCATCTGTTGCCAGGCTCCGCCCCTAGCAACCATGGGCCAGATGTTTTAGAAAAGGGGCACCTGTGGATGACACTGTAATTGGGGTGATCTGTGGATGACACATATAGCATAAGATGCTATATATGTGTCATCCACAGATCAATCCATTACAGTGTCATTCATCAATGCCCCCATCACAGTGCTATCCACAGATCCCCCCATCACAGTGCTATCCACAGATCCCCCATCACAGTGCTATCCACAGATCCCCCCATCACAGTGCTATCCACAGATCCCCCATCACAGTGCCATCCACATCTCCCCCACATAACAGTGCCATCCACAGATCCCCCCCATAATACTGTCATGCACAGACCACCATTACTTCAAAAGCACACCTTTTGGTTAAAAATATTTTTTTTCTTATTTTTCTCCTCAAAAACCCAGGTGCGTCTTATAGGCCGGTGCGTCTTATAGGGCGAAAAATACGGTAATACATGATAAACTACTATGAGGTTTTTCCATGATGGGTGTATGTGTTGAGGACACTGATGGAGGTATGTGTGGAGGACACTGATGGGGGGTATGTGTTGAGGACACTGATGGGGGGATGTATGGATGACACTGATGGGGGGATGTGTGGATGACACTGATGGAGGGATGTGTGGATGACACTGATGGGGGGATGTGTGGATGACACTGATGGGGGGATGTGTGGATGACACTGATGGGGGGGATGTGTGCAGGACATTGATGGGGGGTATGTGTTGAGGACACTGATGGGGGTATGTATGAATGACACTGATGGGGGATGTGTGGATGATACTTAGGGGGGATGTGTGGATGACACTTAGGGGGGATCTAGGGAGGGGTGTGGGGATGTTGGGATGGATGGTCCTGGAGGAGTGTTTGGGTGGATGCTCTGGAAGGGGTGGGAGGTCCGATAGGTATGTGGGGGTGGGAGATCCGGGAGGGGGGGCCCATAAAAAATTTAGCTATGGGGTGGGGGTTTGGCCATAAAATTTTTTGCTGTGGGGCCCAGTCATTTCTAGCTATGCCCCTGTGTGACACCACCAGGAGATGAGCGCTTCCCCAATACAGATGAACACTGCGGCAGGGCAAGGGAGAGGCACCTCCCTTCTCTGTTCCTCTGATAGGCTGCCGGCACAAGGCCAGCAGCATATCAGAGACCGGCGCAGGCGGCGCGATGATGTCATCGCGCCGCCTGAGCCGTACTACTCGGGACACAGGCCAGAAGAGGCCTGCATCGCATCGCTGCCATGGAGGTAAGTATGTGTTTTTTTTTGTTTTGTTTTTCTGTGAGGCGCTGGGCTGGGCTGCACTGAGGGGTCATTTCTGGCATAAAGCGGACACCATGGGGGCATCTACTGGCACATGGAGGACACTATGTGGGGGAATCTACTGGGGGCATTGCTGGCACATTATGGGGACACTATGGTGTTGGAGGGGAGAAGAATACTATGGGGGTATATTATATAGGCACATTATGGGGGCACTAAGAAAGTACATTTAATACTGGCACATTCTGGGCGACACTATGGGGGATATTATACTGGCACATTATGGGGGCACTATGGGGAAGAGGAGAGGAGAACTATGTGGGCATTTCCTAGGGGCATTATATAGGGGTATTTTATACTTACACACATTATGGGGACATTAGCTCAACTGGTGGCACTGAGGGAATCTTTTTAACTGGCACAAAGAACGGGAGCACTTTTGAATTAGTGCACATTATTATTATTATTGAAGGTGGCAGGTGAGTTGTTAAGAAGGTAGGGGGAGGATGGAAAAGTAGGAACCTAAGATATATTTTGTCAAACTACAGAGACGAGAGATGGGTGAAAAATCATTATGGCAGTCTGGTCTGAAAGGAGAAGATGAGGAAAGAGAAGGTCTGCATCAGAGAAGTTACTGGATGTAAGGTATGTGGTGCTGCATTCTGGATAGCACAGAATATAATATGCATGCAAATATGTGTGGGTGGGGGTGCTAAGCAGAGAGAAGACAGATCGCCGGGGGTTGGGGTGGGGGAAGGGGCCTGTTGGGGGTGCTACAATTTGAACCCAAGCGATAACATGGATGGGGGTTTGGATAGTAAACAGACAGCTGACGTGAGGGGGGGGGGGGTAAGCAGACAGATCGCCGACGGGGGGGGGGGGGGGTGGCATCATTTCCTACCGCACTGGGTGACACCAGCCCTAGCAACGCCACTGTTGCCATCTACATTGTAGAGGTGGTGCAGTGTAATTCCAGTTTCCTCTCAAATTCAAGTGAATGTGATGAAAAGCTGTGATCACTCTACAATGTACAGTAGATGGCATGCAGGTAAACAGCGCTCGCACAAGCTCTGCAGTCTATTCAAACAGCTGATCAGCAGGGGTACCGACAGTCGGACCCCCACAGATCTAATATTGATGAACTATCTTGGGACAGGTCATCAATATCATGAAACCAAAATACCCCTTTAACGCCAATATAAAATATTCTAAAATATTCTATTGATGGCTGCTCCACCAGGCAGGATGGTGTTGGTTGACATCTGTTTTGGAGGTGGGAGCTGCACCTTTAAATTACTATATAGTATCTTAACATAAGCGTTAACTGAAGCTTAACTTCACAAACCGCCTTACTTCTTTAAGCAGAATGAGCAAATAATTGGTCATGGCAAATATTACATCACGCTGATATACTATTATTGCAAATGGGTGCATTCAAAGGCAAAATGATCTAACCACACAGTATTATAGCACTGTCACTGTGGATTGAGCTTTATTATTGACCCATATACATATGTACAATTCCATTGCAACACTCATGTTTTCCGTGGCGTTCATAATTTTAGCACAAGCTATTTATAGGACTGCTTGACATTCATTCTGCATTATGTGTATTACTGAGCAGAATAATAAGCCTGAAAAAACCAAATGATTTATTGTCAACTATAGACATTTATTACATTTTCTTTCCACTCAGCAGCAAATTTATGATGTCCTTATCTGACTAATACATAACGCAGGAAAAGGTAGCTTGAAGTTCTCAACTGGATATGAGATAACCTATTTACATAATATAACTAGAGATGAGCGAATTTTTCAAAAATTCGATTCAGCTGGTTCAACGAATTTTTTGAAAAAATTTGGTTCGATCCGAATTTATTTGCGGTGAATCGTGTTAAAAAACGTCAATTTCCTGGCTGCAGAGAACCTTTATGGTGGTGTAGAACACTGTGCCTTGCAGTAACACGCATAGGGAGTCTGCTCTTGTAGTGAAATAATACTGTGAGTCCATATGACATGCAGATGACAGGCGTCGCTCTTAGAATCATTGCACACTTCACGTATTTGGGCAGTCACGGGGCCAAAATTGATCAAATAACTCAAGATGGACTCAGCCTTACAGGTCGATGTTAGCGCCAAGAAGAAGCATACTCCTTTTACTCGGTCATCAGCTGATTCCACATAGATGTAGCAGCATCAGGAGGCCCCAGAGTGGCAAGGTGACATAGTGTTGAGGTAGCAGAGGCATAGGGAGATGACAGAGTGGCAAGGTGACATAGTGTGGAGGTGGCAGCAGCATCAGGAGACCACTGAGTGGCAAGGTGACATAGTGTGGAGGTAACAGCAGCATCAGGAGTCCCCAGAGTGGCAAAGTGACATAGTGTGGAGGTGGGAACAGCATCAGGAGACCACAGAGTGGCAAGGTAACATGGTGTTATGGTGACAGCAGCATCAGGAGACCACAGAGTAGCAAGGTGACATAGTGTGGAGGTGACACCACTTATACACTCCCCAAAAGGCTTTAGAACATATAACTGCACTGCTTAAAAGCAAATATATTTTCCTTTTGCCACTAATACACGACAAAAAGGGCTTTAGAACATATAACTGCACTGTTGAATGGCAAATATATTTTTATTTTGCCACTATTACATGCCAAAAAGGGCTTTAGAACATATAACTGCACCGCTGAACGGGTAATATATATATTTTTTCCACTTATATACGAAACAAAAGGCTTTAGAACATATAACTGCACCGCTGAGCGGCAAATATATTTTTCTTTTTTCCACTTATACACACCACAAAAGGCTTTAGAACATATAACTGCACTGCTGAGCAGCAAATATATTTTTCTTTTTTACACTTATACTATACATGCCACAAAAAGCTTTAGAATATATAACTGCACCGCTGAAAGGCAAATATATTTTTCTTTTTTCTACTTATACACAACACAAAAGGCTTTAGAATATATAATTGTACCACTGAACGGTAAATATATTTTTCTTTTTTCCACTTATACACGCCACAAAAGGCTTTAGAACATATAACTGTAACACTGAGCGGCAAATATATTTTTCTTTTCTCGACTTATAAACACCACAAAAGGCTTTAGAACATATAACTGCACCGCTGAATGGCAGATATATAACTGCACTGCAAAACGGCAAATATATATTTCTTTTTTCCACTTATACTGTACATGCCACAAAAAGCTTTAGAACATATAACTGCACCGCTAAATGGCAAATATATTTTACTTTTTTCCACTTATACACGACACAAAAGGTTCTAGAATATATAATTGTACTGCTGAACGGCAAATATATATTTCTTTTTTCCACGTATACATGCACAAAAGGCTTTAGAACATATAACTGCACCGCTGAACGGCAAATATATTTATCTTTTTTCTACTTATACATGCCACAAAAGGCTTTAGAACATATAACTGCACCGCCAAATGGCAAATATATTTTACTGTTGCTACTAATACACGACAAAAAGGGCTGTAATTTTCGCACTTCAATACACAATGGCTAAAAAGCTCCTTTTTCCCCACTAATACAAGCCAAAAAATGCCTTAGAATATATAACTGCACCGCACAATGGCAAATAAGACATAGAAATATTTCCTTGTAATAAACCCTGTTAATGGCTGTATCAAACAACACTTGCACCCTAATAACAAGAATGGTTTGCTGGAATTACAGAGCTGTATAATGGCAATTTGGGTCCCCTGTCAGCTCCGCATGGTGTAATAGGATTGTTCCTATTACCCAGGTTGTAACCCCCCCCACTGAACCCTGTTCAACATAAATGCTGTGAAATGATTCCTCCCTATCGTTTCCCTATCTTTACCTGCACTTGTAAATTGTTTTTTTTTTTAGCACAATGACGTTTTTTCTAGCAATGTCCCTCGTGCCTGCTGACGTCTCTCCCTGCACTAAGTACACTGGTAAATGGCAGAATCCAAGATGGCTGAGGCTATTTGAAGGGTTGTGACATCACAGGGCTGGCTGGCTTCTTATTGGCTGCATGCATGGCATTATGGGTGATCCCACCTTCCCAGAGTTCCTTGCTCCATGTCCTCACACATGCAGCAGGCATTTTAGGTAAAAATTAGATTCATTACCACGAAGCGTGAGAAAATTCGCATTCTGTGCGAATCAAATTTTTCTAAAAATTCGGACTGAATCCCACTTTGTCAACTTCGATTCACTCATCTCTAAATATAACCTATTTATCTTTTACCTTTTTACTGTCAGGAAGAAACCGTACCTAATCGATCAGCTGCATTTACATGCAGCAGTCAGCCAGAGGGATGAACGATCACTACTATGATTGTTCATTCCCAAACACGTTTATTGTTTGTCAGCAGCACATCCCTGTTTACACAGAGCAATGTGCTGGTGACATTGATTTTATGTGTTGCATAAATAACAGATTACTCAACAAATTAGCTTTTTGTGCATTTTTTGGGTGATTATCAGTACATTTAAATGAGTCAATTATCATAAACAAGAGTTTGTAGGAACGTTTATTCCCAATATTTGTCCTGATAATCTGGCCATGTAAACATGCCTTAACAGGTCAAGGCAAATTTGTTATCTTCATTTCCTTTTAAATTTAGGGTGGTAGTCTGATCTTTGGGCAGTGCAAGCACTGATGGAAGATAATGCATCCATCGGTGCTCATTTGCTTATCGGTGCTCATTTGATTACACAGGCCAATGCATACTGAATGTGGGAGGAACAATTGTTACTGCAGTTTTTCCCCCCTACTTCTGTTCTATTGATTATCGGCAGCACATCCCTAATTACACATAAAGATGCGCTGCCGGTAACCGAGCATCTTTCATCCTGTTGAAAGATGCTGATCAGCCAATAAACAAACAGTTGCTCATTTATCGGTTGATTGGCTTCTCGATAATGCGAGCCAATTATCGTGAACAAGCATTCATATTCCCGATAATTACCCTGAAATTGTGAGGTGTAATAGGGCATTTACTGTATGTTTAAGAATGATAAAATATCTTACTCACATAATAAAACCATCAACAAGGTTGACAGATCTGTCCATCACCAAAACCAGGTTTACACCAAAAATACTTTCAACAAGGAATACAACTGTTACAGCAACCATTTATTATGTATAGTAAAGATGAAAATACCAGCATTCCCACAGGATCAGTACAAAGGATGTCCCAGCTTTATTATGTAATCCAAACTTATTATAGCACCTCCATTAGAAATACACATTTCAATCTGAATGATCTTAAAGGGGTTGTCTGATTTTTAATCCTGATGACCTATCCCATAAGAGCACCGCAGCCTGTTCAAACAGCTGATCGATGGAGGTGCTAGCGGTGGAACCCCCACCGATCAGATAATGATGGCCTATCTTGAGGATAGTTCATCGGTATTAAACACTTAGAAAATACTTTTAACCATGGAATGCTAGTTTAAAAAAATATTCCTTTCTGACAGAAGTGTTCCTGTAAACATTTTTTTATGCTTTTTCATACTTCAGGCAGATTCATGCTTATACTGTGCAACCATGTGGGAATATATGCTGCCTGCAGGTGACTTCCATTACAAAAACATATCTCTTAACAAGGTTTTTGTTTTAAAAAGTTCAGCAGTTCAGATTTATTAATACAGTCAAGAAATAGTTTCCAGGAGTAGACCTGCCAAAGAACAATTGGCATATATATCCTCCATAGAAGTCTATGGTTCACAGTTTACACTTTAAGTTCTAGGTGAATATTTGCTAACTGTAGATAAAAATGTGGTGTGTATTGTATAAAGGTGTAGTGTTTTGTAAAAGGATTCTGACTCTAATTGACGCAGTGGGACCTTTATTCAAAGGCTTGTGGGGTTCTTGGCAGTTGGCTGGCCTATCCTAGTAATAGGCCTTTACTTGTAATTGTGGAAACCCTTTTTAACTTCTACACTACCATAACTCATGGGAAACTTTACCATAACTCGTAGGAAAACCCTTTTTAACTTCTACATTACTATAACTCATGCATAAATCAAGTATGATGGGAAATGAATGACAATATGGCCTGTCCTGTTGGTTTTTACAATAACATAAAATATCATGTTTCACAATTTAAAGATCAGGAGACTCAACAGCAAGAATATGGAATTTGAATGAAAACAGTAGTAGCAACTCCACTCAGCTAGTTTTACGGCACTGTATACGGGAAGGTGGACAAGATGTTCCAAGCAACAAAGATGTCACTTCATTGGACTGGAATGTAAGTGATTTATACACATTATAATTTGACAGCCCCCTTGATCACCCTTCAAAGACATTTTTTGCAGGTTAATGGAAATAGCATAATGAAACGTTATTCAGATTTCTAATATTTTTCTGATAAACTTTATGTTTTAGTTCCTGGCCATTTTCTAGCTCTCTGCTACTAGTTAGTGAATACTTTTGTTTATGTCCAGAGGGTGTACTCCTGTCCTGACCATGTACAGCTGACCACTGAGGTAGCGGGCTTATTACAGTCTGTCACAATTCTCTTTGGAAAGGTTTTAGCCTCTGGATGCTAGCAAGAATGTTCCAATTAACTGTAAGCAAGCAAAGGTCTAGACAAACTTTGCACTGTTTTACATAGACAAAAAAGACAAAATTATAAAATAAATCCTATTCATACATTCTGAAAGAAACATTATACATTATGCAAAATTGTATTTAAAAAAAAGTATAAAATTCATGTTTGTGGCTAAAAGTCTTGCTAAAGATGAGCATTAGATGTAGAATACATGCTAAAAAAAAAGATTACAATTTGCGGAGCTTATTCCCATGCAGAGAAAAGACGAAAAATCCCTGTGATCCAGGTGCTAACATGGAGTCAACACATGGCCTGATTATACAGAAGGTAATTCACCACTGTATAACAGCTCATCTCATTTCTTAAAAAAAGGATTCCCGTTATCCCCCCCACCGAAATGAAAGAATGAAAGACAGAGGGGTGATAACATGACAAAAACTTCTGTATTGCCTCCTTCTGGGTTAACTAAAAGTCTATACAGGGGGATAGGTGACAGATTTTTATTCTTGCTATCATTTGCAGCTTCCCCCTCCCACCCAGTTTAAGTCCCCATATACATTCTTCTTTAGTTGGCCACAAATGCCGTTTTCAGCAAGGCCGGCCAACAGTCTCTCCCAACTCTCCACGAGGTGTTCAGAAATCTATTAGAGAAATGTGGGCGCCTTTAAAAGTCACTTTAGGTGAAATATTTGCACATTAAGTGAAAGCGCTAACTCCAGGGTCTCTGGTGCTACTAGTAATAATTCTACATTTGTTTTCCAATAGGCGGACGGCACTCTCTTAGCTACAGGTTCTTATGATGGCTTTGCAAGAATCTGGACGCAGGATGGTAAATACATTTTAGTATTTTGAGAGTTTTCCACTGACAAATGATCATCACTGAATATGTAAATCTCAAAGTGCAATGAGAGGTATAGTAGACAGTACAGGGGTGCATTATTCACATGGTTTTATACGTAATATTAGGGGCAGCAGCTTTATTAGACAGAACATTTTATTTCCAGTGATCTTCATTCTTTAAACTCTAAAACTACATCAAATATTGTTTTTATTACTCTTCTATTCCTCGTAAAATTAGATTATATAACCTTTATTTATATAGTTCCACCTAGAGATAAGAAAATTGATTTTAAGAGAGAGAGAGGGGGGAACAGAGGGGCAGGAAGAAGGGGGAATGAGAGGGATTAACCCCTTTAAAGGGGTTCCCTGAGATTTTGATACTGATGACCTGTCCTCTAGATAGGTCATCAGTATCCGATCAGTTGGGGTCAGACCCCCAGGACCCCTGCCAATCAGCTGTTTGAGAATGCGGCGGTGCTCCTGTGAGTGCAGTGGCCTTCCTGCAGCTTGCCAAGCACAGTGTCAGAAATTGTATAGCGGTTGTACTTGGTATTGCGCTGGTATTGTACTTTGTATTGCCCTATTTATTTCAATGGAGCTGAATGCGATGCCAAACACAACTGCTATACACTGTACGGCGCTGTGCTTGGTAAGCATGGAGAAGGCTGGTTCCTACTCAAACATCTGATCGGCAAGGGTCCTGCGTGTCGGACCCACACCAATCAGATTAGCAAAATCTCAGAAAACCCCTTTAACATGAATCTACACTTTTCAGCATCTTGTTATGTTTAGCTCCTAAATTCCATGCTATTTCATTTTCTAATATATCTTTATTGCAACTGTAGCTCCCCTGCATACACCTACGCTTAAATTACAAAGGTTTGTGTACTTGCAGCCACCACTAGAGGGAGCTAACTGGCCTGCTGCTTTGTATAAACATTATATCATTAAAGCTATGAAACGGGGGAAAAAAATTAAACTTTTTAATCATTCTCTTTAAAAAAGTGTGTCTAGTTTAGCAGAGAGGGTATGACCACTTTGGCCCAACACATTTACAATAATATACGCCAGAACACTGGCATAAATTGTAACTTAAAGGGGTTGGCCACTTTCTGGATGCTTTTGGCCAATGTGTATGTAAGTTGACTATATGACAATTACATATATAGCCTTTGTTGATTTTCTGTGCTGTTTGCTTTATGTCCCCTTGTTGGGCAAATATTCTGTGCTGTCCACAAAGGAGACCTGTCCATAACATGGCCGCTGATGAAGGGTCATGTGACCAGGCAACAATAACTCCAGACACATCACTCAGCCTTCTCCACACAAATATACCACATCTGCCATCTGCACTTGCAATGTTTACAGTTTAATGCAGGCTTACTAAATTTTAACAAAGGAGACTGAGTGATTTGTCTGGTCACATTACCCTCCATCAGCAGCCGTTATATGTGGACACACAAAAGACTTGGCCAAAAAGAGAGAATACTTTCTGAAATATAGGAATTGGTGCAAAATATCAACAAACACTATATTAGTAAGGCCTCATGCACATGACCGTGTGTGTTTTGCAGATCCACAAACCACGGATCCGCAAAACACGGAAGCCGCTCCGTGTGCCTTCTGCAATTTGCGGAACGGAACTGGCGGCCCATTATAGAGATGCCTATTCTTGTCCGCAAAACAGACAATAATAGGACATGCTCTATTTTTTTTGCAGGGCCACGGAACTGTCCGCATCTTTTGCGGCCCCATTGAAGTGAATGGGTCTGCGCCCAAGCCGCAAAATATGCGGCTCGGACGCGGACCAAACATACTGTCGTGTGCATGAGGCCTAAGTGCCATAAAGTCATCTTACAAACACACTGGTCAACAGTAGCCAGAAAGCAACCAACCCCTTTAAGGTTACATCAGCTCACAACTGGCACAGATTTCAGTTTATTAAGAGGAATGCACCTCTTAATAAACTTGGCACATCCTATTCTGGATGACTTTTACTAAGGCTAGCATATGAAATGCCAGCTTTCAGTAAATGTGCCCCATTATGTCCCTGAATGCTGTTCAGTTCACTTGTAAACATACAGAACACTTCATGTTAACAGATGTGTACTGTATTCTACACTGAAGTGACTTTTTCTGCTACTTTGTTGATATTCAATGGTGTTCAGTGGTGGTACACCATCAAAGATGCAAGGTGAATACAGACAATGTGCAGGATCTCCCATCTGTGCCGTACATGTACAGCATGACCAAAAATAGATTAAAAGTGAATTTTATGTAGAGATAGAGAGTG
The DNA here is from genome assembly GCA_033119425.1 of Bufotes viridis. Lineage (NCBI taxonomy): Eukaryota > Metazoa > Chordata > Amphibia > Anura > Bufonidae > Bufotes > Bufotes viridis. Next base: position 131,793,327 of record CM065591.1, read on the forward strand.
GCCTCTAAAAACCATATCCTTTGGGGTAGGCAGAGAAAGCTCAGTCCATAACTGGTGTAGGATTAAAGTACCCGGTAAATGTGTCATCCAAAAATGTAAATTAGGTTTTTATGTTAAAAATATTATATATATTATATGTTATATTTTTAAAACAATCCTAAAATCCTGCAATTTTTGAACTAGCCAGTGGCCACTAAGCCTAATAATATGTGCTACTTCTTGTTCTGTACAAATCCCGTTTCAGCAGTCATCTCTTTATCATCACATGCAGGATTACAATGAAATATAGTATATATAAAAGATAGATAGATAGATAGATAGATAGATAGATAGATAGATAGATAGACTCCACTCACAATAGTTGATATCAAGGCTTATCTGCTCCCTCCTGACCTCTGCACAGGTCATACAGCCTGCCTAGACAAATCTCCCATAGAAGTCAATGGTATCAGCTCCTGCTTATTGTTTTCATGGCTGATGGTGGCTGCTGTAACGCATCAGATGGCAACCCCCTATAATGATGATCATTCAGAAAATAAAATCAGATTAGAAAAAAGGATGTGTCTATCTGGTTTTAATTTGCAGAAAAAATGATAGCTCACACATTACAAGTCTGTAATCATGGAAATGCATCGGTCAGAAAAGCCGCTGTATACTTAAAACAGTATTTTATTCTTAATCAATCTTTTTGGCAAAGTTGCTTCATTTTTTATTTTAAATGCGCTTAAGCAATAAGCAAAGGCAGTAAATAACCGCTATGTTATAAAACTCCTCAGATAATATATAGAGAAGGATTGGTTTTCTAGTGTTGAGCGTGAATATTTGAATCGCTAATTTTAATCGCGAATATCGCCACTTCAAGAATTTGCGAATATTTAGAATACAGTGCCATATATATGTATTCGTGAATAGTGTTGATCGCAAATATTCTAATCACAAATTTATCATGAATTTATTACGAATATCGACACTTAGCAACATCCTTAGCAACCAATAGGAAAGTTGCCTACCCCTTAGTGTTAATCGCGAATATTCTAATCGCGAATTTTTATCGCGAATATATTACATTGCCAATTTTCCCAATCAGGTAAATAATGACTGGAGATTACGAATTCTCAAATTTGCGAATTTTTGGTGCATATTCGGGCAAAAATTCACTAGTTTTCACACACATTTTACGTTTAAATAAGCAACAACTTCTCCAGCTATAAGTACATTATGTGTGTACATCGTACAGTATACAAATATGACAATGTGGCTTTTTATGACAACTTGTTAACACTCCACTGACTCATTTCAACACGTTCTGCCAGTTCTAAAGAGTCCTGCTGTGAGATGAATAATGGGAACAATGGAAACCTGGTTCTGTTAATATATATAGCGTGAAAAACCGTAGTTCACAAAATATAAAGCAGAAAATGTCTCATACAGATTATTATTATTATTATTCCATGTTCATTCATGCTAATTACAAAAAGTATTTTAAAAATTGCAATGTTTTTGACCATAATATTTACTTTAAAGATACTGTTAAAATTATTTAATAACATCAAATTTACAAAAAGTAATGTGTTCAACTGGAGTTTCTTTTTCTAAATTAACTTTTTTTTTAATTATTCTTTTTATTGAAAAAGAATTCAGATAAACATACAATTGGCCATATTCCATTGACAATCTCTTCATAACCGCTTCTTACAATAGAAAAAAAAAAGAGAAAACAAGGCAAATGAATCTTGACTTCCATTTTTTATCTTAATTGCATAACTTTTCTCTACCCCCCACCCCCCACCAACTCAATCAACTGTAATACACTGCCTATGTTATGCCTCAATTTTCGACTTTCTAAATGATATGTTTTCTTTTCCTCGCTGAGTAAAATCTTGCCTCTGTTTAACCTGCTAATTTCCCTAGCTTATTCGCTAACTGGGCTTCCAGGTACCACTTTGTGCTTGTAAAGGGGGACATGAGTTCCTGGATTTAACTTCTGGATAACCTGGTCTCGATGAATTACCTCAATTTTTTAATAAATCTACCTATTGTCTGCTCCTTGTCCCTTTCTATGTCCTTGTCTCCATATACAATATATTCGTCATGGTTCCAATAACCTCTTCCCAGGTCGGCACCTCACTCTTTAGCCATTGTCTTAAGATGGACTTTTTACCGGGCATAAGCAAAATATGTATTCCCCCCATTGATATTCCAGTTCCCAATTCTTCATTTTGATCTTTGGGTATATATTGAAAAACACATTGCTGCGGGGTTAGTGCTACTGTTTCATCCCAAATTTCCCTAACATTTTCCACCGCTAGTTTCCATAGAGGTTATCCAGGTAAATATAATGATGAGAATTTAAGGTGTGTCAATGGCTACACCCGGTATATAGGATGGAAGGAGGTGACCAGCCACACAGTTTCACTCACAAAAACCAAAATAAGATAGAAGTAAAGGAAAGTGGCGGCAGCACTCCACAGAGGGGAACAGTGAGTAAAATGTAAATTTAATTCAAAACAGGGGCGGTGGCGCCCAATAAAAGCAATAAAACTAAACTTCCAAGGATGATGATTGTGGATTAAATACAACAATAAGAACACATATTATATGCAATGGCCAAAGGATAAAGGCAGCTGAGTGATGTATGGCGTCCTGAATATAGTATAAACCGCGGATAGTCCACTAGGCATATAGGATGGTAAGTAGCCCCTCTATCAGCAATATCACTTTGGTGTTGGCTGTAAGTACAATATATCTCTCAGCAGTCCGCTAGTTCACAATGCACGTTGTAGAGATGTTCATTGATTGCTAACACACCGGGCTGAGCGCTAGGTGTGTGGACCAGCACTCCGGTATAGTGCTGTAGTGCCGTGCCAAGCGCTGCCCTGCTGAGCTATGCGGTACAATATCACCCAATGCAGACCTCCGGTATCAGTACATAGGTTTTTCCAGTAGGTTCACACTGGCAAAGCCCCTTACCTTTGCTTCTCTGATGTATCTTGAGGCGCTGCTCCTCCAGGTGCACCCGCGGCGTCCCGCGTGGTGTTCGGGTCTAACGCGGCGTCCCACGTGACCCCAGGGAGGAAGTAGACGGTGGGCTGTCAGTGTGCCTCTGGGTCCTAGTGCTTTATAATGTCTGTGTATCGTACGGATGGTCTTCTTCTTATTGTATAACGACTTTTTGGGTCCAAATCCTTCTCTTATAGCTTCTGTTGAAAATGAAAGTCCCTCTACAGTTGGCCCAAACGCGTTTCGGGGTAGCCCCTTCCTCAGTGGTCAACATGACCACTGAGGAAGGGCTACCACCGAAACGTGTTTGGGCCAACTGTAGAGGGACTTTCATTTTCAACAGAAGCTATAAGAGAAGGATTTGGACCCAAAAAGTCGTTATACAATAAGATGAAGACCATCCGTACGATACACAGACATTATAAAGCACTAGGACCCAGAGGCACACTGACAGCCCCGTCTACTTCCTCCCTGGGGTCACGTGGGACGCCGCGTTAGACCCGAACACCACGCGGGACGCCGCGGGTGCTCCTGGAGGAGCAGCGCCTCAAGATACATCAGAGAAGCAAAGGTAAGGGGCTTTGCCAGTGTGAACCTACTGGAAAAACCTATGTACTGATACCGGAGGTCTGCATTGGGTGATATTGTACCGCATAGCTCAGCAGGGCAGCGCTTGGCACGGCACTACAGCACTATACCGGAGTGCTGGTCCACACACCTAGCGCTCAGCCCGGTGTGTTAGCAATCAATGAACATCTCTACAACGTGCATTGTGAACTAGCGGACTGCTGAGAGATATATTGTACTTACAGCCAACATCAAAGTGATATTGCTGATAGAGGGGCTACTTACCATCCTATATGCCCAGTGGACTATCCGCGGTTAATACTATATTCAGGACGCCATACATCACTCAGCTGCCTTTATCCTTTGGCCATTGCATATAATATGTGTTCTTATTGTTGTATTTAATCCACAATCATCATCCTTGGAAGTTTAGTTTTATTGCTTTTATTGGGCGCCACCGCCCCTGTTTTGAATTAAATTTACATTTTACTCACTGTTCCCCTCTGTGGAGTGCTGCCGCCACTTTCCTTTACAAATATAACGATAGTTTATCCTCAGGATAGGTCATCATTATCGCATCGGCAGGGGGCCAGGTCCAGGTCCACCCCTGCTGTTCAGCTGTTTCAGTAAACAGCCATCCTCATTGGATCTTTAGTGAGCGAAGCCGACTCCAAGCACCTTTCCAAGCACAGTGACGCTCATTGTATAGTGGCTTGGTATTGCTTCGTATTGCAGCTCAGACTCATTCACTTCAAAGGGACTGAGCTGCAACTAGGCCATGTGACTGAAAAACAGTGATGTCAGATGGCCTAGAAAGAGTGCCAGACTCTTCTAACAGCTGATCAGTGTGAGTTTCTGGGTGGCGAACCCCGCAGATTTGATAAAGGGAATTTATTAAGCTCTGCACTCCAGTATTCTGGCACCAGGTAGCAGAAACCAGGTAGCAGAGACCAGCAGGGACCAAGCAAGTATCAGAATGGGACCCAAAGAGTGACCCGGTGACAGAGTGGGGAGGTGGGTGGCAATATGAGTACCAGCTGAAGATGGTGGGTGAAAGAAGGAGCACTTGGCATCAGATGTGTGGCATCAAGATAGTAGCTGTAGCAGGTAGCCAGAAGAAACCGGTCTCTTTTGTCAAAATATTGGTGTGGCACCATGCATGATCTAGTCTGATGCATCAGGCATTGGTGGGTGAAAATCCTGGCTGAGCGACCCCTGATTCATCATGACAAAGCTCAGTCTCTCTACATTTTTGGTGGACAGGCAAGTTCTTCCTGGGGTAACTATGGCCCCCGCAGTACTAAACACCTGCTCTGATGCCACACAAGTGGTCGGGCAGGACAGCTTTTCCAGGGCAAACTCTGCTAGTTGCTAATACACTAATACACACCAAAAAGGGCTGTCATTTTCTTACTTCAACACTCAACGGCTAATAAGCCCTTTTTCTTTTTCCCCACTAATACACGCCAAAAAGGGCTTTCGAACATATAACTGCACCGCTGAACGGCAAATAGGCCCTTATTTATGTCCACTTATACACGACACAAAAGGCTTTAGAATATATAATTGCTCCACTGATCGGCAAATATATTTTTCTTTTTTCCACTTATACACGACACAAAAGGCTTTAGAACATATAACTGCACCACTGATCGGCAAATATATATTTCTCTTTTCCTCTTATACATGCCACAAAAGGCTTTAGAACAGATAACTGCACATCTGAACGGCAAATATATTTTTCTTTTTCCACTAATACAAGACAAAAAGGGCTGTAGTTTTTAAATAAGCCTTTTTTTCCTATTAACACAAGCCAAAAAATGCTTTAGAACATATAACTGCACCGCAGAAGGGCAAATAAGATCTAGAAATATTTCCTTGTAATAAACCCTGTCAATGGCTGTATCAAACAGCACTTACACGCCAATAACAAGAACGGTTTGCTGAAATTACAGAGCTATAGAATGGCAATTTAGATTCCTCCCTATCCTTTCCCTACACCTTGAATAATCTTTCCCTGCACTTATAAATCTTCTTTTAGCACAATTAATTTCTAACACTGTCCCTAGTGCCTGCTGACATCTCTCCCGGCACTCTGTACACTGGTAGAATCCAATATGGCTGAGGGTATTTATAGGGCTGTAAAATCACAGGGCTGGCTGCTGATTGGCTGCATGCATGGCATTATGGGTGATTCTGAGTTCCCAGAAATCCTTGCTCCATGTCCTCACACGTGCAGCAGCCATTTTAGGAAAAAAATTTGATTTGTTACCACGAATCGTGAGGAAATTCAAATCTGGTACAAATCGAATTTTTCCTTAAATTCGGATCGAATTCCACTTCATCAGCTTCAATTCGCTCATCTTTAATTATGGTCCTTAGTATATCCCTTGAGTCTAGATAAACCCCTATTAATTAAAGCTTCCAAATCTCTCTTTGACCTATAGTCAACAACAGCTGGGAGATTAAAGGGTATCAGACCTCTATATTCCATGCTATACTCAAAAGAATCCTTTATCAAAAGAGTCCCATATCATAGGGGGAAAAGGAGCTCAGCTGGGCGATACAGAAGACCCAATGGGTTATAGCATTGAGATTTGGGGTCACTCATTTATGATGTGCTGTGCACTATGAAGCGTATATGAAAACGGTGCTGAGATAGTATTACACTCCCACACGCCTTAGCATCATATACCCAGGGACTTCACATCTTTGCTGGAGACAGTGTGGTGGAAAGTGAGAATTATTGCATATCCTGTGGTCTTGTCCACGTTTAAAAAGCCTTTGGTCCCAAGTTTTAATGTTTATTTCTGGGGTGGCTGGGACAACAGTTTCACCAGACCCTATTGCTGCACACACTATCGCAGCTCATGTGTTTTTGGACACTAAAATAGCCGTAGTTAGATATTGGAAGAGCTCTCTAATTCCATCACTTAGCGACATTCTTCGCTCAGTACACATTACCGTTTCATATGAGCATATGATGGTATTGAAAGATCATAATATAAGCAAATTTGATAAGGAATGGGATGTGTGGAAGCAGCTGGACTCAGCCACCAATCAATGAAGGAGAATGTCACCTTCCCATAGAGCCTTAAATCTTTGCTTTAATGAGCACTTTATCACTGTTACTATATGCAATGTAACTCTATGCAATACTATGCTCTCTACACAGGTACTGTTTCTGTTCTTGTTTTGTGTATAATATGTTTTTTTCATAAAACCTTTGAAAAACCTAATAAACACGTTCTGAAATTTAAAAGAAAAATGTAAAAAAATTAAAATATCTTATTCTTCTGGCAATCCCACCCATGGAAGACCATGCCTACAAACCATGACAGAAGCAAGTCACACATTTATAAATCACTTCTTGTAAAAGTTAAGGTGTCCCTAGAAAAGAATTTCAAATGTTGACAACTGTGAGTAACTACCTTCTTTGGATGTGCCATTCACACACTTGAAAAATAGCTGAAGCTAAATTTTCGACTAGAGATGAGCGAATTTCTTGAAAATTAGATTCAGCTGATTCGCCGAATTTCCCCATAAAATTCACAAGCGCATTATTTTGTAAGTAGTGGGAGCAATGACAGGGATCTGCGATAGCGCCGCCCACATCATTGTACCCCTCAGATGCCACGCTCATACATGATAGCGGTATCTAAGTGTACAAACAGTGTTAAATTAACATTTAAAAAAATTGCATCAAACTTACTGAATCCATTTGCTCCCGACGGGCCGGCGGCCACCATCTTGCTTGAAGATCTCAGCCGAAATCACGTGCGGCGCGGGATTACATCATCACGCGGGCTGGCGTGGTGACGTATGACGTCATCACGCCGGCGTGATGATGTAATCTCGTTACGCACGGGAGATCTTCAAGCATGATGGAGGCTGGCGGCCCTTCACGTGCAATTGGAGGCGGAAGTTTGAATTTCAGGATTAATCGATTTGCTGCCATGAAGCACGAGGAAATTCAGCTTCTAGGCGTGGGATTCGATTAGCTCATCTCTAGTGACGAAAAATAGAATAAAAACTGTAACAAAATAAATGGTTTGTGTTCTTTCTACAGGCAATCTTGCAAGCACTTTAGGTCAACATAAAGGTCCTATTTTTGCACTGAAGTGGAATAAAAAGGGGAATTACATTTTGAGTGCAGGAGTTGATAAGGTAAGCACTGAAATTATATATGTATATATATATATATATATATATATATATATAGTAAGAGAGAGATTGTGAAGAAATCCCCCATACCCTCGACCTTGTGAAATTTTTAGTATCTCAAAATTAGCAAAAGATCGAAGGGATGTTTTCTAGAGGTGGTGACAGCTATTGAACATTTACAGTCATGCTTTGCATATTTAGATTTGCATCCAGTTCTCAAAACCTTGTTCTGGAAGATAAGATGATTGCAGGGTGTCCTGCTTCTGGTACCCTTGCTCCTTTACCCTGGGGGCAACATCACTGCAGCACTGTTACAGAGCGAAATAAGCTTATTTGGACCACAAAATACCTTTAATAAAAGAGTTTGGCTGTTCTTAATACCCATTTTCCTATTTTAGCATTCAAGCCAAGATATACCTTTGGATCTACCTGTTTCTGATCCACAGTTATAGAGCTCTGATATGATTTATTAGCTAGAGCAGTGCATTAATTTATCTTTCATATAATCATAGATGAAGAGATATTTAATCTTGTCAGGCATTGTAGCACAATACCTACATTCGCTCATGGTTTCTACTGTGCACTGGGATAGTTAAACTCTGAAGGGATTCAGACGAGTGATCTACTGAAATGCCTGCGGAATGAGTAACCTGTAAAGTAATATTCCTCACCAGTTTCAACAAAAGCTCATAAATATTCCATCTGAAAATGCGATCATCAAAATAACATTGTTTTACTGTGCAGATATCTAAGATGGGAATTCTCTACTCTGACTATTAATATTGCTTCTGTATTTTTGCATTGTAGACAACAATAATCTGGGATGCTCAAACGGGAGAGGCAAAACAACAGTTTCCCTTCCATTCTGGTACTGTTCTCATGTTACTTTTGTCAATTGGAAAGTTATTTTTATATCAGGGATGCCGAACCTGTGGCCCTCCAGCTGTTGCAAAACTACAACTCCCAGCATGCCCAGACAGCCTACAGCTATCAGCCTACAGCAGTGAATGATGGGATTTCTAGTTTTACAACAGCTGGAGGTCTGCAGGTTGAGCATCCCTGTCTTATATCATATAGCAAGAAAGTTGTGTAGGCAGTCTCCGTTTAATGCTGTGTATATTCATTTTTCTAACAATTCTTTATTTTCTGATAATTTCAATACATAAATGGCAGGGTAATGCAATTTAAGCAAAAGCAGTAATACAGATTAGGTCATGTAAAGAAAGTAGACTATGCTATAAAAACACTAGAAATAGAGTAAAGAACCTTAAAAACGATAAAAATAATAAAGAACAAAAAAGAACAAGAATAATGTACACTATGGGTACACATATTGCATGAGGGGACATATGGTACTCATAAGAGTTTGTGAGAACAGAGATGAAAGTGAAGGTGAATGTGTAACCACTTACTACGTAGGTGGGTGACTACTTAAATGATTCAGAGGCAAAACCAGTGGCATTCTTTAGTGAACAAAGAAGGGGAGGAGAAGGAGGGAAGTGGTTAGAAAGTAGAAATACCTGAATTAAGCCTAATAAACAAAGGAGACTATAGTGTCAGCAATCTGGTGTGTGTGTGGGGGGATTCCCAGCTAGAAAGTTTCTTCATGCAGCAGTGTTGCCTATCTTTATTGACTTATTCCTGAAATGAATGGTTGCTGCTGCCAGCAGGAGACTGAGAAGGTTGTGTTTGGAGCGTAATAATCTGCAGAGGGTTTTGGATCACCTCTGCAGCCAATAGTGCAATGGTGAGGTAACCATGTGCAGATTCAATCTCCTGTTTAGGTTGTGCTACTTAGAACAACCCACAATAGTCTAAGCATGCTTCCATACAATATTTTTATGTGTTCTTATGGATTTCTTCACTTGTCTCCTTTAACGTACAATGTACGGTACACAAGCCATAGAAGCTTATTCTCTGGCTTCACTCCTGTTTGCAGTTATGACTAGATAATGTGAAACCTGCTATATAGACCTCTCTTTGTTATATACTCTACTATATATTTCTGTAATATATGTTAAACCAAAGATTCACAATCAGAGAATGTACTAAAGAGTTTTGAACCCTAAATTAAAAATGTTTTTGCATGTCGAATATATGAAAAGAAGAATAATATTCAGGCTTCCGCCACTTCATGCAACTGTTTTAATAGTTCAGGCAAATATGGATCAACTCGATAATATGCAATTCATCAAAAATTCATAGGGTTGTCCAGTGTGAAAACTATAGTCATACATTAATAAGCAATAACAGTAAAACCAGGTGAAAAAGTTTAAATAATAGTATTACCTCTTGACAATGGCAGGAAGTGAGGTGGGATATAGGAATCATGTGAACAGTCAGTTTTTGAAGTTTATGTATTGAGGCTGGGAAATGAGAAAGCTTAAGGATCTAATTGCCTCAGGGTCAAATCATAGTTGTTAAACGTATGGGTCAGACCATCTCCAAAACAGCAAGTCTTGTGAGATGTTACTAATATGCAGTGGCTAGTACCTACCAAAAGTGGTTCAAGAAAGGACAACTGATGAACCAGCAACTGTGGTTTAAATGACAGTGGCTTCTTGCAGCAAAATAATGAACCCTGCCACACTTGAAAATTGTTCAGGGATGTTTGAAGAACATGACAAAGAGTTCAAGGTGTTAACTTTGGCCTTTAAATTCCTCAGATCTTTGAAAGACACCTTGGAAGTCTTATGGAATCTGAAGTCCATGCCTTGATAGGTCAGAGCTGTTTTGGCAAAATACAAGGGGGACCTATAGAATATAAGACAGTTGGTTTTAATGTGATGGCTGATTGTTGCGTATATATTAGCGCACAGCTAAAAAAACTGGAATTTAATACAGCATTCTTATAGATGTCAGCAGATGTTAGCGGGTGACCTGCATTCTTACTTGAGAATTTGAGTTCCCCATCACTGCCTGACTATGTTACCAAAGAGGCAGCTATTGGGAATAAGTGCCATCTAATTAGCAACTGCTGCAAATTCAGTTTTCTAATATACAAATATGGGTTCACCAAACGCAAGTCTACACTTTAACAAGATTCATTTCATTTATTGGCGTTTCCTACCTCAAACAGTACAGGAAGTGACTTTAGTGTGGGGACATACTTGGCTCCATAAAACTCTTTCACATTTCAGTGCCAAGCTGTGGGAAGACCATATTTATGCCTTCAGACTCAGAATAAAGAGGAACTTAGCCAGGGATTACATAAACTGTCACAGAATGTTTTTTGATAGAGGAACATAAGAGAATGGTAATTTAATCCATGTAGATCTCTATAGTTCGCTATGTAAGAGTTTACACATAGATAAGGTCATAACATTCATGACTGGTATTGTGTTTCCCCATAGCTCCTGCTCTGGACGTGGATTGGCAGAACAATACCACCTTTGCCTCCTGTAGCACAGACATGTGTATTCATGTTTGCAGACTTGGTTGTGATCGCCCAGTCAAAACCTTCCAAGGACATACAGTAAGTATTTCATCATCCATATAATTAGTAAAATCCATTGAACAACACCTGGAGCAAAGTTATACAAATAAGCACAAATGGACTAAACTAACTACACGTCACCTATGTTGCCATAGAAAAGCAATTCCATATTATGTCTTTATGTATTAAAAACCGAATGCCTTCAGCTGAAGACACTGGGATTCCATAATATATAAAAGAACAACTGTTAAAAGAGCAGTTGATGGATGGACAACTTTTAAACCAACTAACATCCTATACTGTAGATGCTGTAAACTTAGGGGACATTCACACAACAGTGTAAAATGGTCTATTTTCAGAGCCATTGCAGTCTATGGGTGTGTTCACATGGTTGTATTTTTTTTTCTTTCTTTGGCTTGTTAATAACATGTCAAAAAATGAGATGTGTCCTATTTTGCCCATTTTCATGGACAGCCAGCCCCCATATAATTCAAGGGGGCTGTTTTTAATATCTATTTTCCAGAAAGCCATCTGTGAAAAAACATCTGTCAAAAGTGGACTGTTTTCATATTTTTAACAGCCATGTCAAAGTAGTCTAAGACAGGTTGTCGAGACCTGCACCATATTTATCACAGTGGTTCAGGCTGGATGATTAATCTGGTGCAGGGTGAGACACGTTTGTCTATATACCAGCTAGAGATGAGCGAAATGAAGTTGACAGCCATTAACAGGGTTTATTACAAGGAAATATTTCTACAGTACGTCTTATTTGCCCTTGTGTGGTTCAGTTATAGGTCTTAAAGCCCTTTTTACCGTGCATTAGTGGCAAACGAAAAATATATTTGCCCTTGTGCGGTGCAATGATATATTCAAAAGCCCAGTTTGCCGTGTATTAGTGGCGAAATAAAAATGTATTTGCCGTTCAGCGTTCCACTTATCTGTTGAAAAGCCTTTTGTGTAAAAGTGGAAAAAAAAAATTAGGGCCTAATGTTAGCTTTGATAGAAAGAGGTTGTCATGTACTATATCATGTGTCTGATTTAAATTTTTACATTAGTCATGGAATCACCCTTTTAACTAATGACTTTAAGAATAGATTTTCTAATACACAGAAGGGCAGATTTACTAATTCTATAGCTGGCATAAATTTATGGGGGAAGATTTATCAGAACTGGTGTAAAGGAAAACTGGCTTAGTTGCTCATAGCAACCAATCAGATTTCACTTTTCATTTTGGAAAATGAAAGGTGGAATGTAAGCCAGTTTTCCGTTACACCAGTTTTGATAAATTTCCCTGACAATGTCTAGAGGTGCACCAGATTTATCACAGAGGCTCAGGCTGGATGATAAATGTGGTGCAGGGATAGACACTTTGGGGGTCATTTATTGAGACCGGTGATTTATACGCCAGTCTTAATACCCCTGCACTGGCAACTGGTGCGCTAAATTTAAATAGAGACACAGCCCTCTACATAACTTTGGAGCTTGGTTCGGCTGGCCATGCGACATGGTTTAAGCTATGCCAGCTCCCTTGCTGAAATGGTAAATAAGATGGGCCAGCCGGCCCTCTTCCACAACAACGCCCTTTTTCTGCCTCCTCAGAAAAGTGGCGTGAGTGGGGAAAAGTCACAGATTTTGCTGCGAAACCCCTTTCAGCAAAATCTGCAGCTTAAAGAGGACCTTTCACCTGAAAATGCATGTGAAACTAAAGATATACCCTTACTTGCCTGTCCCCCGTGGTTCTTAATCAGCTCTTCTTTTTTCAATATGTGCCCCAGTTTGTCCGCGGTGCCCCCCGCAATATCTCCCGCAGTGTAGGCTAATGAGCAATTCGGCTCAACTGGGCGGGCCTGCAAAAGTTCTCTTGGGCGTGTCTGTTTTCTCCCTGGCATGGAGCGCATCCAATCAGCGCGCTTCTCCAGGGAGAAAAAGCTCCAGTTCTCTGCTGCCGATGCCATCTTGGATTTCCGCAGCAAGCAGCGTCGGAGGCGGAAGCAGGATGGATGAAATTGCTCCTGTTCTTGCGAGAACTGGAGCTTCTTCTCCCTGGCTAAGAGCGGAGCGCGCTGATTGGATGCGCTCCGTGCCAGGGAGAAAACAGACACGCCCAGGAGAACTTTTGCAGGCCCGCCCAGTTGAGCCGAATGGCTCATTAGCATACACGGCAGGAGATATTGCTGGGGGCACCGCGGACAAACGGGGGCACATATTGAAAAAAGAAGAGCTGAATAAGCACCACGGGGGACAGGCAAGTAAGGGTATATCTTTAGTTTCACATGCATTTTCAGGTGAAAGGTCCTCTTTAAATACGCCAAAAGTTGGATTATACTTTGTAATAAATGACCCCCTTTTTTGTAATGTTATACCAATTATTGGTCGGCTTAGTATAAGATAGAATTCTCTGCCAGAATTGTGGTACAATAGAGGAATAATATGTCACATATTAAGCCGTGCCCCTTTTCCGCAAAGCCATGGATTTTTCTCACAACTCCTTGTTGGGCTAGGCACTGATAATTTTTCTAAACCAAAATGCACCAAATTGAACCTCATTTTGGCATAATCAGTACTAAAATATAGTTGCACTCACATAATGACTTCACTGATTATGTAATCATGTTTGTCGGGACACAAGTCTTAAATGTGGTGATATTTAAAGAAGACAAAGCTAGCCGTCGCTGTATAACAGCGACGTCCATCGCTCAGAGGGGAGGAGCTTCCTGCCCGCGAGATGTGAAGACTATACTGACACAAATTTCCATCAGAGCCTATTGCAAAACCCAGCAACCATTTTTCGTCGTTAAAAAGCTCCTTTAAAAGTCCATCCATATCGCCCTGTTTGGTTGATAGTATTATTTCAGTTCCTTTAATAGTTCTCATCCTTCATTTACATAACAATCTCCCCAGAGCTTAATAGACATTTTTTGTTACTAAATAAAACCCAACATCTAATGTTCTTCAAGGATGTGTTTAACACTCCTGGCTGAAAGATATTTTGTAATTTCCTGAAGTTAACAACTTACATTAACCTTGAAAAGTTACTGACAAGGTGCTGTCCAGTAGAATTCTCAGTGAACGTATGCTAACACTATGGAGCAAATGTTTTATGTGGGCTTACAATGTACTATAAAGTGATACGTGACTGCCCTCCACTGGATGCTAGGTGTAATCTCACTCTTTTATAATCTTAACTTATCTTGTCTCTCAGAATGAAGTTAATGCAATTAAATGGGACCCATCAGGGATGCTTCTGGCCTCATGTTCAGATGATATGACATTAAAGGTAAATATGACAACACAACTTTAATCTATAAAAGACATTTTTAAGGACCACATTGTTTTTTTGCTTTACTTTGTGACAAAACATTGCATACATTGATTTAGGAATATGAGAACAGGAAATTAGGATGTACATACATACTCTGATTTCTGAATGTGCACTATGCAAAATTTAATTTACATTGTATAAAAGAATTCCCCTGAATGTTCAGTATTAAAGAGGCATTCCAGGATATTACTATTAAAGTGAATGGGAGCAGTGCTGCACTAAATAGCTCCATCCACTACATCACACGTCCCGCAGTTAATCATTTCATGTGGCCCACTGCCAGAACATATAGTGAAAATGCTAATGACCGCTCCCATTATGGAAGCGGTCATTAGCATGCGGGAGCCGCAGGAGGATGAGAACAGCACTGCTTTGGCTGTCCTCACCTTCCCTGGTCTTTTTCCGGCCCCACGCTGTGTCCTGACATGTACAGTGTCAAGACGTAGTGCACGTAGACACACTCTATGACCTAACACTGTGCTCTGTCAGGTCACAGTACAGTGCGGCGGAAAGAAGAAGACCAGGGAGGGTAAGTAATTCTGCCAAGTGGCAGCGCCATCCAAAGCTGGAGAGGTAAGTTTATTTTTTATTTATATTTTAAATGTCTGACCTGATGTCTGATTGGGCTGATCTAAGGCTAATGAAAGGTAGGTAGGGTCTTATGGGGTCTGATCTGAGGCTTGGGGGTCTGATGGGAGCTGATTTGAGGCTTAAGGTTCTGATAGGTGCTGATCTGAGGTTAGGGGGTCTGATCTGAGGCCGGGAGTCTGATAGGGGTCTGATCTGAGGCTGGGTGTCTGATCTGAGGCTGGGCACCTATTGGGGTATGATCTGTGGCTGGGGGTCTGATCTGAGGCTGGAGAGTCTAATCTGAGGCTGGGGGGTCTGATGGGGGCCAATCTAAGGCTAGGGAGGGTCTGATGGGGGTCTGATCTGAGGTTGGGAGGTCTGATGGGGGTGTGATATAAGGCTGGGGAGGGTCTGATGAGTGTGTGATCTGAAGCTGATGTAGCCTGGGGGGTCTGATAGGAGGCTGATTTGAGACTGATGGAGGTGGGGGGCAGATCTGAGGCTGAGAAAGGGACAAAGGCAAGGAAAGTTGCAAAGAAAGAGGCAGGGATACAAGTTCTCCACTTTATTAACGATACATTAACTTGTATAGTAGGTATGAGGTAGACAAAGGGGTGTTTCTTAACGAAAGGTAATTTGCTTCTTAACTGGTCAAGAATGAGTAATGAATTCACAGAAGACACCACTAAAATGTAACTTTTATTAGATAAACTAAAAGATAGATGTCAATTCAGACAAGTTTTGTCACTAACTTGCTCTAATGTGTGATAATCATTAGACCGGGCAGGTATGGGATATGCAGGGAGGAATAACCTATCCCTCACACTTACCCTGGTTGCTAGAAACCCTGCCTAGCACCGCAGAATAGCCGCCCCGATAGGGGCGATCCCGCATCAGGAACCTCCTGTAGACCCTCAACTGTCCCTGATGCGGAAGAAACCCACCACCAAGAATGTCGTGCCGTCTGCAGGTCAGTCAAGATACAAAAAACAAAAAATCTTTATACAGTTTGCCCAATGGCCCAGGGGTATGATGGACCCCCAGATGTTAAATTATATAATATAAATTTGTCCTAGAGGTTATACAAGGGGAGTTATTTATCTCATGACATGTCCCTGTGGCAAAAAATACATAG